>OU611760.1:2682500-3315204 GCA_914767535.2 Dunaliella primolecta | reverse complement strand
CTTCCCCGTGCCATACAGTGCATCCTATGATGAGAGCCTGGAGATAACAAGAGGACACAAACAGGAGAGTGGGACCCACATCTTTGCTTGACAAGGCCATGTTCTAGTTCTTGTGTTTATTTGAAGGCTGTTTCAATGGACATAGGCAGCTTCCGAGTGTGATCCTGGCTTCTAGTTTGTTGTCCCCTTCCATTTGAAGACTCAAGCCTGGACCTTAGTGGCATAGTGCCCCTCCCACAACATTCCGATACTGGTCTCCTATTCTTGTCTCCCGAAAAATCTGCTTCACCGCCTCCTCTTTCCTCTACACAACATTGTTGCTCTTCAATGCACAGCTTCACCTCTAAGCACGCTGCTACTGTAAATCCGTATGCCCACTGCATCAGTCTATGCATTTTTGCTGTATGCTCAATGTACATGGCAATCTTGTACACAATATCCCTGCTTTTCAATGCACAGCTTCACCTCTAAGCACACAGCCACTGTAAACTCGTATGCACACTGCAACAGTCTACATATTATTGCTGTATGCTGAATGTGCATGATAATCTGTTACACACTTTGACTGGTTTTTAATGCACAGATTGAACTCTGTGCGCACTGTCCCTTTACACTCCATACACACAATCACAGTATGTACGTCTACATACTGTTGCTGTACACTCAATGCACACTGTCACCATCTACACACTTTTACTCCTTCCTGATGCACAGATTGAACTCTACATGGTGTTGGACCCCTTAATTGACAAGGCCGGTGCAGTGAGGATTGGAGAGCAGCTGCGCCACTATTTGTTGGATTTGTCTACCAGAGCTAAGAACCTGCTTTCGTCCTGCTGACTGTGGCGTGCTCGATTTTATTTATTTATTCATCTTCTGTCAGCTGCTCCTCTCGTATGCAGCATAGCCTGTTATCAGGCTGGCATGCACATTTCATTGTCGCCTCTTTATTTTGTCATTGTTGTCATTAATCATCAAGGGCATAACAATGAAATGGATGCACCTGTCACTCAACACAAATATGTTTGCGCACATTTTTTATTGTAAACTTAGCCTCTCAAACTCCATTTTCTTTTTTTTCCTTCCTGGGCCTTATTACCCTGGTTTCCCCTCAGGAGAGCTTGACATTTTGCTGGTTCTGGTACGCCAAAGCATATAGAAAATTGTTTTTTTATGTGATGGAAAGTGGCAACCTTAGAGCTCCCAGATTCCACTCATGTTGCATGGAGGATTGCAGGGAAGATGAGTGGGAACGTTTGTGTGAAAGCTTGACCTTATGCATTACACTGTGTGTTGTGAGCATGTTTCTTTGGTGGCATTACCATGCGGCCATTACTTAATGCTCGCAGCGGGCTGGCAAGCAAACTTCTTCCTTTTTCCTCCTTGAGTACCCTGGGGATGTGTACATGGGGAAAAAAAAGGACACCATAACTCATCTGGTGTGCCTTAAAAATTGCCAGCACTGAGTGAGCTGTTGGTAAGGATCATGAGAGCCGATCATCAAGGTTGGGACTATGGCGCTGCGGCAGCCACCCACTCGATCCCCGTTGACCCTTATTTTTTCTTAATTGGCTAGGGTTACAAGGGGTTGGCCTACAGCCCGAGACTTTGGCTGATCGGCTGCTGGTGAAACTTTCTCAACCATCATTAAAAAATGAACCAACTCTGACAATTTTTTTTTGAAAACCTCTACAAGTCTTGATTTAGGGAAGCATTGATCACGGGATCAGTTATAATGTGAAAGCTTGCCAAGAAAGGAATAAAGTCGGTGATAGGAAGACGGGCAAAAGTATGTAACGGCGGAGGAGAATGGGAGAACTTCTCCTTGAAGGAGAGTCCGGACGTCCAAGAGCAAGGCGGACAACCTTCCAGGTCCTCATTAGCTCTGTTTCTGGCTCTCACCTTGGCTAGCTTTTTCTATTGTAGGTTTGAGGGCCCTTTGGTGAGGCCCCTGCTGGCCTGCTAGTTAAGGAACCTTTCCTTAATGCACGCGGCCTCAGGCCTGCGTAAACTTTTCATTTCTTTAATGGCTTGAAAACCGAGCAGCCAAACTATCTGGCTGAAGGCTAGGTTTCCCTAATGTAATGTAATGTCTTGAAAAGATCAATGAAAATTTCTTGTATTTTCTGCACAGCTCACAAACCTCAGAGCAATTGCAAAAGAAGAGAGCATCTATAGGAAAGCAACCACTAGGATTCAATCTTCAAGCCATGGCCACAAAGCCTAAACCTACCCACATTCCTCATGCTTTCTTTATCCAGATCCTTAAATAGATATGATGGGATACAGAAGGGAGTGCATGCCGTTTAATTCAACAGCCTACTGAGTTTTCCGCACCAACGATGGTAAGTCACTGCTTTTTTGTTCACCTCTCGGGGACTGAGGGCATCCGCTTCCCTCCAAACCTTCTGCTGTCTCTACCTTAATCCCCTATAAAATCCTGCATAGGGATCTTAGAAGCACTCGGCATTCTCTGTTTCATTTCGCATGCCACTAAATGCCTTATACACATGTGCAGACCAACAACAATCGTCCCTATCAGCAAGGTGTAAACCTGCCTTCAGCATTTGACGTAATGTCTCGTTGTTTGAATCAAGCACACTGTAAAAACATTTAACAGTAGCCCTAAACCAATAAAACTGCAAAAGCTCTTGGCCACCCTCTCTATGTACTGGCCAATTTGTGGCAGTGTTCTTTAAACCTAAGTTTCAAGGAGCATATGTGCCTTTTCCGCGATTGGCTTTTGAACTCACAGCCTTTTCGTAAATTTTCTGAACCCCAGAATGCCATACACCTTAGAAAGCCAAAGCAGAGCTTGTGGCTTATTTTTCAGAGGCTCAAAATAGGCTAGAGCTGTCCTCTTTTTGGATGTTGGTGCAGTGTAAGGTTGTGCAGCATAACTTACGCTGCCGAAAAGAAGAAAAGGAAAACTACTTAGGCATAAACTCCCATTGCAAGCAATGGTGCAAATAGAAGAGATTTCTGGTGTGAGCACGGATGGGTTCCTCACTTTACGTTGAGGGTGAGATTCGAGTTCTCTCGTCCTGCAATACAGGAGAAGTAAATGTTCCAATGCGCCTTTTGGCCACCGGTCATGGCCTGGTCCTTTTGGCCCAGTGCTTTTGTCTAATTGCATTTGGTCGAGCATCGAGAATCGAGCATAGAGCATCGAGCTCAGCCACCGTCATGTTACGGAACCCTGGTCAAGCGCGAGGAGGGCGACAGCAAGGAGGAGGTCCCCGGATCGAATCCTTGTGGCCGGGGTGGAGATAAAGATGCCCTCTATCGGTGGGAGCCAGTGGGAGGCTCTTTCCTTAATGCACGCGGCCGAATGGCAAGCGCAGATCTTTCTTTCTTTCTTTGCATTTGGTAGCGAGTTAGGCAGGAGGTCCCTGGTTCAAGTGCTCCTGAGAACGATCCTGGTCCACACCGACAACAATTTACCGCCATAGTGAGCGAAGGGCAACATAGTGAGCAAAGGGCAGCATGGGGTCAGTGTTTGACGCAATGCCGAAGGCCTGGCCAAGCTTCGGGGAAGCTGTGGAGAGTGCAACTGTACAGGTTACAAGTTACAGGAAAATGAAGGCCTCCAGTCAAAACGACTGACTGCTAGCCTGCAGTACAAGTAGAGGAGATTTCTGGAGTAAGCTACTTCATTGAAAGATGCTGGTTGTACAAAAACAATTGTCTCTGATGTAGCAAGGAAGGAAGGTATGAAGGTTGGGTTTCATTGTTATATCCGCCTACAAGGGCAGCTGAGCGGAAACACTGAGGCCTGCAGCTGGAACCAGACCTGACCAAAATATGCTCAACTCACAAAACTTAGACTGCAAATGGTGGTGCAAACATGGTGGCGTTCTTGGATGGCGCACCAATGGTTGTTGTATTGTGCGGGATTTCCACACAGCAACACGCCCAGGATTACACATGGTGAGTAAACCTTCAAGAAGTTCTTGAAGACAGGTACGAAACCGCCTGGGAAGAGGCACCGGAGAGGGAAAGGAGAAGACCAGGGAACAAGGAAGCACTTTAGCCAAAGAGAGCAGACCTGGTAGTGTGTACGTTTAAAAATTGCTAGGTTAGGTAAAATAAGGTCACATCGCTGTATCTGCCTACAAGAACAGCTGAGCGGAAGCACTGAGGCCTGCAAACAGACCTGGCCAAAGAATGCTCAACTCACAAAACTTGAACTGGAAAAAGAAAGATAACATTTTGTACAAATCTGATTTGTCAGATCATGTTTGTTGCAGCCTGGTGTTTGATGGAATAGCACGAGGTAGAATATGCTCAAAGGCTTCAAACTTGTTGGATCAGATGAATTCTCTGAACATCTGATGAACGTGTGCTGCTGCTTATGGTACGTAAGCCTTCGTTACAAATATGCCCATGCAATGTTCCTTGTTCACTCGGATATGAAGCAGTGGTCTATAGCCCAAACCTCTGGCTGGTCTGTAGCTTTCTCTTTTACGTGAAAAGCATGGATTTAGGAATTGCGCAAGAAGCCTGAGGATGGGGAGCATATTTTCCCCCTGTCCAGCCAAATTTTGGCAAGATCACCAGTCCTGCAGTAGATTCCTAGATTCAAGTCCAAGACCCTATGCGTCTCCTTTTCCCTGATTTTAACATGGGGAATCGCCATTGGGGATTGCTCACTGTCTACAATGTGACTTTTGTTCAAACACACAAAAGGAATTCCCTTAAGGCAAGCTTGGGCACCAAGGGTCCTCTCGCACCGACAAATGATGCCTCCATAACAATTATGCCGACGTTTTTCACAGGATTTCGTCATTTACAACTCCTGGTACTAAAAAAACTCAAACAATTGCCAGTTAGACCTCAACCTTTTAGTCCCTATGGAGGCTTCCTTCCTCATATGCCGTGGCTAAATATATTACCTAACAAATAAATGTTAAAAATACTTTCTTTTGCCGTTTTGGGGCATCCCGAACTGATTTGTCGTCGAGCTCTTGCGCACCCACCCATCAACCAATACATTTTGATTAAACGGAAATTTATTTGTGATGTGACTCACTCATTTTGCTATGGCAATGCCGTATCACCATCGCTTGCGCGCTGTCGTCCGATTGTGCTCCTAAATGAGGACCAGGAGTCTTCACTTCTAGGTGTGATTTCTTGTCATCATCGAGGCATGTGTGGACGGACACACACACACACACACACACACACACACACACACACACACACACACACACACACACACACACACACACACACACACACACACACACACACACACACACACACACACACACACACACACACACACACACACACACACACACACACACACACACACACACACACACACACACACACACACACACACACACACACACACACACACACACACACACACACACACACACACACACACACACACACACACACACATACACACACACACACACACACACACACACACACACACACACACAAACACACACACACACACACACGTGCGCGCAGCAAATGACGTTATCAAACGATATCAATCACCTAATTGTACCAAACTGACTTTCTTGTAAATCTCACATAGCTTCCGGCAGGAGACTAGAAATATAATAGGGTGGTCCAATAATATGCACGCATGCATGACATGATGCGCACCCATTTTCCAAGAGAAATAGGTTGACCTTCTCACTGCACGCCCTTCCTCACATGCAGAGCAGCCATCCCTTCATTTTTATGCGAGCCAAGCTGTCGACGTCTACCATGCAGGCCATCACCATCCCAACTCACTGGTGTGTTTTTGACTCTCCAAAACATGACTGATTCACCAGTGGCATGGTTAGCAGAACACCGGGACGGCTTACTTTAGAGTGGATTTCCCAAACAAATGGGTATGCTTTTTTAATGCTCTCACTGAGAGTCTTAGTGCATGTGCACCTTGAAAGGACTTGTTTCAAGCGTGGCCTCCAATGGTGGCTAGAGCTAGAGACTGACGGTTAACAATACCTTTTGGGCCCACCTAGGGCGCACAAGCCTATTCAGCCGCAGTATGAACCCTACCCCCGAGGTTTATATCTGACCAGCCAGACCTCTGAGTTGGATTGATTTGGGCCTCTATATAATCCATGCACTCTCAAAAATGACTATTCATGAAACAATGTACCGTGCAAACTTGCACTCATCCCGCACCCCAAAAAAAATCAGTTTTGCAACCACGCATCAACCACGCACCCCAACAATAATTACTTTCACATTTGCGCATCAACTGCGCAGGAGCTTTTGCCCCACTTTGCCTCAAAGGAGTCAATGGGACATTAATTCAAAGGTCCTTCATAATTTAATGAACAGTAAAATATGTCTGGACCACAAATAGGTGCAACCACTTAGTAGTCATGTCCACTTGCTCCACTCCATAGTATGCCCACCACACCCCCTGCCTCCAACCATCCCCCACCATTCTTCACACTACATTACTGCTGCCCTCCCCACTGCTGTTAGTGCTGTCTTTTTCACTGCTGCTGCCACTGCTGCTGCTGCTTCTGCTGCTGCTTCCACGGCAGCAAGCTTGGCCCTTGCTTGCGCGAGCTTGCCCTGCTGATGCTGCATGGTGCGGGCTGCTGTGGTGCAAGATCTGAGGAGCAGCTAGCAGAGAAGTAGCAGCTGTGGTGGGCGCTCCTGACCACTCATACCTCTTGTCCCAAAAACAGTTAATTTTCACAACCGCGCACAACCATGCACCCTAAAAATAAATATATGTTTTTTACGTGCGCGCAGTCGCCGCACAGGGCAAAAAATGTTATGTACACACGGCGATATAAGACTTGAATGGTACATAAAAAAAATCCCGCACAAATAATGTTGAAGGGATGCGGGATAACTGTGGACAATTGAAAGAACAACTACTTTTGAGCTTGCAGGGAGTAGCTTGGTGGTGAAACCTATGGCGACTTGCATCTGCATAGTCCTGTGGCAGGCCAAAAAAATGGAAAGAGGCAAAAAGATACAAATAATGATAACACCGTGCAAAAACTAAATCACCGTGCATAAATATCGTTTTCTGCCCTGCGCGTTGACTGCGTGCACGTAAATTATATATTTATTTCGAGGGTGCGTGGTTTTAAATATTGACATTTCGGACAGCGAGAGGGTATGAGTGGTGGAGAAAGCCCATGCGCGGTTGTGTAAAATAATTATTTTTGGGCTGCGCTGATGATGCGTTATTGCAAAACTAATTATTTTTTGGGGGTGCGTGATGAGTCCATTTCTGCACGTTAAGTAAAATGAAGCGACTGAGCTGAAAGACAGGCAATTTGGTTGAGGTGCAAGCCCAGTCAGCAATCCCGAGTGACTGCACCCGCGGAATAAGCATGATATAAGTACTGAATTCTTAAGAAGTAGTCCGTAGAAATGGCAGACGGGAACCTGGGATTGCACTACCAAGTCGCCTGTCCTTCATCTCGATCGCTTATTTTCACTTATTTCTGTCCTTATGCCTTTCCCCCTTTTTCCCGTTTTTTCGACCTGCCACCGGACACTACAGGTGCAACTTACCACTAGTATTTTTAACTGCGTTTCCACTAGGACCGGGAAATATTTTGGCAGTCCAGGAATAAAGAAACCGTTTCCTGTGGGCGGACCGGCCGGGGAATTCTTGATAGTGGGGTTCATCCCCAGACCAAATTGATCCAAACCCTTTTTTGACTTCATGAGTGGTTTATGGTGCAAGACTGGACTTAAAAACCAAGATGGTCTCTGGGATAGTGCAGTGCCTTGGGAGGGGGGGGGGGTGCAGACGTTGAGCAGACCAGCCCTTCAGAAAACACGTGGTGCTCAATTTGAGGATTCAAGCTTATAAGATGTAAGTTAATGCCCATGTGCACTTGTTTTATGAGACCTGGTGCTGTCTGGTCCGAAAATTTGACAGGCAATATCACCTTCCTTCCGGCTTTGGGGCATGTTTACTCTTTGTTATTCAAATTATCATTATCTCGGTTTTGAGGCAGTGACTCCACACAACTGCCGCGGCAGCAGCTGTCGCAGAGGTTTGACCAGCAGGAAGGAGCACCCTGGAGCCAGCAGCAGCTCAGAGAGCCTGCCCTAGCCTGTACCAAGAATGAGGAGGGACATCATGCACACAGACTGCTGCAGCGGCATGCTTTGAACATCTTGTGTGGGTGGCAAGGGGTCTGTCGCGCACGCATTCACCTCAGCTGGCCTGCACTGTGCACTTCAGCAAGAGTTAATAAGGGTAAAATGCATGCGTTGGAGCGTGGGGGCACCACCTGACATACACCCTGCATGCTCATCACCAGCAGTGCAGCATTCTGCAGCAGTGAAGCAGCTGCACAGCAGTGAAGCAGTTTGCAAGACGCTGGACAGCTGACCATGCGCTGCCCCAAACCTTGCAGGCCCTCCGTCTTGCAGGGTAACTCTGAGCATCTGGAAAGTATTTCAGAGGGTGGCGTGAAAGGATTATAGATGTCGTTTACGTGCTTCCTGCGTCTGTGCGCACCAGTATGCAGCATGAACTCCTTTGTTAGCCTCTTTCATGAGCTGTCTTTAGTACAAGGTTATTAAAGTAGATGGTTCCCAAGGGCGCGCATGCTAAATAGCCGTGGCATGAACCCTACTTTTCGACCCCCAAATCTCCATACCTCATACCCAGTACACCAAATTGAGTGATTCCTAGTGATTTGGAGTCCTTTTTAAAACGAAAATGATTGCAAAAAAAATGGAGTGAAAAGACCCAGTGGTTGGTAAGATACAGGATTTCAGCCATTTCTCTTGGAGAAAATCCAGAACAAGGGGTTCCAAAAAGGTTAATTTTTGAATTGTATTCTTATTGGAACCTGGGCCTGGAAGGCCCGGAGGTTCCTTTAGGACCACGCATTTTGAACATGCAGGAAGTAAGCGTATGATATGTCAATCACAAGAGCATATTTCCGGGTATAAAAATGGGTCCCAGGGTGGAGCCGTGGGCAATTTTTGGGTGATCTGAGGCCAGGGGGGCCAGAATTGGGGTCCTGAGCCATGCGCGGTAAACTGGTGGTTTAGGTACAGGGCTTTTTGCACCAAGCTTGTGGTGTAGGGCCAGTACTGGGGTCCTCCAATTTTCATCGTTTTCTGTTGATTGATTCCATTAGGAGACGAAATGGTTGGTATGGAAAGAAAAGAAGAGAAAAAAGAAAAACTACGTAGGCAGAGGAAACTCTCCCTACATGGTTGTATCTGAGAGAGAAATACAAGAAAGAGCATGTCCTGCAATACAGGCCAGTTGGCCCCCTCTGCAAGCTTTGTGCCGAAACAGGCATATACTGCGCTAGAACTTAATTAATTTTGTGTCATTACTTAGACAAAATGAGCACCCAAAATGAAGTTCATTCTGAAAGTCATTAATTTGGTCAAGCATCACACCGTTCAATACCTTGTGACATAAGAATAGGTTCGCAACTAAAATTTAAAAAAAAGGTTGCACGGTTGATCAGGAATGGGCTCATGCGTGCATTCTTTATTGCTAAAAGCCAGGGTTCTGGTAGGCATTGGCCTTGAGAACATTGTTTCTGCCCCACTTTGCTCGTGCTGCTGTCATACTTTGCCAAGAACCTGTGCCTAATTTGGGAACAGGGAAATACTACTCCACATCTTTTATGCCAATCCTTGTATGGACAAAATGGCCCAAAACACATATTTTCCAGGCCAGTGGCAGGCATTTTTCAAAACATTAACAAAAATTGGGTTGTTCCCTGGCCAGTTATGGGGAACTGCGCGAGACCATGCCTCCATGATCTGGTCCAAGACAAAGTTGAGAGCATGCCTCCATGATCTGGTCCGAAACAAAGTTGAGAGCGCCCTGCTAATCCCCCTGGGCTGAATTTCCAAGTTTCAAGATGCAAACCTTCATTTTCATGTAATATCTACCTCCTACAGATTTTTCAACTCATTTGGTGGAGGCCAATTCTGAGAGTGAACACCACTATTTGGAATTGGTGGACCAGGAAATTCAATTTCCTGATCAGCAAAAACTAAATGGCGCCCTCTTTGAAATTTTCAGCTATAAAGACCGGGAAATTCAAGCAAGCCCATACATGTTTCCAAGGGCATGTCTGCAGGCCAGCCGAAGCCCAGAGGAGACTTTGAGAGCTACAGACGCGCACGCCCAAGTGTACACACACATGCGCGTATGCACACACAAATGCACACACGCACGCAAGCACGCGCACACACACACACGCGCACATTTATACACACATGCACACACACATACACACACAGCAGGGAATTTCCCGGTTTAAGCGCCATGAAGCTGCGGACCAGGAGTTTCAATTTCCGGCGGACTGGAAAACTGTCTCTCGGACCGGGAATTCGTTTTTTTAATTCTCCGGTCGGCCCAGTGGAAACAACTTGAAGGCCTTTCCACTTGAAGGCCTCTGGTTGTTTTTAGAGGTGGACAACTCCCCCACAAAAAACAGTTGCTTTGACATGCTCATCGCATTGGGTGCCCCCAACCTGGCACACTTTTTTTTGGTTGCAAAGTGTAGCTTGTTCCAAGCGCTAGAGCTCGGTAGCCCCAGATTTTGGGCGCCCTGCCAAATCAGCCGCAGCATGAACCCTACTTTTTTACCACCAAGTCTCCATTCTGGACCACCTTCTGCACCAAACTGGGTAATTTTTGCTGCTTCAAAGAGCTTTAAAAGGGTATTATTGCAAAAAGGATAAAATTAAACGACCCAGGGGTTGGTGAGATATAGAATTTTTGCCATTTCCATTAGAGAAAATCCAGCACAAGGGGTGCCAAAAAGGTCGATTCTTGACCTCTTTCTTTCCTTTTTTACATATTTTAAACATGCAGGATGTTAGCATAGTGTATGTAGGTTACAAAGGTATAGAAGAAATGGTCCCGTGGTGGAGCTGTAGGCCTTTTGGGGAGACTAGGAGAGTGATCTGGAATCCTCCCATTTTCATAACTTCTTGGTTAACATGTTATTTTACAAAATATAAATGATGGCATGGTATGATTTGAGAAAGAAAACCAGGAAAGAGCATGTCCAGTGGTATAGGGGAGCCGTCCACCTCTTGAGGTTTTGAACATTTCATGAAATGTTTGAACAGCGTGCGCAGCAGGACTTCATGCCCTCTTGAACTCCCGACTTGTTGTCTTGCACATCTGTGAACAACATGCACAAGCAGTGAGCAGCCCGTCCGTGCAACTCTTAGTTAACATCATGTGATACCTTGAGGGCGAGAAAACATGCGAGGCGCCCAGAATGCATACAGAGGGGGATTCAGGCGGGATTCATGAAACAGAAACTTTAATTAAGGGGTGCGGAATGATTGCAATCTCGTGTTTGTGTTTTATTATCTTGTCATCGTAGCATTTTGGAGGAACGTAACAACTCTATTGTTACAATCAAACCTGCTAGATTTCCATTTTCGACCCTCTTGCAGCCCCAGGGTAGAACCATAGATGATTGTGTTTGATGGATGGTGGAAGCTGACTCGGCAGGCACCAATGACATGAATTGAGATACAAGGCCATAAAGGCCTAAAAATTTGTCACCTTTCAAAAAACGCTGTGGCCTGTCCGACCCCATAGCTAAGTGTTTTGCAACGTTTCTTCTTTATGCCATTTTCTAGGTCAAGGATATGACAGGGACATATCACCCCATATCAGCACTTTAATATATATATTAAAAAATACTGTGCACAGCTTAGCATGTGCATGTGCATGTGTGAGTTTGATAGTGTGTGCACGCGCTTCCCGAAATTTCGATCACTGCTCCAAGAAGTTGCATGGGATTTCTGCTCTTAATTCTTCTGCTCACAAATGGTGCATGTTGCATGCAAGCGTTTGGAAAGAACAAAAGGAGTCAGTCCTTGTGACATCGTAATACACCTGCCCATCCAAAGTGTAACTTGACTAACACTTTTGAGTTTATTGGCAAACCCTTGCTTCACTTTCTTCACTTTTCAGCCCACTGCAGCTGGCTCAACACCATTTAGGAAAATTGTGATTCCTTTAGGCCCTGGAATGTAGTATTGCTGAGCAGGCCCGGCAACCAAGATCTGAAACTGTGTACATCCTTAGTGTAAAGAAACATGCTGTGCTGCATCAGTAGGAGCGCAACAGTGGACAGCCTCCTCATGGGCCTCATAAGTACTGGACGGCAGGCTCATTAAGATCGCAATGATTATGACGCAAATAGAGTTGGGTATCAAAGGTTGAGAATTTCAAAAGGGGCTCTTAAGAGGGTCAAAGAGGCCCAAGGAGGCTCCTTCAAGCCTACTGCAACCTGCTTCTCAGTCAGCAACTGCCATGCACACACTGTGCAGTTAGAGCAAGTGCAGCCAGAGCATGTGCGGTCAGAGCAAGAGCAGCCTGCATGAGGATGGGGCGTGAATCCTGGCATGTGTCAGTGTCAAGCAGGATTGCTCTCAATCCTTGTCCTTAGGGCGTGAAAAGACCATGAGCTTTGCCGAGTAGTTGAAGCAACATTGCTGGACATCTTTCCTTTTAGCGTACCGCTCGAGGCCAGTTGGTGGTGGTGTTGAATTTATGTTTTCACCTGGCTCTCCTGTCATCTTTCCTGTCTTTGGTTGGTTTGCGCTTGTTAAGCACTGTCATCATCATATCTGTTTAAGTTGCCTCTACATTATTACCGTTTGCACAGGTTCTTATTGTTACTTTTTTGCCTGTTTTATTTAGCTTCAGTGTATGGAATAAGGAGAGAAGGAGGCAGTGGTGTTTGCCTCCATGCCAATGATAATTCCATGGCCCTGATCTTCACTATGCACAAGGCATATGTGGAGCCAACGCCTGTGTGTGTTGCTGCCTCTTTATTCCCCTGTTTCACTGGCATAGTCTATTTGGTTGCAAAATGAAGTCGCTTCTTACATGGCTGAAATTTGTTGCTGATGCTGTGGCGCGGACAGTGGCTTTTGCCAATAGTCTTGGTACATTTTCTCGGTCTTGCTTTGCAGGCAATCCAGCAAGCCAACTTCCACCTGAGGCCCCCCATATGTGGATAAGGTCAAACTTGCTGAGGGTCCTGGCAGCCTTGGCTTTCATATCCTGTGGCCTGCTGTGCCACACCTCCTTTCAGCGCCAAAGAGCGCTGCGTGCAGATGGCCCCCTCTCCCAGGAATTTGGTTGCCCTGAAGTCAGCAAGAGCTTTACAAATGCCACACTCCCGCATGACCTGCCAACGTTCATGCTGAATGCACGGACTGGCATCACACCCCACCACGTAATAAGGTCATGGTCCGCGTTTCAACCCAAGAGGGTGTGCGTTAACAAGCAGCCTTTGAGCAGCTGCACCTTGAGCATCCATGTGAGTGATGCAGAGGTGAGGGAATTGTGTCGGAGCCCCTTCAAGTGGGCAGGGAGACTGTTCTATGTGTACAAAGCCGCATTCACTGTGATGCTGCGGAGTGACCCGGGGGCGCCCTATTTCCTTATCTTCGAGGATGATACCTTGCTGGTTGATCAGCTTGGGTTGATCACAGAGCTGAACTATGCAATTGGGAGCCACCAGCGCTTCTACTCGTTTTTTGATGATCCAAAAAGAAAGGAGCATTCTTGTGTGTACAACTTTGGCACGACAGCATTCTTGATCCATAGGTCTTTCATGCAGGAGCTTCTGGCAGCCACGATCTGCTCCCACCCCATTGATATCCACCTTTCCAGCTCCTATTTTTTGCTAAAGACCCAGAGGCAACTTGTAAGGCATTTGGGCAAAAGTTTCAATAAAACTCTGGTGAACAATCCCCCCAAGCCAGTGAGTGCAATTGAGGCTGCCAAGCTCAGCATTTTGGCTCAGCTGGATCGTTTGTTCCCATTAAAGCCAGACCAGTCAATTAGTTCATAAGTACAGACGTTGGCAACAGCATGCTGAAGAGTGGAAGTGGTGTGATCAAGGTAGCAGTAACCGCTGTAGCTCTCGCTTTTATAGTATCGCTGCTTCTATGCAAGTACAGAGTGCAGCTGCATGGAAGTGTAGTCAATGTGTGACTTGTCCAGCCTGCTTTTCTATTCCACACTTGTCTGTATTGAAGCTTTCGATTAAGTGGTTAGTGTATGAAAAATCATGGATTGAAACTTCTGTAAACAGGTTCAAAAGGTGCCAAAGATGTTGTTGGGCGTAATTAGAATCAAGGCTACAAGACTGGCTAACATGCTCTGACGTTGCTTGCCCACTGGTTGCACTTACATTGTGTATGAATTTGGGGGCATCCTTAGCATCTAAGATCGCATGCTCTGTACACGTGAGAGGCTTGCACCATGAGCTTCAAAGTCTTGCAATCAAGTGGTGACTCTAACATTTGATTGTTTTGTTTTGATTTGATAGTCTGGCGCGCATGCAAACTGCCTCGGTATTGAGCAATCTAGCACACTTTCAATTTCATGAAAATCATAACAATTGCCTTGAGATTTTGTACGGTGGTTGCACCTTCTAGCAATATAAGCCTTCTTTAGCTCAGCACTTAAGGCCTACTGCATCACATGCTCTGTGCTGTGCGTTTTTTTGCGTTTTTTAGTGTTGCGCAGTCTATCCGCCTTCCTCTTGCATGAACATTGGTGATGCACGTTTTGGCACACTTCCCTGATACCATACATCCTTCCATCTTCTATCCTCATCCTCTAAGGGATTGTTTTTCATGTCAGGCCACGTCAGGAAATGGCCATATAAAACCTCCATTTTCTGGTATATGTAAGTGACTCAAAGGATTGGGGAAGTTCAAGGGATGAGTTGCGTTGAGCTTCATTTATAAGTGTCTTCATTTCATCAATGTAATGCCAATGGCTAGATTAAGGTTGAGCGGGAATCACCAATACCATTGTAAGGGCTGAACTAGCTGCAGTAGCAGCTGCCAGACTCACTCCAGGACCACTCCCATACTGCAACTGATAGCCTCTCTTCACTCCACCAAATCAGAAAGCAAACAACGTATCCAGAGCTTAATCGTCAGCATGTCCAAGGCAACATCCTTTAAATAATCATACAGCTTGTGCGCAATTCACTTACCCCTATCTATCTTTACGAGGTCAAATCTCAAGCTGGAATTGCAATTAATGAATGCGCAGATGCCAGTGCTAAACTTTAGCAGTATTAGCACTTATTGAATACCAGGCTATTCAGGGTGATGACACCCCTGCAGACACAACCCTCCCCTGTGTCAACCTTGAAGGCAATCCATTCCATGACACCACCTAGCTTGCCTTTCAGGAAGCTGCCTGCTCCCAGGCAAGCACATCAGAACGCCCTGACTCGCCTGCCCCAAAGTTTAAACACTTTTCCAACCTCCGTGATGCTCTGAGGACGCACATGCACTCAAAACACAGACTTGGAAATGCTAACACAGAGGCAGGATACTACTCTTATTACCAAAGCCTACTTCCTACAGTCCATAAAAAGGTTAGCGATGCTTTCTGTCATCAAAAGCAGACTTGAAACACGCAGCTTAAGAAACCCAAACAGGAATAACAAAGTGACTTTGCACATCATCTTAGTTGGTGTTGGTGGCACGATTTACAACAAATATACAATTACACCTGTCATAAATCTGGGCCTGACCAAACAAAAAGCTGAATCAGTTGCCTCCCAGCTCAGGGACCATACCATCCAAAGATTATCCACCATCATTAACACTAGACATGCACTTTGTTTTCAGGGAGCATCTGGGAGGGGGTTTGCTGGGCGCGCGGCGGCGGCAGAGGATGGGAGAAGGAGAGTCTGAGCGCTCAGAGGCATGGCAAGCAATCCCCTGGATCCCCATTAGTTCTGTCTCTTGCTCTCTCTCCTAGGCTAGTTTTGTCTAGTTTAGGTGGAGGGCCTCCTGGTGAGGCCTCTAATTTTTGTTAGGGGTTCTTCCCTTAATGCACGCGGCCTTTGGCTTGCGTAGACTTTTCTTTTTATTTTCTTTTTCAATGCTTTCTGGACCATGCCAAAACTTCCTTTTAAAATGAAACGGAACATTTTCAACTACCGCACAGGTATTCTCTCCAATCAAAAGCATGCAGTGCACTTCAAAATGTCCACCAGCCTACAATGTCCCCTCTGTGAAGTGCCAGACAGTGCCCCTCACATTCTTTAAGGATGTAAACACTCCACAATATCAATGATTTCAACCGCTTCAACCGCTCTTCAACCGCAGTTTTCTTTGGCGAACCACACTTGCATAGTAGTTCACAATCATCTTTGAAGATGCAAGAAGGGAGTCTCCAGTAGAGTTCCCAGGTCTCCTCCTGAGATAAAAAGAACATACAGAGGAGATGAGAAGGACATAAGGGGGTGGACATGCCATCATCATGACTGGTGATCAGTCATCACTTCAATCATCATCATGATGGCACGACGGCAACTTCGAGTTGAAGATCTTCTTGAACACAATGCTCACTGAGCATGGCAGCAACTTCCAGACCGTTTTCTTCATCACAGAACAGCTGAGCTACAACATCGGTATCCCAATGATTGTTTGGCATCCTTGCACAACGTGAAAATGTAGCTTCCTTTTAGTTCCCAGCATTTTGATGATATTTTAAAGTAAATTGCTGGGATCAACTGAACTTCTTGAATTCAAAGGCAGTAATGTTGCAATCACTGATGTGGCACTCGTTCACTGAATTGGCTGAGATCTGTTGTATGCTTATTCCTAGGCAGCTATGACTAATCTAAGTTTGAGGACCTCTTGGTGAAGCCCTCAGGGCCCTGAGTCAAGGCAAGGCTTGCTAACCTCAGGCTAGCTGAGCCAGCTAATTAGGGAGCCTTTCCTTCATGTAAGTTACAAAGAAATAGGTTATGCACGCGGCCTTTTGGCTGGTGTTGGCCTCTTTCCCTTGTCCTTCAACTTGAAGGTCAACTTGAAAGTTTCGAGCTGCCAGTGGCAGCTTGAAAGCGAATTTGTTTCAAAACTCAGAAATGTGTGTTGCTGAATCTGTCCAGGTGTCCAACGTTTTTGAGGTTGTGACTAAAAAAATGATCACTCTCTGAGATTATATGCCACACAGGAGTCCCCAAAACTAGCATAGGTGGACTTAAGTTGCTACAGAGTGCCGCTGAGGTGGCATCACCAAACCCTGGAGTAAACAAGGTAAGTCCCCGAGGAAAGCCTTGCTTGCATGTTGAACTCATGTAAATCCCGTCAATCCTGTCCCTACTGTTTCTGATCGCCTTTAAGAGACATTAAATTGGAGACTAAGGGGACACACACACACACACATACACACACACACACGCACACACACAAGCAAGCAAGCAAGAAGGGAAGAAGTAGGCACACATACATACATGCATGCAATCATGCATGAGCTCTGAAGCGTGGGCTTTGCCTTTTTTTTGCTGCTTGCAAGGCCCTCCCTTGCCTTGATAGCTTGTTGCAAAGTTTCTGCAACACTTCTTTTCTGTGCTCAGGCAGCCAAGAACATGACACGGATGGTCGATGGCCTTGATGATGCCGGT
Organism: Dunaliella primolecta; assembly: GCA_914767535.2. NCBI lineage: Eukaryota > Viridiplantae > Chlorophyta > Chlorophyceae > Chlamydomonadales > Dunaliellaceae > Dunaliella > Dunaliella primolecta. The sequence goes on along the minus strand of OU611760.1, from coordinate 3,297,778 downwards.
GTGGAAGCACTGATGCAAGCCCTCTATGCCAGGGCTGCCAAAAGCGGGGGCCTAAGCATCGTGAGTTTTTAGCTAGAAACAGCATCATCACATGCATTGGGTTATTTGTCACAGTAAAGGTGCTTTTCCACCCATCGTAGCCTCACTCATGCGAGTGCTTTCATATCACATCCATGAGGCCAATGAAGCCAACACAGGGGCAGGATCATCCTAGTGCCTCAACCGTTTTGCTTTTCCAATATCATGCAGGATCACACTGGCAAGCAATTTGTGAGGGAGACACAGTGAGCGTGTAATTCCCAGTCTAGGAGGCAAGCTAGTCTGCCCAGCACCACCAGGAGAGTTCAGTATATTTATGAAATATGATTTGCTAGACACAGCTTGTCCTCATGTGTCTCCTTTTCCATTTGAGTTCTGTTATTTTATAAGTCATTCTGAAATGCATGTCTTGTGCAAGGACATGAGCATGAGAAGAGCTACAGTTTTGGTTGAAGTTCAAAAGTATTTTGCAACTACAAGTAACTTCAAGTTTGTGGGTCATTAGCCATCAGTAATGGCTCTTCTTGAAAGTCCAAGTTGGAGGGGGTATGTTGTTTTGAAGCTTCAGCTGCCAACATTGCTCTGCCAGTGGCATGCTTACTCTACTTCTACACGAGTAGGCTAGTACTGAATGAATTGTCATTATCAGGCATGACTCTGTCAGAGGGTTGAACATTTTTGACGTTATCCTGCCATAACATGCTCTATATTGCCTGTTGGATTTTATGCTTGGATTGAATAGGCTATTCACCTGGTACTAACTTGGCTGCTACACTGATGAGCAAAGGCGAGAGGCCCACACAGCTGTTACCTGGGCTTGTCCTGCCTGTGCTAGCGTCAGCAATGAAGACAAACTCAACAGAGAAGCAAATTCTAGAAGAGAGTTCCTCAAGGGCAGCTGGATACCATCATGGGAGCCAGAAGACTCTTCTGCTTGCTTCGGAAGCAAAAACATTCTGGCCAACCTTCCACCAGCGCATGCAAGAATTTGAAGTCCAGCAAAGCAAACCTAACCTCCTACTATCCACAGCGGACCTAGCCCTCTCCAATCTAGGGAGACAAGGATTCAACAAACCAGATGCAAGCAACACCTGGAAACAAAAAGCAGACACAGAACTCTGCAACAAAGTTTCTTTTGATATATACCCCACCAATCCACAAACAGATATCAAACCCACAGGCTCCTGCGAGATTTGGGTCCAGGATATTGACCTTGTTAAACACAATCCTAAGCCACCCCCTTATCAGACTCTAACAGATACTGCAACCCATACTCCCCCTTCAACTGTCCCATCTAATCAGACTCCAACAGAGACTGCAACCCATATTTCCCCTTCAACTGCCCCACCTATATAGGGGATATTCTTATCCTCCCAGAAATCTAGAGATCAAGGGTGGCGTGTATCTACAATTCGGACGGCAAATGCGCTGGGATGATGACCCCTGATCGCTGTGATATCCTTTACAAAGCATTCCACAAAGCCAAAGCACTTGGCTTACACAGTAGTATCTATCCTCCACCAGAAAGCTTTGCATCTGAACTAATAGGACTCCTAGCCCGCAAGACTGAATTGGATAACAAATACCAGAGCAAAAGGATGAAATACTCCTTTCACGGACACTTCCACATTACATTCACAATGCCTTTCAAAATTGGAAACACGCCACCCGAGAAAATGGCCTCTCCCTTGGATTATAACACTCAATACCCACACTACTGGAGCTCTGACCCCCGTGACATACTTCTTGGTGCCCAACACAATTCCCTCTCATCCAGATTCTCGGGGATTTCCATCGGCCACCCCATCTATGACGATAAGGCCATGATATCAGCCCTGCGACATGCTATCTACACTGCCATCCTCAATGCAGAGGCTACGGCCACCTTCATGCTTCTGCCAGCAAGCGGTGATCTGATAACCAATCCCTATTCCAAACTCCTTACTGCTTACCCGCATCTTTGCTGCAAGCTTGGGATTATTCCAAAAGGTAAACTTACCTATGACAATCCCCAATCCTGGCCCAGCCAGGACGTTGCCCTCCCTCAGCATACCTGGGACTTACAAATCATTGCAGTCTGGATTACAGCTGCAAGAGTCTACTTGAACAACCAGAGCCCTACCTGGCTCCAAGGTTTAGCCAAGTATATTCCAGAAGCCAGATGGTTCGTTAAAAGTGTGAGGAACGATCCCATCCATAATGCAAAGCACGCCGTTATGCCCGGGATAGGGAATTTAAATTTGAAAAGCTTCCCCTAAACAAGAAACAAGCTGCCAAGATCCCCAATAAATCAACCGCGAACATAACTGCCCCTGTTCCTTGTCAGTCCAATCCAAAACTCCAGCTCAAACAAAAAGCTGAATTAGTAGCCTCCCTTTCCTCTGCCTACGTAGTCTTTCCTTTCTTTTCTTTTCTTAGCCTCCCAGCTCAGGGACCATACCATCCAAAGATTATCCACCATCATTAACACTAGACATGCACTTTGTTTTCAGGGAGCATCTGGGAGGGGGTTTGCTGGGCGCGCGGCGGCGGCAGAGGATGGGAGAAGGAGAGTCCGAGCGCTCAGGGGCATGGCAAGCAATCCCCCGGATTCCCATTAGTTCTGTCTCTTGCTCTCTCCTAGGCTAGTTTTGTCTACTTTAGGTGGAAGGACTCCTGGTGAGGCCTCTAATTTTTGTTAGGGGTTCTTCCCTTAATGCACGCGGCCTTTGGCTTGCGTAGACTTTTCTTTTTCATTTCTTTTCTTTAGCTCCAGCTCAAAGTTGCAGATTGGAAGTCTTGGGCCTACACAGACGGCAGCTGCCAGGTTCAGGACGGCAAGACAGTTATTGGGGCAGGCGTGTACCATCCTATGAGTGACTCAAAAAATCTAGTTGAACTTAACCGCGTTGGTGTTACCGACACCATAGGAAGAGCAGAGCTGGCCGCAATAGCTGCCGCACTCACTCACGAACACACACACATACGTTGCCACAGATAACTCACTTCACCAACTCAGGAAGCAAATCCTGTACCCAGAGATGCACAGACATCATGTGCAAGGAGATGTTCTGAAGACGATGTAAAATCTTGCCCGCACCTCTTAAGGTCACATCTTTTTATTTGTAAGGTCAAATCTCACGCAGGGGTAGCTGGGAATGAATGCGCAGATACAATTGCTAAGTATCAGGCTAGCCTCAAAGATAGCAGTCTGACAGATACCGGTGTTTCTAGCGCTGGCCCAGGCGGCAAACCCTTCTGCAATATTGCTTGGCTGGCTCGAGAAGAGGCAAGACCGAGTACACCTGAATCTTCCTCCCCCATTCCCAATCTAATATACTTCCCAGAACTTAAGGACGCTTTGCTTTTCCCATGTGCATGCAAAACACAGGCTTGAAAGAAAGAAAAGAAAAACTACGTAGGCAGAGGAAACTCTCCCTACATCAATTAAGGAAAAGGAGACACATTGGCGCAGAAGAGCCGTGAGCCTCCTCCACCACAAAGCTACAAAGAAGAAAAGCTAATGGGGATCTGGAGGGTTACTGGAAGCACCCGGCTCCAGAGCCTGGCTGTGAGAAGCATCACTATTTTCCATAGCACGTCTAGTGGTAACAAGCTTATGGGCATACTGAACCGAATGAGCATGGAGTTTTTGAGCAAGTTTATGGGCCCGTTGATGGTCCAGTCCAAGTTGTTTAAACTGGTCCAAGGTATGATCAGTATAGCAGGTCCCACCAACACCCAGAGGGATAATGTGGAGAGTCACAATTTTAGCACTGCACTAATGAGTTTGCTGAGGTCTGTATGCTGCCGCTGTGCCGCCTCTAACTGTTGTCCAGGCCTCGTGTCTTCACAGTACTTAATTTCAATCAAGTGCACATGTCGCTGGTTTACATGAAGTTGGTGGGGCTGTCTCACGCGGTTGGCTCTTGTGGTCCTCTGTGTTGGGTTGTGTCTCCTGCGTAACGCATGGTGTGAGCGAGTGGAATAAGGAGAAGAAGGAGTGGGTTTGGCTTTATAGGGAGTAATCAGTATAGCATCAGGACGGCTGGAGGTGAGTCTAGATCTCTTAGGATATTTTATAGGAAAAAGGTAAGGGGTAAAATTATGTTTGATGCATGTGCAGGTATTTGAAGGTTGTGTTGCGCCAGCCTATCATCACCCCCTATGTCCATGTTAACCAAGCCTGCCCCCAAAGGGCTTTTGCTGAGAGCTTTGATGATCATTCTTCCAGCAGCATTGTGGTGTTCAGTTTTCATGCTGGAGATGATATGATTTTGGCAGCCTGAAATCATGTGGAGTGTGCTGTTTAATTGATGACAGCCTGGGAGAGGGCATTGTGGGTCAGTGGACCTCTTGAAGCGAACTGCATATTTTTGGTTATAGAGGGTGCCAGTGCGATATTGAAAAATGGTGCGCTTCATAAGTGAGGATATACAAGGCATTGTCACGACGAGAGTCTGCTGTGCCGAGAGTGTGCTGCAAGTTAGTTGAGTTAGTTGGACAGTGGTATTTATCCTTGTGGCAACACAGCTGTGGCTGTGTTGAGAGAACTATAATTCACGTAGGAACTCGTAGTAACACCATCTTGTTCTTATCATCTTTGTAAACCCAGTCAAGCCCCTAATAACGTAGCCCATGTGTGAGTAAGCTCACCTAGCCCTTGGAGGAGGAAGCCAGCAGTGCCACGCCAGTTAAGTGCATCAGTCCAGCGTACGAAGTTCAGCCTAATTACCAATAGCATTAGCCAGCAAGCCAAGCAAGCAAAAGTCAAGCTGACTCCCCAGAATCTGCATCATATCTGTCAGTAGCTGGAATCTCCAGCCAAACCTGCTTGTTGCTGTACGCCACAGCATCAACATCTTTTCTTCAAACAACACCTCATCTGGTCATGGGATGTCAAGACACTGTTATGGCTGCGTCACTTTCTCAGCCTGACAGCATGTTTTCAAAGGCGTTGCTGACTTTCTTGTTAACATGAGGTAATAAGCTCTGATAGTAAGAGTAGTAGCCTGTTTTGGGGTTGGCATATCCAAGTCTGTGTTTTGTATGCATGTGAGACTTGAGAGCATTTTGAAGATTGGGGAGGTAGGTGATTTTAGGATCGGGAGCAGGAGCTGTGGATGTGTCAGCATTGTGTTCATTTTTTTCCTCATTGGCTAACCAAAATAAATGAGAGAAAGGATTTCCGCCAGGGCCTGCGCTAGGGATCCCAGTATCAGCCACGTTATTATTGGCTTGGCTTGCTTGATATTTAGCAATAGCATCTGCATACTCGTTACCAGCAATGCCAGCATGAGATTTTACTTTGTAGATACAAATATTGGTTTGCGAGTTGCTAATGAGAGAAGATATGATTTTAAGAACATCCCCTTGAATATGTTGTTTGTGCTTCTCAGGGTAAATAAGCTGTTAACGTATTTGATGAAGAGAGGTAAGACTGTCTGAAGCAATGTGTGAATAAGAGTGCGTGATGGCAGCAGCGATTGCTGCTAATTCAGCTCGACATATGGTGTTGATAGTTCCTGCACCGTTGGGCTCGACAAAACTTCTGCTGTCAGTGAGAGGGCAGTTGACGCCTGCTCCAATTTCTTGTTCGCCATTCTGGATTTGACAACTACCATCGGTGCAAGCCCACGTCCTCCAGTCAGGTACTTTGAGCTTGAGGGTTGGATTAGATTGGTTAGGTACAAAAAGTTCTTCCTGATTACTTATATGTGGATAGTTTGGGTTTCTAGATGTTTGTTGTTTGTCAGAGGGGAGGCGTTGGCATTTATTGAATCCAGGTATATCAGGCTTGGATATGCAGATTGCAAGACAGGCTATTACACTTATTACCCTCATGCAAACAAGGGCAGCAGCAATGCCTTCTGGAGCATGCCAGGTGTCTCAACCCTTACGAAACGCACAATTTTCCAATACCGCACAGGCACCCTTCTGTACACAATCAAAAACATGCAGTCCGCTTCAAAAGATCCACAACCGTTGTATGCCCCCTCCCAGAATGTCACCACATGGATAGTGCTCTCCACATTCTCTCAGGTTGCCAATGGCCTGTCATCCGTAACATGGTAACTGAGTGTCACAATTTGCCTGCAGAATGATTTTGGAAGTGGTCGGCAAAGGCTCTTATGGGTCAAACCTCTTACAAATGGATGTAGGCAGCGCAAACCGTCTGGCCCAGCATGACCTGCACATCACAGAGCAAATCTCTAATCGCGTTATACCTCCTACCTCTTTAACCCCAGCATTCCTGATCAAGCTAGACGCACCTCCAGTCTCTGATGCTATCTTGGTCACTCCTTGCCCTGCTAATCCAAATAGACCACCTTCTCCCCCCTCAAATCAGGTACTCTGCAGTATGAGACGTAATGAAGAAGTTAGAAGCAGCACAACTCCAGCCAGGCAACTTCATGAATTAAACATCCAAAACTGCCAGATTCAATTAATATAAATCAAATACTGCGAAGATACAGGGCCTGGTGCCCAGATAGAAGCCTCACAGCAACAACACAGTGAACTTCGCAAACAACTTCAAGCTGCTGAGATCACTCTTCACACAATCCTTCTGGGTGTGGGTGGGACTATCTACACTGCACATACCCTGGATCAACTAAAAAAACTAGGGTTTAACTTGCAAAGGGCTACCAAGCTTGCATGAAAGCTCCATGCCCGCTCTGTGCACTACGCACAAAGACTTACCTATACCAGATGTGCCATTGAAAGCAAAAAACACTCAACATAATTCAGGTGCCCTGGGGCCGCATGCTTCCAGAAACCCACCAGACCCACACTAGCTTCTCTCTTACCCTCATGTGAGGGAGACTCACGGCTCTTTGAGCCAATGTGTCTCCTTTTCCTTATTTGATGTAGGGAGTGTTCTCACTGCCTGCGTAGTTTTTCTTTTTTCTTTTTTAGACCTCAGAGCCTTTTTGCATAGCAAGCTGAATGGGTTGATGGCAGGAGGGGTGAGCTCTGTCACTGTCTCTCCTTTTGTTTTTGAAATTGTTGGTTTGTGTATCAAAGCTGTTGGGAGTGTTTGGACAAGTAAAAAGGCTGAGGTCATTGCCTGTCAGGGATCTGTTGTACATGGGGAATGGGGCTGTGCTGGAACGTAACTGGCAGCGCTTAAACTGGCATTTACTACTGGATTATTCTTGCTATGAGGTTGAGACATGTATATTGAGGCATGTTTCATTGTTAAGCATGTGCGCTTGCTGGTTGGCCCTTCTGCAGATGAATCCTGTAAAGTGTGAGTCATAACATCAGGATCAGGAGCAGTAATTTGTGTAGAGGTGTGGATTACTTGTGTAAGGGTGATGCTCAGCCTACAACTGGAGTTCTCTTATTGGGCGGCTCTTCTATGGATCGTGTTTGTTTGGCAGTCATAACTTCTTGTGCATTAGGACATATTCCTTGTGTAGGATGTCATTGCAGGGACGACAAGGTGGCAGGATCACGTCTGATGCGGGAACCTTCATGCTCGTGCCTGTAGTGGGATGTGGAGTGGTTGTGGCGGAGGCACTACCTGCGTGGGAGGGGTGCTGATGGGTTGGGAGCCTGTATGAGGATAGTATGAATGGGGGAATCTGGTTTCATATTAAGGTGAGTATCGGTAAGGCCACTCTCATTTGTGTTGTAAGGAGAAGGGTGTGTAATGTAATAGCTGTCCCTAGAAGATTCTTGCGAAGGAGATGTGATGTAGCTTTCCAATAAAGATTCTCGCAGAGGCCTGCATGCTTTTCCTGAGAGGCCTCTTAATACTTTCCTGGCCTTATATCTTCACGTTCTTCATTCCTATTAAGTAAATGTGTCTCTCGTTGGTGCGCAAAAGGGAAGATTCGCAGAGCTGGACAACTCCCCATTACTGGACATGCTCTTTCACGGTTTTCTTCCTTAGGACCATTTTTTCACTCCCAAATGTCTGTATTCGTAACCACCGTGGTGACCATATGCGTTACTAACATCCTGCCAGAATGCAGACTATAGTTGTGCTCAGCAGACAGCTGCTGGGCATGGCTTTCCTTGGTTGGAAGGCTGACAGTGCTGACTCTGCTTGTTGTTGAAGGTCTGGAACTCCAGTCTTTCAGCGATCATCCTGCTTTCTTTTCTCGTTGCTGGACCTGTCTTCTTTCTCTGCCTGCCGTGCTTCTCTCAGTCTGAACTTCCTGGTGGGTGGGTCACACGGTCTGTGCACCAATGTGGCCCCCTTTCCGTAATTGGAGGGGACTCACGGCTCTTCTGAGCCAATGTGTCTCATTTTCCTTAATTGATGTAGGGAGAGTTTCCTCTGCCTACGCAGTTTTTTTTTCTTTCCTTTTCTTGCCTATGTAGTTTTTGTTTTTCCTGCATATTCAAAAAAAGGAAAGAAGGAAGTCAAAAATTGACCTTTTCGGCACCCCTAGAGCTGGATTTTCTCAAAGAGGAATGGCTGAAATTCCGTATCTCACCAATCACTGGGTCTTTTCACTCCATTCTTTTTGCAATGATATTCTTTTGGTGCAAGGACTCCAAATCACCAGAAATCACCCAATTTGGTGGAGTGGGTGGTCAGGAATGGAGATTAAGTGGCCAAAAAGCAGGGTTCACACCGCGGCTAATTAGGCATGTGTGCCCCCAACTGTCACCTCCAGCACCTTACTGCTACAGAAACCAAAGGAACTCAAGCTTGAAAAGTGCCAGTCGGGACACACATAGCAGGGAGCAAAAAACAGGCAATCTTAGGCCTCAGTTGTCTAGCTCTGGAAGATTCTGTGATGCAGCGAAGGTCGCAAAGAAGCAGAATTGAATGAAGTAAAAAAGATCATGATTGGGCTCACGGGTGTACACATCTATGCACTGTGTATACACTGTGTGCATGAGCCATGTGCATGAGCCCTCAGAGCACCAAACAAGTTAAGTCAAAGAGGGTAAAAGTCCCCCTCACGTAAGAATGAAACAAAACGGTTCCTCCATTTAATTTGTTAGTGCTCTGAGGGCTCATGCACACAGTGTACACACAGCGCATGCATGTGTGTCCAACCGAGACATTTGAGTGCTTACAAGAATGCAAACTGCAGAAACTGGGGTTTCCCCCTCAGGTGACACTCACAGACCCTTTTGTGAGCCTCCTTGATTGAGAATCCCAGGGAGCCTCCTGGCTAGGGGTCAATTGAATTCCCCCCTTGCAGGCCCAGGAGATGATGCTCCAAACCAGCAGCTCGAACGGGACTCTATTTTGAGACGTGTTTCAGCGCAAGAGCGTACAATAGTGCAACTTGTCGTTGAGAAATCTAAGATTGGCGGCGCGTCACCTAAAGTGTGCTCTTTGGGCATTGGTGCAAGCTGATGTGTAATAGGCAAATTAATGAATCAGAGCTTGGCGCGTATTGCACCATGTAACCACTTTCTTTTGTTTATTTACCAGTTACCGTTAGTTCTTGTGGTGGTCAATAATAAATAGGCTACAATACCTTATATTTTGAATTACCTCCATTGAGGCTCGGATCGCCGCACGTCTAAAGACTTTTGTACGTCCCTAGACCTTTATACAGATTTTCCCTTGTCCTAGCTGCTGCAGATTAAAGAATACCTGTTATACCACCAATTTAACACGCATGTGTGTTCATGTAACATGTCTGTCTGGTCCTGCCACAATTGAGAATCAGAAGGTGTATATATCGTTACATCATATGTGTGTCACTCTTGTGTACACACATACACACATGCTCACGCACGCGCACACTCATGCGCACACACATGCGCACACACACACACACACACACACACACACACACACACACACACACACACACACACACACACACACACACACACACACACACACACACACACACACACGCACGCACGCACGCACGCGCGCACACACACACACACACACACACACACATTTCACAGGCATGATCCCCAGCCCCTCGGCAGTCTTGGCAACATGTGTATGCGTGAGAGCCTTAACGTGAACATCTGTGCACCTCCACAAGCGTCAACGTGGAGGGCTTAAATGGACAATTAAATGGAACTTTCTTCTTGTGCAGAGGAGCTGCCTGAGTTTTGGGTGAGCATAACCTAGAGCTTAAGCTACTGAGCTGTAAACTTTATGTGTGTCTCTGCTGCTGAGCTTATGTACAGTTGATGTCTGTCTTGACATCCCAAACTGCTTCCTCAAGTGAAAAACATACGCATTTTATTTTCAATTTGCTGATGAAAAATGTTTGACAGGTATTTTTACATGTGATACAGTAACTGTGTGTCAGGGACAAGTCGATATTCAAGCTATGAGCATTAGATCTGACTGCTGATGAAAGAAGTACAGATACCTCTGCAGTCAAATGGAGCCTACCAAAAGAGCAGAATCAATTGTGAACATCATAGCTTACTAATGATAGATGCGTTTAAAATTAAAGGGCAAATCTTACTTAAAAGAACCTCTCTTCCATCAAGAATTGCCTTCCAACTAGTTTGTGCTCCTACCTTCATTGAGGTACTGGTTGAGAGCCCTAGAACGGTTTACGACCCAAGATGGTTTTGTTGTTCAAGGCCTCCTCCAATTTCATGATTCATGCTATCATATCTTCCACGTTTGCTGGCAACCTAGTCCAAAAGGTGAGTAGCTAGCATGCATGAGGGAAAGAAATAACAGTCAGGGCTGATGCTAACAGTGGGTCCCACCAACTGGACAGCAACCCAGGACCAACCAAGGTCGGGCAGGGTTTGCATCCTGGCAGGTCGAGCACAACAATTGGCCCAAAGCCTTCCTCCAAAGCATACCTCCAAAGAATTCTTCCAAAGCTGTCGTCCAAGGCTGTCCTCCAAAGCTGTTTTTCAAGGCTGTCCTCCAGCCCAAAACAAATAATTACTAGGTTGTTCATGGAAGAGAAGAAGTTCGTGCAGAAGATCAGTAGCTTGGAACCTCCAGGGATTTAAAGTGCAACTTACGAATATAATGTTATTCATCCCATAAGTTTCAAAAATGGCCAACAAAAGACTCTCACCCTTCTCTTGAGTAAATTTGCTTCAGGAATCCCAAGCCTCAGGCAAATCTACTCAAGGGTTTAGGGTTAGGGTGTGCAGGATGCAAGCACACAGTTCTATAATAATAGCAACGAATTCAGGCTTTTGGGGTTCAACATGCGAGATGTAGGGGGGCAATGACAGAGCAACATGGGAAAAATAGGGGGGGGGGGCTGCAGCCATCAGGTTGTGCTTAGCCCTTTGTGTTGTTTCATAGTCATATGTCTGTCAGGATGGACACCCTGACAGACATAGCCGCGGGTCAAGCACAACACTTGGCCCTGTGCTTTGTTTCTCCTTGCAGGCAATCTGATGACAGCCGCCGAAGGACCCTCTGGCTTGATAATCGACAATAATGCTGTTCTGCGCTTTCCTCCTCCTTTTCCTGAGTTGGGCGCCGCACTTGCAACTGTCTCGTGCCGCCATACCTCTCACGAGCTACAGTAGAGGCAACCTGGATGACGTTGTTAGCAAATATATGGGCAGCAAGGGTGAAATCAGCGGCCTGCAACAGGGACAAAAGCAGCAGCCTGGCCAAGACGCACCAGCACACGCTTTTCATGCCCAAAAGCGCATCAGCATCAGGGCCAGCAGCAGCAGCAGCAGCAGCAGCACATGGAGAAGAAGAGGTGTCGGCAACCAGACAAGCACTGAGGGAGAAGCGCGCCGAGCTAGCCAAGCGGGCAAACAGGTGTACCTTAGCCACAACTCCGTTTCCAATGACCTGAGTGATCATGAGCTCTGTGTGCACCCGTGCAAACTCCGCTCACATCCCTTTTGGGACTGCAGAAAGCAGCAGTTGAGGGTGGTGGGGGGCTCACCTTTTCTGGAGCCCTACCTGCAGTGGGACACCGAGGGCAGGGGCTGGGCAAGAGAAGGGGATTGGGTGCCCGGGGGTTTGCGCTTCAGGGTGTACAGGCAAGTTGCGCATAAGGAGAAAGAAGCATCTGTGCTGCTGCATGTGAGAGTATCTATGGTGGTCAGGGTGATAAACAATAGTGTCTGTTCTGCTACGTGGGCACGATCACCATGCTGCATGGATGCAGGGGAGATGATGGCCACAGTTATCATTTGCACGTTGCCTACGTAGTTCTCTTGTTCTCTTGTTCTTTCCCATTTTCCTTCTCACCATCTGTGCATTGTGTGGTGCAGAGCTTGCCTTTCGCTGCGAGCATATCTTCCCTTGCAAATCTTATGCATAACCATGCGCTTAATCATGATAAAAGGCATGATTCTTTTTGTAACTTTCCTGAAGGGTGCCCTGTGGGCTATGATTGTACGGTGGTGTGGCTGATGCGCGAATGAATGAAGGAAAAGGTTTGAGGTACTTCCCGGATGCAGCAAACAGGTCATGCTGGTCATGCCCAGGACTAATGCATGCATGCTTACAGGAGCTGCATGCTTACAGGAGCAATCACGAATATTAGATATCAATTTGCCCCAGGAACAGCGTGCCCTTGCCCGCATTTGTAAACTTCTATGCACTGGTAATTCTTCTCTTTTATGTTGCGTGCGCACAGACTTCTGCAAAAGCTTGGCGAGGGTGACAAAGGGGAAGTATTTTCTGCCCAGGCGTCCCAGACACTGGCTGCAGGTGATGGCCATGGGATCGCCTCAAAAGCCAGTACACTTTTAAACTTGCGAGGGTGCATGGACCAAGGCTTTTAAATGGTTACTTTCAAGCTTGAAAGCTTGCATTGCTCTCAGGCTTGTTTGGCTGTGCATTCTGGCTGCTGTTTTATTTTTCAAGCATATTGAGTGAAGTGCGTTCTATCTAGCAGCCTCCTTTCTATGGAATCGTTCTGTGTTCTTCACCAGCCTCAAAAATTACTTTGTAAGCTTGCTTACAAGTATAATGGCATGTTTGTGGTAAAGGCAGCAGGCCTGTTTTCCTCTTCAAAAACCCAGGTGTCATACAGAAAACGCTGAGAAGACCCCAAGTCCCCCAACATACAGGCTGGGGGTGGAAACTCTTGAGAATAGCCCCAAAACAATCCTACACCGTCAGGCACTGGAAGTGCCAATGGAGTAGCATTTGCCTGGCTGACAGCAATACTTGTGTGCCCTGCCCTTACTCCACAGGCGGAACACCAGTAGAAGAAGGAAGAGCAAGCGCAAGCAAAGACCTTCAGCCTGATGTTGCCATTAAGGTGTTCCTCAGAAGAGGCTTTGCTAGCAGCGAAGTTGCAACCTATATGGTGGGCGTTCTGGGTTGGGCACGCAAATGATCTTTGCTTCAAATCTTTGGTTGTCCATGGTTGTCTTTACCTGTTCTTTACCTGTGTGAATGAGCTTCTCCTTTTAACGTCTTCCAATCTGCCTTCAACAATGTTTTTTTGACAACCCCAAACTTCAAATTGGGTATTTTGAGGATGGCAATGGTACTGCCTTCAACGATGGTACAAGTCTCTAGGTCACGGTTCTGTACAGAGCACATTTGGGCTGCCTCTCTGGATTCAATTCCAAAAAAAGGTAGCTGAAGACTTGGCATGGAGCTGGCATGTTTGTGATTGCATTATGCGAGATTGACGCATGCAAGCATGCACGCATACAAACATTCCTTCATGCCCACGCTCCCCCCCCACCCCCCACCCCCACACTCATGTGTATGTACCTTATGAATGGAACTGCCTCCTACTCTCAGGACATCATGAAAGCTCCCAACATCTTTCACCTCCTTGATGTGATTCCTCATATCAGAACAAAAAGGAACTGGTGGACCTGGATGGGAGAGGCAAGCCTGGTAGGTGTTTTTTTTTCTAGATGTGTCACAGGAAGGATCCTGATGATGGTGTGATGAAGTGTTTGTGTTGGGTACAATGGGGGTTGACCTTCAGCCAGGTCGCTTGGCGGCTCAGCTAGTGGCCAATGTCTGCCAGTCAACAATGAATTTGTGGGCTTAAGCACACTCACACACACGGAAGTTTTGTGTTATGCTAAACTTACGCACTGACTTGATGCAGCAAAGAAAGTTGTCTCAGCAAGAGGATGAAAAAAAGAAATATCAGACATGTCAAAATATTGGCCAAAACCCCTGGACCTCCCCCCCAAAAGCTTCCAGTGCCCCTACATAATGAGGGTACCAATCTGCTCCTCTTTGAATTCCCCATCTATCTGCATACTCAAATCATAAAAAAGTTAAGTCGCAGCAGAGCTCCTCGTAGCAAAAATCTGAGCAGCCGATGCCTATGTATACCTGCCCTGCTAGGCACACACAACTAGTTTGCAAATGCACAAATTGCCGTCATAACTTCAACAAGCAAAAACATTTTGTACGGTTTTATTATCCTGTAAGTGTGGCGGAGGGGGTCAGCCGGCCATTTTGCTGGACATGCTCTTTCTCGTGCTCTTTTCTCAATTCTAACCATGCCAACCAATTTTCCCCATTAAAATACTATGTTCACCAAAAAACTAAAATCGGAGTACCCAGATCACTCTCCTGGCCTCAGATCACCCCAAAATGGCCTATAGCTCCACCCTGAAAGAATTTCCATCCCATAAATTTTGTGTTTGCGACTACCATATACAATACTAACGTCCTGCATATTCAAAACAAGGAACAGATAAGGTCAGAATTGACCTTTTTGGCACCTCTTGTGCTGGATTTTCTCTAAGAAAAACGGTTGAAAATCTTTTTCTCACCAACCACTGGGTCTTTTCACTCTATTTTTTTCGCAATGATATTCTCTTTATTATAAAGACTTCAAATCACTGAAACAATAATCCAATTTGGGTGGTCAGAAACGGAGATTAGGTGGTAAAAAGGTAGGGTTCACGCCGCGGCCAATTTGCATACATCCTAAAACCTTGGACAGTTGAGCTCTGAGGAATAACCAGGCTTCATCTTGCAACCAAGCTTGAGTGTCCAAGGTTATGAGAAACCTATGCTGGGAGCATTTTAAAACATTTTTTTTAGGGAGAGTTGTCCAGCTCTGGAAGGTTGGACTAATTTGCTGCATGTCAGCCTCCACGCCCCCCACGGCCCACGTCCGCGTGCATGTGGCATTAAGTCTTAGGCCCCGGTCACACTAGGCCGAGTTGGAGTCCAAGTTGGGTATTTTTTCGAATTTCCAAAGCAGCTGTTTGGTGTTTGCAGGTTGCAGGACAATATAATAAGCCCAAAAGTCCAATCCGTTTGCGGAAAGTCCATCTGAGTGAATTCTTATCCAATCTTGTGTGAAAAATCACGGACCCAACTTGGACTTGGACCTGAAGGTCGGTCACACTGGGAAGTTTGCTCTGGTCAAGTCAAGTTAAAAGAAAATCGGATAGTTTACCTCAGGCTTACTTGTGGAGCACAGCCACGAACAGAACGACTACAGGTTTGCGAGGAGCCTGGCCTCCGTGCAGCCCTTCACTCCGGCGCTTCATGGCTCAGCACCCCCACTACCAGCTTTCTCATGCTGAAAAGAGAAATTAAAAATAAACAGACACAAGACCAGTGTGCAGGACAGGGGGGAGGTCAGTGTCACTTGCATGCAAACCAATTCCTGCGAGCACCCTGCAGCGCATGCATGCCCCTTTCCATCATGCTCCTTCTGGAAAGCCAATGCCATGTTGTCACTGCTGGTGCACTGAGTTGAGCTACTAAGCCGGATAATGCTGGTCAAACCAAAGTCATACATAGAAGGGTCCCCCCATGCGCGCGCTGCCGTTCTCTGCTGCCATTCTCTGCTGCTGCTTGCTTTTTCTGCTGCTGCATGCAATCAGGCAAGCCTACCATAGGCTAGTAAGGTGCCGATGAGCTGCTGCAGTGCAATCCTGCTCCATCTCCCTCCGTAGCTCCCTCTGCAGCTCCCGGAGAGGGACCGAGTCCTCCAATGCAGCACGTCCGCGTTTTCCGCTTGGTCCTCGTCATTCTCCATTAAATTTTGGTTACAATCACAGAAGAAAATGCTTCTTGTGATGGTATGTTCGACAGGAATTTTCCCGCGCTTTCTCAATTTTCTACGGCTTGCGGGGGTCCCTCCGCGCCTCCCTGGCCGAGTCTGGGAGAAGGGCACACCCAACTTGGGAACCCAATTGGCGCCCCCCCCCCAAAGCTTTACAACATCCACATGAGAATTGTTGTAGTAGCAAGCAGAAGCACTGTTTTGTGGCGCACAGTATACTTGTTACTTTTCCTCCATTCCTACATGAATGAAGCCAACAAGTGGCACAAACATATGCTTGTGTAAGCTACTTGCAAGCAGAGGAAGTAGCTGTGCACATTGCAATCAAATGGATTAGTCAGGGATGTGAACATCAACAGATCTGGAATTTACCAGCTCACAAAAACAAAGTTTTTGCCCTGCCTCACCACCAACCTCTCCATGCCCCCTTTCAGTACCCAGAACAAGGCAAAAAGCTTATCAATGTGCACTTTATCAAGTTTAGAATCCATCTGCATACTCATCACACCCAAAAATTGAATTGTGGCATAATTGGAGCAAAGCTGGGTTGTGGATATTCATTTGTCATCTGTTAGGCACCCGCATCTGGCTTGCAAGTCCACAAACTGTTCTGCCTGTGCGATCCAAATCCTTACAACTCTGGACAATATCCTGGAGTTGCAAAGCAAGTACTGTACCAATGACATCACAACCCTTATGGGCCACTTTCATGGACTGGTTGCTCGTTGTGCACTGGCTGCACTTTATGCCCACAGATCTTCGCCTCCCCATCCAATCTGCGTCAAAAAGGTGTCAATAAAAAGAAAGCCAAAAATTTGACAACACATTTCATCATGTTTTGAAATGTTCAGGAAACATCCTGCAACATGGGCTGACAGCCCTCTTCTGGGATTTAAGGGTCTTCTTGTGTCATTCGTTCAGATTCAGCATATGCACACCTTACCTATTAGTGACATTCCCCGAAAACGACGTAGTGGAAGGTGCAGGATGACTGCATTCACCTCAAAAAGTCTTCATTTCAGGGTGCGTGGGAAAGTGCACGATCTTAATTTTTTTTAGACACTTTTCTTGAGAAAGGTTAAAGCAAGTAGGAGGGCCCCAAGGCTCCAGAGGGACGTTGGCAGCTGGGTGAACACAGCATAAAAAGTTTTCAAGTGCCCTCCTTGGACGCATTTTAGGAGAGAAGCAGTAGTGGCAGCAGCAGCAGCAGCAGCAGCCAGTAACAAGCAGGCAGCATGCAGGTTACACGTCATGGAACTTCAAATCTAGGAACATCCTCAAAGCAGCTGCATGGAGAATCACTTGGGACCTGTGTGTGTAGCTCCATGTAATGCCCTCCTGGCAGCAAATAAAAGAGAAGACTATGCGAGCCAAAGAGGCCGCGTGCGTTTAGGAAAGGTTCCCTGACTAGCAAGCTGGCAAGAGTCTCACAGAAATTCCACATAATGCCCCCCTGGGCGGCACCTTTCTGGCTTTGTACAAAGAAGACCTTGACATCATACCTTTCATAGGCAATTTGACCATGCCTTCCTTGAATGACCGCCATAACCTTTGGACGCAAATTGTCGTAAAGCTTGAAAATGTGTGGGCAGGTATGGCTGTTTGCTGATGCAGAATCCTTCAAAGTAAGTATTAAAAGGGGTGCATGATAAGAGCAGGGCTACAAGGAAAGTGTTTATTAGGTTTGCAGGATGATCACCTGTTGGTACTGTTTGCAGGAGCTCCTCGTCATAAATGCCTCTTATATCTGTCACTCCAGGTGTGCTTACCTCTGAGGAGATAAGTACACCTGGCTATTTTCATCTTTCCCACTGCCAGTGGGAATCCAGTGACTGGATTCACAAAACTAGGAATGACTGGATGAGGTTGAAACAAGCTTGCCCTAAAGGGTGTAGGGATGGATTCAGTAACTTGTTCTTTCTTTGCTACTTTTAATTGTTTTTAAATTATGTATATATGTCAGATTAATGACAAAGCATGGGTGTTGGAATAAAGATTGGAAAGCTCTTCAATATTAGTAAAAGCCCCATTGTCTAAATAAGGTGTCGTTTCATTTTTCTGTAACGTATCTGACAAATCACAAGCAACGACAACTTACTGCGAGACGGTTTTGCTGGCGATTTCCTTGCATGCAATTGAGGAGCGCCTTGGTAGAGACAATTTGTCTCATTTTACCCTTTGAAATTCCAAATGAAGCCTATGGTTGATGGTTATTTCTATTGCTCGTCCAGAATGATCCCTGGCGGAGTGGTCTTGTCCTTTGGCACAAGGACACCACCTTTGTTTCCCCCTTTTCTATGACACATGATTCGTAATCATAGGTAGGTAGAGGTTGCTGGGATGCTTTGAGGTTGTATTTTTGTGCTCTGCAAATTTGCCTGCATTTCCTTGCTTGCATCCATTTCCTTGTATGTGTGCTGTTAATTTAAATATGTATGACCTGCCTGCATTTAACAACCTTGCATAATACAAGGGGTACAAGGGGTTGGCCTACAGCTCGAGACTCTGAACTGATTGGCTGCTGGTGAAACATTCTTGCATGATACACAGGTGTACGAAACCAGCCGCTGCACAAGATTCTCCTTTAGCTACCTGTCTCTTTCTCAGCTGAAGTTCTACACCAAGCAGCTTCTGCTTACATTGCGTCACACCCATGCGTGTGGGAGGTAAGGCTCAATCCATGTCAAAATTATGTGCAATATTGATTGAGAAAAAGGCATGCATAATTTGAGGCTTGCATTGTTTGCATGCTTGCTCATAATGCAGGCAGCATCTGGACATACATCAAAAAAACATGTGCTTACTGGATACAAACGAATTACGGATATTTGACTGGGGAAACTCCTTGAAGGTGAGAGCTGCCTGTGTGTGCGGATAGAGGTTTGATTTTTTAACTTCCTCATTTGCTTAATGTCCTCCTGCATTGCTATGTTCCTTAATTACTAGGTGTGCTGAGCTTGAATATGTATCTTTGACAACACCTGGCCCCTTCCAAGCCTGTGGCAGCTCATGTGCAGATGCAGCGATCACATCAAAGCTAAGTACATTCAAGATCCCCTTCTTGTGAACCACATGCATGTCCAACCTTAAGAAGAGATACTGATACATTTGAATCAGCTCGCAGCTAATGAAGGCAATGTGCTCTTGGGATGACTCTGTTTGAATGCTGCTAGGATTTTTTGTCTTGCCTGATTCTTCCAGAAAATTAATTCACTTCCAGCTGGAGCACACAAGTTATAGGATGGCTGGCACAACCTACTGGTGCACTGAATTCCTGCTTTGAGCTCACACAAAACAATGGGCATGAATACCCTTGCAGGGCATGAATACCGCTAACGCACATCAGTTTGGTTTTGCTCTCGGATTTGGCAGGTAATGTAAAGCATGTATAGGTCCAGGCATAAGTGTGTATGTGTGTTTGGTGTTTGGGGGGAAGAAAGATTTTTAAAAGCGTCAAAATTGTGTTCCCTGCCGTTTTCTTCTGTCAAAGATTGCGCCACGGCCTTGCCATTCCTCCTCTATATAAACCTTAGCTATCCAATTGCAAAGGTGAATACCAACTGCATAACTTGGTCAGCTAGCTTGCAGCACAATTGCCTCAGAGCAAGCTCTTGTTCTGACAGATGGCAGTCTTATTACAGTATGTTAGTTTGAGGAGGCAATTGCTTTTCTAAGCACCACGGTGCTTGTGTGCAGCGTGTTCCTTGCTCATTGCTGTGAATAAGTTGAACTAAGAAAACATGGCATTTATCCCAGGATTGTTGAATGCATCATTGCTAATATTTTGCTATAAAAGTATGTTACTGATGCTTAGTGTTTTTGTTCTGAAATCAGTGTGAAGCACAAGCCTAGATTCCATGGATCGTTTTCGCCCATAAAGTTTGCATGCTTGGTAGCCTGAATTCCATGGAGCATTTTTGTTCATAAATTGTGCATGCTTAATAGCCTTTTGCTTGTCCTGCAGCTTTGTATTTGCTTACAGTGCTATATAATTTACTTGTACCTGTATTATTCACTTGTACCTGTATTTTACCTGCACCTGTATCTGCTTGCAGTGATGTGTGATTTCCTGGCTAGTTCAATCAAAACAATTATAAGTTGTCTTGGGTTGTGATAACCGAGCTCATAGGATAAGCTGTGTGGTTTTGTGTGCTATAAAGAAGGGCACAAAGGGGATGAAAATAAATGCATTTTCCATATCAACAAGAAGAAGAAAAACTATGAGGGCAGCAGAGCCACTTTCCTAAATGGCCGAGGCACCATGTGTCCCCTTTATTGAGATAAAAAATAAAGAAATCAATCGTGATCAGGAGGGTTACTTGCAGTACCCTCGCATCCTTCCATCAATAAATTCAAAAAAATACTAGGAGGGACCTGGTGAATGGCAGCAACCGGCTCCAGATCTGGCTTTGACAGGAGGTTTTAATTTATCTGGCATGTCTACATTGGTAAGTTTGTGTGGAGGCAGAGAGCCTGTATGGAACCTTATGTTCACTTAAGGGTAAAGCCCTGGCTGTTCAAAAAATGACGAGAGTGCAAAGCTTAAATTACCTCACCTAGTCCAGCAGCTTTGCGCACCACCAATTGCCCTCAGCAGAATCGCGCTACAAGGGTTGCAAGAGTTGTGAGGTTGACCTGCAACCCAAAGCTCTCGCTGACCAGCTGCTGGTTGAATAAGCTCAACCACAATCCAAAGTTGTATCCAACTTTGGCAAAGATTAGGTGGTCTGAACGAGTTATGATTAAGAAACATGTAGATCTCAAAATCAGCGATGTTGTGAAGCACGTCAAGAAAGGATTACACTTGGAGTCTGGGTGCTGGGCACATGCTTTCTTCGTTATTTGTCTTCCCCAACCCCCATGATCTGTTTGTTTAAAACTTAAACAAACATGATGGGATGCAAATGGGAGTGCATGTCGTTTGATTGAATCGATAAGTGCTGCAACAGTAGCAAAGCAGGTTCCCTAATGACTTGCCCTTTGCAGCAGATGGGGTCTCTAATTATATAACCTTGACAAGGCTTATCGCACGTGCCTCTTCCGAAGTTTTTTTGACAAATGGCAGCGGGTGACGGAAAATTCAGAAGTTTGAGCTGATATGTCTGTCTCACAAAGGCACAAGCCCAGAAGGGTAGGGAAGGATACAACTACCATAAAAGGCTTAAAGTTACCTATTACTTTGTCCCTGGCAATGCCTTTTTTTAGGGTAATACTTTCACCCAAGAAAACGGTGTGCAAGGTGATGGTTTTGCCATGAAGCTTGACGTCATTAATTGTCTTGCTTTGTAGCATCCGCCGTGAGAAGGGGGGGGGGGGATGCTCAGGCTTTAGTTGGTTGGGGACTGCTATATGGTGGACACTTGCCAGACCCCGCATATGCTTGGGGTGCGCATGATTGACATACTGTACTGAATAGGGGGCCCTTCTAAAGCGTGTGAAGCCTAAAGCATGAGCTTACATGAAGGTGACTACATGTAACTATAAATACTGATGGTAACTATATGCAGCTATAAATTCCGATGGCAACTATGTGTTAACTATATGTAGCTATAAATACCGATGATAACTCTATGTAACTGTAAATACCAATGCAGATCATGGATGAATGAGGACATGTGGAGGGTTGGCTGTGCAGTGGCCAGCAACGTCTTCCGTATGCCCTGCCTGCGTGAGTTGACAGATTGAGGAGAAAGTCCCGCAGGGGCTGAGGTATCTGCTCTGCTCGCTTTTTCAATTGACAAAAGCTGAGCGATCTGCTAGCATTCGAATGCACCTTTGACCACACACGCACACACACACATGCAACCAGGGCTTATGACTTGCAAGAAAGGCACACTGCGGCGCTTCCTGGGCTCATGCAGCTTTTACTCGTACCTTGAAAAGTACAATGTGCTGGGGCTGTCCATGAGGAAGCAGGTAAAAAGGTCTTCGAATTTTCAGCAACCTTAAACCCTTTGAGTAAAGCCAACCTGACAGCCAATTGAAAGTGGTAGCTGTGAGATTGTCCTGGCTTTCATACTCATTCCACTTTGCTCATTGCTGCAGCACCTTACTTCTGGTGGAATTCTGTGCCCCAAACCTTGTTCATATAGCCGATGCTGAGCAAGCACCTTCCTAAATTGATCGAAGTTTCCTAGCACAGTTTTAAATGATGGTTTAGCTTCAATTTGCAGCCAATCACAGAGGATATTTGTTTAAAGAGCTGCATGTTTGTGTACACAAGTAAATGCCCAGGTCCCACTCGTTTTTTGCCCATCAGACAAGTGGAAAGCTCTCGTGTTCGACTGGCAACCGGTCCAGCCTCATGGGGAGGAATGCGGAACAAGGAGCTACACCTGATGCTGTGGACTTCATCAGCAAGCTTGTCAAGTGCGTCAATGTGATTATGAAACTGCGGCATCATGTGTATGCAAGTGGGCACGCAAGCCCCTATAATGGTGTCCCTTCCATTTATGTGAGCATGTGTCATGGAACCCTTGGACGACCCCAGAACTCCTCTCTTGTTTGCGCTCTTGCTTGACTTGTGGAAGCAGAGTGTCCGTTGACTGCCTGAATTTCAAGTGGGCCTTGCAGTGATCCCAATGCAGTCAAACATGAAACATAGCTGACTTCATGGACATGAAGTTTAAAAAATGAATTGATTCTAGTGCTCCTCTTGTGCTAGTGTTTGGGCCTGTTCACCTATTCACCTCTGTACTTGCTTTCTGGTGAGGAGATGGAAGCAAAAGACAACGAGTGTCACATGGATATGCATGGACAACTCCATGCAACACATACGCACAGTCACATGTATGCGTGGTTGTGTGCAGGTGTGACTGCAAAGGTCTGCCAAAATTGCACAGAAGCGCCATGCCCATTTTGTGCAATATACGCACAGACTTGAGGTATTTAACCAAACCTACCATTGAAAACAAAAATAATCATCATAACCCTTGTGCCCTGGAGCCGCATGCTGCCAGGAAACCACCAGGCTCACATGAGCTTCTTTCATACCCATTGGTAGGGAAACTCACAGGTATTTGGGCCTATGTCACTTTTTTTATTGATGAAGGAAATGTTCTATCTGCCTATGTGGATTTTCTTTTTCTCTTTTACTTTGTGTGCAGGTATGACCATCAGCAGAGGCTTAGTGCAGAGGAGGCTCTAAAGCATCCGTTCATCCTGTCAGCTCCCAAGGGATTATAGCACAGAGTGTATGCAGCATGGGGTTGTTTAATTGGCGAGGTTATGCAATGCTTCAGAAAGCACGTGCAGCCTTATGCTGGAGTATAAGGTTATGCATTGGCTAATTGCTCTATTAGCTGAGTCGTGCGGAATCAAAATGGACAGAATAGAAGGAAGCAGCTAGGAAGAAAGGAAAAGGACAATTGGGTGAGTAAAGATCATTGCTATTAGTTTAGAAAGATGAGATGCAGCAGCTTAAAAGGGCCATAAGTCCCCTTTAAAAAGCTAAAGGACAGAGAAGGCTAGTGGACCTGGAGGCTTACTGGTGTTGTGACCATAATTGACAGTTTAACCAGCGCACTGTTTTAAGGTAATTTGCTTGACAAGGCTTGCGCAGCGTCAAATTTAATGTATTTTGGAGTTGCTCAAGAGGCTGAGAGCCATGACTGTACAATTGCATGAATTTGGAAAATTGTTCGCCGGCTTAGTTGTTGAGCAGACTTGAGCCTCTTGCGTTGAGAATTGACAGATGCTTTTTAATGTTGTGTTGCCCTAGGCTGCTGAGGCAGCTAAGGGTAATCACAAGGGGGATTACAAGAGGTCTACAGCCCGGTATCCTGGCTGATGGGGTGCTAAAAGTGACTGTGTCACCTTGTCTGCAGCATGTTGCCCTTGCAGATGCATGTAGATGGCGAGACCCTTGCTAGCTTGCCAGGTAAGACTACAGGTTACAGAAACAAAGAAGACCCCCTGTCAAAATGACTGACTGCTAGCCTGCTAATGAAAACAAATAAGTTATAAAGGACAGGATACAATTTGTTGTTGTTTTGACTCATGAAAGCGAACGAATAAAAGAATTGTACAGTTTGAATTGAAGACAGGGAAGGGAAGGGTTACATAGCTGTACCTGCCTGCAGGGGCAGCTTAGCTGAAGCAAAACGAGCCTGCAACCAAACCAGTCCAAACTAAAAATCAAAATGAGCTAGAAGCTCAGTCACAGTATTTCAGGCAAGCAGACACGAACTTGGCTAATCCTAGGACATCAGCCTGATTCATGAAGTCTCTAAGGCGTGATGCACTGCTTGGGGGTGCAGAGCTACACAGATGCTGGAACTGAGCGCGCAGTTCTGTTAAATCCTGGGATGGGCAATCCAGGATAACATGCTCTTCGTCTTGTTCAGTGTGCCAGTCGCATTTGTTGCAAATTCTAAGCTCGTATGGGCACCTATTTCCATTATGCATAGAAGACAGGTATTTAACCGCCTGGGAAGAGGCACTGGAGAGTGAAAGGGGAGTACCAGAGAACAAGGAAGCACACATAAGCCAACGAGAGCAGACCTGAGTGTTTTTTGAAGTTGCTAGGTTAGGTAAGGTAAGCCTGAGGTTACAGTGCTACATCTATTTACAAAGGTAGCTGAGCGGAAACACTGAGGCCTGTAACCGACCCGGCTGGAGAATGCTCAACTCACAAACCTTTGACTAAAAAGAAGAGAGAACAAATTACAAATCATGTTTGTTGCGGCCTGGTGTTTGATGGAAAAGCACGAGGTAGTTTATACTCAAAGAGTTCAAATTTGTTGGATCAGATCAATTCTCAGATCATTTGATGAACAATGGACCGCTTAATTTAGTCTGTAAACCTTCATTTCAGATATCCCCGTGCAATGCTCCATCATGATGTTCACTAGGGCATTAGCACTGCTTACTGGCAGTGTTTGGCATTCAGATGAAGGAAGACACATGTTTCCTCCTCCATAGGCACACTAACTAGCCTGGACAACATCAGCTATAGGATAGGATAGGATAGGATAGGATAGGGTAGGTTTACATAGCTGTACCTGCCTACAAGGGCAGCTTAGCTGAAGCAAAAGGTGCCTGTAACCAAACCAAACTAAACTTGTGTAAATGTCAACTGAAAGCCTTGAGCTGAGTTCAGAAGTGTCAACTGTAAAAGTCACACACACTGTCACTCTAAATGAAACAAGCACGCAAAGTCATGCACAAAAAACTTCATAAGCTATAGGATCCCCCTTGCTAACTCCCCAAGTGTAAATCAGAAAACAGTAGGCCCATCCCCATAACATGGAGGCCTGATATTCCCCAGAAGTCCCATACCTCCAGGGAGGGCCGCAGTTCCTTGTCGCTTTGAACGCCTGCCAGTGCAGTGCACTATCTTGTGCGCTCGAGCTTGGCTGTCTTGGTCTGTGCTTGCTGCTTGTCCTTTCTTCACAGCTCCTCTTGTGTTCTGCCCTGGTGCTGTTGGTCCTGCTGTTTGAGAAGAATGGAGTTGGTGCTTGAGTGTGAGGTATGAACGACCTAGGGTTGATATTGCTGGAGCTGCTGTTGTGACTGGGCATGCTGGAGGGGGGGGATGAGCTGTTGCCCTGCGCTTCATTGTTGTGGCTGGGATTACTCCGTAACATATTCCTTTCGCCTGACTGAGTCTCTACCTTCTTTTGCATGCAGGTATGGATTTGCCTGTGAGTGGGTCAGGGCATTTTTCTTGAAAAAGGAAAGGAAAGATCTACGCTTGCCGTTCGGCCGCGTGCATTAAGGAATTCCTGGGAAAAAATAAGAAAAACTACAAAGGAGTCAAAACTACTACAGTCCCTACTAGGTAATACATCAAGTAAGGAAAGGGGGCCACACTGGTGCACAGACCGTATGACCCACCCACCACAAAGATCAGGCTGAAAGAAGCACGGCAGACAGAAAAAGAAGACAGGTCCAGCAACGAGAAAGAGGACAGGATGATAGCTGAAAGACTAGAGTTCCACTAAGATCCACTAGCCTGCCGTAACATGGTAACTGAGCGTCACAACATGCTAGCAGAATGATCTTGAAAGTGTTCAGTAAAGGCTCTTATGGGTCAAACAAAATACCACCTCACACAAATACCACCTTCACAACCAATATTCAGTATTGGAGAGACATCACCTACACTGATGGTAGCGTCATGAAAACCAAGAATGATTCCCCCCCACTAGTTGGCTCAGGCGTCTACAAACCAAACAAAGAGGGCGACCACCCCTCACCACAAATACAACTGTACATCAAACCTAATGGCCGTGGCCCAACTAACACAATCAACAGAGCAGAATTGGCTGGCATCCTTGTTGCACTCCAACAGGGCCACACAAACATAACCACTGACAGTGCGTCCTGTTTGTCCCAAATCTACAGGCAGGTTCTCAATCCAATGCGCATGCGGACCCACCTACATGCAGAGCTCATTCAAGCTATTTCAACCATCATAGAGCACTCATCACATCAACTGAATTTCTATAAAGTCAAAGCCCACTCAGGCGTCATTGGCAATGAGGGAGCTGATGCTTGCGCACAAACTGCGGCTATTATGGATAACACAGATATCTCATTGCCTGGTGCCAAGGACCCTTTCCACAACTCCTTTTGGCTATCCGTCAAACCTCCCCGAGGGCACTCCCATAATCCCACACCCCTTTACCTCACTAACTTGAAAGACAAGGTCAAAGCCCATATGCATAACAAACACAAGCTTGGCTCTGCCGATGTATCCAGTTGCTATTACACAGGCTGGCAGCAACTTGAACTCATGCAACCACCATCTCATAACAGCAATACCAACACAGGCTTACCTAAGCTATCCCCTAAACTTGCTAACCAAAAAATTAGCAATTCCTTTTGGAGCAACCCTAAGGTTACCCTTAAGCAACAAATAATTCTTCTCAAGTACCGCACTGGCACAATTTACACCCAGAAGCACGCTGTCAGGTTTAATCACACCTCTGGCTCTGCCAATTGCCGATTATGCGGCAATATGGATAGCATCAATCACATTGTCCTTGGATGTTCACACCCAACATGCCAAGGGATGTTCATAAACAGACACAACACTGCCCTCAGTCTCTGCTGCGAAGCCTTGAGCAAAGGTGCACATGGCTCATTCCTTGTTGCCATGGACGCTTGCTGTAGAGAAAAGCTCCAAGAACAGGGCATTAAAGTCCCTGAAAACATCTCCAGGGATATTCCTGACTGGGCTTTTCCCAATGGTTCTGGCCCCTTTGCCCGACACCAAAGCCGTCCTGATGCTGTCTTTGTGCGCCCTATCCCAGGGAGAGCAACCCATCTTAACCCTAGGATGATACCTGCCCACGACAGAGATATTCACCTTGTGGAACTTAAATTCTGCCCTGACACTAACCCCTTACCCAGCCTACGAACAGCTGCTGACCAGCATGCTGGTACCATTTCCAGACTTCGCACCCGTAGTCTCAGAAATCCAAACAGAAATAATAAGGTGACCTTGCACACCATTTTACTTGGTGTAGCAGGTTCTATCTATAATGACTACACCGTCGCTCCCCTGGTTGAGCTGGGTCTTACCAGACATAACGCAGAAAAAAGAGCCTCTCAATTAAGTTGCCATGCACTCCAATCATTAACAAAAACTATAAACACCAGGCACTCATTATACTTGCAGGGTTCTTCTGGCAGGGGCATCATTGGGGGCGAGGCAGTTCAGAGCAGGAGGAGGAGAGTCTACGCCCGCAGGCGCATGGCTGACAGCAACCCGCCTGACCCTCATTAGTTATTCCCCATTGGTTCATAGCTTGGTTTAGGCTGGGCCTGTGAACCTCCTCGGTGAGGCCCTAGCTAGCTTGCTAGTTAGGGGACCTTTCCTTAATGCACGCAGCTGGACCTGGCTTGCGTAGACTTTTCTTTTTCTTTTTCTTTGGGTCAAACCTCTTACAAATGGATGTAGGCAGTGCAGCCCGTCTGGCTCAGCATGACCTGCACATCACTGAGCGAATCTCTAATCACGTTATACCTCCTACCTCTTTAACCCCAGCATTCCTGATCAAGCAAGATGCACCTCCAGCCGCCCCGATGCTATCTTGGTCACTCCCTGCCCTGCTAACCCCAAAAGACCACCTCCTCCCTCCTCACATTGGGTACTCCGCAGTATGAGATGTAATGAAGTAAGAAGCAGCACAACTCCAGCCAGGCAACTTCATAAACTGAACGTCCAAAACCGCCATATCCACTTAATAGAAATCAAATACTTCGAAGATACAAGGCCTGGTGCCCAGCTAGAAGCCTCACAGCAACAACACAGTGAACTGTACAAACAACTTCAAGGTGCTGAGATAACTCATCACACAATCCTTCTGGGTGTGGGTGGGACTATCTATACTGCCCATACCTTAGATCAATTAAAAAAACTCGGGATTGACCCGCAAAGGTGTACTAAGCTTGCACGGAAGCTCCATGCCCACTCTGTACATTATGCGCAAAAACTTACCTCTACCAGACGTGCCATTGAAATCAAAAATACTCATCATAATTCAGGTGCCCTGGGGCCGCATGCTTCCAGAAACCAACCAGACCCCCACTAGCTTCCCTCTTACCCTCTGGTGAGAGAGACTCACGGCTCTTTAAGCCAATGTGTCTCCCTTTCCTTATTTGATTCGTTTCAAACGGTTTGTTCCAAAAGGTCTACTGACCCACTATGCCCTCTCCCAGGCTGTCATCAATTAGGCAGCGCACTCCACATGCTTTCAGGCTGCCAAAATCATATCATCTCCAGCATGAAAACTGAACGCCACAATGTTGCTGGAAGAATGATCATCAAAGCTCTTAGCAAAAGCCCGTGGGGAGCAGGCTTGGTTAACATGGACATAGGGAGTGGTGATAGGTTGGCGCAGCACAACCTTCAAATCCCTGCACATGCATCAAACAGAATTATACCCCCTTACCTCTTTCCAAGAAATTTTCCTGAGAGATCTAGACTCACCTCCAGCCGTCCTGATGCTATACTGATTACTCCTTATAAAGCCAAACCCACTTCTTCTCCTTCTACCTCCTGCTCACACCATCATGCGTTACGCAGCAGACACAACCCCACACTGAGGGCCACAACAGCCAACCGCGTGATGCAACCCCACCAACTGAATGTAAACCAGCGGCATGTGCACTTGATTGAAATCAAGTACTGTGAAGACACGAGACCTGGACAACAGTTGGAGGCGGCACAGCGGCAGCATGCAGACCTCTGCAAACTCATTAATGCAAAAGATGTGACTCTCCACACCATCCTTTTGGGTGTTGGTGGGACCTGCTACACTGAGCACACCCTTAACCAGTTTAAACAACTGGGACTTGACCACCAACGCGCCAATAAACTTGCTCGCAAACTTCATGCCCATTCTGTCATGTATGCCAACAAGCTTGTTACCACTAGGCGTGCTATTGAAAACAATAATACTTCTTGCAGCCTGGTTATGGAGCCCAGTGCTTCCAATAACCCTCCAGATCCGCATTAGAGTCTTCTTTTTGTAGCTTCGTGGTGGAGGGGACTCACGGCTCTTCTGAGCCAATGTGTCTCCTCTTCCTTAATTGATGTAGGGAGAGTTTCCTCTGCCTACGTAGTTTTTCTTTTCTTTTTTCTTTTTGATGTAGGGAGTATTCTCACTGCATACGTAGTTTTTCTGTCTTTCTTCCAGACCTTCAACAAGCAGAGTCAGCACTGTCAGCCTATCAACCAAGGAAAGCCATGCCCAGCAATTATCAGCTGAGCACAACTGAACTTGAAGTCTGCATCCTAGCAGACTAGCTAGACTAGCTGCTAGCAGCCGCTGACCACAAGCAAAAGCCTTTGGAATAGCCCTCAGAGCACTAGTGTCAACGCATTAAGTGCACGCCTTGCCCGGCCCCCTGACCATAAACACCACCCTCCACTCGCCTTATATCAGCCATGCCTCCTCTCGATGCCTGGCCCCCCTAAGGGCTTCGTTGCTGCCTACACCACTCCACCAGCATCCCATGCACGCTCCCCGCCACAGGACCAGCTGCATTCTGCAAGCCTCTGCTAGCTTGCACCCACCCCCCACGCTGCTGACACACCCTTTTGGAGTTTTTGTGCATGAATTTGCATGCTTGTTTCATGTAGAGTTGTTCCCCATTGGTTCATAGCTTGGTTTAGGCTGGGCCTGTGAACCTCCTCAGTGAGGCCCTAGCTAGCTTGCTAGTTAGGGGCGTTGTGTTACCTGCTTTGAGAACAACAAAAGTGCAGTAACGGTGATTCATCATGACAGGGGACCTTTTCTCAGGACGGGTAAGGCTTAAAGCGCGCAGCTGGACCTGCCTTGCGTAGTCTATTTTTTTTCTTTCTTTTCATGTAGAGTGACAGTGCGTTTGATTTTAATAGTTGACACTTCTAAACTCAGCATAAGGCTTTCAGTTGACATCTCACAACTTGTGTAAACTTGAAGTTCAGTTTGGTTTGGTTACAGGCACCTTTTTGCTTCAGCTTAGCTGCCCTTGTAGGCAGGTACAGCTATGTAACCCATTCCCCTATCCCTGTGAAAAGCAGCAAGTTCACAAAAGTTTTCAAAGGCACAAAGCAACCGAGCTGTTCAGTGTTGCAGCATGAGCGTTTTTTTTACAAACCTAGTTTTAGGAGCACAAGAAAGCCTTTTATGTGAGGCGAGCGCCAAACCCTGGCTGTTAACCATTTTTCAAGGAGATATGTCAATCGTTCTGCGCCAAGGACATCTGGCAGCCCTGGCCCATGCACTTACATGCCTTGTTATATTCTGGAGGAAGAGAGAAAAGTGGAAAAGACTGCGCAAGCCAGGTCCAGCTGCGTGCATCAACAAAAGGTTGCTGGAGAGTAATCTATATGATGCATTGCCCAGTTTCCCTTTTCTGGAACGATGAAAGAGCACAAGAAGGGACGCCAGCATATGACAAGCAAAATGGCTCATACTGGTGCAGTCCGCCCTGTCTTTGCATCCTTCTAATATAGCAAGATTATTGTCAGGGAATCAGATCTGCCATTTGCACAAACAGTCATCTAAATTGCATTGGGTACTCATGCAGCTGGCCATCAAATCAGTAGATGACGTTGGTGGGATCTTTGGATGCTAAAGCACCTGTCCAAGCCAAGTACGATATCGCAGGTATGCAGTTGCTTCCACAGCTCAAATGCTGTTGGTAGCACCCTTGCATGCTCTTTGCCCTTCTTCAATCATCTAATTCAAAGGTGATCGCATGCGATTTAAGCAATTGCTCTTCATTGTGCAGAAAAAAACAACTTTGCTTGAACTGCTGGTGGTGCAGCGGTTTATGGTAATGCAAGAGCGCCGCCAAAAGTGACGCTAAAAGTGATGCCAAGCACCGTCCCATGGGAGTCATGCTGGACCACACTTCATATGAGCACACTGTGCATGCGAGCCCAAAGCTCACACTTTATTTGCTCACACTCAACATAAACACACAGAGTTTTGCACCTCGTACGCCTACACAAATGTGAGCTGAAGGCTCACAATTTATGTGAACAAGACCCCTACATGTCTTTTTTGTGCTGCTGCTGCTGCTGCTGTTTATGTTGCCCTTGCAGCTGGAGATCAGCCATGTGCCTCAGGAATAAGCGCCGGAAGTACACATCCAAGGCACATTCGATGGAAAAAACTACCAGGTTGACGAGCAAAGATCTGCAAGAGCAAACGGAAGAGATGCACAGGTGAAGCGGGACGAGTGGCCTGCTTCATAATTTGCCTCAGCTAGAAGGCTAAGTAATGCATGTTGAAGCTTCAATATCTTCTGCTTAAGCAAAGGGGAAAGTTTGTTGACGCAAGGAGGAGAGGCAGAGCTGCATGGCACCTTTGTATGTTCAAGGCATACAACATGGTTGAAACTTAAACTTCAATGCCTTTAAATTAAAGGCATTAGGCAAGTACATCCCACACACTCCAACCATTCCTGGCTCTCCTGAGAGGCCTTGTCATGAACGGCTTTTATGATAATGCTTGCCTTGTTTGGAAAAATGGGAGCTGTTAGCACAAAAATGTGTACCAGCGCATGCACAGAAAGCAAGCACGCAGACTGGCCACAGCTTGCCCTTTTAAAACTTGGAAGAATGAACCAAATACAAAGGCCCTTGCAGCATGAAAGCATGCCCCAGCACCTGCAACCACGTAGGCAGACAAGAGCTTTCCCTTGCTCACCTCAGAACAAAGCATCCAATGGAGAGGCCCTTGTACAGCAGCGCCAGGACTATTGTCGTCAGTGTGCGCTCAAGGAGCAGCGCTTTCAGCCCCGCCTACGAGTATTTGCATGTAAAGGTACATGATTTGGTGGCATCTTTGCAAATGCAAAAAGCTTGCCCAGGGCAGCCATATGGCCAGATCAAAGGACTCCATCAGCACTCTGTGCATCACCCCTGCCGCTGTGGGGAAGGGCGCAGTCCATGGTAGGCATTCCTGACAGGCAATCAGGCACTTGACTGATCCAGTCTCAGTCAAGCTGTCTCTGCGCAACGACATGAGTCAAAAGCATAACCCCGGAAGCTCTTATCTCGTACAACATTGAGCAGTAGGATGCAGTTGCTGAGATGAAAGGCGCGTGCCCTCGGTCGCTGCATCCATTGGAGCTTATGCACATGCACAGGTACATCTAACCTGCATGCATAGGCAGGCGGAGCTGTGCACCTTTTCCTTTCCTGTCATGCGCAGGTGCCGCTCGGGCTTCCTTTCTTTTTTTCCATGCTCATTTCATATCCTTTCCTTTCCTTTCATGCATGGGTGCCGCTCAAGCCTCCTTTCCTTCCTTCCCCATTTCATGTTCATGTCACTTACTTCTCCTTTCATGCACAGGTGCCGCTCAGGCCTCTGCCTGTGCCTGTGCCTGTGCCTGTGCCTGTACCTGTGCCTGTGCTTGCACCTGTGCCTGTGCCTGTGCCTGTGCCACCTGGAGTGCCTGTGCCTATGCCTGTGCCTGTGCCTATGCCTGTGCCTGTGCTTGTGCCTGTGCCTGTGCCTGTGCCACCTGGAGTGCCTGTGCCTGTGCCTATGCCTGTGCCTGTACGCGTGCCACCTGGTGTGCCTATGCCTGTGCCTGTGCCACCTCTGGTGCCTGTGCCCGTGCCTGTGCCTGTGTCTGTACCACCTCGGGAACCTATGCCCGTGCCTTACGTGCCTGTGCCTGTGCCTGTGCCTGTGCCACCTGGAGTGCCTATGTCTGTGCCCGTGCCTGGAGTGCCTGTGCCTGTGCCTGTGCCTGTGCCACCTGGAGTGCCTGTGCCTATGCCTGTGCCTGTGCCACCTCTGGTGCCTGTGCCTGTGCCCGTGCCTGGAGTGCCTGTGCCTGTGCCTGTGCTTGTGCCTGTGCCTGTGCCTGTGCCACCTGGAGTGCCTGTGCCTGTGCCTACGCCTGTGCCTGTGCGCGTGCCACCTGGTGTGCCTATGCCTGTGCCTGTGCCACCTCTGGTGCCTGTGCCTGTGCCTGTGCCTGTGTCTGTACCATCTCGGGAGCCTGTGCCCGTGCCTTACGTGCCTGTGCCTGTGCTTGTGCCACCTGGAGTGCCTATGCCTGTGCCCGTGCCTGGAGTGCCTGTGCCTGTGCCTGTGCCACCTGGAGTGCCTGTGCCCGTGCCTGGAGTGCCTGTGCCTGTGCCTGTGCCTGTGCTTGTGCCTGTGCCTGTGCCTATGCCTGTGCCTTACGTGCCTGTGCCTTACGTGCCTATGCCCGTGCCTGTGCCTGTGCCTCCTTGAGTGCCTGTGCCTCATGTGCCCGGAGTGCCATCAATACATTGTCGACGCCCACACACTTTGTGTGCCGTGCCAACATCAGCGACAGCAGCAGTGTTTCTATAGACATAACCACACATACTTGATCATCGAGCATCGTGGATTTGTCATTGGCCACAAAAAAAATGTTGGTGATCCCAGCGACCACCATCGTGTTTTTTTTTGTCGACCCATGCCTGGCTCTTACTCTGCCTGGCTTCCACCCCGCCTGGCTCTTAATTTACCTGGCTTCCACCCCGCCTGGCTCTTACTCTGCCTGACTTCCACCCCGCCTGGCTCTTACTCTGCCTGGCTTCCATCCTGCCTGGATCTTACTCTGCCTGGCTTCAACCATGCCTGGCTTCAACCATGCCTGGCTCGTACTATGCATGCGTGAAGGCTCCCATGGATTCTGACACAAAAAGGCTCTCGCAGGTGCAGCCGACAAAGCGGATCACACAAAGTGGGTTTCATGATACACCTCAGCGTTTATAGCGAGTCATGGTCTAGGAAGAGCTCAATAAGTGTGCTTTTGAACCACATGCAGTACAAAATTCGAGCACACTGCAATGCTCTTCCCCAATGAAACTCCTGGATGTTGAGATGAGGGCAAAGCTGAAGATTCCATTGGTATAAACCGTTTACCGCACCTGATCATGGATGGGGGAGAAAAAGAGGACAAAAACAAGGGCTTCGGCGTTGAATAGCACCATATTCTCTGCGGACAAGCAGAGCAAAATCTTCAATCTGTCATCATGAACTCATTGCAATCCATCACCACCTGATACAAGCTAAGGGCTCAGCTTGCTGTACAGCGCAGATGCAAAATACTCAACAGAAAATCCAGGACAGCACAAACCAGGCAGTCGCTTGTTTACTGTGACCTTCACAGTACAGCACACTGCAGCTCAATCCATCCATTGTATACAGGCAAGGAAATTGGCAGCCTGTAACTTTGCCCCCAGGGAATGGCGTTTTTTAGGCAAAAAATGGAAAAAAAGTGAGCAGCAAAATCGTTCCAACATTGAGTACACTACATTACATCCAATAAGGGAAAGGATACCCAGGGCTGAGGCACCGTGGCAATAACTGTAAATAAATCTATTCAGAGCAACAATGCTTGGTTCTATTCCGGTTGCATCGTGAGATGCGTGAGGAATGATGTATTACACAGCGAACTCAACAACTTGCCAGGCATAGAAGGGGGAAAAGAAAAACAAAAAGGGAAAGGAACGGATAAGAGGAGGGCAGGAAGTGAGCCTCAGGCTAAAAATTAGCCTGAGGCAAGTTGAAGAGAGAAACTGGAAATACAAAAAGATGGAGAAGAAATGCTGAGATGCAGGAAAATACCCATGTCACACATCTCACTTCCTGCAACCTCCAAGAACCTGAGTTCTTATGCAAGCAAAGAACTCAGTGATTCCCTGAAACTTGCATGCATCCAGCTTGATCATAGCAGTGGGTAAGGCCTGCAGGCTCCCCCTTGTGCTGCATTAATAGCTCCAACATGATTGCATGCATCCCATGTACATGGTTCTTCTTCACATTGCATCCGTCCCATGTCTTACTCGTGTTGCTCTCCGGCAGATTGTACAGGCCGATACCCATCAGCGTCCAGAGAATCAAATGGATGTATTTGGCCGTTCGCAGCCCGACCTACGCAGATATGTTGTAAAGGGGGCGTGAGGAGCTAGTTTGGACATGATGACATGCATGCAGGATGTTTCCTCTTGTCACTTGAGCAAATATTAATCAGAATTGCAGTTCCTGCACTCGTACTCCTGCCCACAAGCGCGCACATGTGATTGAGTGTGCATGTGCGAGTGCATGTGTGTGTGTGTGTGTGTGCCTGCGTGTGTGTGCGTGTGCGAGTGTACGTGTGTGTGTGTGTGTGTGTGTGTGTGCGCATGCGCATTCACGCGCTTTTGCAAGCACACGTGAGCCACTATGGGGTCACAAAAACAGAGTGAAAATGAAGTGGCTGAGTTTAGCGAGCACGAGCAACAAGGCAGGTCATGGGAACGTCACCTCTTGCACCAAGTAAGCTTGCAGTAATTTGGAGCCCCCCTACAAATGATATGACTGCACTTGCGTGGCTGCATGCCCGCTGCAGCATGTCTGACCTGGAGCTTTTGAAAGCAATAGACATGGAGCATGGCATTCATAAGTAAGATCTGCTTGCACATGTCTGCATGCCTGTTGCAGCATGCCCGGCCTGTGGTTAGTGAAAGTAGTAGACGCAGGGCATGGCATTCATAAGAAACACGTGCACATACGTAGCTGCATGCCTGCTGCAGCATGTCTGACCTGGAGTTTGTGTAAGGCATAGAGCAGAGGGTCCTAACTTGGCCATTCTTGGGGGTTCTGTAACAGGAAACTTTGCAAAGCCACCCTGGCCTCGCGCCCCCCCCCCCCAAATGTCTATGCACTTCTATTCTATGATTATAAAGACACAACTCTGCAAAAAAAGGTGTGGGAAAACCACAGAGCTGGACAACTCCCCCATATCACTGAACATGCTTCTTCCCGTTTTTTTCTTCTTGAATCCAACCATGCCAACCACAAGTATTCCATAAAACATCATGTTCACCAAACTTTGATGAAAATCGCAGACCCCAGATCACTCTCCTGGCCTCAGATCACCCAAAAATGGCCCACAGCTTCACCTCATTTTTACTCCCAAATTTTTGTGTTTGTGACAATTTTCTACATTACTAACATCCTGCACATTCAGAAAAAAAGGAAGAAGGAAGTCGAAAATTGACCTTTTTGGCACCCCTCATGCTGGATTTTCTCTAAGGGAAATGGCTGAAATCCCGCTAGGTCTTTTCACTCCATTTCTTTTGCAATGATATTTGTTTAATACAAGGCTTTGAATCTTCAAAAAAATACCTACCGCAGCGTTTCTAATGTATTACGACACTGATTTATTACGAGGTCCCAAAATAATTTTGTTAATTAATTTACGAACATTAAGGCTTTACGAGGTCTGCCAAAAAAACTCACAAATTACGAACTTCTGCGTTTTCGCGTCTCTTGCACTGGTTCTCTGCTTCTATACATGCCCTTCCTCCATTTCTTCATCTGTGGACTCCACGGTGTCCTCAGACACCTCCATCGGCTCACTCGCCCCTGCCCCTGCCCCCGTGGCTTTGTGCAGTAGCTTGCTCCCGTGTGCCTGAGCCCCTTCCCCTGCCCCTGCCCCCCTTTCCTTGGCTGGGAGCTGTGGCTGTACAGCTGTGGCTGTACATGTAGGGTCCAGAAACTTCTCAGGAGCAATGGCTGCAACCTCCTCCAGGCAGGCATCCCCTGCCCGCACTGTTTCCCCCACGCTCCCAGCTGCTGCCTCAGCTGCCAGCTGCCCTGGGTGCACCTCCTCCCTGCCAGGAAGCTTGATGGGGAGCAGCTGCACCCAAACTACCTTTGGAGGAGGTAGTGCCTGGACCACAGGCCTTTAAACCAACATCCTTTACGAGGCCTTGAAAAAAGTAATTTCAAAAGTCACTACGGATTGCGAGGGACCCCAATTATTATTTAATTATTCGTAAACTCCCCAGTGTCGGTACGGTAATTTGTTGCAGTGGGTGGTCAGGAATAACGATGAAGTGGTCAAAAAGTAGGGTTCACGCTTCGGCTAATTTGGCAGGGCAGGGTGCCCCCAATCTTGGACAGTTCCGCCCAAGTGCCTGTAACAGAGGCTGCATTTTGCACCCAAGCTTAAGTGTCCAAGGTTGGGAGCACCCTGAGCAATGAGCATTTCAAAAACACATGTTTTTTGTGTTTTTTTGGGGGGAATTGTCCTGCTCTGGGAAAATTGGCTTGGTGTGCGAGCTAGGGTGCTTAAACAGGGAATAAGGAGGCAAGGTGGTGAAAAATGGGAATTTCCCGCCTTACCCATTTTGTCAGATCTACCCTCAGGTGTGTAACAGTAATATATCAGACACTAAAGCAAAAATAAACGGGGTCGATTGGTGGTCTGCCTGGGTCAGGGTGGGCGAGAACGTCTGGGGGGGATAGGTGGACCTCTTGAGCCCTCATCTCTGTTTTCACGCAAGAATGACTTCCTAGGAGCTTTTGTTTTACACGCCTTGGATTGTAACATCTTTTTTATCGCAATTAGGCCTAAAATTAAAATGTGGGGTCGAAATCCCAAGGTTTGCTCAGATTTCCAGCCGAACTTTGACCAGGCCTAGATGGCACTGGTCACTCAGTGACTGACCCCAGAATAAAAAGTGGTGCTTATGAAAATGTTTCCAACGCACTCCTTTTATTCCTGGGGGCAGTGACTGGTGCAAAGTTATAGCAGTTCAAAGTTGCACACATGAGTTTGGACCCTGTGGCCACAGATCTTGGCATTCATAAGTAACATCTGCTCGCACGTGTCTGCATGCCTGCTGCGTGCCTGACCTAGAGCTTGTGAAAGTAGTAGACACAGGGCAATCATAAGTAACATCTGCACGCACGTGCCTACAGGGCTGACCTGTGGCTTGTGAGAGTAGTAGACGCAGGGCATGGCATTCATTAGTAACACCTGATCACGCACGTGTCTCCTACTACATGCCTGACCTGTGGCTTGTGGAAGTAGTAGACATAAGGCACGGCGTTCAGGAGTAATAGCATGGTCTGCCAAAGATCCCTGGCCAACATGGCCTTGAAGGGAGCAATCACTGCCCCCAGGCAGCAGCAGCTGAAGCGGATGTTCATAAATTGCCTCATGAAGGCCTCACCCCATTGTCGGTAGCCTGCAGGCAATGCAAACAGGATCGAGAATAGCAGCGGGGTCGGCATTCAGAGTAACAGTGGGATTGGATTTGGGGTTGGCAGTGGCAAGGGCACACACACACACACACACACACTCTGGAACACGCACTGTGACACTGACCTGCTTCCGTTGGTGGGACCAGTAGGGCCCGCTGGTGCGGCTGCTGCTGCAGCTGCTGATTGTTTTCAGCCCCATAGGGGTCGCCTGAAGTTGGCTGTTGGAAGCCATGGATGCTTCCACGCACAGCCAGTGCCCACAGGGAGGGTGCTGCGTGCTGCCTTGTTGCAAAGCCAAGCTGCGGAGGCCGCTGCTGTGGCGGCGGGCAGCCAGCCGGACCGGCCTGTAAAGGTAAGGGCTGCTGGCTGCTGGCGCTGTTAGGCTCAATCGCGTGCTGATCACCTCCAGGAGCGTCGTCATTGTCGTCGTCATCAAGAAGAGCGTCGATGGAGAAACAGAATGGGGGGCGGATGAGCCCATCTACCAGGAGGCCTGCGGAGTGCCAGGATGGGAAAGAGGAGTCTTTGCAGGCGAAGGGCAGGGGAATGAAAGGCATCCCCAGATTTCCCCAAGGTTGGGGAGGGCATGAGACAAATGCATGGCAGCAAGAATCACACAGCCTTTTGAGGGAGAACACCATGTTGTGCTGAGCCTGGATAATCAATTCAGCACAGGGACCACACTCTCTATGTCCAGACTCAAAGCATACAGCCTCATAAAGCTCAAAGCGCGAGGGGATAAAGGGATGCTTGCCATGTCACTGGAAGGGACTAGGTTCAGGCACACGATCATCTGTTCTTTTAGGTCACATTAATCACAGTCAGCCAGTCAATCACAAATCACGTGTGAACACAGACCACACCCTCTGCGCGGGCACCTGCGACTGTGAGCATGCCCGACTCCAAGCAGCAGTCCAGCAGCTCCCTCCCCAGGTTAGCCATCAGCGCCAACTGTTGTGAGTCAGCTGCCACATCTGATGCCCTACAGGCCTCTGCAGCAGTCATATCTTGCTGCTGCTGCTGCTGCCGCTGCTGTTGAAAGGTCCACCTGTGAGCCTGGAAGCTCATCCAGTGAACCAGAGAGCCGACAAAGGCTTCCTTCTCCAGCGCATCCCCGGTCCAACCTTGCAGCTCCGCCACAATGCTGCCGCCACCTCTGGGCAGCACCACAGCTGAGTGGCTGCATACCAAGGACCCCGCTGCCCACAGCTCAAGCACCACCACCTTGGAAATAGGGGTGGCAGGTGCGCCAAGCACGCCCTGTGGTAAGCTCACGCGTGCCAGCACCTCCCGCTCTCCACTGCTGTTCACGCGCAGCTGCTCCACGGAGGTGCCCAAGAAGGTGCCATCCAGGCTTGCCAGCAAGCAGAGGCTGCGGCTTTTGAGAGCCTCTGGCAACTCCTCTGGGGCATCACTTGCACCTTGCCACCCCCGCAGCTCAAATCGGCATGGGGCAACAAGAGTAAGCTCAAGCTTGCATGAAGCCTCTTCCTGTCCAGTGGACACCAGAGGCTCAAGCGCAGCTCCCGACTGATGCTGATGGCTTGCATGTATGTCTGCAGTCGGAGGACTTGTGACGAGGATGGGTGTGTGCAAGGCCATGCTGAATTGCCCCTGTTGCGAGCTGCTCTTGCCCCAGTTTTGCTGAGAGCAGACCTGCAGTGCAGGTGTCATACAAGATAAGCGTTGTTGTGTTACAGAGTGTTTGCATGCAAGCTTTCCTGCTTGCATGATCACATGATGCTTTCAAGTCTTTGACAGGCGCTTTTCAATTGTGGTAGTTTAGGGTGACTGGAGTCTATGGGCAGGTTCGATTCCTGTTGTCCTCTCAATTGAAAAATAATACAGAAATTCGAATTTGTTTCCCTTAGCGCCCTGAGGGCATAGCCCAAACTGCCACTTAGTCCGATCACTCGAGTGAGTCCTTTCTGCATTTCTCTCATTGGGGCTTTCAGCATTTTTGCCCCTTTCTGCCAGCCTAACATGTTGGTCTTGTTGGACCGCTATCACTGACACCGCGAAAGTCAGGGCAGGCATCCACAACACATTCTGGAGGACACTCTGCATATGGCAAAGTAAGATGCGAGCTGCATCCACCCATGTAAAAAACCTGATTTCAACACTGAAGTCTCGGCCCACTTCTAAAATCTATAATGAGGCTAGGCCAGCCCTCAGCCTGTCCTCCACCTCATGTTGAATCCTCGAGTACAAACCAAAGCACGCACAAAGGAATGGGTCATGCTTGTTGCAACCTTGACCATTAAATAAAGAGCAAAAAACACATAGGCTGAGGAAACTCTCTCTACATCACTTAAGGAAAAGGAAACACATTGGCACAAAAGAGTCAAAAGTCCCCATGTCAAAGGTAAAAAATAGAGACGGCCAATGGGGACCCGGACAGTTATTGGAAGCACCGTGCCCCAGAACTCGGCTGTGGAAAGCATTGTTGTTTTCAACTGCATGCCTAGTGGTAATAAGTTTGTGGGCATACTTTGCAGGACGGGCATGTTTACGAGCAACCGCCAATCATGTATGCTTACAGCATGCGCACCTGGATGTGCAGTTCATCTTTCTCGGCTGATATTAAGCCGTACTCAAGGGCCCACTCCTTTGCCACCGCCAAAACATTATCTCTCACATCTTGAAAGGAAGAAGAGGAAGCGCATGCACTGAAGCTGATGACCAGGCAGCCCACACGCATGGATGTGTCTCCTGTGTGCGTCAGGCGCGCACACCTGCAAACGGTATTGATTGGTCAGCTGCTTTTGTAAGGATCCCTGCTTAAAGCTGCCTGCATGGTCAATCAATTGCAGTTCCTCAAGTGATGCAAACCAGATGCCTGTGTGCGTCAGGCGTGCACACCTGCAAACGGTATTGACTGGTTAAGTAAGAATCCCTTACAGCTGCCTGCATGGTCAATCAATTGCGGTTCCTCAAGTGAAGCAAACCAAATGCCTGTGTGCGTCAGGCGTGCACACCTGCAAACGGTATTGACTGGTTAAGTAAGAATCCCTTACAGCTGCCTGCATGGTCAATCAATTGCAGTTCCTCAAGTGAAGCAAACCAAATGCCTGTGTGTGTCAGGCGAACACACCTGCAAACGGTATTGACTGGTTAAGTAAGAATCCCTTACAGCTGCCTGCATGGTCAATCAATTGCAGTTCCTCAAGTGAAGCAAACCAAATGCCTGTGTGTGTCAGGCGCACACACCTGCAAACGGTATTGATTAGTCAAGTAGGAACCCCTGCTTAAAGCTGCCTGCATGGTCAATCAAATGCAGTTCCTCAAGTGAAGCAAATTAAATGCCTGTGTGCGTCAGGCGCGCACACCTGCAAATGGTATTGATTGGTTATGTAAGAATCCCTTAAAGCTGCCTGCATGGTCAATCAATTGCGGTTCCTTAAGTGAAGCAAACCAAATGCAGCAAAAGGAAAATGGTTTAAACAGCGAGGGCCACTTTATGGTGAGTAGCATATTACATGTCTATTTGAAGGTGGCAGGGTCGAGAAAAAGAAAAGAAGGGAAAAAGGGCTAACGTATGGAACTTAGTTAAATAAAACAAATGGGACAAGAATAAGGTGGGACATGAGTGAAGAATTGGCAGCGGGAGGAGGGCATTCCAGACCAATAGCTATCCTGAAGCTATCAGTGCAAGTAGGTTCAGCCCGCGAGTGGTTTTGTAGCGGATTTGAGACGAACAGGATGCCAAAGCGGAGCTGCCATGGAGTTCCACATGGAAGAGCTTTCAAGAGTGGTGACGTTTAAAGCACAGGTGCAG
The DNA here is from genome assembly GCA_914767535.2 of Dunaliella primolecta. Classification (NCBI taxonomy): domain Eukaryota; kingdom Viridiplantae; phylum Chlorophyta; class Chlorophyceae; order Chlamydomonadales; family Dunaliellaceae; genus Dunaliella; species Dunaliella primolecta. The sequence continues at coordinate 3,255,608 of OU611760.1, read as the reverse complement.
AGCTCACCACGCCAGAGAGGTGCGGGTATACACAAGGAGCAACTGCAGTGCATGAGAGGCAGGAGCTGCGATGCGATGAGGGGAGACGGCTTGTATGGTCACCCACCCCCTCATTCTTGCCTCAATCGTTCTATTCAATCAAAATTTCCCCCTTTCCTCCTATTTTATTTTACCCTTGGCTGGACATTTCATGCGCATAAAAGCTGGCCATTAAAGCCTCTGAAAGCAAAGGCAAGTGGGCAAAAGATGTGATGGTGGAGGAGGAGGAGCCACACAAAACACATGCATGTGCAACAAGGCACACACATAGCCAAGAACTTCCCTGATCAAATCAAGCTGAATTTTGCATTACTCATGTAAGGTTCTCTGTACAATGGCATTAATGAACGTTATGATGGAGCTCACAGGGGGATGCGAACCTTTATGCTCCGCAGAGCATGCTGTGTCTTGCAATCCAGATACAGCAAAATGAAAACCCAGTGTCAAATAATCGTCCTATCAAATCACAAACTCTTGTAACCTCTGCTGGAGCAAAGACCGTCTTATCACATCACAAACCTGTGCAACCTCTGCTGGAGCTGCTGGAGCGCGGCTTCTGGTACACTGTCCGGCAAGCACGGGCCGGTCACCTTGATGGCAAACTGCGATGGCAGGTGATATGGTCCCACCAATGACAGATGCGTGCATCGGGGATGAGCTTGTTACGGGTGGCAAACTCGATGGCAAACTGCAGGAATTACAGATGTCATAGATGCAGCAATGGAAGATGCTGGAATTCACGTGCAGTCTAGGCCGGGCTCACAAATCAAAACTGCAACAGCACAGTTCTTTCTTTCACATAAGTTGCACAGGTGCAAAGAACGAGCCCACAGAGCCGAACAGCATTTGACTTGTTTGCATGATTCTTGATGATCAATTCCAATGTTTCCTAACTAAGCACCCACAGTGCTCATTGAAGAACAACAAGAAGCCTTTCCAGCTCTGCTGATCCGTTATACTAGGAGCCTCTCAAGAACAGGCAATTCAACCTGAAGAATTCCCACCTAGGTATCCCCTTTTCCTGAATTAATGAGGGCAGTTTTTTGCTTCCTACATAGCTTATTCTTTTCTTTCCTTTTCTATTCACATGTTCAGTGACCAAGGAGGCAATTACCCCACAACACCTTGAGCCTCACCCTGCATGCTTCTTGGACACACTGCATGGTCTCATTGGAGCCACTACTCAACCCAAACGAATGTGTGGCTCGCTGCTGCAACCGGGCCCTCCTGTCCATTGCTTTCTGAAGCTCCCTCTGCACAATTGGGTTTGCTACACCCGCGATATTGCATGAAGCCTGTTGGCCCTGGCGAGAGGACCCACTGCAGAGGCCGCGGCTGAAGCTGCTGCTGCTCCTGGGGCCACTGGCCTGCCTTTCCGACTGCAGTGGGTCCTTTTCCGCCCACCCCCTAGCTCCGCCCTCTGAGTTTTCGTGGCCCCCAGGTCCAGCTCTGCTGTTGTGTTCCCCAAGCTTTGTGGCCGCTCCATGGCAGGGACCACCGATCTCTTCCTCCTCAGAGGTGCTGGCCTCACGAACAGCAGCAGCAGATGATGGGCATGTCTGCCCATGCCTTCCCTGTAGCTGCTGCTCTTGAATGCCCTTTTGCTCCTCTACTGGCTGCTCCGGTTTGCCACGGTCGGCCTGCTTGTGTTCACATGCAAATGGTGTGAATGGTGTGAATGGGTCTGGAGGGGATGGGGATGGGAATGTTGTTCAGCCTGCTCGTCGTTCAAATGTGAATGGTGGGTCCAGTCCTGCAAGTTGGTGGCCTACAACACCAAGCCATGCGCAGCATGGGAGTGAGCTAGTGGCCTGCAACATTAAGGTTGTGGGTAGCATGGAGATGCCTCAAGTGTTGCGTGAGGATTGAACAGATTACCACAAATGAGGTGGTCTCTTTTAAGCCCCAGCCTTGGCATGTAAGGCCAGTCTCAAGTGTTGCGTGAGGACTGAACAGATTACCACAAATGAGGTGGTCTCTTTTAAGCCCCAGCCTTGGCATGTAAGGCCAGTCTCAAGTGTTGCGTGAGGACTGAACAAATTACCACAAATGAGGTGGTCTCTTTTAAGCCCCAGCCTTGGCATGTAAGGCCAGTCTCAAGTGTTGCGTGAGGACTGAACAGATTACCACAAATGAGGTGGTCTCTTTTAAGCCCTAGCCTTGGCATGTAAGGCCAGTCACGAAGCCCATGATTCAGCTGAAGCTGGGCCTGCAGTTGACCTGCACTTGCGACTTGAGGACTGGAGCTGATGATTTACACTTTGACCTGAGGGGTCAAGGAACGTTAGGCAGGGGTCAAGGGTATGAGCAATGTTGCACACCTTTGCCACAGCTTATCCACAACAGAGCAATATATTTCATCGCACACCTCTGCCACAGCTCATCCACGACGGAGCAGTTGATAACTTTGCACACCTCTGCTACAGCTCATTCACTGCAGCAATTGTTATATTCCCATCAGCAGAGCCATGCACATGAGGAATGGTGAGAGGGTGGTAGCCTTTCTCGCAGAGCTCGTGGCAAACTATTTGCATCTTTTCTCTTACAAAGCCCTTGGAAGTTTCCCTTACAAAAAGCCACAAAAAGTCCGCAATGCTCAAGCATTGTATCACTGTTTTCTGATTGAGCATGATACCAGAGGTACAGTTGCATGCATAAAGTCACAAGCCCACACCCAGCCCCCCACGTACGCACACGCATGGAGAAAGCAGCTGATAGAGTGATCTGAAAGCCAACTTCACAGAGTGCTTGCCACGTGCAATACTTGTGTATGTGCTTTCCAGACCCGCCTCTGACTCTACCAGGTAAACTCAGATGGAACTGATCATTGGTATTAAGAGCAGGCAGGTCAGACACCTCAGGCACAGACCTTGCAACCAACTACAGCTTTTTTCACATACCGCTAACGCACCTCTGTGTGCTCTGTTTTCTCGCCTGCTGCAGTTGCTGCACCAGCAGCAGCACCAATGCCAGCTGAAGAGGAACCCACGACGCCAGAGGCGTCCCTGCAAAGAGTGTCAGGCCGGGCTGCTGCTGCTGCTGCTGCTGCTGCTGCTGCTGCTGCTGCATTGCTCTTTCCAGGCTGCAACACACTTTTGGGGATGGATGCAGGGGCCGCCAGGCTAGCATTCGCGGTTCCTCTATTGGACAATGCATGGGCTGTGTGGTAGGCCTGCCGCGTCCTGCCTCGGATCTTAAGGTAGCCCATCACGCAGAGGGAGTGTAATACCACAGCCTGTGCATCGGGCACGCCGTATCCAAATGTGTGAGCTTCAATGCTCTGGGTCTTAAGGTAGCCTGCCAACGATTGGTGTTTCACAGCACGAGCTGTGCATTAAGCGCACCGTGTCAATAAGCAAGAAGAGACACTCGGAGGCCAAGCAAAAAGGGGTTGCTTGGGTTAGGGCAAGCTTTTGTGAAAGTCTGTGTCCTGAGACCCAGCTAGCCTTGTGAAAGGAAAACACTCCCAGCAAACAGATTGTTTTGCGCTGCGCTGTGAGCCAGCATACTTTTGAAATTATCACCGTTTGCTGCAAAGGGGAAACTTTGCTTACATGCACCTCAGAATGTCCATCTTTCCTTTATTGCATGAATTATGATCTGCAGACTACTGAGGGCATCAAAGGTAGGCAACTCTTCAGGAACAAGTGTTCGCATTCCTGGGCAAGGAATGTCATGTGTTTTTTGGGTATCATAAATGACTTTTGCAGAAATAAGGTGCTGCACTACGGCACCCGCTGGAAAGCGGGAGCAGTGCTTTCCAGTGGGAGGAAAGCACTGCTCCCGGGTGCTTTCAGTTGTGCCCACGTTCAGGACAAAGTGCATGACCTGCAAGCTCAGGGCACATGTGTGTACACACAGGGGTGCATTTAGGGCCTCAGACTGCGGCTGGTTGCACTCTAAGGTTCCAGCTGACAGGGATACTCTTTGTAATCCACATCCCCCAAAACTACTGTTTCTGCTATAAGATAAAAGGCATGCACAACGTTAACAAGGCAAACAGGCATGACCCTGGAAGGCAACGCTCCTAAACCTTTTGACTAAAATTTCTAGATGGGCACAACTCACCCTCAGGAAGGACAGGGTAAGGGAATGCCCCACAACTTTGGAGTAGAAGCGCGCTGACACGTACACATCTCCAGCAAAGATAGAAATGAAGGTCCAGGGATCAGCTTCCGTCACCAGCATCCGAGGTACTTTAGTCAATGGGAGGACAATGATGTCTAACACCACATGGATGGTGGCAGCACCCTGAATGTTGAAGAGCCAAGAATGGAAGTGCGCACATGAGGAGATGAATAATGACGCATTCGCATGATATTAAGTATGCAGGGTCAAAACGAGCCAACACATCCCCTGCCTGGGCGTATGCTCCTTCTCTAGAAAAGTCATCACAATCGCAGTTGCTGGAAAGCTGCCAAGAAGCCAGTGCTATGAACCATGCAAGCTGCCTTGCAGAGAGATTCACCTTGTCGGGTCTGTTCGCTAGCTCGTAGTGGATGGCCAGTTGCAGCAGGGCAAAGGTGACGAAGGACCAGTGTACCTGGTCAAGAGCATTGCAATGAAAGGTACAAACTTTTGAGCAGATTCTGCGTAAGTGCCTCAACTGTTTCCATGTGGCTACAAACAATAAAAATGTTTATGACCTGCAAAACAATGGATTGCTCTCTCTCTCTCTCTCTCTCTCTCTCTCTCTCTCTCTCTCTCTCTCTCTCTCTCTCTCTCTCCATTCCCCTTCCCCCATTTCCCCCTCGGCTCGTGCATGCGCTTGCGTAAGCAAGGGGGTTGACTCAAGCACCAAGCACATGCAAATGCGCACACCCGAATGCAAGCAATGGGACTTACCAGCCGCGTGGAAGAGGTGTGGAGTCCCCAAAGCACACCAATGCAAGAAAGGCTTGTCAGCAGCGTGTTGACAATGCCTGTGACCCCGTGGTTCGCCCCATCTCCTTTCAAGTTGAGGACAAGCAGTATGAGGAGGATAGCAGCCCTGCAGGCATGAAGGCAATGGCACCTTTTATGCTTCAGGTAAGCCATGCCTTCAGGCACGCACAGCTACTTAACTCTTTCCTTATAACAATGGATGAGCAATGGGCAAGTGGACTGTATTTTCCATTTGAAAGAGCATCCGCTTGTAGAAATTCGGAGTTCACAATCAGGTTCACATGACAACTTGAACAGTACTGCCATGTTGGTTGGCTGCTCAGCTTTGCTGGACCTCCCCAGGTCTGCTCGTTCACAAGCAAACAAAGAAACGCAGGATATTACCCACTAGAAAAGAGCTCGACAAGTTCATAAGTTTTTTGTTTATGCTTTCAAGCATGCTTAAGAGAGCTGCTGGTGGAGACAGAGAAGGGAAGAAAGTGTGAGCGACACATGTACAAATGTCTTCACCCTGTCTCATTGCAAAACTTAAAGGTTAATAGCAAGCTTGATATGTGCAAAGAAGTTGCTCTTCAAAACACACAGGATCCAATGCAGTACCAAGTGCAAGTCAAGCTAGCATATCGAGGCAGAGATCTGTGCATGCATGCACATCCATATGGCCAAACACGTATGTGACCTGAGGGAGAAAACAACATGCCCAGGCACATCTGATGTCTTGCAAGTAATTTTCAGGTTTCACGGGATGGATGCAGAGATATTGAGTGCAGTGCACCGGTGCATGCACCAGCTGCAGCAATCCCTCCTACCTACCCTCCTCCCATTCCTTCATTTCAACATTCCAACATTGCCTCCACATGCATACACGCACAAATGTATGGACTCACCATTGCCCCAGAAACCTGCGGAACTCTGCTTGGAACCAGGCACGGTAGCCGAGGGGCCCTGCCGTGGCACCCTTCTTTGCCTTCATGATCGGATGCTCGGTTCCGGGCAGCTAAAAATTCTATTCCATTTCAGGCAGACGCGATTGTTGATTGTCATGAAGTTCCTGAGGCACGTGCATTTCGTTTCCCTTCTTTGTTGCAAAAAGATGCCGTGTGCAACACACAGCTAGCCTAGGAGGAGTTTAAAAACAGGTCTAATTTCCAAAATATTATAGGTTGTCAGCCATGCTCCTAGACTCTCCTTTGCGCGCCCAGCTCCCACCCTTTCCCTGGATGGCAGTCAACTCGATTTGAAGCTGATGCCTCCGCTTGTTCTGAGCTGTCTGGTTGAGGTCCAAGGTGTCTTGGAGGTTCAGCGCGGCTAGCCAAGTCACTGTCATGACAATAGTGTGTTGCGTTGTGTTAATTGCAATCTGTCAGTTGTGTTGTGTTAGTTGGGTTGGGCGTCCAGACCCTCTGGTGGGGCCCCCCACAACCGGACGCTCCTGTCCACTTCTACCCCTTGCTATTTACTAGATAGTTTTTAGTAAAAACTCAGACTGTTGCAGCCTTGCCTACAACCTCAGGCTGCCAAAATCAAATCATCATGATGATCTCCAACATGAAAACTGTATGCCACAATGTTGCTGGAAGAATGATCATCAAAGCTTTTAGCAAAAGTCCTTTGGAAGCAGGCTTGGTTAACACGGACAGAGAGATACCCCCCTACCTCTTTCCATGCAATTTTTTTAAGAGATCTAGACTCAAATTGAGCCGACCTGATGCTATACTGATTACACCCTATCAAGCCAAGCCTACTTTTTCTTTTCCATCTTCTCCCTGCTCACACCATGAGTTACGCAGCAGGCATGGAGCCCCGCAGAGGTCCAGCGTAGCTTACCGCGTGAGACAGTCTCACAAAACACAGACTTGGATATGCCAACCCCAAAACAGGCTACTACTCTTACTATCAGAGCTTATTACCTCATGTTAACAAGAAAGTCAGCAACGCCTTTAAAAACATGCCTTGTATATCCTCACCTATGAAGCACACCATTTTACAATATTGCACAGGTACCCTCTATAACCAGAAACATGCGGTTCGCTTCAAGAGGTCCACTAACCCATTATGCCCTCTCCCAGGCTGTCATCAATTAGACAGCGCACTCCACATGCTTTCTGGCTGCCAAAATCATATCATCTCCAGCATGAAAACTGAACGCCACAATGCTGCTGGAAGAATGATCATCAAAGCTCTTAGCAAAAGCCCTTGGGGGGCAGGCTTGGTGAACATGGACATAGGGAGTGATGATAAGTTGGCGCAACACAACCTCCAAATCCCAGCACATGCATCAAACAGAATTATACCCCCGTATCTTTTTCCTAGGAAATTTCCTAAGAGATCTAGACTCACATCCAGTCGTCCTGATGCTATACTGATTACTCCCTATAAAGCCAAACCCACTCCTTCTTCTCCTTCTTCCACCCGCTCACACCATGCATTACGCAGCAGACACAACCCAACACAGAGGACCACACGAGCCAACCGCGTGAGACAGCCCCACCAACTTCATGTAAACCAGCGGCACGTACACTTGATCGAAATTAAGTACTGTGAAGACACGAGGCCTGGACAACAGTTAGAGGCGGCACAGCAGCAGCATACAGACCTCAGGAAACTTATTAGTGCTAAAGTTGTGACTCTCCACACTATCCTTCTGGGTGTTGGTGGGACCTGCTACACTGATCATACCTTAACCAGTTTAAACAACTTGGACTGGACCATCAACAGGCCCATAAACTTGCTCAAAAACTCCATGCCCATTCGGTTCAGTATGCCCATAAGCTTGTTACCACTAGACGTGCTATGGAAAATAGTGATGCTTCTCACAGCCAGGCTCTGGAGCCGGGTGCTTCCACAAACCTTCCAGGTCCCCACGAGCACTTTTTTTGGAGCTTTGTGGTGGAGGGGACTCACGGCTCTTCTGAGCCAATGTGTCTCCTTTTCCTACATTGATGTAGGGAGAGTTTCCTCTGCCTACGTAATTTTTCTTTTCTTTACTTGGGGTCAAAGAGGTATGGAGTACTACCTTCTTGAAGCATTGCAATGCGTCTATAACAATGGATGCTGATGCTGATGTGCAGGTCATGCTGGGCCAGACGGTCTGCCCTGCCTACATCCATATGCATGAGGTTTGACCCATGGGAGCCTTCGCTAACTACTTTTTAATTCATTCTGCTGGCAATACTGTGACTCTCAATTACCATGTTTCGGATGATGGGGCGATGGCAGCCTGAGAGAAAGTGGAGAGCGCTATCCAAATGATGACATTCTGGGAGAGGGCATGTAATGCTGGTGGATCTTTTGAAGCGGACCGCGTGTTCTTGATCGTAGAGGGTGCTTGTGCGTTGGAGGATTGTATTGGAGGATTGTGTGTTTCATTTAATTCCCTCATTTTCTCTGCCTGCATTTTTCCTCTTGTAAAAACATTTCCTACATCCTTAACATCATTTCAAATCTTATCAGAGTGCAGCCAATGCATGTCAGTTGGTTTTTGTCGGTTCCTTGTCACGAAATGGTTTGCTTGAGCTGCATTGGTAACTGCAGTGTATGTTCCACTGCAGATGCCCCGAATGTCAGCTACGACCAGAGGCGTCTCAAAGAGGGGGCACTAGCCGTGAATGTGCTCTCTTGTTCATTGCAAAAGCAAAACATTGATGCCTTGACACTGCAATTCACAGCAGGCTGAAAGAGGGAGGCTACGGACATACAGGCTCAAATAATAATAATACAAAGAGAGGAACGGATGGTGCAGTGAACCAAAGGCAAGAAGTGGCTCTGGTCTTATGTAATTTTGTACATGCATGCAGCATTTAGAGACAGTACAGCAATGCAATGTTATACAAGGAAAGCAAAAAACGCATGAGGCGGATGAAAATTAGGCACGTATTTGCAGATGCTAGGAAGTGTTCAGTGCACCCAAAGTGCTTCATGAGTGCTTCAAAAATGGCACATCAGCAGGACCTTACTGAAAGATATTGAGCATGCCTAGGCTGGACGAATGATCTTCCTATTCTTGCCAGCAAGGGCGCTGAAACTTTCATCATTGTCATTGCTGCTGCTGCTGCTGCTTGAAAGGTCCTGCCCCTTGCCCTTGCTCTCGGTTGCCTTATTCTTGTCGGTCCAAGGCACTGCACACATGGAGGGTAGGAATGAAGTGAGAGGGAGGTTTCGGATTGTGCACCACTAGGCAAGCCACATGACTTTGCTAGAGAGCAAAAATGGCCAAGGGCGCAGCATGTGCATGTGAACACCATCGCATGAATGTGGACGCCATAGCTGGCCGTCAACCTTATCATGATCCTTACTTTCCAGACTACAGCAAGCATGTGTGTGTACAGCAGAAAGCAGCATGTTGTCGAGGCCTGATGAGGCCTGATTCCACACCTCGTTGACGTCGTGCACTGCGGCACAAAGGATGTGATGACTTATGGCTTCGTCTTTCCTCTTTCTTTTTTGGTGACGGAGCCCATGCACAGCCTGGTGAGTCCTGGCATGACTCCCTTGCGCAGCACTGATCACCCCCGGTCCGCACTTCTCTCAAGAGGCACTTCATCATCTCTCACCCCCGGTCCGCACATCTCTCATGAGGCACTTCATCATCTCACCCCCGGTCGGCACATCTCTTATGAGGCACTTCATCATCTCTCACCCCCGGTCGGCACATCTCTCATGAGGCACTTCTCTCACCCCCGGTCGGCACTTCCCTCATGAGGCACTTCATCATCTCTCACCCCCGGTCGGCACATCTCTCATGAGGCACTTCATCATCTCTCACCCCCGGTCGGCTCATCTCTCATGAGGCACTTCTCTCACCCCCGGTCGGCACTTCCCTCATGAGGCACTTCATCATCTCTCACCCCCGGTCGGCACACCTCTCATGAGGCACTTCATCATCTCTCACCCCCGGTCGGCACATCTCTCATGAGGCACTTCCCTCACCCCCGGTCGGCACTTCCCTCATGAGGCACTTCATCATCTCTCACCCCCGGTCGGCACATCTCTCATGAGGCACTTCATCATCTCTCACCCCCGGTCGGCACATCTCTCATGAGGCACTTCTCTCACCCCCGGTCGGCACATCTCTCATGAGGCACTTCATCATCTCTCACCCCGGTCGGCTCATCTCTCATGAGGCACTTCTCTCCCCCCCCGTCGGCACTTCCCTCATGAGGCACTTCATCATCTCTCACCCCCGGTCGGCACATCTCTCATGAGGCACTTCATCATCTCTCACCCCCGGTCGGCACATCTCTCATGAGGCACTTCATCATCTCTCACCCCCGGTCGGCACATCTCTCATGAGGCACTTCATCATCTCTCACCCCCGGTCGGCACATCTCTCATGAGGCACTTCTCTCACCACCGGTCGGCACTTCTCTCATGAACAATCAAAGAAGCTGTGCGCACCTGAGAGCTGGCCATCCTCGCTGATGCACGTGCCTTGCTTGGTGTCGCACACAGGGGCATCCGATGGGCCTGAGCGTGTCAAAGGGGACATCAAAGCATTTATGAGGGCATGCACGTCAAATGACCAGATGATTTGAGTTCAGAGTAAGGAAGCTGAGGCAAGTTGTGCCACAACTCAGCCACAGTCCCTCATTGGCCCAGAAGCAGGCGACCATTCTTGGAAGTCCAGAGGCATAATTTCCAGAGAGACAAATGAAGGGTCTGCTCCCCACAAGGGTGCCCGGCATCATACAAAGCCATGAATTTAGGGAGCCCCTTCAAGCAGCCCATAATTTTAAGGCATAATTTTTCATCTCCACATCTGCGCATGAGGGAATGTATATACATCTCCAATCACAATCCGCGCAGGCTCATGCAGAGAGCCCACCAGATACAGCTTGCCTGAGCAAGCAGACTTCACGCTTAAGGCTTTTTACCCAGGAATGGAAAACCCCCATGTCCTGTAGTGTCCTGTAGTGTTGAACTTACAGCAGTGCTTGAAATCATCACAAGTCACACCACCTTCTAGGGACCAGCAGTTGTGCCATGGGCACAGCAAGCCAAAGATTAAGAAGACACAGGAGTGCCAGAAGTCTGAGTCCTGTAGCTTTGGACTCGCAACAGTGCTTGAGATCACCAAAAGTCACACCGCCTTCCAGGGGGCAGCTGCCTTGCCACAGGCACAGCAAGCCAAAAAAATGCGGAGGAGCATGAGTGCCAAATGTCTATGCCCTGTAGCTTTGAACTCACAGCAGTGCTTGAGGTCATCGCAAGTCACACCGCCTTCCAGGAGGCAGCAGTCGTGCCACAGGCACAGCAAGCCAAAGATTAAGAAGAGCGCCAAATGCCTATGTCCTGTAGCTTTGAACTCACAGCAGTGCTTGAGGTCATCGCAAGTCACACCGCCTTCCAGGGGGCAGCAGTCGTGCCACAGGCACAGCAGGCCGAACAGAGAGAAGGAGCAGGAGCAGCTGTTGCCAGCGGGGCACTCGGTCCAGCCAAAGATGTCACACATCTGAAGGGGCAGCAGTTGTGTGTGTGTGTGTGTGTTGTGGCTCGTGGGTGCATGCTCAGTCATCCAACAGGAAGAGCAAACACATGGCACAAATAATTCGCCCAATGTGCACACTGATCTATGTTGCATCCCACCAGCAACAGTGATTGATCACCCACGCCCACGCACCTCTGGGACAGCATGGTTGGGCTCATTCTTGATGGGGTAAGAGGCTGTTGTAGCAATACCACACAGGCCGCCCCCTCCAGTGTTGCGCTTGAGCTTGAAGTAGCCTTGGTCACCCCATGCCTCACCCCAGGAGTTCTTGACAATCCTGTTTGCGAGGCAGTTGAGATTGATTAAACATGCGTCGTTATGGTCCTATGCAGGAACAGTTGAGATCGAACCAACATGCGTTGCAAAGCACTCACAACAATGCATTTTTGTTGGAGTGCCATTCACCGGCAGCAAGTACGCCTTGCATGTGCACCTTGCATGTAAACAGGTGCGCCTTGCATGCTTGTGGCCGGTGGGTCGCTTTGCCGCCTGAACAGCAAGGTCACTTTGCAGCCTCTTACCAATGCATGCGGCCAGCCAAGGCAAGCAAAGTCCTTTCCTTGGCTGTAGTCGTTTCCTTGGCCATAGCCGTTTCCTTGGCTATGGCCGTTTCCTGGACTAGTCCTTTCCTTTGCTAATGACTGAGTCAGTTGTGCTGGAAGTGCACTTAGTCCCGAATGGAACACAACAGTGCAATTGGTCCATTCGGATCAGGGAATCTGTGGATAAGAGGACTGCGCAGCCGCGCACTTCAGCCGCATCCTGACTTCACCTGTGTGTCAGTACCCAACATGACTTTTAAGGGTGCTTCCGATTCTCATTTGTTCTGATTGCATTGCAGATGTACACCCACAGCGGAGGTATGTCCAGCTGCACCTCTCTATAGGCAGTGTGCGCCTTGCTTAGGTTTTCAGACATTTTCCATGTGTGTGGGTTCAGTTGGTTGGGGATGATTGTGTCCACTTTGCTGTAAACACACCAGTAAGGGGTGCCATCAGCGTCGGTGCCATAGCCCACAGCCAGCACTCCATGGTTCAGGCCCTCACAGCACTGCGCACATGGCAAATATTTCCTCTCATGTTTTCACCATTTCTTTGCATGCATAAGTCAATGATGCTGGCAAATGCAGGGCTTGCTGCAAGGTATGTGCCATGCATGGTGGCTTGCCAACCCGGTCCAGCCTTGCTACACCTGCTTCATTCCCTTACTGCATGCATTCATAAGGCTTGCGCAGTTTTCCCTCTTCTTTCCACTGGCTCATGCCAGGGTGTGTAGGGGATCCAACTGCATGAGGGCCATGCAACTCTACAACCAACCTGCCTAGCATTCTGTGCCCAGGACATGCCTTTCTAGCAAGAGACAAGTATGTTTACCACCTGAGCATGCACCCATCTTATTGGATGCACCCAGGAGAGCAATGGCATGCCTGGATAGGGCAGAAGAAAAGCCCACATCCAACGTCAGCAAGACCCAGGTTGTGATGATTTCCCCTGATAATGGTGATTTCCCGCACATCTGTATTACGGACAGAAGCCCGCATACATTGAAAAGGCCATTGACACACACACAGTGCTGTTGCCTCACCTTGTCCAAGATGCCACCAGCGTAGAATTGGAGAGTGGCCGACGCACAGATGCCCACACTGACAGGCTGCATCGCGACTGCCTTCATCAAATTCTCCTCACCCTGCGGCAGCAAGGCGACATTTGTTCGCAGAAAAAAAAAGGGAGTTTGACAGGAACAAGCAGAAACCTCAGCAAAAGCATGCGTGACGAAGATTCCCCATGGGGCTGGGATCCTTTTGACGCTTGAAAAATGAGGCAGTATGTGCCCACAAATCCTTGCACGCACCTCAGGTACATCCTCGTAGGCTGATATGGACACGACCGTGCGGTCAGTCTCCTTGCGGCGATTGCATGCCCACAGCGTGAGACCATACCCAGACCTGCAGAAGGGCAGGAGTTCAGAAATCGACTTAAAAAAACAATGTAGAAAAAAGACATGAGGGAGGTATCCTGGCAAGCCGCAGCTGCGGCTTACCATGTCCTTCCTTAGTGAGCACTTGCATCATTCCTGCTCCATTCTGCTTACCAAGTACTAAGGTGCTTTGTCATCCTAAAAGTGGTGCCTCTTTCCAAGGCTGATTTTGTCAGTGTGTTTCAGCAGGAAACTTCTCTTGGAGGGCACCACTACTGAGGCTATTTTTGTCCAAGTAGAAAGCTGCATAGGCCAGGCATACAGTTGAAGTGTCTGTAGCAAGTCAGCAACGAGGGAGAGGGGGAAAGGGTGCTCCTGGCGCAAAGTACAAGTAGCTTTCTTGGTTGATGCAATACTCCTCTTTCATCCTTCCTGATTCTTAGCCACTCCCTTCGCATCCGGGGTCATGGCCAAGCAACCTTTGCATTATGTAAAGTGTTTCATTCAAACATTTCTTAAAAGAGGTCCTATAAAAATACAACAGCACAAGGTGCAATTGGGGGAGGCCGGGGGCTTGGGGATGTCCTCACGCGACAGCGAGGTTACAGGGGGCTCAGCAGTAGTTAATGCGGCAGGGGACATTTAACAATTTTGAGGGCAAAGTTGCCAATAAGGGCCAAGCTCGCCACTGGCCTTGCTTCTAAGCTTCTTGCTTCCCCATGCGGCTTGTAACCATAACACCACCACAACAACAGAAATAAAACCAAAATCGAACCTGCAGAAGGCGCGTATTTAAAAGCATGCACCGACCAGCTTGTGGTACCCATCCTATCTTACTTCATTTCAAAGGCTGGCCGCTGATATTCAGACACAAAATGAGTGCTATTTGTCATCTGCTTAGAGGTGGCCATCAAATAAATGGAATAAACTTACAGCTCAGAGTTTATTGCACGCACCAGTAGGCGTAATCCTCCTCAGTGTCAAGACCCCCATTCTCCTTTACATACTGGTAGGCGAAATCCATCAGGCCACCCCCACAGCTGCACAGCACAGTGCGGTAAGACGCGGGTTTGTTGAAGTAAGAACAGAGCTAGAAACTTACACATTCCAGTAAGCAAAGTTCATGAAGCCACCCCTGCAGCTGCACAGCATGGTGTGGTGGATGCAGGGTTGTTGGACTTAGAGCGGAGTGAGAAATAACTCCTGCCACATACTATTCAGCATGGTCCATGAGGACACGCCTGCAGCTACGCAGCACAGTGTGGTGGTATGCGAGGAATTGCTGGAATGAGGACGGAGTGAGGAACGAAAAGGACAGTGGACGCAGGCCTGAATTAGAAGGTAAACAGACAATGGACACAGGAAAAGGAAAAAAAACGTGAGTGCCTGGATGTCGGCTCACATCCCCTGGGAAAGCAACTTGGTGCCTGCTGCTCCACTCTGCACACAAAACCAAGGAATGCGCTGTATCCTGGCATTGAGCGGTTGTCTCTGACTCTCAAGTGGATTTACCAGTTTGATATTTGTTACTTGTTACCCAATAACTTGGAATTTGTAATCAGCATTGATGTCCAGCTCTGCTCACCCCATGTCACTCTTTGTGTCGCAGTCCACTAGCTGCTGCTCGCTCAGTGACACCAGGTTGCCGGTCTTGATGGCGTTGATACCCTCTGCGAAGGCGAGCGATGTTGAGGAGAGGCTGTTAGGTTCAGCGTTGATGGAGTTAGTGGTACTCGCAGGTGCAGACTTGGCGGGTCGCATACGCTTCATGCGTCAGCTTGGAAACACATGCATCTGTTGGGAGGAAGAGGTGATCGATATTGGCAGAGAGCTGGGGGCAGTGGGAGAGCAGTTGGGCCAGCACCCCGTTGCTCAAATGCAGACACATCAGCGCAGGCAATAAGGGCTCAAATTATACTCCAAAATCAAAGCACAAGCCTCAGCACGTATGATGCGGGCAAACAAAACACTAAAATAAAGTACTATATAATTTTAGTAATAATGCACTCCTCTGTGCTGAGGGACAACCGGAGCATCTCATTTGAATGTGTTTGCATGCATTTCTTCTTGCGTGCATGTCAAGCTGGTTCAGCCTCACGGCAGGCCATGCAACAACCATTGCGGTAACCACTCCATTTGCTTTCTTGGGGTACGTATCCGTGGTACGTAGGCACGGAGGCTCTTTCCTCTCGGTAGTGGGGCACAAGAGTGCGTGCAGAAATTCAGCAATATGCATACACCCAGTGTGCGCGCATGCTTGTTGTACGGAGCCTCCATTGTGCTCGCGCGGGCACACACGCACATACACACACGCACACACGCACGCACACACGCACGCAAACTAACTAAAACACAAACGCACCAATGGCCCCTGTGGTGGCGAAGGACCAGCAAGAGCCGCACTGCCCTTGGTTCTTCACAGGGGTGACTGCATTCAGGTCCCGCCAGTCCCTTGAGTCAGGCGCCTCCACATTTGCGTGGGAGAAGGGCTGAGGAGCATTGGAGGCTTGCCTGTGCGCAACAGAGGAGCAGGTATGCTTGAAGGTGTTCAACACAGTGCGAAAGCGGGCAAGAACTTTGATCTTTCCAACACACCATGTAAAAGTTGGCAAAAAACAGGTGTACTGGATGCACGTACTTGATACAGTTGTTCAAAAAGATACACCATGCGAGGGGTAGGCATGTTTGATGCACATGTCCGTTTTTGAGGATGATTTTGAGGAATCAGAATGAGGTTGTCGAAGTCTCATCATCAGAGCGATGCTGTTCTCAAGCTTTCTGTGCTTCTTGTGGAAACACATAAGTGTATTTTCCTGACACTACAGCCTTATGAAGTTTTTTGTGCATGACTTTGCGTGCTTGTTTCATTAAGAGTGACGGTGTGTGTGACTTTTACAGTTGACACTTCTGAACTCAGTTCAAGGCTTTCAGTTGACATTTACACAAGTTTAGTTTGGTTTGGTCACAGGCACCTTTTGCTTCAGCTAAGCTGCCCTTGTAGGCAGGTACAGCTATGTAACCCTATCCTATCGTATCCTCATCATCAGCCAGCCGAGCATGAGCCAGTGCAGCATGGTGTGGGGGGTGGGTGCAAAGAGGACGTGACAAATGTGCAAACATGTGTCCGCTCTTGTCTATAATTATGCTATAATTGTTCCTTGGCTGTGGCCTTGTGGAGCACCGCAGCTGTGAGGGAGCCTGCACCGTTGCGAGCCAGCAATGGGATGGCCGTGAACTGGGAACCACATGGATGTGGACAGCTTTTCACGAGCTGCTTTTGGATACGCAAGCGCCAGGAACAGCGTCCCGCAAGAGAAAGCACATTATCTCATGCTTCTGTGCTCAAAGCCATGGTGCATCGGATGCACTGCATCCTGATGGGGAACGCACTGTCTGCATGGCGATGGTACGAGATCCTTTTGACATAGAACTGCCACGATATGCACATGGGGGAGGATTGATTGTTCCATTCGTTGCCATTGAATTGCAGGAGGGGATGAGGGTGTGGAAGTAGTGGCAGCTTCCCACCCACTTTTGCTTGCGCAGCTCTCGAGCAACATCGCCCTGGAAGCCCAAGCGCCTGCTGCTGAACTCCTCCCATGTCTCATCAGCAAACTCATTCAGCGCCATCTGCGAGTATACACAACAAACGCGATCGTTCACATTTCTGTGCACACCATGTACCACTGTGTTTATGCTGCGTCTACGCATGACATGCCCAAAATGGATGTACATCTGTCACCCTTCAATGGAGCATCCCTTCAATGGAACATGAGCCCCTAGCCTGCCACAAGCCTGCTTCATTTGCAGGTGTTGCATTGATACCAATTTCAGTGTGAGTCTCGATGCAAGCGTGCAAAAGTGGGAGTGCCTCCCTGTAGCTATCCATGCATGCGGGGAAGCGTGTGATGCCCATGCAGATGTTGAGTGTGTACTGGAGGACCCCCTCCAAACTGTGCAGCATGCTGCCACTATTTTCTTTCCCTCTGTCACCCCTGGTAGTAATATCTTTCCCCTATTTTTGCTGCTTTGAAGGGGAGCGCTGCAGAGAGGTTGCAGGGGAGGCTGCTGAGGGGAAACCCGGGCGAGCGCCTCCCACTGGACCCAGTGGGGCGCTCAAAGGTTAGCCTTCATGACTACGCACCAATGCGCACCCTATACCACAGATTATTTCCATGCACATAGTTACCTGCAGGCCCAAAAAAATATTTATGCGCGATGATAAAGGTTCTCTCCAGTCTCATTGAAAGTTTTCAAATTGTGCAAGTGCCTCACGCGTGCGCGCGCGCATGCACACTTATGCAGCAAAGCGGAAGCGCAAGCTCTCACAGAAGGTGAAGGAAGCTGCTCCCAGGAACAACAAGGTTGGGGGAAGAGGGTCAAGGGGAGGCAAGGGGTCAAATCAAATCAAATCAAATCAAGGGGAGGCAAGGGGTCAAATTAAATCAAATCAAATCAAATCAAGGGGAGGCAAGGGGGAGGGAACGCAGAGTGATGGGGAGGGGTTCCGCCTGCACGGATGTCCTAATTTGCCCAGTGAAGTGGATGAGGCAGTCCTAGCTAGAGGCAGGCCACAACTCAAACAAATCAAGCATCTATAGGGAATGCAGGACTGTTTGATTTGTGGCCTGCTAGCTAACTCTACAGAGCCCAACCATGCCCAATCCTCAATCTTAAACGGCTTTCTTTCAAGACGACGCGCGCCTTAACGAGATGCCTGTCAGAATGGTGTGAGGGCCTGCCTCAACATTGCTTTTTGAACTAGCAGGCAGCGACCTTTTATATTTGCTGGCAGATTGACTCTCAGGTAAGCATAAAAGAGGAATACAGGCTTTTTCCGCGCAGCATAGGATACCAAGCTATGCTGTTTACTTTTAATTACATTAGTTCTTCCCTTTCCTGCTTGTTTGTCCTCTCTCTTCTTTGGGTCTGCATGGACAGTATGCATGCAGGTATTGTCAATCTGCTCTCATTTGTTTGTTCTCCAGCTTAAATTCTAATCTTCACTTGCAATCATAGACTTATAAATCCATTACGAGGTGATGAAAGAGAAAGAAGGTTCATGTGGGTGTTATGCTTTAGTTAAAATGTAGGGAAGTCTTTTAAGACCCTGTAATGATAAGAACATTTTTTATACACAAATAAGGAGCCTTCACCAGGATCCTTTAAAAGGGGGCCTCCAGACCTCCATTGAAAATAATAGGAGGCCCTTACTTTATAAGGCTTTCTAAAATGCCATGCTCTGAAGATACGGAGGTCCTTATGTAGGTCCAAACCCGGAAATCAAAAGAGGTCGTTCTTAATCAATCAAGGATATAAAAGGAAGGCAGTCCTACAGCAGTGTGTTTGCGTACGTGCGTGAGCGTGCGTGCGTGCGTGCGTGTGTGTGTGTGTGTGTGTGTGTGTGTGTGTGTGTGTGAGTGTGTGTGTGTGTGTGTGTGTGTGTGTGTGTGTGTGTGTGTGTGTGTGTGTGTGTGTGTGAGCGAGCAAAGCTTGTGGACGATGCTTGTTTTTGAGCACTGACTCTTGAACCAACCTGGTCAAGACTGCTGAGGAAAGGAAAGACCCCAAGTGACCACAGAACTTCAAGACCTCTCACCTGAATGTTTGGGTGCTCCTTCAGGTGCCCATTGATGAAATCAACGTTCTGTTGGAAGATGCCCTTCCTGTTCAGGTGCTGCTCCTGCTCACCCAGCATAGCATAGGAGGGTGTGAAAGCATGAAGGCAGATCCCTTGGCAAGGGCTCTTACTACGGGAGTAACCCTTGCCAAGAACTCCTGCACACAACCACCTTAGTGTCGTAGGACTTCTTGTGGAACGACTTCCATGCCTCCCACCCATCCTCCGGGGATCTACTGGCCAGCTGCAGCAGTTCCTCATGCTGTTTCAAGGTCGCTTGCTCTACCGCCCTCGCTGACAGGGCGCATGCGAGGACGCACAAAAGACTGGCCCACATTTCTGCGGAATTGTGAACTTAATCACGAAACAAATTTTTTTTAATTTTTGTTATCTCGCGGTAGGTGTCGTGCTTGCATGCAACATACCCAGTGATGACGTGGTACACACAGTGCAAAGAAGAAGGGAGGGCATAAGTGAGCGGAATCCAACTGTTAGATTTTCAATGGAATTTATGTTGTGGGAAGCTGGACGGGAATGAGGCACCAGGATAAAAGCCCTTACTGTTGTATGATAAAGGAGCCCTTTTGCTTACAAGGGTTACAAGGGTTACAATGGGAAAAAAAGCCCTCAGTCAAGACGTTTGACTGCTAGCCTGTTCATAAATACACATGAGGTCATGAAGAAAAAAAGGAAGTTTGTTGTTATCCTGTTTGTTGTTATCTTGGTTTAGAAAAATATTGATATCCTGGGAATTTACATGGTGAATGGTGCCTAGACAGGACATCCTGTGGGAGATGTGGAGGTGTAGGAAAGAGAAGTTGTGCTCAAAAAGTGAGGCATACTTTTGACGGAGAGAGCAGACCTGGGGATTGGAGCATCTGAACAACACATGTTTTTCATCTTGTACGTCATCAGAATCACAGATATCGCAGACCGGAGAAGCACTATTGGACCAAGTAGCCCGTTCAACTCGGAGAGCGTGTACCCGCAGCCTGAATCTGGCAGTGTTGCGAAGGACATGATGGGGAAGATCCAAGTACATGTATTTAGGCATTGTATAAGGTGGGTGAATGGCATGTGCATTTCTGACAGGGAGAGCGCACCATTGATGGTAAGTCAGCAGCTTACTGTTGCTTACTCTTGGATCAGGGGCTGCGAATTGGTTCCAATAGCCCAGGTGTCTAGATGTCAGGTCCACCACAAATTGACTGAGGTTCACAGGGTCACAAGCCATAATTTGACGATTCATCAGATCCGAGTGAGCCAAACCATCCAGCGCAGATAAGAGGTGGGACGTCCAACAAGAATCAGTCATGGAGCTAAGGCTGATGTCAGCATGAAGAACCTTTTTGAGGAGGAGACTGTTGCACTTAGTAAGCGAGTTGTAGAAGCGCATAGTGGCACGAAACCAATTGAACTGAAAAGGTTCAATGCCACATTCTCGTAAAATGCTCCAAGATGGTGTTGTGGATTTCACTCCAAGAAGATTTTGCAAAACGTTCAGGATCCACTTCTGCAACAGGTTGTCCATTTCTGCGCCCTGCCGTAAGTAAGAAGTGGCCCAAATCTGGCTAGCATACATTCCTGCTGGGATAGCATACGTTTTCAAGAGCCAGATGAGCGCATGCAGCCGATTCGTAAGGTTGTGGTCGTGAGCAAAGGTTTTGACACGATAAGTCCCCGCCATGCATGGTTTCAGTGCAGCCTCAGCAGCAGTGGAAAGGTTGAGACGTTTGTCACAGACCATACCCAGGTATTTAAAAGAATCAGTGTAGGGCAGGTTTTCAGGTTTTGCTTACTCCTGTAGATGCGGGTGCCTTCCACAAAATTAGTCCACCACACACCTTAAATTTGTTTCTACCCCTGAAATCCGCCCTAATCTCACAGCCCTGTGAACATATATTTTAGCCATCCCCCTCCCGCCCGCAAGCTCTCTCTCAAAATTATTTCAAAGACCACGTATTCGCTGGGAATTACCGTGAAACTATTTTTTTCTGGCGTTCAATTCTCCGGTCTTCGGGGAAAACCATTTCCCGGTTTATTGTTTCCAGTGGACACCTGGACCGGGAAATTCACTTGGCTCAGAGGAGCCCTCAGACATGCATGGCACATGTGTACAATGGTGATTCAATTCAACTTGGAGACGTTTGAAACATTTGCAGTTTTCTGGAGGCATTTGAATTTTCCGGTCCACCTGAATTTTTAACTCATTGTCCCGGATCGCCGAGAAATTTCCCGGACCGCCTTGTAAAAACAATCTTTTTTTTTGTGGCCCGCCAAATCAATTTCCTGGTCCCAGTGGAAATGCATTTTCATTTTTGCCATCCCGCAATTTCACGCTGCCCCGGATAGAGTCTTTTTGGGGATATGCAGTCATCTCATAAGAAAAGAAAACCTACGTAGGCAGTGATGCACTCCCTACATCAATTAAGGAAAGGGGGCCACATTGGTGCACAGACCGTATGACCCACCCACCACGAAGTTCAGACTGAGAGAAGCACGGCAGACAGAGAAAGAAGACAGGTCCAGCAACGAGAAAAGAAAGCAGGATGAAAGCTGAAAGACTGGAGTTCCAGACCTTCAACAGCAAGCAGAGTCAGCACTGTCAGCCTTCCAACCATCTCATAACACTTGGTAGTAATCCAATTTGCGGCGGTGGAAGATTTCCCCCAGTCTTTGCACCCATGGACCCTATCCTTAAAATAAGATTGTGTTTGCGGCTTGGGGTGATACGCCACTTGCATAGCTTTTTCTTTAATTGCCCCTTTTCCTTAATTGATGGGGAGCTTATAAACTTGCTAGCACCAGGCACGGGTCTTGAAAACAAAACTCTTACCTTTCACCACCAAGATCAGGCATGGGCTACTGCTGGTAACCCTCCTGATCCCCATTGACTTCTTTCTTGGTGAAGAGAATACACGGTCCCTCGGCCCTAGGTATCCTCTTTTCCTTAATTGATGTGGGGAGAGCTTTCACTGCCTGTGAAGTTTTTCTCATCCTTTTTTTGATGGGGAGTGGACCACTGCCAATTGAGGTTTTATTTTCTTTTCCTTGCACCTCGCGAACACTATTTTCGCAAGATGATTGTATTATCACATTTAAGTTCCTTCTGCAATACTGCATTAATGCTGTGTGGAAGAAAGGCAATTGTTATCCAACCCTCACGCTCAAAGTCCCTGATTGGAGGATCTGGGCATACACTGATGGACAGTTGTCATGTCCAGAATGGCAAACAAAAATTGGAGCAGGCGTCTACTGCCCTCTCACTGACAACAAAAATTTTGTCGAGCCCAACGATGCTGGACCATATGTCGAGCTGAATCAGCAGCAATTGCTGTTGCCATCACGCACTGTTATACACATTGCTTCAGACAATCTCACCAGTTTCAATTAAATACATAAACAACTAATCTACCCTGGGAAACACAAGCAACGTTCAAGGGGAAGTCCTTAGAATCAGATCTACTATCGTTAGCAACTCACAGACAAACATTTGTCTCTAAGTAAAAACTCAAACTGGCATTGTGGATATGAATGTATAGATATGTTGACTGGCGAGGACCAGTCACAGGCCGATCAGCCGAACAGTCTGGCTGAAGGTCCCCCCGTGTAAATCTAAATCTAAATTTAAATCATAATGAACACACAAGCCAAAAAGTTAGGCCTCGACCACCAACGAGCTAGCAAGCTTGCACGTGAACTCCATGCACATTCTGTTTACACCCACAACTTTTAACCACTAGACGCGCTGTTGAAAACAAGAGTAATCCCCAATGCCAGCTTCTGGAGCCAGATGCTTCCAGCAACCCTCCAATCCCCACTAGCCCTTCTTGCTCCTGCTTTGTGGTGGAGGGGGCTTATGGCTCTTTTGAGCCGACGTGTCTCCTCTTGTTTAATTGATGTAGGGAGAGTTTCCTCTGCCAACGTATTTTTTCTTATCTTCTCTTTCTTACACCCAATTCACCATTCCCACACCATACCGTCGCCATTAGCCTGGCTTCCAGGACATCAAGACAAAATTTCAAAATGAAAGACAGCACTTTAAAATGACAGAGAAGCATAAGGATTGGAGATTGAAATGCCACCCAAGAACACCAGGAAACAGGTATTTGCGGCAGGAACGAAAGTCTGGCCAATAAGAAGAATAAAAAGTGATCACTGCATGACTTGATAACATGGGAAAATAAGGTTCGCTTGCAACGTTAGAAAATTTTCTGAAGCCTGATCCATTTAAATATCCCCGCGCACAAGTAGTGCAACAATCGTGTTGCAATTGTTTGCAGGCAAAGTGGGTAGCACCCGCTCACGGTGGATGTCTCTTTAGCATATGTACAAGCAAGCACCATTGTCACTTCCTCAAAGCCATCTCACATGGTCAAAGAGAACTTGTGCTGGAGATCTGTTGTGGACAGCAGGTTCTTGAACTCATGTAGGCTCAACTTGTCATCGCCGTCAACATCATACTCTCGCATTGTATTCAACGCGATCTGTTGCAAGCGGGGGTAAGGTACAAAAATGGCAAATAATAGGAATAAGCATAAGCTGTGCCAAAATTCAGCAAATGAACTGGTGAAGAAGGTGCTGCTAAACACGCTGACCAGCTCTCCCTGTAATGAAGCGCATTTGTTCTGAGCAAGCATTTTTTGAACACAGCGAATCAAAGCCTCACCTGCTCAAGATGGGCATCTGGGATGGTGCGGCCCACCAACGTGGAAAGCGTTTGGTACAGCTCCTGGGCTCCAATAAATCCGTCCCCATCCATATCATAGATCTTAAAGGCAACTGCATGCACAGATATTAAGCAAGCATGTCTGCTGCACATTAGAGATCTAGCGAAGGAGCGCGCCTGATAGCAGCATTTTAGCCATGCATTCTATGCAGCAATCATTTCAATACTGGAGGTTATGCTGGGTGTGAGGGTCGTGTCATGAGCTAAACTTGAAAATCTGCCTCTGCAGTATTCCACCTTGGTGTGTCACACAATAGAGCCCCATTAAGACAATGTGAATCTGCTTGTTTCTTGAGCGTGGGATCTTGTTTGAACGGGATCACCATTCACTTCATGTCAGGTCCCTTTATATGAACTCTGCATGACACAGCATCTTCACCATCAGTATCTCCATGCTTACATAAGATAAACGATCATGACAGACGCAAGGCTAGGCCTGCAGACAGGGTGCAGTTACTGTGTCATTCAAATGCAAAACCACTCTCTCTCCCCCCCCCCCTCCTTCCCCAAGGCTTGTACATGCATGCTTCCCCCCTTCCACCATGCTCCTCCCGGCCAGCCCCTGCCCTCTTGGTACTGCTGGCACTCAGAAGTGAGCCTATGGCCAGGGTTTCTTGTTGCCCAAACCCTCTGAAACGAGCTGGCTCTCTCCTCTTCTCTGCTGCTGCTTGTCCCCCCCATCCCATGCCACTTCCTGGCAAGCACTCCTGGCCAAGGCCAGGCAGCTTCCTGCTGTTGAGCTGCTGCAGCGCATGCCTTCTTAGTCACTCCACCTCCTTCCACAATCCACCCCATCCTCCTACACGGGTCCCAAATCAGAGGGGATGTCACTCATGCGTGAGAGGTTGGTACCTCAGAAATGTTGGATGATATATATGGATGGACATGGATCAAATTCTGTCAGTGCAAAGAAGACTTTGTGCTCAGAAGATGCTAGTACTTTTGGTCAGTGAACGTCCATAGTTCCTGAGATACGTCCAGTTCAAGATCAGGTGAAAACTTATGAAAACTTGGAATTTTGCCAACTTCAATAATGCAGAATGTTTTATTCATATCAATGTTTTGAATGCCTAGAATGTGCACCAGAGTGTCTCGGGGGAAAAAAGGATCCAAACTCAAAAGTGCAAGCTAAGTGCCCTTTTTGGCCTAGATTGACTTATATCGTGCACACACACAGATACACACACACATACGTATATATTACTTTTAGCCACTTTTGGCACACCATGCTGCAGCTTGATCTCTGATCAATCCCAGTCCTTCACCGATGTTGCTCAACAATTTAGTTCTACAGGAGTTGGGGATCAGATGGTTGCAAAGAGGGAGGATTGGGGACCTGGTTTGGGCCTGGGATGGAGGGAGAGAGCCCCCTCTCCCTGCCACTAGATGGTGCAGGACACTTGTGTCGCCTTTAATATTTCTGCATGCTTACGTCTCATGATGAATAAGCCGACCCAATTCCCACACCTCAGTATGCAGTGCTCTTTCCCTCACTGTTACACGAATATGGGGACACCTTCACCCAAACTTCTGAATTGTATTGAACAATGTAGCATGAAAGGACAGTGCTCTGAGAGCTTCAGAGGGCCCAGAAAATTCTGTCAGACACTTTGGCAATGGTGGCCCCCATCTGGAAAATAATCACAAAAGAATGATTCTTTTGGTATAACTTCTTTTTCTAGTACTACTTACTTATTTAATGTATAACAAGTTGCAAGAATCAAAACACACCCTGATAGGATAAACATGATTATATTGCTATTTATATCTATGTGTATAGTTGAGATTTTTCTATAACGCTCTGCGCCTCCATCCTTTGCCACGGCTTTGGGGGTCCTCCGCGCCTCACCAGCAAAGTCTGTGATTACCTGACCTTGAACCCCAACTAGTCCCCCCTTCTGAGTTGGCCCCCTCTAACTTAAACCCAAACCTGGACCTCAACTTTTGAGGGGTCACGCAGCACCAAAGTGCCACCCCCGCAACTTGGACCCCGACTTGGCCTATTGTGATCGTGGCCTAAACAGGTTGACTTTGTGAGCACACAGTTGAGTCACACTGTTACACTTGATCACACTATCACACTTGATTTTGACTAGGGCTTCATCCAATAAAATTGCCATTTGTCAAATTTGAATTCGTGTTTGCAACATTCAGCTAGCAAAGCACTCGAAGAGAGCTTGAAGGTGGCATGGGTAACAAAAGAACAGGCCCCCTTCAACATCGCATAGACCCACCCCATGCTGCAGAAATCTTACTTTTAGTGGAGTGTTAAAGCCACCTTGCATGCCCATCCAACGGTAACCTCGTTCAATTCAGCTGCTGGCAGACAAACTTTCCTACTGAGGAGAGCAATTGCACGGAAGCAAAGCAGGTTTGCTTGCCGCACCTTGCAAAACTAAAATCAATACTGTTTTTGGTCAGCACGGTGACATTGTTCATGTAAAATACATAACTATATTAAGGGTGTGTAGTTGTGCAAGGTTGCCGAAGTCTGGGTTTTTAGATAGCTAGGGGTAGAAGTGGACAGGATTGCTCCCTGGTCCCCCACCAGAGGTGTTCCGTAACAAGACGGTCCAAACTCGTGTGTGCAACTTTGAACTGCTGCAACTTTGCGCCCGAATCTAGTACGAGGAGGATAAGTAGTGTGTTGGAAAGCACTACTTTTCATGTTATACCAGAGCCGGGGCCCGATCGAGGTCAGGTCAAAGTTTGGCTGGGAATCCGAGCGAACCTCGGATTTTTGACCCGAAATTTATAGGCCTTATGGTAGAAGATATGGTGTAATGCAAAAATTTAAAAAAAGCTCACAGGAAGTGCTTTTTAAGTGAAAACAAAGACGAGGGCTCAGAGGTCCACCTACCCCCCCAGACATTTTGTCCACCCTGAACCAGCCAAACCACCAATTGAACCCAATTGTTTTGCAATGATGTCCGTTATTTCACTGTTACACATCAGAAGGTAAACTTGACGAATTGGGGTAGGGTGGGAAATTCCCATTTTCACCACATTGCCACATTGCCCCCCTTTCTGCTTTTTGAGCACCCTAGCACACACACCAAGACAATTTTTCCCCAACGTTGTATGCAGACTTGTGCCTCTATAATTATTGAATAGGATTGCATAAAACAATTCGGGAGGGGCAAGGCCAGGGAGGCTCAGAAAAATTTCCTGTGACAGACCCCACCAAAACGGCCAAGTAAGGACCCTCTGGTCCCCCACCCTGCCACCCTGTCAAACCCTGCTGCGAACCCTCTACAGCAGCAGCAGCAGCAGCAGCGATGGGAGCAGTAGCAAGGAGGAAGGCAGAAATCAGAGGCAGCAGCGGGGAGGGCAGCAGGGAAAATGGAAGGGAGGGGGCAAGGCAGGGAGGGGGGGATATCATGGAGGGAAGAGGTGAACATGAGTCATGTTACATGATCCCACTGGGTTACTGAACCGGTCAGAGCACCATCATGGATTGTTGTAGTTTTCATTGTGGCTTTAGAACAGAGAACCTTGACACATGACCGCCCGTTGTGGCTTACTAGGGCAAGTGGGGCAATAGCCCTTGCATGCTAGATGCACGGTTGAGTAAAACAAACATTCTTGGGGCTCACAGTTGACGCGTGGCTGCAGAAAAATTCAAAATATTTTGGAAAGGATGTGGTGATCACACCTCCCCATGGTATGAAAAGAAATTTAATCTTTGACCTGCAGCTGCAGCATGCATTACCCTTGAATGGACACTCTTATTACAACTTACATTTATACTGTTCTTCCGGGTTGGCAAGATCACCAAAGTAGTCCATTGCCTGGAAGTGTGCAGGCATCGTTATTGGGCAACTTTGCTACAGGCAGCCAGAGCATCTCAAGAGCACAGCGTAGCATGCATTGCATGCAGTGTCCTGTAGCAAAGAAGTGCAGAGGAGACAGGGAGAGAAGTACCAAAAACTATCTCCATGTCCACTTGATACAAGAGCCATGCAATATGCAGGATTTGTTCATGCATACTCCACTAACATCACTGAGCGATTTGCAGGGAGCAAGTGAGCAATCAAAAAATGAAGGGACATTGAAGAGGTCACCTTGGTAAACTCGTCCATTGTCAAGTGGTTATCCTTGTCTGTGTCAAACAGTTGCAATATCCTGCCTGCAAAGAGCATGGAAGCACGTGCTGCAATGACTTAAGTGCCGTTTGTGAGTCGATAACCTGAGCATGTCAAGACTTGGGTGTTGTTGCGTCCATGCTTGTCTGTGCCCCAGTGTGTGTGTGTGTGTGTGTGTGTGTGTGTGTGTGTGTGTGTGTGTGTGTGTGTGTGTGTGTGTGTGTGTGTTTTCAGTATTGGAAGAGGGTGTTTAGCTTGTATGCATTTTGATATACTACCCACCGGTGAAAGGGTTGGCTCCGAGCTCCACCATTTCTTGGAACTTTGGAATGGCAACTTTGCCATCTGGGCCTGCCAGCTTCATGAACCTTCGCTGCAGGCGTTCCACATCCGCTGCACTGAGGCGCCCTGAGGGACGTGATCCCTTGGCCCCCATAAGACCTGGACTTGAATTCCACTAAGCCAAACCTTACAAGCCTACCCCAACCATGGCACACTTTTGGCTTGCATTTGACTGCCCTCCAATCTGTCTTCTATTGCGAGCAGGGAAATGCGCAATTATTTCAAACAAGCATAGCTAACTATGCTGCTATTATTGGAATCATTGAATTTTGGGGCTCCGTTCGCCCCGAAGAAGAGGGTGTGACTAGCCTTTGGTACGATATTTCGAGCTTTTCCCTGTAAGTTAAAGACATACTAATAAATTCCGAATTCCACTCATAATCACAGTCTGCACTTTAACACTCTTGTTAGGGGCGTGTGTTACATAAGGCGGAGGACGATTGAAATTACAAGGGGGAGAACATCACTTCTCACTACCCGTCATGCTCTTCAACCAGTACAGCAGCAAAACCATTAAGATAAGAAAGGAACAACGCTTTGGGGCAAGGTTTGAGTCCCTTACATGTATACAGGAGAGCTCTCGAGTTCGTGGTTGTCAATGAGTATTGGAAAAGGACATGATAAATTTAGGGACTTGGAAAAGTTCAGTAAAACAACTGATCACCCCATCACAAAGCTCAGACAGCTAGAAGCACGGCAAGCAGAGAACGAAGACAGGTCCAGCAACAGAAAGAGAGCAAGATGATAGCTGCGATAGTATACCCCATGCCTGATCTTGGTGATGAGAGTGAAATCGTTGTTCGCAGGAACCATCTTTTTTAAAGGAACTGCTTGTGTCAAATGAACTAACCTTCCACAAACAACAAAAATCATTGCTCTTGGTCGTCTACACTCAATTCCTGGATGCACTCTATCTTTGGCTGAAGTTGCCTTCTTATGATGTGTGCTCTAGGAGCATTTCTGTTTAAATATTTGCCAGCTCTTAATTTAGGCTAGGCCTGTGAGCCTCAGTGGTGAGGCCTTATTTAGTTTGCTAGGGAAGGAACCTTTCCTTATTGCACGCATCCAGGCCTGGCATGCTTTTTCTCCATTTGTCATGTCCAGGATTCGGTGACCCTCCAGCTTCTCTTCTCCTTGGTTGGTGACTTTTCCTCGTATCTGTTTGGTGACTTGCTCACTTCTTCTTTCTGCTTTGTCTCATTTTTGCCTCGCCTGCGTCTCACTCCTGTTTCTTTCTTTTTGCTCCGAGAGAG
Organism: Dunaliella primolecta; assembly: GCA_914767535.2. Taxonomy (NCBI): domain Eukaryota; kingdom Viridiplantae; phylum Chlorophyta; class Chlorophyceae; order Chlamydomonadales; family Dunaliellaceae; genus Dunaliella; species Dunaliella primolecta. The sequence continues at coordinate 3,226,252 of OU611760.1, read as the reverse complement.
GGAGTCCCTCTCTTCTTTTGAGTTCTCTGTGTCTGTTGTCACTCTTGCAGGTCACAGCTGTGTGACTACAGCTTAAATTGGAGCTAGTGGATGTGCCCAAGCACACAGAGCAGTCTTAATGGCAAAACTGTGTCCCATGGCTGCAGCAATGTCCAGAAAATGAATGCAAGCATTCGGCCCTCTGTTTGCTTGCACCACAAATTTGAGCACCCTGCTAGCAGGGCACTTTCTAGGTGTTCAAGCCTTACATCTGTGAGTCCCATGAGCTGGATCATGCATGGAATTCAAGGCCTGCCTACCTTGCATCCGCCTTGAATTCTATTTCTCTTGTGTTTGGCGCTAACTCTTGTGTCCTGGAAAGTAGAGGAAAAGTTACCTCTCTGGTTCAAAACCAGGGTCCCCTGAGAATGAGCCCACACATGTAATTATTTCCCGGGGTGGGTCTTTGGCAGTAGCAAAGGAGGCTGCAACGCGCACGCCTCTTGAGCTACTGCCTGGCGTCCTTAAAGACCTCTTTTAACCAGCTCCCCGAGGATGATATACCCTTGCTACAGATGAAAAGTGACTAAGAGCCACAGATTATGTATCCAAATTTATTCCATGTGCCCTGGCTCTCTAAGACACAATATACATGTAACAATGATTGTTACACAGGCATATTACATCAAAGCATCCTTGCTCCTGTAGAAAAGGCCAAGCACCAGCATGAGGAACACAGGCAGATATATTCAAATAATCTGTAAGGCAGAGCCTCTTGTGAGTAGCAAAAAAATAGTAGACATACTTTGAAAATTACACAAACTGAGAATTTGAATGAAATTGTAATCATGATGGTGCTGTGTTGCAGCATGGATCATGACATAGGACTGGGCACCAGGCCGCGCCAACAAGCAGGCTGGTTTCACTCGCTAACTATATATGACACAAGAAATACATGGGAGCACTAGAGTATAAGTGTAACAAACTCAAGCTGTTGCATTAAATTTGGATTTTGTACCCTGGAATGTCAACAAAGCAGCCATGTACGATGGTGAGGGATACCTGAGAAAGGGCTTCAGGGATCTTACCTGTATGCTACAAAAAGCCATAGTATGTTTGATTGCAAAAATCGCCTGCTCGGTGCAAGCTGGGATGATGCTTGGATGCATGTAATTTGCGACTTCATGCACTTGCTGGCTCTGCTTGGTGCTGATGAAACAGGCACCTCACATCATGCTGGAAACACTACTGCGCTTTACTCATGCTCAACTTCCCCTCAAACTCATCTCACAGCAGGGCTTGCAGCGCATTCCTCAGTCCTTTAGGCAATCGCTTTGACTTGCCCATCTTGTCCAGCTTCTCTGCAACCTCTGCCAAGAGGGAGGCAGCACCAGAGTCGAGAGAGGACACCTTGCGCTTTGCAGCTGCACGGCGCTTGTCTGTCAGTGCTTCCATTTCCTGCAGCGTCCAGTGCATGGGCGCATGTTGGCTTTTTGTGCATTAATAGACTGTTTGCCACACCTAGCACAACTTTACAACATGCAGCATTGTTGACCTGTATTATGAATTGACAAAGGAGGTGCAACATTTGCCAAGGCATAAGTAGATCCAACCAATGCACCTCACCTAAGCTACCTGCACTGATGTGGGGAGTTTCCACTACCTACGCAGTTTTCCTTCTCTCATCTATTCCAAATGCAGCTACAGCACAAAAAGGGCTGAGTGTGGAGCAACACCCTCAGACCCGAAGCACCTTAACCCTAACCTTTCCGAGTCTAGATTGCTATGTACTGTGCATGCTTGATGGAAGAGGAGCAGGTCAGGCAGTGCACCGCTCCCTGCATCATTAATTCAAAAACCCACCTGTTGGGCAGCGTCCAGCTGGGAGTAGATGCCAGCATACTCATCCCAGGCTGTTGCAAGCTGCGTCATGAAATGCTCCTGTTTGCTCGGAGGGCGACAATTGGCAGGGTGAGCATGTATAAAAGGTTATGGTGTCATGGGGTACGTGTGCTTGGCACAACTTCATCCCAGGCTGTTACGAGCTGTGTCATGAAAAGCTCATGCTCACCAGGAGGGCGACAATGGGCAAGGTGAGCATGCAAGGAAGATTGTGATGGAATGTCACTTGTTTTGTGTGGCACAAGTTAAAAAGTTACTACCTCATGCCGGCAGGAGAAGGATCAGGTGCAGAGAAGATGCAGGGAGCTTGAGCAGAATTTGAGGACCAGACGTGCAATGAAGGGTTGCTGCGTCTCATAAAGAGGGCCATTGTGAGGCAATGCTGCAGCAAGTGCAATGCTGCAAACGTCGTCCACACAGCGAGAAAGTAAATAAACCCAGCCCCCCAAAGTTGTTGGTGTTGAGCGAGCCTTTGCAGAGTAGCAAGCGAGCCTTTGCAGAGTAACAAGCGAGCTGCTACATTTGCTCCTGCGATGTCTTCCACCCCTCTGATTGCCATCCCTGGATCTCCTTCTGCACACTCCTTATGCACATTGACCAGGGAAAGTGCTCCCGCCTTTACAAACTGATCACAGAGGGTAATCTTTGGTTTTTTGTATGAAGTTACCTGCATAACCTGGATGGCCTTGAACTTTTGGTCCATCTGCGCCGACAGCCCCCCAATGGTGGAGCGCACTAAGTTGGCATGGTCACGTATCTCCTTCTGTACGGCCGCCTCCAGCTCTTGGGCACCCTGCAATAACAGAGCGCACACACACGCACACACAAGCATACACACACAGGTACTTTTTACAGAGAAAAAGAAACTTAACTATGCAGGAACTGAAGACGGTTCCTGCATCAATAAAAGAAAATGGAACACATTGGCCCAAAAGACTTAAGGGTGTCATGTATCTTGCTGGTTAATCATCATTCAAAATGAGTGCCCACAGCAGGGCCGGCATTACCGCACCAGCACTTTGTTGCCTGCATGAACGCAAACAGATGAAGCAACGTAACCACAACTACGCAAGTACTGTCAAAGTGCATCACGTGCGAGTTGTGCCTATACTCACCACTGCTACCCTCTCTTGGGCCTCATTCAGGAGGTGTGTCTGCTTCTGGCGCTTAGCCAGCCGGCGCGATTCCATCATCCGGGTCATTAGGACCTGCACAGACAGAGAGAGCAAGACAAGAAGGTCCACAAAAACTTGCCAAATTGAAGTCCTTCACCTGTGTCATTAGGGTCCACAGAGGTAAAGAAATAGGTAGAGAAAACAAGACAAAGTGGACAACATAAACTTGACAAAGGAAGGAAAATTATGGAGGCAAAAAAAGTTCTCCCTACTTTTAATAAGGAAAAGGTGAAATGATGAATGAAAGACCAGAGCCTTTTAAGAATGAGCTGATGCCAAAACGTTATGCCATGCCACGCTGGCCCCTTAGCGTCCTCAGCACTAACCAACAATTTCATCATAACCGCTCATGCTAAATTGAATCCTTTCCTTTTCCCCTGTGGCCACGCCAGCAAAAAGCAACAGCCCTGCTGTTTCAAGCCATGTCGCAGGTTAAGCAAGGTGTGGAAGATCAAGAGCAAAAACATCGGCCTGATCTTGCCTAGCTCATTTGCACAACACTCAACTTGGGGGCATGAATATCAGTGAGGTCTTTGCCTTGATGCAAAGCACTCACCTTGAGTGCAAAAACATCGGTCTGATCTTGCCTTACCTCACTCGCAAAACACTCACCTTGATGGCTTCAATCTCCTCATCTCCCTCCTCACGCTCTTCCTCATCTTCATCACCCGGAGTGCCCAGCATGCGCATGAGCTGCGCCATCAAGATGCCCTGATCAAGACAAGAATTGTTGTGCATGGAAAAGGCGATGTCAACAGCTGGGGCGCTAAATGTTAGAAACAAAAAGCTTGTGTCGCTAGGTGTTGCATCACGCTTGCCCATTTAGGTATTTGTCTTGACACTGTGTATGCATAAGGACAGGCGTGCTCCGTGTACAGCCCTGCTGTGAACCCTAGCTGAATCATACATGGTGAGCATCCCACCTCAGTGCCTGCGTCCTCTCCCTCTTGACTCTCCGGGGACAAGATTGGTGGCGTGAACAGCTGGGAGCCGTCTCTGGCAGCCCCACCCTTCCGACCTACACGTAGAGCCAGCACGAGTTCTAAGTGGTTGCGAGCACTAAACAAGGAAGAAATAAAAGAAAGAAAGGTGGGAGCACTGGCCAGCTGCGTGCACGCTGGGCTTCCTGTCTCTGCGTCCCCCAAACATGCAAGGCAGCACTGTCCACCTTGTTAAACAAAGGGGATCATACAAGTCAAGCAGCTGCGTGCATTCAGAGAAGGTTCCCTCACTATCAAGCCAGCAAAAGGGTCTCACCAGCGCTGTCCACACTGTCACGAAGCCCCGCTCTTACACTGAAAAATGACCTCAGCCACCATGCAGCAGCACAGGCACCTTGCTCAGCTATCCCACCTGTCCCAGCCTTCCTTTTTGCAGGTGCCGCGGGGGCAGCAGCAGCTGCTCTAGCTGTTGCTGCACCTCTGGTGGGGCCTCCTAGCCCCCCTCCTCGTGCCCCCAGCCCCAGGCCCACCACGCCACCGTCCAGCCCTGGCAGGTGCAGGTCTAACGGGGGCAAAGGTGCCATGTGGTACGGGGCAGCCAGGCCTGACTCAGAGCCCTCAGGGGGGCTCTCGGTTGTGGCATAGGCCTGCGTCAGAGTGTGCGCAAGGTTTGGTGGGGCTCGTGCACGGAGGTGCGGGACAGGGCTTGCTTTGCTCATGGCAGGTCCCGGCAAGCCAAGTACCTAGACCCTACGGCGATCCTCAAACCTTCACAGCTCTGTCCTCTGTACACTTCACGCATGCAAAAGGGACTGCATGCGTGCAGTCACGCTTGCGCGGGGGTAGGCATGGCTGTAGAGGAAAGCCACCTTGCCTGACCTTTGGCTGCAAGGGTCTTTTTCTATCTGTTGATGGTGCTTATTGGCTGTCCCTGTTTGTTGATGATGCACATTGGCTACCCCCATTTGCTGGTGGAAATCACCTGGGGCTCAAATGGGCTGGGGGTGGCACTCGGTGCTCCTGCAGCCAGCCCTGCCAGATCAAAGCCGCCAAATGGCGCAGAGGAAGGCAGCTTGGGCAAAGGTCCGAGGCCTCCAGCAGCAGCTCGCCCAGCTTCCTTGGCCCCTGCGTTTCAACACATTAATGATCTGGGATCAAAAGCGCCAAAGGAAGGCAGCTTAGGCAAAGGTCCCAGGCCTCCAGCAGCAGCTCGCCCAGCTCCCCTGGCCCCTGCGTTTCAACAAACCAATGATTTGAGATCAAAGCTGCCAAAGCGCACAGAGGAAGGCAGCTTGGGCAGAGGTCCCAGGCCTCCAGCAGCAGCGCGCCCAGGCCCTTTGGCCCTTGCATGCATGTCAACAAATCAATCATTCAAAGCATACAAGCACAAATTTCAACCCCAATAAAAAGGGCAAGACATGCAGGAGACATTGGTGAAAGAGATGATCATGATTATGGGATCGACCAACCCATGGCATTGATCGCATTTGCTCCACAGCATTCAACACTCATATTCCATTGCATTGCTCACGTTTGCTGCATAGCATTGGTCACGCTTGCCCCACACACACCTGCAGCTGGGCGCGCTGCGGCTGCTGCCACCGTGTGGGCCCGCTTTTCGGGGAACTGCTGCGTTGGCTGCAACGGCTGCCGCTGCCTCTTGCCACCCCCTAGTCCCGGTAGTGCCTCTTCTAAGTGCTTGGTGCCCCCCCCAATGCCTTGAAAGGGACCCCCGTTGCCCTCCATACCCTCCTCCTCATCCATGCCACCCTCATCACCGGCTGCCTCTGCTCCCAGGCCCCCCCGGCCCACACCTGCCGCTCTTTCCTGCTCATCCCCCAGCAGGTCAAAGTTGAGCAGGCGGGGCAGGCGCAGCCCCGTGCTGGTGCCCCCTCCGGTGGGAGGAGTCGTGGTGGCGCCCACCCTGAAGCCTCCTAACACGTCACCAAAGCGCTGATGCTGCCGTGGCGGTGCAGTGCCTGTGAGGGGCTCAGGCGGGGGCACAGCAGCAGCAGCAGCAGCAGCAGCAGCGGGCTTGTGTTGCTCTGTGCGCTGCTGGTGCACATGCACGTCTACCGCGTCATAGCCGAGGGCATGCACCTGAGTGGTGTGTGCATATCATGCACCGTGTGATGGACTTGTATGCAGGTAAGGAGGAAAGCGCGGGGGGGAGGGGGAGTCTCTTGCAGACTCTGTAGGGGGAAAGAGGCCTGAGAGCCGGCAGACAGCAGCGCTAACAATCAGACACACATGCTACATGGGATTGTCCAATGGGAATTTCTCCATCTGGTGCAAATGTGAGACCATCAGGCCCTTCCTGTTGCTACAGTGTTCCTGCATTGCAGTTGCTTAAGTGTAATAAACTAGGCACAGTTGCTGAAGTACACTTGCTCAGGCGCAGCTGTTCCTGCAGTGCAGTTGCTTGGTTGCAGTAATTTAAGTTTGCTTAGGTGCACTTGCTCAGGTGCAGCTGTTCCTGCAGTGCAGGTGCTTACAACCATGCTGCATCAGGTTTGCAAGCAAGCAAGTTGCATGCTGCACACAACAACGCCAAGCAGCATTGCCGCAATCACCTCTTCTACCTGCATGTATTCCTCCTCCTCGACCATCCTTTCGCCACCAATGGAAGCAAACTTGATCCCACAATTAACTCATTGATCTGGAGATCTTCCTACTTTGCTGTTGTCTCTCCATTAAGAAAGAAAGAAAGAAAGAAAGAAAAGAAAGATCTACGCTTGCCGTTCGGCCGCGTGCATTAAGGAAAGAGCCTCCCATTGGATCCCACCGATCTCCATTAACAGCAGCATAACCAAAACCACAATTGCCAGGTTCAACCGAAGATCTTCCTCCTCCATCACCTCCCATCAACGGCACCATCAATGGCAGCATGTTCAGAGCCACAATCGCCCCATTGAGTTATAGGCCTTCCTAATCTTCTACACATGCCCCTCCATCAATGGGATCATTAATGGAAGCATCGCCATCTCCATTAATGGGACCATTGTTAAAGGCATCACTACGTTCACTAATGCCAGCATCAATGTCAGCATCACCATCTCCATCAATGGCAGCAATCAGTGTGACTCACCTCATTAATCTGCAGATCTTCCTCCTCTTCCACCATTGCCTCTCCATCAATGGCAGCATACTCAGCCGCACGAGCTGCAGCTTCGGGGGTAGGCACGGGGGGGGCAGTGGTGGGCTGGGCAGGCTTGGCCTGCAAAAAAAGGAGGGAAAAACTACGTAGGCAGTGAAACACTCCCCACATCAATCAAAGAAACGAGGATACCTGGGGCCGAGGCACCGTGGTGGGCTGGGCAGGCTTGGCCTGCAAGACAAAAAAGGGCACACAAATAGAAAGAAAAAAGAATAGTCTACGCCAGCCACAAGGACGCATCATTAAGGAGAGATTCTCCAACTTGCAAGCCGGAAAGGGCTGGGCAGGCTTCAAGTTGGCCTGCAAGACAGGAGAGGACACGCGATTACGGATGTATGCATGTTAGGATTGCGTGTGTAAGAAATATTACTTAGGCAGGGGAAACTCGCGTTACATCAACCAAGGAAACATAGATGTGCATCCATTTTGCCTTGATGCAACAAAGGGAAAAGAGGGCTGCAGAAAAGGAAAAGATGCAGAAACAAAACATAATACATTGCTACTTCCCCTTACTGTAGTAAGGAGAAGTAGCGGGGAGCCATACGGTCTTAGAACCAATGTGGCTCCTTTTCAACAATTGATGTAGGGAGAGTTTCCTCTGCCTAAATCAATTTTTCTTTCTTTCCTGAGGGGAAAAGAGGCCGCAGATGCAGAGCAATGAAAGCAACACTGCTGCTGGTGAGCATGGGCAGCTGCTTCGCACGGTGACTTGGCTTGAGGATACCAGGGATGCCATATGTCAGGGATGCCATATATTTGGGCCGTGTTTGGCTTGAGATGCACAGTTTCATGCTCCTGGGCGCATCCAGAAAGGAAGATGTATGGGCAGGGGGCATGCCTCCTTACACAGCTTCCACAGGTCCTTGCAAAGCTTGAGTCTCTGAAGCACTCAGGGGTAACAAATCCCCCTTATGCATGATTGTGCATGAGTATGAAGGGTTGCACAAAAAGCTACTGATCTGCACAAAAGCTGCAAAAAAAGAAAGGCACACATACGCAATTGAAAAACACAAGTGCGTATTCACGCCCTGCATCACACATGCATACACACGCATGCGTATGCACATGCAGACATACCGGTTTTGGCTTTGGGGCCTGCGCCTGAGGTAGCCTGCGGTCAGGCTGCTGCGTGGTGGGTTCTTGGGGTGGTTGGGCTGGAGCGCGCACAGCACACGGGGACTCTACTTGTGCACGGATGGCTTGACGAGCCTGTATAGTGACGCACATTGTCTGGTCTTTAAAACATCACTGACCTGATTGCATGTGCAAGAAAATAGCCAGGTGAGCCTGCATTGATGCACGTGTTCTGGCCTTGGAAAAAACATCGCTGTGGCTGTGCCTTCTAGGAAATGGCCTGGCAAGCCTGCAGTGACAATGCATTGTCTGGTCTCTTGGGAAAATGAATCACTCAGCGACTGGCCTGGCCTAGGCTGCAAAACAATGGCCTGGCAAAAGCCTGCAGCAAAGGTTGGCAGGCATGAGCCCAGGGTGCTGAACTCCCATAAAAAAGATTGAGAGTGAGCAGTGCCGCTGGTTCTCTGCTGCGACCTAAGATGAGCTGACAAGCGTGCTGTTTGAAGTAACAAAGCATGGCTGTGTGCGGCAGGGCATGCACAAGTGAAAGGCTGCACCACAGAACCCAACACAGGGCGGCGTGCGTAAGTGGGCAACAGGACAGCATGCCTGGCTATGGTGTGTGTGTGTGTGTGTGTGTGTGTGTGTGTGTGTGTGTGTGCGTGCGTGTGCGTGTGCAGAGGTGGGTGATGTGTATTGCGGACACCCTGAAGTGCATGGATCTTAGAGCCTGTGTGCATCAAGGGGCAAAACATTATGTGACTTACAGTGTAAGCTACAGTGTAAGACACAGCGTGTGTATCAAGGGGCATGGAATCTAAAGTTAAAGCTGCAGTATAAGGCACAGCGTGTGTATCAAAGGGCATGGAATCCAAAGTTGGACAAACCACTCCAGAAGCTGAGTCACGGTCTTTAACCTTGAGATAGTGATCAATGAATTATAAACCATGCACTGATTCAACTTTCACACAAACACACACACAGCACCTTTGATGAGGCTGCCCGTGGCTGCCTGGCTGCTGCTGCTGGTGCGGGCGGAGGCTCCTGCTGTGGAGCTGCCTTTTTTGCTCCCCTCACCTCCCCAGGTGCGGCCTGCCGTGCTCCCTCTTCCTCATCCTCTGAAAAACCTGCCCTCAGGTCACCTCCCGGCTCTCCCGCCGCACCCACCCCAAAGTCAAACTCTTCTGCCACCCCTGCTGCCTCCTTTGCCACAGCCCCAATCTTTGCACCCGCCATGGCGGCGGCAGCAGCAAGGCCGGCAGCTGCGGACGGTTGTGCCTGCTGCTGCTGCTTCTGCCGCTGCGCTGGGGGCAGCAAGTCGCGCATGCTGAGGTCGGGGTCCTCAATGGCATCAGCAGACAGGGATTGGCTTGCAAGGCCTCGACCAGCACCCCAAACCCCAGCGCCCCGCCTCCAGCCAGCTCCACTCTTCTTGCCCACACCCCCGCTCCTCCTGCGGCCCCCACTGCGTGAGGGCTCGTCTGAGTAGAGCACGCTGCGCGGTGGGGTGGGCGCCTTCCGGGCAGCTGCCTTGGGGGTGCGACCAGCGCGGGGCCTGGGAGGCTTGCCCACCCTGCCATTCGGCAGCAACGCAGCGGTGACCTCCCTGCCAGAAACCCTCCTCCCTGCTGCTGCTGCTGCTGCTTTGGCAGTTGTAGGCGCCTTGGCCTTTGGTGCTGTGGTTGGCTTTGGGGCTGCCTCTGCAGTGGCAGCAGCGCCAGTGTGAGGCAGCTGTGCGCCTGCGGCTGCAGCGGGAGGTGAAACTGCTGCTGCACCCCTGGCGGTAGTATCCTTGCAGGCGGAGCTGCCCCCTGGGGTGGGAGTAGCAAGGGCTGCAAAGCGGCTGGCGCCACGGGTAGGTGTGGCAGCCGCTGCATGTGTGAGCAAGTGTCTGTTGGTTGGCATGCATGGGTGCGAGGGTATGTTGCATAGGTGTGAGGGGACGTCCATTGCACGCGTGCCTGGAAGCGCGCTTTGGGTGCCAAGAGGTCGGATTAAAGGAGCTGTGTTGTCAGGTTCAAAAGAAGGTGTGCCACACCTGCGAGCTAAAGGCTGAGTGCATCCTGTGCAGATCAGCACTTTGGCCATAGCCTGGTTCCAGCCTGGTTCCTGCAAGGCATACTGGATCATCCCTATTATTCTAAAGGCTGGTGAACAATTTGGAACACTAGTTGGGATGGACACAGAGGCTTGTCCAGGAGGATACATCAGCTTACCTGCAGCTGCACGAGGCGCTGTGCCGGGGCTCGTGAGCACGGTCTTGCGCACACCAGCAGCTCCTGCTGGCTCTTCTGCATGGCACACACATTGCAACAATTGGCTGTGAGCATGCTGGCCCATTGGACTGGCACATGCGCAAGCCTGCATCATCCCAACAAGATGGCACGCATTGAACAATTGCAGCGTGGCGTCAGGCAAGCCTCTTCTTTAAATGACGAGGGAAGCATGAGGAGCTGGATGTCATAAGATTTGGTGCGCAGCCTGAAGTCAAGTGTATGTTTGAGACTTGGCCTACACCGAGCCCAGCATGCATGGCCAAACACAACAATAGGCTTGCAGTGAGAGATGGTGCTCCCAGCCGCAGGAATGGGATAAATAGACACCAGTCTGTGGTTGGTAAGGGGTGGGGGCACAGAGGAATCCAGCACGAATGCAACCTTTGGTGCTCATCGATTAATGAGTAGGAAACAAATAAAGTGAAGTCTACGCTACTAATAAGGTAATCTTATTAACAACCGTTGCTCCCTGCATCAAAACCAAAAATACGAAGTGTAGCATGAGGAATGGGCAGATGCACACAGACACACACACGCACAGACACATACACACACACACACGCACGCACACACACACGCACGCACGCACGCACACGCACACACACGACCTGCCCCTTCCTTCAAGAGTAAAAGCAAGGCATAGCAGTGTACATAACCATGCACAGCGCTTGGCATTCCCACCACCCTCACTGCACAGCGCTTGGCACTCACTGCACAGCGCTTGGCACTCACTGCACAGCGCTTGGCACTCACCGCACAGCGCTTGGCACTCACTGCACAGCGCTTGGCACTCACTGCACAGCGCTTGGCACTCACTGCGCAGCGCTTGGCACTCACTGCGCAGCGCTTGGCACTCACTGCACAGCGCTTGGCACTCACTGCACAGCGCTTGGCATTCCCGCCCCTCCGCACTTGCATCGGGCGCCAAATCTGTAGCAGAGGGTCAAGTCAAGTCATCCTTCCCCAAACAGCTGTTAGATCTCCACAACCACACACACAGACCTGCACCTAAACAAAATAGACACCTTTGCCTGTACCTAGTTCTGAAACGGGGCTGACTCTTTCCACGGATGTCTGCTCACGCCTGCTGCGTCCTGCAAAGGTCTTATGTGCCCCCGGTGTGGTGCCTTTAGCCAGCAAAGAGGCTGACTGGTTGGTGGTGCGCGTGGCTGATGGGGCGGGCGCAGCACCTGCGGCATGGAAGGCCACGGGTAGTTTGTCGTGGAAGCCTAGAAGTTTGAGACAAGCCTCAAGAGGACAGATTGAGTGGCTGAAGATGCGCGTGGCAGATGGGGCAGGTGCAGCACCTGCGGCGTAACTAAGGGTGGGTGAAGAGGGTCAAATGATTCACCAAAGAAGCCCATAACGGGCTCAAATAGGCTCAGAGGAGCCTCTTTGGCCTTCTTTGCCATTTTGCAAGACCCTCATTACCCGATCCTGAGCATTAAGGCCACAGTTTGAGTCTCCTGGTAAATTTGAAACGAGCCTCAAGGACGGGCTGCAGATGATGTTTCTACAGTCCAAAGCTGAGCGCAGGGAACTGGGTTGCAGGTGCATTCCCCTGGCCAGAGTACAACAGAAAGCAAGGCAAGGGTGTGGGAGCCAAGAAAGTGTGATGGAAAAGGCAATCCATCTGTGGGTGCCTTGACAAAGCCCTCTGGCTACCATGACCTTCCTGCAACCATGGACCCACCTGCAGCCGCCTTGACAGGGCCTTCCCGCAGCCATGCTGGGTCCTCATCGTCCTGAGCAACGCCCCCTGCCTCTCCACCACCTCCATCCTGCAAGGTGGGAAACGATGCTGCTTGTTGGAATCACCAGAAAAAGAATGGGCAGCAAAGGCACCCCAGTGATCAATTGTGGGATGAAGGCGTCAAAGGGGATAAGCTGCATCTTGGTACTTGCGAATATTTTTTGGACTCTCTGACATCTGATCTGTGCAGATCATGCAAGTGGGTTTTTGAACCTGGGAGCTGATGGTCAGGCTGTTATGAGTGGGCTTCAGCTAACACCACCAGGGGAGCACCTGAGCCATTGGCAGGACCTCAGACACGAGATACCTTAAACAAGCTGACCCCAGGGGAAAAAAATTAATGCACAAGAAAGGGGGTCTTCCTGTATCGCCTTCTAATCACTGACTGCAAAAGATCTCAATTTGCGTGCAGCAGCTGTTGCATGCAACAGCTATTCTATGCAAAAGGGGGAGACCTAAAAGATGTGCTCACGACGAATGCGGATCCTGAGCAACCTGTTTAGAGGCTGCGCATTGCAAATCCATGCAGTGCAATTGTCACACCCCCTAGCACTGGGCCCACTGAACAAATCAAGCACCGAGGCCACCTTCCTTACTTGTTCCTGCCTTCAGGCATTGCTATGCCTGCATGCATCTTGTAGACATCCCAACAAACACTGGGCCCACTGGATAAGGCAAGCACCAAGACCACTATAACTGTGTGTTCATGCCTTCGTGGATGGCTTTACCCACATGCCTTGAAAGAAAAGCAACATGGCGCACGGGCTCACCGCTTTAGCCACACAATGTCCTTGTTTAAAAAAACTGCTTAGGCAGGGAAACTTTCCCCACATAATTTGAAGGAGAGGAGACACATTGGCACAAAAGAAAACAAAGAAAAGTTTACTCCAGCCAAGAGGCCGCGAGCATCAAAGAAAGGTTCCTTAACTAGCAAGCTAGTGAGGGTTTCACCGAAGGGCACTTGAAGCTAAACTACACACAGCTAGCCTAGGAGAAAGCCAGAAACAGAGCTAATGGAGACCTGGAGGGTGGCGCAAAGGAGCCATAAGTTTTTTCCACCACAACACATATTTCTCATGCTCCTCAGGGCTCCTCAACGATGATGCAAAGCTGCAAGACCCATCCTGACAACACGCACCACAATCCGCCATATGACAACTGCCTGACCGCACCCCGTCTAACTGACAGGCTGCTATGCACACGCCTCACCTACCTGAAGTGTTATTTCATCGGCCTTGCCAGCTTTCAATCTACCATCCGCCGCTTGCGCTTCCTTGGCTTGCTCAGCCTTCTTTTGCGCACTGCTCTCCGCGTGGCGGGTGCGGTAAGAAATGGGCTCTACCTCTTGACCCTCGTCCTCGGGCGCACGCAGTGATTTGTTCTGCTCCTGTGCCCTCTTCTGTTCCTTCTCCTCCTCCTCCTCTTGTTGCCTTTGCGCCCTCCTCTGCTCCTGCTGCTCCTGCCTCTGACGCTGTTTCTCCTGCCTCTGCTGCTCCTGCCTCTCACGCTGTTTCTCCTGCCTCTGCTGCTCCTGCCTCTCACGCTGCTTCTCCTGCTTCTGCTGCTCCCGCTCTTGCACCTGCTTCTCTTGAATCTGCTGCTCCCGCTCATGTTCCTGCGCCTGCTGCTTCTGGGACTCCTGCTGCATCTGCGATTGATGACGCGGAGACTGGCGCAGCGGTTTGGATGGCTGCTTGTTCTGACTTCCAACCTTACGGCCCTTCCCACCGTTGGCCTGAGAGGCAGCCCTCTGCTGCTGCTGCTGCTCAAAATACAGCTGCTGCTGGTGGGACTGGGTCTGTGAGCGTGTGGCCCTGCCTTTGGCAACAGGGGCTGCAGGTGCTGCGGGCGCAGGCGCCCTGCCCTCAGCATCACGCATGATGTCTTGAATGCCCTGCATGTGCATACGGGCATGCGCCTTTAGCAGCAGGGGCTGCAGGCGCTGCAGCTGGCGCAGGTGCCACGCCTTCAGCACCACTCAAGGTGTGCTGAATGCCGTACATGCGCAAAAGTGCGCAGAAGGGTATAGGAGGGCACACCCTTTTTTTTAAGGGGTTCCATGTCTGGTGTCATAAAGGCACAGCATTAAAATGTGATGGATCTCGATATTTCACAGATTATGTCAGATCGGGGAGCTTGACCAGGGAGCCTGATCCCAAAGGGCCGAGTTTATAGCATGTGCAAGCAGCAGTATTGCACGTGCAGGACACCTCTTGCTCTTGCCTTAAGCTGGTCCTGATCAATGAGGGCAAGAGGTGTCCTGCACTTGCAATGCTGCTCCTGCGCCTGGGACTCTGTTAATGCCCCCAGACACGTCTTTCACTACACGTGCAAACAAATAAAGCAATAGGCACCCCCTACCCTGCAGCGCTGTGCCTGGGACTCTGTAAAATGCCCCCGGACGTGTCTTTCACAACGCATGCAAACAAATAAAAGCAAGGGTAGCCCCTGACCTGCAACGCCGCCTCCTCTGCCTGAGACTCTGTCAAATCCCCCAGCGCTCCCTCCTGGCGAGCTCTGCCTCCTTTCCCCTTCTGCTCTCCTGCAGCTGCCGCTGCTGCTGCAGCTTCCTTCAGCTCCTCCTCCGACCGCGCCTCCAGGTCAGAGTCTGCACCTAACCCAGGCACCACCTGTAAGGACAAGGCAGGCAAGAAAATCAGCACCAACGCGCAAGGGCAAGTGGGGGCAAGTGGGGTCCGTGATCCCCAAGGCCATCATCCCCAAGGCCATCCCCAAGGCCATCTGTGGGGTCCGTGATCCCCAAGGTCATCATCCCCAAGGCCATCATCCCCAGGCCATCCCCAAGGCAATCATCCCCAAGGCCATCCGTGGGGTCCATGATCCCCGAGGCCATCATCCCCAAGGCCATCCCCAAGGCCATCTGTGGGGTCCGTGATCCCCAAGGCCATCATCCCCAAGGCCATCATCCCCAGGCCATCCCCAAGGCAATCATCCCCAAGGCCATCCGTGGGGTCCATGATCCCCAAGGCCATCATCCCCAAGGCCATCCCCAAGGCCATCCGTGGGGTCCGTGATCCCCAAGGCCATCGTCCCCGAGGCCATCCCCAAGGCCATCCCCAAGGCCATCCGTGTGGTCCGTGATCCCCAAGGCCAGCATTATACCTAGCCTTGCCTGGAGTCCGGAGTCCCTGATGCATGGAATCCCAGAGCCTGGAATTCCTGAGGCCTGCACAATACCTGTCCTTGTCCAGAGTCTGGCATCAGGCCTGGTGGTAGTTGGCTGCTAGGTTTTGAAAAGAGGGTATGCATCGTTACACCACCTGGGTCTCCTTCAGCGCCTGCTCCCGCTGTTGCTGCCGCTGCAGCTGCGCCTCCTCCCTTGCTTGTACGGTTGCCAGGGCAGGTGGTGTGTGGGGAAGAGGGTCCAGGGAGGGGTGAGCATGCGCAGAGGGGGCGACGGAGGGCCGGGCTGCGGAGGAAGGCTGGTCAAATGGCTCCTCATGGTACACGTGTATAGCCCTGTGTGAGTAGGCACCACAAAAACAAAGGAGTGGCAGAGTGTTTGTGAGGTGTTGGTGATGGGCAGTGGAGGAAGGCTGGTCGACTGGCTCGTCATGGTACATGCGCATGGCCCTGTGTAAGGAGGCATGCACACAAGAGTGGCAAATTTGGGGTCAGCAGGGGTGGCGATTGAAGGGGCGGCGGAGATGAGCCAGGGATGAGGGCTGAAACTGAGCAAAAGGAAGGGGCGGGATCCTGCAAACTTTGCATGCAGCATGCTGGCCTTCATTCAGCTTGAAAGACATGTTGCAGGGCAAGGATGCAGGCATGGATGCACGTCCATGGCAGTGGCCTCCGTGTGAATTGCCCACGCCATAGCATGCATGCTGAGAAGGGCTCACAGGCTTCATTCATGGAGGTGGCTTAAGCCAAGAGTTGCTCCAGGACCATTACAGAGTGACATCGGCCTCCTGGCAGGACAAGACGCTGTAAGTCAGACTAATGATGTAAAGAAAAGAAGAAGAATAGTCTATGCAGGCCACAGGCCGCGTGCATCTAGGAAAGGTCCCTTAACTAGCAAGCTAGACTAATGATGCTATGCATTGCTCAATGCGCTCATGCAACAATGCAACCCCAAGCATGCAACCCAAGCTAATTCATCAAGGCCTGCATCAAACCTGGCTCACTCACATGGCAATGCGGCTGTGATGTCTAAGCTGGCTGAGGTCTCACAGCTCCTCCGCCTGAAACTGAAACACCGCTGAGAGGACAAGATGCAGGCAAGGACGCTGTAAAGCCTGACACACTCACATGGCAATGCGGCCGTGGCGCCTGGGCTGGCTGAGGTCATACAGCTCCTCTGCCTGGGACTCAATTTGCAGCTGGTTGCGGGGAAGGTGCTTGAGCAGTGGGACAGCTGTGGCCTTATGGGCTCGCACTGTGGCACGCAGACCAGTGCTCCTGCAGTTGCAGGAGGACAAGGGACACAACAAGGGGTGGTGGATCAGTCTGCTGAGCGTTGAGGACTTGCTTGCTCAGTATTTGTGCGACAGCCCTTCCCTTGTGGTTTGATACCATGGCAAGCAGCCCAGGGCCTCTGCAGTTGCAGGGAAAACAAGGGACCAAAAAGGCAGCAAAAAAGGAGTGCTGGGTCAGTGAGTTTGAGCAGTGAGTAAGCAACTGCTCACTCAATGCCTGACAAAAAAACATACATCCTAAGGAAATTGCAACTTGAGGGTTGGAATTGAACATGTGAGTTTTGTAATCACCAGGCTTGCACGCGTGTGTGTTTGTTATTGATTGCAAGGCCTTTGATGAGTAATGTAATTAGAATTTGCAGCATCCAATTTCAACGTTCAAATCAAATGGAGAGAGGAAAAACCAAAGACTGGAACTGCCAAGAGATCAAAACATCAGCCTGTTGGAAGTTATGCAAGGCTAACTGCACCTCAAACCTGCATGCATCACGTTTGCAAGTAAACAAGCAACAGTGTAGATCAGGCTGCAGATTGCTATCCAGACAAAAGTCTGCTCTTGCCAGAGGTACCAAGATTTGCAAGATTTGTGAAGCACAAGCCGGACCTGGCATACGTAACCTTTTCTGTTCTTTCCATCTCTTTTTTCTTTTATTATCAGGATCCTGCCAGTGGCCAGAATCTGGCCTCTGCAACTCATCTCTGCAGGGAATGTGGCCTTCAAGGCGGCAGGGCTCCAAGCTTGGCCTAAGGGCCTGAAAACACACCCAATTTTCACACGCCAAATAAACGAGGAAACTCAAACAGGGCTCCTGAAACCCAGCGTATTCTGCCTGGTCTGTTTGGTCAGCAGTGTGCAGAGCCTACCTGGTTTGTGTGGTCAGCTGCGTGCAGACCCCAATCAGCTCTCTTGGCACCTCAGACAGCTCCATGTCAATGACAACAGCATCAGCCTGGATCCATGTGTGCCAAATGTACAGTTGATAGTTGATTCATGTGTGTAAAATGCACACTTGCTGACTTTTGTGTGCCACATGCGCACTTCCTGATTCATGTGTGCCACATGCACACATATTGATCCATGTGTGCTAAATGCACACAGTGACTGACCAGGTGATTGCCTTGCAGATAACAGCCTCGCAGGCGCTTGCATGGTGGGTGTGCATGAAAGTGCATACTGTGATGCAGAAGGACCAGAGCGTGCCATCCTTTCTAAACTTGACCTGCGCTCCTCTGCAACCTCCACACTGTGCCGGTGCGACTTGCCAGGCACTGCAGGCGTAGCACTGGGCAGCGGCGCAGAGCGTGCCTACAGTGTCCTAATGCGTGAGGAGACTATCATTGTGTTTCAATGACAGTGCAGCGGCAGCAGCAGCAGCAGCAGCAATAGTGACAGGAATAAGAAGCAGCTGTTGTACCAACCTGATGTAGCAGGTTATGTTGCACTTCTCTTGCGAAAAAGGCCATGCAATGGTCTTGTAGCGATTGCATTCACACTTGCCGTGGGCTTTGCTCTTTGTAGCATTCTTATGAAGCCAACAACAATGAAGAAATGCAGTGCATGCAGGTCTGATTTGGTGTTTCCTCACAGCAGACTCTACAAATTCTTATTTCCATTACTTACTTCATCACAGCAATTTTGCAAACTCTCAGCAACGTCAATTTCCCAACATATTTTGACATCCTGCACCTTACTTGGTTTGAGCTTTGAGATCATTGAACTTATGCTCCTGCGTAAAGAGGACTACCCACTCTTACACACACACACACACAGACAGGCACACACACACACACACACACACACACACACACACACACATGTTCCTCATCATCCATGACGACCGCTCGCTTCATCTTGCCAAAGTGAAAGTCCAGAGGCTCTTCTGGGATCTCCTCTATGGGGTTGCCCTGCAACTGCATACACAGCATATACCACATAATAATTGAGCACTTGTGGAAGGTGCGTTCATTGATCATTCCTGAGATCACAAGGTGATATTAGTACAACCTGATACATAAACATGCAAGGACGTAGGTTGCACCTCCTGTAAACCGCTGTAAAATTGTTGCGGCCCTACAAATTCCTGCGCAGATGCAAGCTCAGTGCAGCTTCTTAGAATCTGCTTTCACTCAATTTTCCTTGGAAGAGTTCAGGTACTGCATCCGATTTGCAACGAGTGCAAAAAAGCACAGCCAGACTCAAAAGGAAAGAATAGAAAAGATTGTTTTCCATGGCAAGCTAGGTCCAGCCAGGCCAGACTCACATCATCGATCTTGACATGAAACATTAGCTGTGTGGAGCCCACGTCCACCCAGTCACTTGCAGGGATAATCCGGGGGAGGTCAAAGCTGATGGAGATCGCCTTGAAGCTGCTCACCCTAGAGACGTGGAAATTGGCAGGGAAAGGCATTTCACATAACATTGAAAGAATACGCGCATGCGTCATCGGAATGCAACACTTGGCATATGAAAATATGTTCAACGTAGGCCTGAACTCACATCTTGTGTTTGCTAGATTTTACACTTGGCACTCCAAGCTTGTGTACGCTTGATAACACATTTTTAAAGCACTAAACTGTAGGGCATCAGCCAAGGGACCTGCAAAAGAGACATCACCATTTGAAACCTCCTGGTCCTCACTTCAATGGGCAACATCAAATTATGAAGGGCCATGCTTTTGAGTCAGAGTTGCAAATCTAAGGACTGACAGGCTTGCACTTACGTGGGCCATGGTAAAGAGGAGTTGAAAGCAATGAGCACTGGCCGCAGCTCTTGTGCCAAGTCCACTTGCACCCCTTGCTTGGAGAGCATCCGTTTCAGCAGGTCGCAAACCTGGAAAGAGAAGAAGCACAAGCATGATACTTAAGCAACAAATGCGTGCTGTGTGGTCCAGGAGATAGCAGAGCCTAGAGGGCATTGTGGAAAAGAAGCCTGAGGGCATTGGTATTGGGATGTATGCTTGTATTTAGGTACTATAGTGAGCAGGCTCATTTGATTGAGCGGGCGTTTGCTAGGATGACACTTCAATTGAAGTGACTATAATTGTGGTCAGCAAATGTTTTGACAAGCAGGGCAAGGTTAGGGACGGCCATGATGGACAGCTTTTGCATCTCATGCAGTTTTGATTACAAGGTGAAGTTGTTTTGGCCTCAGATCTGGAATGGGGGAAACATTTTGTACTTGTGCCCCTCTTATTGGCTTACTGCAATTGTAGTGGATATGATTTTTAGGCTGCGGATGTGTGTACTTCAATTTGAGCAGGAAGTGGCACAAGAAGTGTCCGTTCAAGGCAAGACACGCAAAAGATGTGTTGTTGAACAAAAATTAGGTAGATCAGCCCATGGATGGATGGTCAATCATAGGAAGAGCATGTTGCAGGATCATCATGGAGGCCATACACAATGAAAGGAGGGCTGTCTCTTCAGACTAAAGCTCATGGAAAGGCAGAGGGACCAGCACAAAGGTCAGCGTCATTGACAGACAACAACCCTGTGGCCACAGCCCTAGCTATCCTCTTTTCTTTCATGAACATAAGGGTGGTGGTTTTGCTGCCTACCTAGTGTTTCAATGCTCTCCATCCTTGGCAGACATCCTTGTTGCCACAGCCCTGGTTCAAGGCGATATGCAGCCCTGCTCTGCTGTCAGATCACACACACAACCATGCATGTACCTGTGCATTTTTGATGAACCGGTCCACAGCGTACGCATGGCCTGACTTGGCAGAGCGGTACAGAATCTCCATAATGTCAAGCTGCAGATGGGCAGCAAATTTGGGGGTAGAAAGAAGGTACACGCACAAAGATCAGGTGGAAAAGGGAGGACAGAAAAACCAGCCTCAAGGTGAGTGAATGATGCCCCTCCTCCCCCGAATGTATTCCTCTTCCATTTCTATCAGAAAGCAGAGCGCCACTCGGATCTTTCCTGCCGGCTTATGATAGGCGCTACACCTCCAAAAGAAGCAAATGCAGAGTGCGCCTACAGCAGCTCAGCACAGCAAACAACAGCAACGATTCAGGTAGTCTCCAGCAATTGATGCCTGGTTGTAACCAGCCAGTCGGTTGCTGCCATTACTACTAGACATGCTGGGACCAATCCGGGGCAGGCAGGCAGGCAGGCACACACACATACACACATACAAACACACACATACAAACACACACGCACGCACACACACATGTGCACACACACGCATGCACACACACACACACACGCACCCACACAAACACACACACACACGCACACACACATGTGCGCACACACACACACGCATGCACGCACACGCATGCACACACACACAAACACACCCACACAAACACACACACGCACACACATGTGCACACACACACACGCACGCACGCACGCAAGCACACACAAACGCACACACAAGCGCACACACACACACACCTGCGCGTTGTAGTCCCCACATGAGGCCAGGAACTCATTGAACAAATAATCACACAGCTGGTCGTATGCCAGCAGGTCCGCTTGGTTCCTGCGGCTCCTGACGATCAGCTTCAGGAGCGTGTCGGTAGCAGCACGGCGCACGCCAGTTGACAGGTTCCTGTATGAGCACGTCATACTTAACGATATAAAGTAACAATGCAACTACATGGCCAGGGTGGTACTCGTGAGCAAGTCCTTGGGGGCAGCAGCTCATCTGGAATGAGGCGCTTAAGAATTCTGCTTTTTGGACTCAGGCATGAGTGGCCAAGGCAATAGATTGGTCACCGTAATTTGCAGGCTGTGCTGCATGATGTCAGCTGGTTTGACAGTTCCTCGCAAGTCCCGTTAGGAGCAAGCTTGCTCATGAAATGTGGCAGTACCTGGTTTTGCAGATGTGGCTCAGCAGGGGCTCCAGGAACACAGGGCCCAGGACATCTCGGCCATTGATTGGTTTGCGCTGGCTGGGCTCTGCAGGAGCACAAAGGAAGCCATAGGTCTGGTAGGGCTGGATGGAACTTGAGACCTATGATCTCAGGGCTTTGAATTGTCGTCCATAGCCTCCAAACACCGTGACAATGTGTTCAACTCCAAGCAGCTGGTTTTTGTTGAAGGTGATTGTATTGCAGGATGTACAGGCTGGGTGTGGAGCTGGAATTGCTTGCATCCTGTACAATGATTGTCTTAAGCAACTTGGTTCAACAAAGCAGAGAGGTTCCAAGCTTCCTCGCCAATTTGAATCAGCAATCAACACCAATACCGCAGCGTGCCTCACCAATTAGGAGCCTCGTTTTGCTCATAGCACATGCGTTTACCCTTGCAATAAAGTCACTCTACTCAGGCCTTGCTTATCAAGGTCGATGCAGAGGTGATCCTTGTATTACAAAACTACCAATATTGATGCAGGTAATCCTTGTGTTACAAAACTATCAATTTTGATGCAGGCGATCCTTGTGTCACAAAACTATCAATATTGATGCAGGTGATCCTTGTGTTACAAAACTATCAATTTTGATGCAGGCGATCCTTGTGTCACAAAACTATCGATATTGATGCAGGTGATCCTTGTGTTACAAAACTTTTAACGTGCGCCTTTTCCAACGTCAAAATAGAGATTAAGAGTGGCTCACTGCCTGCAAAATCTCTTCCCTTTCCTTCAAAGAATTTCTACATGTAGTATCTAAATGCATACCATCGCGCACGTTGTCAGGCGCGTAGAAAGCACATAGGCTCAGAGAGAAGTGTCTCAAGGACACTAGGGGAACTGGCTTGTTTAAAAGGTGGGAGCATTTACCATCACACAGCTTCCTGCCTGGCTTTCTTTCTCCTAAGTGTGTGCTTTAACATGGAAGAGCACTGTTAAAGAGGGTTCCCTCAGTTATCAAGGCACTGACAATTATTTGTAGGGCCCTTACTGACCTGATCAAATTCTTGCTACAGAGCTATGAGCTATTGTAACAAAAATTCTTCTTATGGGATTATGTAAAAAGGTGGACAGGCCTTCAAAAACAGCTTATAAGCGTATGCTCGTTCAACACTTCGATTTAAAGGTGCACATCAATTTGCTCAAACCTGCACATCACAGCTGCTTACCTTTCCACTGGGAAGAGCATAGATCGCCCATGGACTGAAAGATCAAGATCAGCAGCTCCTGCATCTCAACGTCTTGCTGCATAGTACAAACGAACAAAACTTGGAGATGTGAAATGCGCCAAAGAGCAGCCACAAGCAACGCTGAAAAGGTGGGTACTCAGGTCTGAAGATGAAAATATTTTCCAGTAGAAAGTTGAACCCAGATTAAATTGTGCCTCAGGACATAGCCAACACGTCAAAACACAGATGCATGAGCCAGGTAGATTGATTGACAGCACAAGTGCACCTCATTCAGCACGCAAACTTTCTTAAGCACAAACATGGCCGGCACAGGACCTTGTGCATCTGCGATGGCAGGGCGGCTGCCCGCTCTCACCTCAGTTTCGGGCTGGTCTAAAACATCCGTCATGACCAGTACCAACGCTCTGGCGTACTGAGACTGGACAAGATTCTTAGCAAGTGCGTCCCTGCAAAGTAGAGAAGACTGGTGCAGTGTGAGCGCTGCTGCTGCCCAGGTCTCTGTGTCTCACACATATTGAGAAGCCACGGAACAAAATGTAATGGGCGATCCCACGATGACCTGTGCCTATGGCCTGGACCTGGGTTTGTGCTTATGGGTCTGTGCCTCTGGACCTGTGCCTACGGGACATGTAACAGGTGATTGCACAAAGATATGTGCCTATGAAAGCTTCCGTGTGAATTTGCCTCGGCAGCTGATGAAATTGAAATCAATCTTCAACTGCAAGGGAGCACGCCTCTCCGGCCTAGCTTTGCGCTCACTTCGGCAGGCTAATGTCATGAGAGATCAGCGTCAAGCACAAATCACCAACCTGGGGAAACAAACCATTATTTAAGCCAGATACTGAGCTAGTCAAGAACAAGATCAACCTGCAAAAAAACTGGCGCTTTGGCCATGATTTATTGCTGACCACAATGAGACACTGCATAGACTATTTGCACATCATGTAAGGAACACCCAATGCTGCAACATGAGTTGCACACGCGCCTGACTCCAGAGTATGGCATGATGCGCAGAATACTCTGCACAGCCTTGGTCTGCTCCGCCACGTCGCTTCCCTCATCATCCATCTGCAAGAAGGACCATGCTTATGTACACATGTCCAAGGGCAGCGTTTACAGGGCGCTCAATCAAACACCTAGACATGTTCACCAGAAATCAGAGCCACACACTTATACATTCAGCCAGCAAGCAGGGATCTGCCCGTTCATGCACAAAGGGCTGCAGAGTAGCGCAGAGCAACAGTATACAGAGCAGATACAGCGCCGCACGGCCCCCTTCTCGCCCTCCATTTCTGCTGCTTGCCGTGGCTTGTCTGCGAGCACTGAGCACCTGCCATAATCCCCTCCCTTATCCTTTCTCACCATAACAATGCGCTTGACGATGGCCTCCGCAAATTCAGCCATCAGGGGCCCATTGTTCATGTCGTAGAAAGCATCATGCTCATCATCGGTCAAATGCTTGTACTCCAGCTGAAGCTGGCTCATCTGCTGCGCGAACGAGCCTGTGTTGAGGTCCTCATCCTTGAGCAGAGCCTGTGCGGAGTGGAAGTGTGTACAGGACCAGCAGGAAGCGCCGTGGTATTGACCAACAGTGTCCAAGGCCAGGGCTGCACCCATGGATCCCCTATGGCTTCCTGGCATCAGGTGCATGGCCTTATGGGATAAAAATTGAGATCATGGTGGGCAATTCATCCGAGTAAGCCTGACCCCATGGCTGCCACACTTGCCCCGGAACTCAATCGACGAATCGCTTGTATCAAGACCGAGGCTGCCTGCTCTTACCACAAAACCCGGAACGCTGAGTTCAGGCGCTGATGTTCCCCTTGCGACACCCGGCCCGTTGTCGTGGGCCATGGGGGGCTGAATTCGACGGGAGAGCTGTACACAGACTCAAACCGGGGTCTCCTCCATGCTCGGTGTACGTATTTACAGGGAAATATAGAGTTGAAAAGAAACAAGTCCGGAAAAGGTTCGTCCGATGGAGAAAAAACTAAACTTTGATCTGCCTTGGCTGGCCAGGCATCACCACAGTCCTGGCACACCCTGAAGAGTCAGACTACTCATGCTTCTTCCTGTCCTTGACCACAGTCTTGGGGGCCAGGAAGCAGGCGGCCAGACGCAGCAAACCCTGCACGCACAGAAATCGGGATGGATTGTGATGACTTGGGAGAGGGCATTGCAAACATGCACATGCAGGAGCAAAGAATACACACACGAATGCTAGCACGCACACAGACATGCACACAGACATACTTTTGCAAGCATGCGTCCGTGCACACACACACACACACACACACACACACACACACACACACACACACACACACACACGCACACACGCACACACACACACACACACACACGCACACACACACACGCACACGCACGCGCACGCGCACGCACACGCACACGCACACGCGCACGCGCGCACACACACACACACGCACACACACGCACACGCACGCGCACACGCACGCACACGCACACGCACACGCGCACACACACACACACACACAGACACACACACACACACACACACGCACGCACGCATGCATACATGCTCACAGATAAACTCTTGCAAGCATGCGTCTTCACACACACACACACACACACAAGCACGCACGCATGCACACGCATGCATGCATACATGCTCACAGATAAACTCTTGCAAGCATGCGTCCGTGCACACACACACACACACACACACATGCATACGTATATGCTTACAGATAAACTCTTGCAAGCATGCGTCTTCACACACACACACACACACACATATATACACTCAAATACAAGCGCGCGTGTGGGCACGCATACACACACACAAACATACACGCACGCACGCACGCACACGCACACACGCACGCGCGCACACACACACATACAACAAATAAAGGGGAAGGACACAAACCCTCTTAGAGCAAGGTTGCCCATCTTAATGCACTCATACCTTGATCTTGCACACAATGCCTGGTCCATAGAACATGGCCACCAGGGATGTGCCAAAGGGGAATGCAGTCTCCTGTGTGCACGCGAAGAAAACATCGCCATTTTTGAGCCCCTTGGTCAAAAGCATGACACACTTGTATTGCAAAAAAAGAGCTGCTCTTGCGTGCCAGCTCAACAAGCATGTTTGCTCATCAAGCTGGGCGTGCCTTGATGACAGTGTAGGATCGTGTGAAGAAGGTCAAGCATTCAGTTAAAAAGACTCAGGAGGGGTTCTTTGGGACTCTTGACCCTCTACAGACCCTCTTTCGACAAAAGCTTATCCCTCTTTACCTAATCCTAGACAACATGCACTCAAGCCAGTGGCATGGCGTGCCTTCTCCCACCTGGACCGGGTACTGCCATGGTGGTGGCAGCGAAGACTTCATGAGCCATGGCAGGCGATCCTCACACACAGCCTTGGGGTGGCACAGCCCTCGCAGGCCCTCGATGCCTGCGTCAAAGGATTACAATAAGGACAACGTCGTCAAAAGGCCTCCCATCACACACAGCCTTGGGGTGGCACACCCCACACAGGCCCTCAGTGCCTGCATCAAAGGAGTGCAATTCGCACATCACCGTCAAAAGGCTTGCAAATCCACTTGGCGGCAGCCAGCCTCCTGGTGGCAGCCAGAACTCGGGTCTGAGGGCCTGCCGGGGATGCAGCAATGCAGCTGCTCAATGCGCACTGATGCGCTTCCACAGCACTGCTCTGTGGAGGGCCTGTGAGAGTGACCACCAGGTAGAACCGGGGGACTTCAAGAGCTCCAGACATGCAAGCATTACGCACTCTCGCCATTCCTAGCATACACTCACCGCCAAACCTGTCAAAGCCGCTGTGCTTGACGCCTCCAAAGGGCAGGGACTGGCACATGTAGGTCGTGGCAAAGTCATTGATGGTGGACATGCCAGCCTCCAGGCGGAAGGCGATGGCCCTGCATGTGAGCACAGGGGATTGGAACCCAGCATGTTGAAACAACCGAGCGAAAAAGGCCGATGAGGAGCTGGACTGTGGGAGGTGATGCCACAAATGTAGGGTTGGCCACTTCCATACATATGTGCTATCTATATATTGTATTTTCCCTGCCAAAAGCTGTATATGCGGCAAATTCATGCAGAATTGGGCCAACCCTGCACAAATGTCAAAGTGGAATGACATTCTACACTTTAACTTTAAACGGTGACTTCCCATACGCTTGGCAAACGCACGGGATCTGAACAAAGCTAGAGGTTTGTACATGTTTAAGGCCTTGCAAACCACACCACACCCGCAACAGTGAAGACCCTAGGTTTTGGCATGATGCCTGCAGAATGGCAGCGTTGATGATGGCAATGATGATGGCAATGATGACGTTGATAAATATCATGGATGCACACCTGACCATGTGTCACACTCAGCAGTGATTGCCTGTTGGATCCACCTACCTTGACCTGGCCTGGGAGGCTGAGAACACATTTGAGCCCAGCCCAAAGGGACAGTCGTTGGCCAAGGCCACCACCTCATCATCGCTGGACCATGGGATGATGCACATCACCTGCAACAAGCGCGAGTACAAGCATCAGATTCACCCTTTTTCAGCTCCTCAAAGCTAAGCGCAGGGAGTGGCAGCGGGGAAGCTTGCATGCGAGTTGCTCTGGACTTGCACTTTTAGATGAATACCTTCACAGGTGAATGCCTGGAAGCTAACTAGGCAACCGCCCAACAAGAGGCATAAGGGGCATTCAAGCCTGATGAAACAATCGACTCTCTTTCCCACCTTCCCTTACAAGAGCCAATACAATCCAGCAAGCCAGCCAACAAGGCAGCCATCCTGCCCTGCCCCTACAAAGTACTCAGCAAAGGTTCCAGGAAAAACTTATTCAAGACGAGCCTGTATTTCCTCGAAACACCCACCGGGCCAAACACCTCCTCGCTCCAGATCTCCATGTTCTTGTTGACGTTGGTGATCACGGTGGGCGGGTAGAACTGGCCAGGCAGGTGCTGCGGCAGCTTACCCCCGGCCAGCACTTTGGCCCCCTTGGCAACAGCGTCATCCACCAGACCTTGAATCTTCTGTGCCAGGCCTGTGGTGGAGGGTTTGAAGCAAATGGGGCCTTGGATGTTCAGTGCCAAAGAGGGCTTGAAGCAAATGAAGCATTGCATCTTATGTGAGGGTTTGAAGCAATGACGCCTTGGTTTTTTTGTTCCAAAGAGGATTTGAAGCAAATGAGGTCATGGATCTTCTGTTAGAGGGTTTGAAGCAAAGGAGGCATTGGATCTTCTGTGCCAGGCCTGTGGTAGAGGGTGTAAAACAAATGAGGGGGAAGCCAGGTTTTTTGTGTGAAGCCCACAGCCAACATGTGGCAAGCAGAGGCCTGCATTAGGCAGATTTTCCAGCACCTGCACATGATTCAAGTAACTTTCCAATCCAAGACAGTTTGGGTCCTGCAGAAAATACAGACCTTGGCGTCATGCACACGCACACGCAGGCTCTGGCTTTGGTCTGTAGAGACCAATGCTGCACATGGCTAGGGATCGGCGTATAACGTTATTTGGAAACATTCATAACGTTATATACCGTTACATAACAGAATAACATTATACATTCTTATAACAGGTGCCGATCCCTAGAAATCGGCGTGTAACATTATTTTGAGACATTTATAATGTTATATACATTATATAATGTTATTTGTTGTATAACAGTGCCGATCCCTACACGTGGCTCCTTCTAGCGTGCACTATATCTTCTTTCATTTCCTTTACTTTCCCGTCCACTGTGCATTGCTAACACACGGAGCGAAAAGAGCCCTGTGACGCACCCAAGATGAGGCCATTGCTGCACAGTGCGTCGATACCACAGCCGAAGAACCCCTTGGCACAGCTTGTTGAGCAGAGCTCAAGGGCAAGTGCCCGCCTTGCATGCATGCTTCCCGTTTGGTCAGAACACAGCCTTACCAGAGGCTAATCGGTGGTACTGCAATAGAACGTGCATCCTGGCTCTCACCAGGCATGCGCAAGGCACCACACTCTGCAGGTGCAGCCCTACTGAGCTCATGCTCACAGCACAACCCTGTCACCAAGGCTGAAAGTACTGACATGTGCGTCCGTGCACTCACCAGGCATGCACATGGCACCACAGTCAATGGGCTCATCCCCCAGCGCAGGTCCCTGCCGCATCTTGCTCACCACCTCGGCTGCCTTGGCTGCAAACTTGTCATGGATCTGGAGGGGCACAATGTGCGGGAAAGGCAGCCATCAGAGCCGTTGAGGGAGCCAAACCTTGACCATTATGCTTGTTGAGGTGTCGGCATCACCTGTCCCCTTTCCTGCTGGTCGCAACCAAGCGTTACAATTGTCACATCAACAAAGGAACGCTGTGTACATATGCTCTTAAGTGTTCACGAAGAAGCTCAAGCCTCTGGACTTCACAATCGCCATTGCTACTGCACCTCTCATGTGCCTTGCCTACCTTTTCATGCACAAAAAAGCGCTCGCCGCCAGCGCAGTTCTGGCCGCAGTTGAGGAAGGCAGCCTTGAGGGCAGTTTGCACGCTCTGCAGGCATGTGGGCGCAAAGGAGAGGAGACCAACATGCTGAACTGCATGAAACAGGCCTGATGTCATCCTACAGCTGTTCCTGCCTGGATGAAGGTGTTTGGCCTTACATGTAAGGCCTCCAAAGCGGCAGTGCAATGAACACAGCAAACGCACAAGCCCCGCGTATTGCAAATCAGCGGAGTACTCAACATTGCCCCTGGGTCCACAATGCCTAAATCACACTAGTGCAAAGCATATGGCTATGGCAACAGAAGCATAAAATTAATATACAGAAACCTGAACTATACGCTGCTCCATGATACGATAACATGCCCCTTGCAAAATGTGGCCAGGCACGCATATCGGATGGAAGATCAACTGTGCCGCCCACCTCATCCACGTTGACGTCTTCGCAGAAGATGACAGGGTCCTTCCCGCCCAGCTCCAGGGTCACAGGCGTGAGGGTCTCTGCTGCAGCCGCCATCACCTTTTTACCCACCATGGTCGAGCCAATGAAGATGGCCTTGTCCACGCCTGTGTGTGTGCGCATGTGTGTGTGCGTGTTCCAAGTTGTCTTTGCCTGCATGGTCTCTGCATGCAAGAGAGCCTCTCAAGGGTTTGCACCATGGCCTTGTGCACAAGGACATGCTCAAAAGATGGTGCTGTGATGCTTCATTTTTCACACCATGATGGTCTGACTCGAGGCACTTCTAGTAGGCTCACGAAGAGCCCAACCTTATCCCACATCTTAATATAAAAATGATTCTAAGACTGATGCCTCACCAGCATTTCACTTCTGACCCAGGCATGGCACGCATGCAGTCATGGCACATGTAAGCCATGCCCATCTTGTTATGCTACAAATTACATCTGTGGGCAAATCAGCAAACATTGACACACAACATCCCTGCTCGCACACGCATCCCTCTCTCTTTCCACCTCTGGCACACGAGTGCAATGACTGTCAAGCGTTGCCAGCGTTGTCCGTCATAGGACAGTCTTGCAACCTTGCCGCCAGTCACGCGTGTTCAGACCATCTCCTCTTTGCCCTAAACGCTACCGTTACAAACGTCAAGCCTCACCTCCAGTGACCAAGGCATTGCCGGCCTCTGCGTAGCCGGTCACAAACTGCACCAGGTCTGGGGGCGCCCCACCCGCAGCCAGCACCGCGTTGATCATGCGCCCATAGTAGCCAGCTGACCAGGAGGCATGCTCAGACACCTGTGCAAAGCAGTGGGGACACAAACATGTGAAGAGCGAATGGACAACAACAGTTGAGAGAAACAACGCTGCAGTGATCATGCACCTACAGTAGCCAGCTGACCAGGGGGCTTGCTCAGACACCTGTGCAAAGCAGTGGGGACACACATGTGAAGAGCGGATGGACAACAACAGTTGAGAGAAACAACGCTGCAGTGATCATGCGCCTACAGTAGCCAGCTGACCAGGAGGCATGCTCAGACACCTGTGCAAAGCAGTGGGGACACACATGTGAAGAGCGGATGGACAACAACAGTTGAGAGAAACAACGCTGCAGTGATCATGCGCCTACAGTAGCCAGCTGACCAGGAGGCATGCTCAGACACCTGTGCAAAGCAGTGGGGACACACATGTGAAGAGCGGATGGACAACAACAGTTGAGAGAAACAACGCTGCAGTGATCATGCGCCCGTAGTAGCCAGCTGACCAGGAGGCATGCTCAGACACCTGTGCAAAGCAGTGGGGACACACATGTGAAGAGCGGATGGACAACAACAGTTGAGAGAAACAACGCTGCAGTGATCATGCGCCTACAGTAGCCAGCTGACCAGGAGGCATGCTCAGACACCTGTGCAAAGCAGTGGGGACACACATGTGAAGAGCGGATGGACAACAACAGTTGAGAGAAACAACGCTGCAGTGATCATGCGCCTACAGTAGCCAGCTGACCAGGAGGCATGCTCAGACACCTGTGCAAAGCAGTGGGGACACACATGTGAAGAGCGGATGGACAACAACAGTTGAGAGAAACAACGCTGCAGTGATCATGCACCTACAGTAGCCAGCTGACCAGGGGGCTTGCTCAGACACCTGTGCAAAGCAGTGGGGACACACATGTGAAGAGCGGATGGACAACAACAGTTGAGAGAAACAACGCTGCAGTGATCATGCGCCCGTAGTAGCCAGCTGACCAGGAGGCATGCTCAGACACCTGTGCAAAGCAGTGGGGACACACATGTGAAGAGCGGATGGACAACAACAGTTGAGAGAAACAACGCTGCAGTGATCATGCGCCCGTAGTAGCCAGCTGACCAGGAGGCATGCTCAGACACCTGTGCAAAGCAGTGGGGACACACATGTGAAGAGCGGATGGACAACAACAGTTGAGAGAAACAACGCTGCAGTGATCATGCGCCCGTAGTAGCCAGCTGACCAGGAGGCATGCTCAGACACCTGTGCAAAGCAGTGGGGACACACATGTGAAGAGCGGGTGGACAACAACAGTTGAGAGAAACAACGCTGCAGTGATCATGCGCCTACAGTAGCCAGCTGACCAGGAGGCATGCTCAGACACCTGTGCAAAGCAGTGGGGACACACATGTGAAGAGCGGATGGACAACAACAGTTGAGAGAAACAACGCTGCAGTGATCATGCGCCTACAGTAGCCAGCTGACCAGGAGGCATGCTCAGACACCTGTGCAAAGCAGTGGGGACACACATGTGAAGAGCGGATGGACAACAACAGTTGAGAGAAACAACGCTGCAGTGATCATGCACCTACAGTAGCCAGCTGACCAGGGGGCTTGCTCAGACACCTGTGCAAAGCAGTGGGGACACACATGTGAAGAGCGGATGGACAACAACAGTTGAGAGAAACAACGCTGCAGTGATCATGCGCCCGTAGTAGCCAGCTGACCAGGAGGCATGCTCAGACACCTGTGCAAAGCAGTGGGGACACACATGTGAAGAGCGGATGGACAACAACAGTTGAGAGAAACAACGCTGCAGTGATCATGCGCCCGTAGTAGCCAGCTGACCAGGAGGCATGCTCAGACACCTGTGCAAAGCAGTGGGGACACACATGTGAAGAGCGGATGGACAACAACAGTTGAGAGAAACAACGCTGCAGTGATCATGCACCTACAGTAGCCAGCTGACCAGGGGGCTTGCTCAGACACCTGTGCAAAGCAGTGGGGACACACATGTGAAGAGCGGATGGACAACAACAGTTGAGAGAAACAACGCTGCAGTGATCATGCGCCCGTAGTAGCCAGCTGACCAGGAGGCATGCTCAGACACCTGTGCAAAGCAGTGGGGACACAAACATGTGAAGAGCGAATGGACAACAACAGTTGAGAGAAACAACGCTGCAGTGATCATGCACCTACAGTAGCCAGCTGACCAGGGGGCTTGCTCAGACACCTGTGCAAAGCAATGGGGACACAAACATGTGAAGAGCGAATGGACAACAACAGTTGAGAGAAACAACGCTGCAGTGATCATGCACCTACAGTAGCCAGCTGACCAGGGGGCTTGCTCAGACACCTGTGCAAAGCAGTGGGGACACACATGTGAAGAGCGGATGGACAACAACAGTTGAGAGAAACAACGCTGCAGGTATCAGGCGCCTACAGTAGCCAGCTGACCAGGAGGCATGCTCAGACACCTGTGCAAAGCAGTGGGGACACAAACATGTGAAGAGCGAATGGACAACAACAGTTGAGAGAAACAACGCTGCAGGTATCAGGCGCCTACAGTAGCCAGCTGACCAGGGGGCTTGCTCAGACACCTGTGCAAAGCAGTGGGGACACAAACATGTGAAGAGCGAATGGACAACAACAGTCGAGAGAAACAACGCTGCAGTGATCATGCGCCTACAGTAGCCAGCTGACCAGGGGGCTTGCTCAGACACCTGTGCAAAGCAGTGGGGACACAAACATGTGAAGAGCGAATGGACAACAACAGTTGAGAGAAACAACGCTGCAGGTATCAGGCGCCTACAGTAGCCAGCTGACCAGGAGGCATGCTCAGACACCTGTGCAAAGCAGTGGGGACACACATGTGAAGAGCGGATGGACAACAACAGTTGAGAGAAACAACGCTGCAGTGATCATGCGCCCGTAGTAGCCAGCTGACCAGGAGGCATGCTCAGACACCTGTGCAAAGCAGTGGGGACACACATGTGAAGAGCGGATGGACAACAACAGTTGAGAGAAACAACGCTGCAGTGATCATGCACCTACAGTAGCCAGCTGACCAGGGGGCTTGCTCAGACACCTGTGCAAAGCAGTGGGGACACACATGTGAAGAGCGGATGGACAACAACAGTTGAGAGAAACAACGCTGCAGTGATCATGCGCCCGTAGTAGCCAGCTGACCAGGAGGCATGCTCAGACACCTGTGCAAAGCAGTGGGGACACAAACATGTGAAGAGCGAATGGACAACAACAGTTGAGAGAAACAACGCTGCAGTGATCATGCACCTACAGTAGCCAGCTGACCAGGGGGCTTGCTCAGACACCTGTGCAAAGCAATGGGGACACAAACATGTGAAGAGCGAATGGACAACAACAGTTGAGAGAAACAACGCTGCAGTGATCATGCACCTACAGTAGCCAGCTGACCAGGGGGCTTGCTCAGACACCTGTGCAAAGCAGTGGGGACACACATGTGAAGAGCGGATGGACAACAACAGTTGAGAGAAACAACGCTGCAGGTATCAGGCGCCTACAGTAGCCAGCTGACCAGGAGGCATGCTCAGACACCTGTGCAAAGCAGTGGGGACACAAACATGTGAAGAGCGAATGGACAACAACAGTTGAGAGAAACAACGCTGCAGGTATCAGGCGCCTACAGTAGCCAGCTGACCAGGGGGCTTGCTCAGACACCTGTGCAAAGCAGTGGGGACACAAACATGTGAAGAGCGAATGGACAACAACAGTCGAGAGAAACAACGCTGCAGTGATCATGCGCCTACAGTAGCCAGCTGACCAGGGGGCTTGCTCAGACACCTGTGCAAAGCAGTGGGGACACAAACATGTGAAGAGCGAATGGACAACAACAGTTGAGAGAAACAACGCTGCAGGTATCAGGCGCCTACAGTAGCCAGCTGACCAGGAGGCATGCTCAGACACCTGTGCAAAGCAGTGGGGACACAAACATGTGAAGAGCGGATGGACAACAACAGTTGAGAGAAACAACGCTGCAGGTATCAGGCGCCTACAGTAGCCAGCTGACCAGGGGGCTTGCTCAGACACCTGTGCAAAGCAGTGGGGACACAAACATGTGAAGAGCGAATGGACAACAACAGTCGAGAGAAACAACGCTGCAGTGATCATGCGCCTACAGTAGCCAGCTGACCAGGGGGCTTGCTCAGACACCTGTGCAAAGCAGTGGGGACACACATGTGAAGAGCGGATGGACAACAACAGTTGAGAGAAACAACGCTGCAGTGATCATGCGCCCGTAGTAGCCAGCTGACCAGGAGGCATGCTCAGACACCTGTGCAAAGCAGTGGGGACACACATGTGAAGAGCGGATGGACAACAACAGTTGAGAGAAACAACGCTGCAGTGATCATGCGCCCGTAGTAGCCAGCTGACCAGGAGGCATGCTCAGACACCTGTGCAAAGCAGTGGGGACACAAACATGTGAAGAGCGAATGGACAACAACAGTTGAGAGAAACAACGCTGCAGTGATCATGCACCTACAGTAGCCAGCTGACCAGGGGGCTTGCTCAGACACCTGTGCAAAGCAATGGGGACACAAACATGTGAAGAGCGAATGGACAACAACAGTTGAGAGAAACAACGCTGCAGTGATCATGCACCTACAGTAGCCAGCTGACCAGGGGGCTTGCTCAGACACCTGTGCAAAGCAGTGGGGACACACATGTGAAGAGCGGATGGACAACAACAGTTGAGAGAAACAACGCTGCAGGTATCAGGCGCCTACAGTAGCCAGCTGACCAGGAGGCATGCTCAGACACCTGTGCAAAGCAGTGGGGACACAAACATGTGAAGAGCGAATGGACAACAACAGTTGAGAGAAACAACGCTGCAGGTATCAGGCGCCTACAGTAGCCAGCTGACCAGGGGGCTTGCTCAGACACCTGTGCAAAGCAGTGGGGACACAAACATGTGAAGAGCGAATGGACAACAACAGTCGAGAGAAACAACGCTGCAGTGATCATGCGCCTACAGTAGCCAGCTGACCAGGGGGCTTGCTCAGACACCTGTGCAAAGCAGTGGGGACACAAACATGTGAAGAGCGAATGGACAACAACAGTTGAGAGAAACAACGCTGCAGGTATCAGGCGCCTACAGTAGCCAGCTGACCAGGAGGCATGCTCAGACACCTGTGCAAAGCAGTGGGGACACAAACATGTGAAGAGCGGATGGACAACAACAGTTGAGAGAAACAACGCTGCAGGTATCAGGCGCCTACAGTAGCCAGCTGACCAGGGGGCTTGCTCAGACACCTGTGCAAAGCAGTGGGGACACAAACATGTGAAGAGCGAATGGACAACAACAGTCGAGAGAAACAACGCTGCAGTGATCATGCGCCTACAGTAGCCAGCTGACCAGGGGGCTTGCTCAGACACCTGTGCAAAGCAGTGGGGACACACATGTGAAGAGCGGATGGACAACAACAGTTGAGAGAAACAACGCTGCAGTGATCATGCGCCCGTAGTAGCCAGCTGACCAGGAGGCATGCTCAGACACCTGTGCAAAGCAGTGGGGACACACATGTGAAGAGCGGATGGACAACAACAGTTGAGAGAAACAACGCTGCAGTGATCATGCGCCCGTAGTAGCCAGCTGACCAGGAGGCATGCTCAGACACCTGTGCAAAGCAGTGGGGACACACATGTGAAGAGCGGATGGACAACAACAGTTGAGAGAAACAACGCTGCAGTGATCATGCACCTACAGTAGCCAGCTGACCAGGGGGCTTGCTCAGACACCTGTGCAAAGCAGTGGGGACACACATGTGAAGAGCGGATGAACAACAACAGTTGAGAGAAACAACGCTGCAGTGATCATGCGCCCGTAGTAGCCAGCTGACCAGGAGGCATGCTCAGACACCTGTGCAAAGCAGTGGGGACACAAACATGTGAAGAGCGAATGGACAACAACAGTTGAGAGAAACAACGCTGCAGTGATCATGCACCTACAGTAGCCAGCTGACCAGGGGGCTTGCTCAGACACCTGTGCAAAGCAATGGGGACACAAACATGTGAAGAGCGAATGGACAACAACAGTTGAGAGAAACAACGCTGCAGTGATCATGCACCTACAGTAGCCAGCTGACCAGGGGGCTTGCTCAGACACCTGTGCAAAGCAGTGGGGACACACATGTGAAGAGCGGATGGACAACAACAGTTGAGAGAAACAACGCTGCAGGTATCAGGCGCCTACAGTAGCCAGCTGACCAGGAGGCATGCTCAGACACCTGTGCAAAGCAGTGGGGACACAAACATGTGAAGAGCGGATGGACAACAACAGTTGAGAGAAACAACGCTGCAGGTATCAGGCGCCTACAGTAGCCAGCTGACCAGGGGGCTTGCTCAGACACCTGTGCAAAGCAGTGGGGACACAAACATGTGAAGAGCGAATGGACAACAACAGTCGAGAGAAACAACGCTGCAGTGATCATGCGCCTACAGTAGCCAGCTGACCAGGGGGCTTGCTCAGACACCTGTGCAAAGCAGTGGGGACACAAACATGTGAAGAGCGAATGGACAACAACAGTTGAGAGAAACAACGCTGCAGGTATCAGGCGCCTACAGTAGCCAGCTGACCAGGGGGCTTGCTCAGACACCTGTGCAAAGCAGTGGGGACACAAACATGTGAAGAGCGAATGGACAACAACAGTTGAGAGAAACAACGCTGCAGGTATCAGGCGCCTACAGTAGCCAGCTGACCAGGGGGCTTGCTCAGACACCTGTGCAAAGCAGTGGGGACACAAACATGTGAAGAGCGAATGGACAACAACAGTCGAGAGAAACAACGCTGCAGTGATCATGCGCCTACAGTAGCCAGCTGACCAGGGGGCTTGCTCAGACACCTGTGCAAAGCAGTGGGGACACAAACATGTGAAGAGCGAATGGACAACAACAGTTGAGAGAAACAACGCTGCAGGTATCAGGCGCCTACAGTAGCCAGCTGACCAGGGGGCTTGCTCAGACACCTGTGCAAAGCAGTGGGGACACAAACATGTGAAGAGCGAATGGACAACAACAGTTGAGAGAAACAACGCTGCAGGTATCAGGCGCCTACAGTAGCCAGCTGACCAGGGGGCTTGCTTAGACACCTGTGCAAAGCAGTGGGGACACAAACATGTGAAGAGCGAATGGACAACAACAGTTGAGAGAAACAACGCTGCAGGTATCAGGCGCCTACAGTAGCCAGCTGACCAGGGGGCTTGCTCAGACACCTGTGCAAAGCAGTGGGGACACAAACATGTGAAGAGCGAATGGACAACAACAGTTGAGAGAAACAACGCTGCAGTGATGATGTGCCTACAGTAGCCAGCTGACCAGGAGGCTTGCTCAGACACCTGTGCAAAGCAGTGGGGACACAAACATGTGAAGAGCGGATGGAAAACAACAGTTGAGAGAAACAACGCTGCAGTGATCATGCGCCTACAGTAGCCAGCTGACCAGGAGGCTTGCTCAGACACCTGTGCAAAGCAGTGGGGACACAAACATGTGAAGAGCGGATGGAAAACAACAGTTGAGAGAAACAACGCTGCAGTGATCATGCGCCTACAGTAGCCAGCTGACCAGGGGGCTTGCTCACACAACACCTGTGAGGAGGAGACCGGGGTATGAAGGATGGATGGAAAGTGACAAACCTCCTGGAGTTTTGACCTTGATGGTCGGACTACCCTTGATGCTGGGTTGGAGCAGACAAAAGGTGGGCAGCCCTCCTTGGCCTCATCCTAGTTGCTGTTCGTGATGATATGCCTTGACCTGAGCCCCTGCCTTTCAGGCATAATGCAAATCCCTGCCTGTGAGGCACAATGCAAATGTCAATGAGGCAGTAGACCCTTTGACCTCTCTGCCTGCAACTTATGTGCAGCTTGCATTGGACGCCCAGTTGAGCTTGATTGCGAGGATGGCAGATGCAGTTCATGGACGTACTATGCATATGAACAATTGTTCGCTTGCACGAAAAAGCACAAGTGTATCCACCCTATCTCAGCGGTGCGATTTTGTTGCAAGGCAGACAGTGCCTCAGCGGGATGCTCAATTCTTGAGGAAACACAGCACAGGGTCAGAGTTGCTTGCGGTGCCAGCTCACATATTGAGTTAGCTATGCAACAACAAGGAGTGACAGTGAGCTGGACATGCAGATGCTGGATCACGGAAACATGAAAACCATGAGGAGTGCAAATTCATGCATACCTTGATCACCAAGGCGTTGCCCGAGAAGACGCATGACGTCAAAGGGTTGATGACATTGTGGAAGGGGTAGTTCCAGGGCACGATGGCACCGACCTGCAGCCATATAAACAGTCTTGCAGGCTTGTGGGTCATCAAGATCTAGATTGGGTACAGGCTGCACAGCTGCATCATTGGGAAGTTTGCAGGGGCAAAAACACATATGCACAGAAACACACAAACAAACGGCTGAAAGGTCACTTGCAGTAAACAGTGGACACGCGCACAGACACACACACAATAAATGGTCATTCTTGCATGACACACGCACACGTTTACACACAGGGTTGAACAAAAAGCACACTGAACAAGCACGCCTGACTTTGGAGGGCAAGAAGGAAGGAATGCACAGGCAGCTGACTCCTCTTTGACATCTCCCGCTTGACCTGCTCCCGCAAGATCATCCCTCAATGCTCCACTGCCTGCTCTTTTGTTCTCAGGACCTTAACCTGACCTTCCCCTTCTGAGCGCCCGCCAACTTTAATGCCACTCCAATAGCAAGGTTGCATCAGCACCCACCACGCCCAGGGTTGTTCCCCATCCTAGCAGACATAGCACAATTGCAAGGTAAGCAAGATCGTAAAATGTCAGTTGAGAGGTTGCACCAGCACCCACCACGCCCACAGGGTGGTACTCCACCCGCGCCGCCTTGTAGAAGCTCAGTATTCCTGAGCTGCGCTTCTCAGGCTTCAGCCATCGTTCTCCCTCGTTGCACAGCCAGTGAATCTTCTCGCACGTCACGATAACCTCTCCAAGGATGGCATCCAGCATTGCTTTGCCGGAGTCCCGTGCAGACACCCTTCAAATGCAGGGTACAGTGGAAATGGCTGTGGTGCGCTCCACATTCACAAGGCATGCAGGAGACAACTTCATTGTGAGTGGACAGGGATGAGAGCTGTCCGAATGCACCCCAAGGCTTGTGAGCATAAGGCTTGTGAGCAAAAGGCAAGGGGTTAAGGCGAATGGGGACCACTGACACCGTCAAGGTTAAGTCCATTGCAGCGTAGAGCCCAAGACCGATGGTGCATACAATCTTGGATGGTGCATACAATCTTGAAGTTGAGCCATGCAAATTCCTTAGACATTCATAGATGTACACTATAACCATGCAAAGACAGTTAGGAATGCAGCCACAACACAGCTGTCTCAACATGGACCTCATTCAGCAATCGCCAATTCCTACACCTGGGTTCCCAAACAGCCAGCATCTGCTGATAGTCTTAGCTCCAGTTGCACCTTGTGTGCGTGCATGTGTTTGTGCATGTATTTGTGCGTGTGTGCATGTAACTCTACAACAAGCAGCATGGAAATAAGGGTGGATACCTGCATATTGTCTCCTGGTTTTCGATGATGAACTTCAGCAAGATCTCCAGAACCCGACGGCGCTCTGCAAAGCTTGATTTTTTCCAATCCTGGAAACATAATGCATAAACAGACACAGAGGTTAAAATTGCTTGGGAGTAGCCTTGGGCTTGGCAGCCCATAGCAATGCTTGATGAATGTCTAATGCAGGAAGCACGTGTGTGTGCGGGGCAGGCTTAAAACGTTGATGTTGTCCATGCACACATTTACCCTCACCTTCTGAGCTGCTCGTGCCCGAGCCACAATCGCCTTGACCTGTGAGCATGCAAAGATGGTTATAAGTAAGATGGTTATAAAGGGGGAAGTTGGAGTCAAAGTGGCAAGGACATGTGCATGCTCCTAAGAGCTCCTCTGGAAGGGTGCAGGAGCTCGAGCTATATCAGTGTACTCTCACCTCTGCAGAGGACATGGCTGGCACATGGCCCAGCAGCTGCATCGTGCCAGGATCATAGCAGGGCACCACATCCTTGTCTGACTTCTTTTTGGGGTCGTGGCGCACTGCCGAGATCTTGTCTTTGGCTTCAGCTGCAAGAGGGAGTGGTGTGGGTGCTTGTAATGCATACAAATCAGCAAACTGGAAATTTTTCAGTGAAATCTATGGCTGCAGCTGATGTGCAAGCAGGCTGTCTGAGACAGATTTATCTTGAGTGCTTGCATGCCATACCCTCTTCCAAATGCACGGTGAGGGAGGGAATCAGGCTCGCCTGCAGCTGGCCATATGCAAGATAGATCAAGATGGGGCCAATGATGACCAGGGCGATGGCCATGAGGGCCTGCTGAGACTTCAGCAAGTGAATGAGCACTGGCTGCAGCCCGGCCCAGCTGCTGGCCAGCTGCTGCAAACATATTTCCATCGACCCCATGGGTGTTGTTTATTTGTGACGAAAAGGACGACTAGCAGGTGTGTCGAATAGCAACCGCCATTGCTAAATCCAGGGAGATATTTTAATTTATTTGGAAGTTTTAACGTCAAAATGGCAGGGCTCAACTTTCCCATCGAAACTGCAGTGCAAGAGATGCCCAGTGATGGCAGGGACACGCTTTCATCTGCCCTGGAGCACATGCAAGTCAGGGACAGGTGAGCATTTCTCACAGATGTAATAACATGGATGATGGCTGCAGGACAAAGTGGCCAGCTTTGTTTTCACCTACGTTGGGGGCGGTCTTGCCTGCATGGGGATGCATGGAGCCATCAGCTACAGATGCACATGCCCGAGAGGCACAGGATATCACATCTTTAATGGACCTTCATATGCAGCCTAAAAATGTACAACAACTTGGTGGAGCGTTGCTTCCGGGAGTGCAGCGAGGACATGCGCAGCAAAGCGCTGAGTTCCAAGGAGGAGCAGGTATGTGGTGTCAGTGTTTTGGAGTTCAATAGTTGCAGTACGCAAGCCTCAGTACTCAGATCGGCAGGCAGTGCAAGGGTGCTTCTTGCCCTGGGAATTCAAACACCTGGGCTGATTTTCGATGACTGGCATGATAGGAGTTAATGTAATTGGCTTGGCAATCCCAACCTGCTTTTAGATGAAGGGAAAAGCAAGAGCTCTGTGTTTTATCCAGTCTGCTGATGCAAAGCGATGAACATTGTCTGAGAGCTTAAAATTGAGTGCACATTGCCAAGAAAATCAACATCTTTTTTGGTGGCTGGTGGAGTCTCAAAATGAGGTGGATGAAACGTCCTGTACTGTCAGGCTGGGTAGAGAGCGTCTTGTGTAACATTGCTTACCTTCCATTTCAACGTCTGTTTCCTGTTGACAAGGTGCTCAAACTTTGGAAACATGCACTTTCCTTCTCCTGCTGATTGCTTCAGGTCCTTATTATAAATTCACATGCACGGTGCCTGTTGTGATCCCCCAACAAGGGGCATATCGTGTTTCAACCAATTTTTAGATAGGTACTGCGCTGCACAGACTTGCCAGAAATGCCTCAAATTCTATTGACCCTCTGAGTTGAGCGGTACATTCAAACCTATGTATTCACATGTCCTTTAATGCAGTGTGTGGTCAAGTGCTGCGAGAAGTTTATGAATGTGACAGGGCGTGTGGGCATGCGTTTCTCTGAATTCTTTTCACAAATGGAGGCAGCAGCCCAGCAGCATATGGCGGAGATGCTCAAGCAGCAGGAGCAGCAGAGCAAATCATAGGAGTTTGAGTGGGTATTGGTGAGGGCTGCTCTTAGTTGGCTTGCTCAAGCAGCAGGAGTAACATAGCAGATCATAGGAGTGTGAGTGGGTATTGATGGGGACTGGTGCTTTTCCATGATGGCTTGCTTGCCAAGGTTTTGCTTTTAATGTAAATCTAGAAGACGTGCCTCTTCTTTTGTCTGATGACTTATGTGCTTGGTGCATTTCAAAACTGCGTTGACAGCCTGTTCGCTTCCTCCCCTCATTTGTTTCATTCATGGCAATTTCAGCAATTGCAAATATTGTAATGCTTTGAAGTAAGAAATAGCAATGCAATTTCTTGGCTTGTGTGTGTCTTGGGCTTCTTGGAGGGGAGAGGTGCAAGTACAATTTGCATCTTCAACTACCTGTTGAAAACAAACAGCTAGGCAGGTGTGCTTTTCCATATTTCAGGTAGGATGGAAGGAAAAACGAAAGCACAACTCTGAAAAAATGATGAAAAGATTGTTGGGTTGGAG
The DNA here is from genome assembly GCA_914767535.2 of Dunaliella primolecta. Classification (NCBI taxonomy): domain Eukaryota; kingdom Viridiplantae; phylum Chlorophyta; class Chlorophyceae; order Chlamydomonadales; family Dunaliellaceae; genus Dunaliella; species Dunaliella primolecta. Next base: position 3,183,567 of record OU611760.1, on the reverse strand, counting down.
AATTGATGCCGCCAAAACAGAGTCTGAACATTCCATGACTAAAAACGCCTCAGATGTGCGCGCCATGCAGTGTTCAGTATAGAAAGAAACAGAAAATGAACTAAGGCAAAGAATACTCTCCCTGCATCAACTAAGGAAAATGACCACATTGTAATCTAGGTTTTGAGCTTATCTTCTAAAAACCTGCTACGCACATATATAAACACCATGCCCAGTATGTGCATCATACAAAGAAAAGAAAAACTACGTAGGCAGAGGAAACTCTCCCTACATCAATTAAGGAAAAGGAGACACATTGGCTCAGAAGAGCCGTGAGTCCCCTCCACCACGAAGCTGCAAAAAGAAGACTCTAATGGGGATCTGGAGGGTTATTGGAAGCACCCGGCTCCACAACCAGGCTGCAAGAAGTATTCTTGTTTTCAATAGCACGCCTAGTGGTAACAAGCTTGTTGGCATACATGACAGAATGGGCATGAAGTTTGCGAGCAAGTTTATTGGCGCGTTGGTGGTCAAATCCCAGTTGTTTAAACTGGTTAAGGGTGTGCTCAGTGTAGCAGGTCCCACCAACACCCAAAAGGATGGTGTGGAGAGTCACAACTTTTGCATTAATGAGTTTGCAGAGGTCTGCATGCTGCCGCTGTGCCGCCTCCAACTGATGTCCAGGCCTCGTGTCTTCACAGTACTTGATTTCAATCAAGTGCACATGCCGCTGGTTTACATTCAGTTGGTGGGGTTGCCTCACGCGGTTGGCTGTTGTGGCCCTCAGTGTGGGGTTGTGTCTGCTGCGTAACGCATGATGGTGTGAGCAGGAGGTAGAAGGAGAAGAAGTGGGTTTGGCTTTATAGGGAGTAATCAGTATAGCATCAGGACGGCTGGAGGTGAGTCTAGATCTCTTAGAACAATTTCTTGGAAAGAGGTAAGGGGGTATAATTCTGTTTGATGCATGTGCAGGGATTTGAAGGTTGTGCTGCGCCAACCTATCACCACTCCGAGTAGGGAGTCCCTATGTCCATGTTAACCAAGCCTGCTCCCCACGGGCTTTTGCTAAGAGCTTTGATGATCATTCTTCCAGCAACATTGTGGCGTTCAGTTTTCATGCTGGAAATAATGTGATTTTGACAGCCTGAAAGCATGTGGAGTGCGCTGTCTAATTGATGACAGCCTGTGAGAGGGCAAAGTGGGTTAATGGACCTTTTGAAGCGAACCGCATGTTTTTGGTTACAGAGGGTGCCAGTGCAATATTGTAGGATCGTGCGCTTCATGGGTGTGGATATACAGGACATGTTCCTAAAGGCATTGCTGATTTTCTTATCTACATGTGGTACCAAACTCTGATAATATGAGTAGTAGCCTGTTTTGGGGTTGGCATATCCAAGTCTGTGTTTTGTATGCATATGAGACTTGAGAGTATTTTGAAGATTGGGGAGGTAGGTGATTATAGGATTGGGTGTACGAGCTGTGGATGTGCCAGCATTGTGTTCTTTTTTTCCCTCTTTGGCTAACCAAAATAGATGAGAAAAAGAATTCCCGCCAGGGCCTGCGCTAGGGATCCCAGTATCAGCCACGATATTATTGGCTTGGCTTGCTTGATATTTAGCAATTGCATCTGCACATTCATTACCAGCAATGCCAGCATGAGATTTTACTTTGTAGATACAGATATTGGTTTGCGAGTTGCTAATGAGAGAAGATATGATTTTAAGGACGTCCCCTTGTATATGTTGTTTGTGCTTCTCTGGGTAAATAAGCTGCTTATGTATTTGATGAAGAGAGGTAAGACTGTCTGAAGCAGTGTGTGAATAAGAGTGTGTGATGGCAGCAGCAATTGCTGCTAATTCAGCTCGACAAAAGCTGAAGCTGAAGCATAAAAAGATATGCCTGCAACCAAAACGAACCAAACCAGACCTAAGCTTGAAACTGGAAAAAAAAAGCTTGAAGTTTAACTGTTCCTGCGTTGCTAAAAACACAGATATATAGGAAGCGCAGAAGTTGCTCAACCTGTTTCTCAAATGACCATGCCACATTCATGTACAGCTCCATGCTTGTCAGGATAGCAATGTAAGTACTCTGTACAGCAGCCAGAGGTGAGACAGACGTATGCGTAGCTCCAACAAAGCATACATGTGCGCATACCCCAAACTCAGCCTACTACAGCCCAAACCCCTGGCTGATCGGTTGCTGGTGGGATGTGCTAGACAAGGTGATACAATTAAACCATGTTGAATGGACCGCCTCTCATCAGAACTCCTTTTCCTTGATTGATGCAGGGAGCTTCCTTAATGCACACGGCCATTTGATTTGCACAGCCTTTCTTTCTCTGTGCCGTAGAAAAAAAGAAAGACTACGCTTGCCAAATCTGGCCGCGTGCATTAAGGACAGGTCACCTGAAAGGCAGGGCCCCACCACACAGACCAAGAGGAAGAGGTGGCACAGAACTCCCCGCATCGATCAAGGAAAAGAGGAAACCTAGGGCCGAGGCACCGTGTATTCCCTTCACCAAGAGAAACAATAGAGAAGTCAATGGGGATCAGGAGGGTTACCAGCAGTAGCCCATGCCTGATCTTGGCAATGAGAGTTGAGAGGAGTCTTCTCAAGAGCGCGTCTGGCACTTACAAGTTTATAAGCGTACTGAACAGAATGAGGAGCTTCAGAGCAAGCCTGGTAGCTGTTTGAGTGTCAAGACCAAGCTCTTTAAGAGGCTCCAAAGTGTGATGGGTGTAGATGACTCCATGCTATCAATGCTGTTTGTTCCTATGATTTTAACACACAGTTCAATTTCTGGTGTTATTGATGTTCTTTTTTAGTCTGTCAGAGAAGGCTGAGCAGCCAAACCACCTGGCTTAAAGCCAAAAAACGCCATTTATCCTAACCTTCATATTTCTCTAAACCAGGATGACAACAAACTTCATTTTTTCCTTTATGAACTCATGTGCAATAAATGAACAGGCTAGCAGTCAAACGTCTTCAATGAGGCCTTTTTCCCTTGTAACCCTCAAAACCTGTAACATAACATACATAGGTGGTTGGAGAAGTTGCGTGGCTAAAAAAAAGACAGGAAGGGAAAGAGAAAGGAGGGAACGTCTATGCAAGCCAGGTCCAGCTGCGTACATCATGATAGGCTCTCTAACTAGCAAGCTAACTTGGGCCTCATCTAGGAGGCTCACAGGCCCAGCCTAAACTAAGTTTGGAGCCGATGGGAAACAACAAATAAGGGTCTGGCGGGTTGTCAGCCGTGCGCCTGCAAATGTGAACTCTCCTGCTCTGTACTGCCTTGCCCCCAGTGACTCCCCTCAGGTAGGCTACCAAAAGGACCTGCATGTATAAAGTGTGCATGGTCTTTATAATTTTGTTAAAGATTGGAGTGCATGGCGACTTAATTGAGAGGTTATCTTTTTGTGTTATGTTTGCCAGTGGTAAGGCCCAGCTCAACCAGAGGAGCAATGGTGCAGTCATTTTAGATAGTTCCTGCTACACCAAGTAAAATGGTGTGCAAGCTCATCCCCTTGTTATTTCTGTTTGTCATCATTCTTTTCCCTGTAACCCTGTAGAGTCATCATAGATAGTGCCTGCCACACCTTGCAAGATGGTGTACAAGGTCACTTTGTCGTTTCTGTTTGGGTTTCTGAGGCTATGGGTGCGGAGTCTGGAAATGTGCCAGTATGTTGGGCAGCAGCTGCTGTAGGCTGGGTAGGGGGTTAGAGGGTGTCTGGGTAGTATTTTGAGTTCCACAAGGTGGGATTCTCTATCATGAGCAGGTACCATCTGAAGGTCACGATGAGTTGCTCTCCCTTGGATAGGGCACACAAAGACAGCATCAGGACGGCTTTGGTGTCGGGCAGAGGGGCCAGCATCATTGGGGAAAGCCCAGTCAGGGATATCTTTATTAATATTTTCAGGTACTTTGATGCCCTGTTCTTGGAGCTTTTTCTCACAACAAGCATCCATAACAACAAGGAATGAGCCATGTTCACCTTGCTGAGGGCTTCACAACAGAGACTGAGGGCAGTAATGTGTCTGTTTTTGGACATCCCTCGGCAAGTTGGGTGTGAGCATCCGAGGACACTGTGATTGATGCTATCCATATTGCCGCATAAGCAGCAGTTGACGGAACCAGATGTGAAGTCGAACCTGATAGCATGTTTTTAAGTGTAAATTGTGCCAGTACGGTACTTGAGAAGATTTATTTGTTGCTTAAGGGGGACCTTACGATTGTTCCAAAAGGAAATACTGGCGTTTTGGTTAGCAAGTTCAGGGTATGGCCTACGTAAGCCTGTGTTAGTATTGCCGTTAGGTATGCATGTTGTATGAGTTTTTGCAAGCTTGTATAATAGCAACTGGATCTGAAACACTCGCAAGGAAACTCCATGCCCATTCTGTACAATTTGCGCACAAACTTACCTCAACCAGGCGTGCCATTGAAAATAAAAACACTAATCATAACACTGGTGCCCTGGAGCAGCGTGCTGCCAGAAACCCACCCGATCCACGTTAATTCCCCTCTAGTTTTCTGGTGAGGAAGACTCACGGCTCTTTGAGCCAATGTGTCTCTCTTTCCTTAATTGATGTAGGGAGAGTTTTCTCTGCCTACGTAGCTTTTCTTTTCTTTTCAACTGGATATATCAGCCAGCCAAGCTTGTGTTTGTCATGCATGTGGGTTTTGAGCTCATCTTTTAGGTTAGTGAAGTAGAACAGAAAAGAAAAACTACGCAGGCAGTGAAGACACTCCCCGCATCAATTATGGAAAAGAGGATACCTAGGGCCAAGGCACCGTGTATCCCCTTCACCAAGTGAAGTAGATGGGTATGGCAGTGTGGGAGTGCCTTTGGGGGGGGAGGGGGGTGACGGAAAGCCAAAAGGAGTCACGGAAAAGTTCCTTGGCAATAGGCAGTGAGGTATCTGTGGTATTTATTACAGCTGCAGTTTGCGCGCAAGCATCAGCTCCCTCTTTGCCAACGACACCAGAATGGGCTTTAACCTAGTAGAAGTTGATCTGGCACGGTGAGTCCTCTGTGATGGTTGAAATAGCTTGGAAGAGGAAAAGCTTGGAAGAGGAAAAGCGGTACAAATCTCAAGCGTAAATAAAGGAAAGGTGTCATCCTGGGTGCGAACACTTTGATAGACGACCTCACCGCCAAGAGGGCTCGATCCCGGGACCACCTCCGTCTCCGGAGGCTCCTAGGGAGGCAACATTTGCTTAACCATGCAGGATCCTCTATCCCCTGTATTTCCGGGGACCCATGGTCGAGGTGTGTACCGTTTGTGTAGCTTGGATGAGCTCTGCATGGAGGTGGGTCCACATGTGCATTGGCTTGAGGACCTGCCTGTAGATTTGGGACAAACAGGATGCATTGTCAGTGGCTACGTCTGTGTGTCCCTGATGGAGCGCCACCAGGATGCCAGCCAGTTCTGCTCTGTTGATCGTGTTAGTTGGGCCATGGCCTTAAGGCTAACATTCAGTTGCGGTCAGTGGTGGTTGCCCTCCGAGGGCAGAGTCTGCACAAACTGCACCTGATATCCTCTTGCAACGCAATGCAAAACCTTACTTGGTTACGCTCAGCTACCCTTTAAGCAAGTTGAAGGCGGATATAGCAATGTAACCTTACCTTACCTTCCTTGATTTTGAGCTCATGAAGGTCCCCTTGCAACTCTTTCAACACTTCATTTTTGTTCTGGAGATTTAACAGGAAAGGGAAGGCTTACATTGCCATACAGGCCTTTCAGCCCAACAGTGAGGCTGCCAGTCCTTTCTTTAAATCTTTAAATCTGTAAATCTGTACTTCCATACTTGCATATGAATTATGGTGGGGATTGGTCCTTTTCTTAATGCTTACAGCCTGGAGGCACGCGTAGACACTTCACCCCAAGTCTTTCCTGCCTGTGAAGGCAGCTCGGTTTGAGGACAAACACACAAGCTAGGGACCGTCCCTATCGTGACGATAGAAATGGAATCAGAGTGCACTGTAATGAGGAACAGAAAGAAAAGTACAAGAGGGCAACTGACAGTTTAAACATGCACACTCCAGTACAGGTCGTACCTCAGATGTTGCTCAATCAGTCAGCGTATTTTTCACTCTGAAATAACACTAATTTGGCATGGTACTGCCTGTCCACTGGCACAGTTGACATTTTAGGTTGATCAAACAGATCAAATGCCATCCACCCTTATGATCCAAACCATTCAGGTCGGAGGGAGGAGGATACGGGCCAGGCTGTACTTGTAAGCCCCCTTAAAGGGCGAGGCACACATCTCGAAGAAGGCAACACATGGCTAACAACCCACAGTGGCCACTTTTAATCCTTTCCTTTCTAATGGTGACTTTTTCTGTTGGTGTCAAAGCCGATAGCCATTGGGTCCTACTTTTATGGACACCTGATAAGTCCCCAGTGTAGACATTTGCCATTTACTTTATTCCCATGCCAAAACAAGGGAGCTAATGTTCTTTTTCTAACACAACTTTCAAAGACGCAACCATGCTCCAGGTCAACACACGAAGTCCCTGGCAGGTTAAGACTGGTATGAGATCCATTTTACAACCAGTGAGCTGGTGTCAGAGTAATCACGAGCGCAGACATCGCGACCCCGCTGCTAGCCGCACCTGCATTGCAAAGGGAAAAATGCTGTGCCGTGGGCTCTTGTGGCAAACGTTTTGGCTATGCAGTGGACAAACTTGAATTGTTGATGAACATGACAAATGTGAAAGGCAGCAACGTAGGGTGCACTAGAAAAGAGAGATTGAGATCGTTTTACGTCAGCGTGAGCAAGCAAGCATACCTCAGCCACATCAAAGGGTTCGTGAAGGTACTCAAAGCCAGCATGTGACAGAGGCTCCACAGGATGCCGTTGCCCTTTGACTACATTTTTGTCCCCGTCCACTGTGCGGCAGAACTTTTGGATCAGCCTCTGGCGATAGTCCTGTTTGCCAGTAGCAGCAGCATCCAGCATTATTGGTTGAGAGGGCAGTAACCATGTCACTCAGGAATGAAAGGATTCTTTGATGAAATATCAGGCATTTGCTGCCAGATTCTCACTTAGTGCAGAAATTGTATGCACACAGTGCCAGTAATGCCCTCATGAGGTAGCAGCAATGACCCAGAGAAGATACCCAGCGCAATCAAAGGCCAGATACAGAATGAAAGGCCATGGATGGGGAAAGACGCGCCAGCCAAAAGGGCCGCGTCCCAGACCGTCAAAGATCATGAGTGTAAAGAAAGGCTTAAAAAAGAAGCATCTAAGAAGCACTCCAAGGCCGTCTGGAACGAAACAGGAAACGCCATTATGTGACGGCCATATTTTCTGTGGCAATGGCCATCCTTTGAACACTAAGCCAGGGAGCCATACCACAGGAACTTACCTGCCATTAATTTCATTTTGATTAACCAGTTCTTATGCTATAAGTTTTCCATGTCCGTACGTGGAAAAGGTTACCAAGCATTGTAAATACTAATGAGGGGCCAGATGCTAATGCGTATCCTTCCTAAATGTAAGGTTTGGCCTATTGCCGACATTTAAAGCGGCTTGTTCATGATTCAAATAACTTGATTCATCAACAAAGGGGCCCCACCTGGTACTCAGCAAAGTTGGCGATGTGCTGAGGGGGCAACGTCTGGCTGTGCAGGAGTGGGCTGATCTCAGCCACGCAGCGGCGATAGGCTTCGATCAGAGATGGCATGGAAGGATTGATGGGGGGGGACTTGCAGTTGCAAGGCTGCAAGGACAGCAGCAGGAGGAATGGGAGGGGCATGGGGGTTTGGATGAAACAAAAAGTATGATTAAATGAAGCATTGCACTGCCATGCACCTGATGGTTAAAGGAAGCACCGCTTGTGTACCTGATGAATAAAGAGTCTGATGAGTAAATGAAGCACTGCACAAGGGTTACAAGGGGAAAAAGGCCTCAGTAAAGACGTTTGACTGCTAGCCTGCAGTGAAGCACTGCACTGCCATGCACCTGATGGTTAAAGGAAGCACCGCCATGTATCTGACGAATAAAGAGTCTGATAATCAAAGGGAGCACTTCGCTGCCATGCACTCAATGATTTAAAGAAGCACCGCCATGTGCGCAATGATCTTAAAAAACCTGATGGTCAAAGGAAGCACTGCACCGCCATGCATTCAAGGTGCAAGAGGCACAACTCTGCTGGCGCTCATGAGCATATTTGCATGGGTTTGAATTTTCCAATCAACGATTGCGCGCAGATTTTCCAGGAAAGCTTCAGTGACCATGCACAAGGCACCATACCTATGAAGGTCCCAAAAACAGAAAAATCATTGTCAAACTGTATGGCAAGCAGGCCTTGCAAGAAAGGGGAATAAAAGGGATTTCAAGATGCCTACCCCGGCTTATCAGGCAAAGTTAGAGGTCCGGCACATTGGCATGACAAGTAAAGTCGCAAATCCAGCACATGTCCAAGTGTCAGCGCCTAACGGAGAAACTTAAAGACACACATAAAAAGTTGCGTGAAAAACCTGTTTGGAAGAAGGTTCGTGAGTGGGGACCTGTGCAATGAGGTGTAACAACCCCACACTGAGAAACAAAGGCTTACTGGAAGTCCAGAAGATGCACACCCCCTTTTCTGCACTTTTTGCTTACTCCTTTAAATAATATATAGGAACATCTGCATGTCCGAAATGGCAGAGATGCCAGAGAATATATGCATGCTCTGTACGCTACCAGTGGGCACCAAGTTGTTCCAGTGCTAGTGCATCCTCAGTACGTTTCTGTCGCACCTGAGGGGGGGGTGCCAGCTTGGCAAGTATCGACCTCCATTTCAACATGAACTCGTTGTATAGGTCAGTGTCCTCCAGGATGCCCTCGAAAGAAGCAAGCACCACGTCAGACATGGGCACAAAGATACTGCAAGCACACGTTTTTTTCTTGGTTACACGTGCCCAGGACATTTCGATGTCCCATACAGGCCTCTGCAAAAGGAGAACTGGCACAGTTAAAAAACGGAAGGGAAGCAAGAGATGCAGGCGCAATGAAAAGGGAAGCACAAGATGCAGGCGCAATAAAAAGGGGAGCGAGAGCACAAGTGCACAGATTGCCAGAGCAGTGCCAGAATGGCTTCAACACTTTGAGCACAGGTGCACACATCGCCAGAGCAGTGCCAGAATGGATGGATGATGAACCACGAGAGGAAAGAAAAAATGTCGATGGAAGAAGAGTCGGTGTTGAGGGCTTCAACACTTTGAGCACAGGTGCACACATTGCCAGAACAATACCAGAACGGCCTCAACACATGACAGACATGGTTAGGCCAAGCACCACATGACAGACATGGGTGCAACGCTTAATTTTGTACGGCATGTGCGAGAATGTCTAATCAGAACCCTGAGCTCAAGAGCTGTATATATCAATTGGAGGAGGTGGGGGTTGGTGGGTGGATTCAGAGGTAATTCAACTTTTTGGGAACCCCCCTCAGAATGTTTTCAAGCCATTCTTACAGGACTCTACATGTACCATCAGATTTCTGGGTGCAGGGCCTGTGATCGGCACACTTTCGCTTAAGGCCAATGAAGGGGGGTGGGGTGTATCTGGGTGCATGACTGTAGGAGTCAGTCTGTCAATCCCATGCGCACGCATAAGTGTGGGCATCACATTCAAACTCCTTTTCTTTACACCTCAGCCTATAGCAGTCATGCGTTTTGGCTGATGGCTCCTCTCTTGTGAACCCTGTCCCATGCGCACGCATAGGTGTGGGCAGCAGAGGCGGTGTGTGGAGACAAGGGTGCAGCAAACCAGACCAAACTTCCAGGAAACCTTCTCAAGGCGCTCATTTGGATGTGAAATCGGGAAGGCAGTTTGGGGACTGACAAGCTTCCTGTGGGTGCCTAGCATAACATGCATGCATGAGCGTCTGTGGCTCAGTTCTTGCCCCATAACTCCGCTGCAATTCATCTTATGGCTGCAGTAAGTATGCAAATGGATGCAGGTTTTGACAAGGAGCAGGTTGGTACCCTTCTCATTAGGGTAGGGGCACCGGAAGCGGGGTAGGGAGGTGAGGGGGTGGATCAGGGGGTTCCAGACTAAAATTTACACTGCCTTCCAGTAGCAAATTTTTTTACGCCTCATGATCCTGAATCCAAAACCTGATAAGCAAGGGGAGCGCCACTGAACAATTGGCGAAGCCAGCCCTTCACTTCCAGAAGGCTTCAGTCATGACTCAGGAGGCATGATCCCCAAGGTACAGAGGCTCTACCCCCATCAACTCTGCTTTGTACATCAATGATCTAGCTTTATTGAGTGATAGCACTGTGAATCAATTGGTTCGGCCAAGCCAAAGCTGGGTCGCCCGTTAGAGGAGGTACCAACTAGTTCTTATCTTATGAATAAAACCTTATGTTGACTGACAGTTTGAATTTCCCTGTGCCACAATGCACATGCATGCGTGTATGCAGCATTCTGCGCTGCAACTGCTGCACCCTGCATGTGTTTTGCTAGCAAGGGTGAGCCATGCAAGCTGCAAACCATTGTCTGCCCATTCTTATGGGCCTGAACCAAGCAGGCCATGCACTAGAGACGCAAAAATCCACAGAGCACAGGGGTAAATGAATGGATGTCTGCTCCTCATCGCGCCAGCACATTGCAAAGGTTTTTCCACTCTACTCACTGGGCACAGCACACGTAAAGCAAGGTTTATAAAATCATCGCACTTGGAATCATGGAAATCAGCAAAGCCACCAGCAAGCTGAAGTCATTTGCAGGGGCAATTGGATTGTGTCAGCCAGGCCTTGGGCTCAGCATTGCACAGCATGAGGATATGCTGAGTGACGTGCCATCAGTTGCCGTTCAGTGGACAGGGGGTGGCCGGGATGGGTTCCACAACACGTCTGCTTCTTGGATGCTAAACATAAAAAAGTTGCACCACACGCCACCCAAATTTGTATGCAATGCCTAGGTGAAGGTTTTTGCTTGGCAAGAATGCTGAGTTTCAGGGCGGGGGGTGCCTGGGTGGGTCATGCTGGCCGTCTCCTGCTTACCTACCGACTAAGGAAGTTTTAGAACACTTTGCCTGTGGCCTACCCTGCCCCCCTACATTGCAGGGCTACCCGGCATAGTTTGCTTGGACTGCATGCATTGTTGTCAGGGCGGGGGGTGCGCTTGGTGGGCCAGGGCAGCAGGTGTGAACTTTCCAGGGAAACAGGGACAAACCTTGGGGCTCCCCATGATGGGGCTTTGCCAGGGCGTTCAAATTCATTTAAATTGGAAAGTAATTCCTGGCTGAAGAGTCCCTGCAAAAATGTCCCCACAAAAATGGCATCATAAGGCCTCCCAGGCCCCAAGCTCAGGCTCCAAGCCCCTTGCTAGCTGGCTCAAGCACGTGACCCCAGCCAGCAGCACTGTCAAGGACTTGATATTCTTAATTTTCATGTGGGGATACTTTGGAATGGCCATGGACCTGTGATATTTTCAGACAGATAAAGTCAGGGCAAACACCACATTAAACATGGGCGTAATCGCATTGCGGACAAAGATGATTGCCGGCTGGCCTCGTAAATTTATGATTCCATAGACGTTGTATCTGTATACACTCATGAATACATTTTTTATATCGTACAAAAAGTATAGCGCCGTGCAAGAATAACGTTTTCTGCCCTGGGAGGTGACTGCGTGATGGTAGATTGAATATCTATTTTGAGAGTGCGCAGCAGCAAGGAAGAGAGCGGCAAAGAAGAGAGTGGTGAGGAAGGTTCCAATGGCAGCAGGAGCATGGAAAGGGTGGCAGTGATGAAGAATAGAAATGAGAATAGAAATAAAAGCAGAGGGGTTTGGGCAAAGGGGAATTAGTATGGGGCAGGGTTGACGATCTTAAGATAACCTGAACTGGAAAAGCTGAAATGGACTTAAGTTGTGCTTGAACAGGCCCTGTTCTATTGTGTTCATGAACCTTGATCTCCTAAGCAATGCCCAATGTGATTTTCTGGACAAACGGAGGCAAAAGCCCCTGTGTGGTTGACGCACAGCTGTGTAAAATGTCTATTTCAGGGGCGCATGGTTGATGCATGGTTGCAAAGAATATTCATTTTTGGGGGGTGCGTGATGAGTACATTTCTGTATGGTAGATACTACAGGGTATTAAGATATCAATGAGATGGCAAGACAATGGGAGCAAGCACTGTATCAGACACGGGCGCTGATGTATAATGCAAGCACATGCACGCTCAACATCACAGGCATGCTGCTCGTAGATGGGCTGCGCTGAGCGCATGCCACCTGTCGGCTGCAAAGTGGCTTCACACACATTTACCTATTCTAATAAAAAACAAAATACATCGAAGGCGATCTCAAACACAGAGAAGATTGTGGTTTACTACTTTTTAGGGTCGCCCAGAATCGTGATTACACAGGTCCCATCCACACATGTACAGTACCTGATGAGATCATGAGGCTGTCCCAAATTATGGCCTGGTTTGCAAGGCCTACGTTCGTTGCATTTGGAAGACCAATAGAACAAGGTATTCCCCTGAGCAACTGTGCCTGCCTATGATAATTGTGACCTTCAGTGTGACTGTGCTGCCGCCAGAGGAGGAGGCAATAGAATAGGCTGCCTGTGTTTTTCTGCCAAGCGCTCTCCCCGAAAGCCTGTTCCAGCCCCCAAAGACGTGAACACTTTTAAGAATGGGGTTGGGTGATTTTCAGGCCCACCAGAGCCATGAGATGATCTCACCTGTGTTGCTTGGCAACTTGCAGCGCCAGACAAGCACGGTAGAGGCCAAGGGCGCATGCAGTACTACGCACTGAGATCATGGTTGGTGGGTAGAAGCTGCAGGGCAAGAGAGCATGCATGAGCATATTCCTTTGCTCAGAATAGTGGGAGCGTTCTTGTGCCATGTATCTAGCGCAGCAAACGGCCCGTGAGGGAATGGCTCGTGAGGAAGTGGTTTGTGGAAAAATGGCTTGTGAGGAAATGGTTCGTGAGCAAATGGCTCGTGAGGACATGGCTTGTGAGGAAATGGTTTGTGAGCAAATGGCTCGTGAGGAAATGGTTTGTGAGGAAATGGCAAGTTGGTGCCGTACGAGTAAGTAAATGCCCTGAAGAGCAATCCAAGAGCTTGACAGTGTGCTAGGAGTCGCCATTCTTAACACGGAGCACAGCGGGCACCTTCTGTTGGACCTCTGCTCTCTGGTTGTGCTCATAGAAAGGAAAAAGATAAGGGAACAAGAAAGACCACACCAGCCCCCCGAAACACGTGTTCATCAAGGAAAGGCTTCCTAACCAGCAAGCCATAGCAGGTTGTGCTCACAAGACTTGCGGGCACATGACGTTTGCTCACCTGTAGGGCACCAAGGGTGGAGGATCTGCAGGAAGCGGTCCAGCCCGGAAGACGAGGTGCGGATCCTTCTTGAGCTTGAATGCGCCCCCAAACGCCTTCTCCTGTTGCGCGGCTTTGTACAGATCATCCAGTTTCTGCATGAGGAGCATTCATGGGGTGCTGCGTCACTGCATGCTGTACACTTTCACGGGGCACTGTGTCAATGGATGCCGTGAGTTCAGACTCACGGCACCGTGTCAGTGCATGCAGTGGGTACAGACTTACGGCACAGTGTTAATGCATGTCCCATGCAGGGGCACTGTGTCAGTGCATGCAGTAGGCACACATCCATGGGGCACCGTGCCTATGCACACTGTACGCAGGATGAACCTGAGTCATCAGTGCCAAGCCTACAGCCCAGCAAGGATTTTGGCTGCAGCCATGCATCAGTGCCATATGCCTACAGCTGCAGCCATGCATCAGTGCCATATGCCTACAGCTGCAGCCATGCACCAGTGCCATATGCCTACAGCTGTAGTCATGCACCAGTGCCATATGCCTACAGCTGTAGTCATGCACCAGTGCCATATGCCTACACCCAAGCAAGGATTTTGGCTGCAACCACACGTGCACCTGGAATTCTTAGCAATACAGGTCTCATTTTGGGGTACTGTCAAGAACCTGCTTCTGTTCAAGCAAAGAAACTTGGGTACTTTTCATTGTCTCCATCTCTTGCATGCGTCCCCTGAATCCTTGCCCAGTCATGTCGGTTGCTAAACATCTCCAGTCATAGCCATCATAATTTTTCTTTTGGCTTGTGAAGTAGTGTCTACCAAAACAGGCAACGAATCATGCTACAGCAATAATCAATCATTCTCCAAAATCATAACATGTGGTGCAAAACCGAGTACAGCACACACAACATGTGCGTGCACAATTGCTTACACACGTATGCAAGCACATTGACACCATGCTTGGGAGACAAGCATGAGCTGCATGGGACAACCTAACGGTACTGGAACCTATCTTGGCACACAGAGAAAACAGTGCAAATAAGGACTTGGGTCATCTATGAGGGGAGCAAGCAAACACTTTCAACACAAGCACAGACCCACTTACGTTGGATGCATAGATGGTAGTAAAGGCAAACACTTTCAACACAAGCAGGCCCACTTACGTTGGGAGCATAGATGGAACCGTAGTAAAGGGGCACAGAGATGGACTGCTCCTGCGTCAACTGCACACATCAGATGCAGGGAGGTTTACAGGCTCAATTCAGAGTGCAAGAACACAGGAATGTAAGTGTGTAAGCTCCTATGCATGCTCAACCAGCAAAGGAACCCCCGCAAACATGCAGGCTATAACTGCATGGCTCTGTGTGCGTGTGTGTGTCTGTGGGTTGCGTGTGTTCATGCAGTTTATGAATGCGTGACTCCTGGCCATTATAAGCATCATGGCCATTTCTTAGGTCCAACCGATTTGAACAGACTTGCTGAACACATTAGGTACAATGAATTGAAACTCACTTGCCCCAGGAGAGTTACCTGCTGTCCAAATCATCATGGCACACACCCTGTACCTCAGGCCACTTCTTGTTCCCTGTTGTTCTCTGCAAAAGCGCACCTCTCTACACCTGGAAAAGCTGATCATAGACCAAGCACAGGTGATCTCATCCACCATCTGGGATGCCTGCACGAGTGCCAGAAGAGACCAAGCACAGGTGATCAAAGGCACAGGTGATTACAGATTAAGCATGTGTTCATGATGACCCCAAAAGAATGATCCCAAAGATAGCCGGCAGGAGCATCAAGTGCGGCAGTGGTGACCACTTGTGCAGAGGGGGCAGCATAGCAGGCAGCCACTGGTCTGGTGTGTGAATTTATGCACGCATTCATTGGCATTTGCAGGAGTTGCCCAGTGGTGTGTTAAGGACTGCTGGTACGGCTGGCTCTGAGCCCACTCAGAAAAAGAAAGCCAGTGAGAACACTCCCAACATCAATTGCGGAAAAGGAGACACATTGGCTCAAAGAGCCGTGAAGCTCCCTCACCATAGGGAAAGAGGGAAGCAAGTGTGGGTCTGGCGGGGTTCTGGCAGCACACGGCCCCAGGGCACCAGGGTCATAATGAGTGCTTTTTCCTCCAAATGTAGAGCAAGCAAGTAAAAAGTTGAGTAAATGGCAAGCCATTCTGTCTGTGGCGCGTTTGCTGAGCTGAGCTGATCAGGTTCCATCTTCATACATGGGGCAGCAGCATGACCTTGGGCTATGCTTTTTGTCATGCTGCAAAGGGATTACATGCTGCGAAGGGTTTGCCAATCACACACACAAATGCAATAAAAATATATCTATGTGATTACATACATTTAATATAAAAATGTGTCAAAAATTTAACAGAAAACCGAACTCCTACGCATTGCAGCAGGAAGACAGGGATAGTTACCTCCAATTAGAGCTGCGCTCTGGTGCCAAGGGAATCAAATCAGAGATGCACTCAGGCGTCAAGGGGTTTAAATCAGAGATGCACTCAAGGGTCAAGGGGCTCAGATCAGAGATGCGCTCAGGTGTCAAGGGGCTCAGTCTTGAGGACTTCAAATTAGAGATGCGCTCAGGTGTCAAGGGGCTTAAATCAGAGATTTGCCCAAGCGCCCCTATACCCCTACATGCAGGGATCAAACCAGAGATGCGCTCAGGTGCTAAGGGGCTCAAATTAGAAATGCGCTCAGGTGCTCCTAAACTCCTACATGCAGGGATCAAACCAGAGATGCGCACAGGTGCCAAGGGGCTCAAACCAGAAAAGCACTCAGGTGCTCCTAAACTCCTACATGCAGTGGTTAAATCAGAGGTGTGCACAGGTGCCAAGGGGCTCAAACCAGAAAAGCGCTCAGGTGCCCGTAAATGCAGGGGTCACATCAGAGACGTGCTCACGTGTCCCCACCTTATGCTCAGAGGATGGCATGGTTCTGGTGTCGGCGATGTCTAGCCGGTACGAAACATTCAACTCAACATACCTGCGGGCGATGGAGCAGTCACATAAGACAGTGAGCAACAAAGACGAACACCAATGCACTGATAGGAGCTGGACCTGAGCGTGGCAATGCAACTCTGCAGGTGTGATCCTTGCCTGCCTGACGCTCATACGTTTCACGTGGCAAGCTGCATCCACACAGCCTGACGCTCACATGTTCTACGTGGCAAAGTGCATCCACACAACCTGACACTCATGTGTTCTACGTGGCAAAGAGCATCCACACAGCCTGACGCTCATACGTCCTACGTGGTAAGGTGCATCCACAATGTTTAGGCCCCAAGTCTTCCTCTCATTTCATCTCTTTCCCTCCTTTTTCCTACAAGCTGGAGCAGGTATGTCGCTGCTGTCCACGAGGCCACCTCTGGTCCACACAACACCATGCCTGAGGACCACCACACCACACCGACGCTTTCACATGCTGATCTCATGCAACCTTGTACACAAGGGCTACTATTGGCCCATAACTTTGCACTGCAGCTCCCCACATAAGCTTATGACTGAAGCCATCAGGGACGGGTCATTCGTGAAACACAGATTTCAAAGCACGGCAAGTATTGGCCAAAAGCAATAAACGGTTGAAATGGCTGGTTCCAGTGCATAAATTCATGATTTTCCACCTGTTTCTCCCTCATTCACCACCTGCCTCACCTCATCATGCTTTCTTGCTGAGCCAATGTAACATAATCTCAGGACTGTCCTTTTTTGGCTTAGTAAAACGCTCATGGCCTTGGGGGTGCAAGAGGGGGTGGTTAGGAGTCCTAACCATTAGACCCACCCAGGCATCCCTCCCACCCAAGACCCTACCTCAATAAATGGCTCATAAAATCTGGGCATGAACGCGAAAATTCGCATTCCACACGTGTATGTGCGAACAGCAATTCTCAAACTCACGAATGCCCCTGGAAGCCACATTCGTCAAACAAATTCGACTATGCCACAGGCATTTTGATCAACAGCCATGCCATTTCTCTGAGCACGACAAACACTTCATGGTGCTGTTGAATGACATATGAGGTCGATCAGAAGACATTGAGCCCCTGCCATAGGTTCTCAAGCTTCCAAACAACCAGCAAGAAAATCAGGCTTTTGTTCATCTGCATGATTCCTGTGATGACAAAGAATATTCCAGATCTGGGAGTGATCTGGAAGGTCTGGGAACATCTATAAGTGACCTGAAAGGTCTTGGATGACAGGCGTTTGTTCATCTGCATGATGGAAAGGTCTCAACAGGCCTGCAAGAGACTCCCAACCCCACATCCCAGCCTAACTTGATGGTTCCTGAAATGACAAGTGCCTCAGCAGGCTTGCCAGAGACTCCCAATCCACGTCCTGGCCTTTTAAAACCCTATTCCCACTAGGGTCCCCCCTAATGTGTCATCTGTTTTGGTGTGGGTTTTCACATGAGGCTTGCATGAGACTCAAAAACCCGCACCCTGGCCTTATATGGCATCAAGCATGCAGCCATTCAGGGCATACACCCAAAGCGCTGGGACAAGGTTGCCTGCAGCACCATCACAAGCAGCTTTAAGCTGGATGGCCTGGAACCTCTTTTCGTTCCTACTGTGCTGCATACCTATCTAAAAATGTAAAACTCATGCCACTGGCATTTACCAGCACTCAGTAAGCTAAGCGTGCACAGCCATATCAGGAAGGCATTTTGCTGTTTGCCTGCTGATCACTCATTGCCACTCTCTGCAAGTCATTGTGAGCACTCATTGTAACACATCATTATGAACCAGACTTGTCCTAACAACTCATAATGAACAACACTTGTTGTCACAATACTCTGGAACCACTCACTGTAGCCACATAGCCTGCTTGTCTGTTGCTCACTCACAAAGACAGAGTGGAGTCGTCGATGATGCGCGTGCCGATCCGAGGGTCTCCTTGCATCTCACTGCACCGGACTATAATCGGCTCCTGTGGAGACATTTGCATAAAAGAAATTATTCTGACTTGCTTGCGACTGCCACTCTCCGAATTCATAAACATGGCATCTGTAACGAAACGCCCTGACAATATTGGTAACCGTAGGTTGGCATTCCCAGCTTCATAAAAAAAAAATAAGTTTACTCCTGCTCCAATGCAACTACTTCCGTCATTTGACGTGAAAGAAAAAAGGACATCAATCTATCATGCCATTAATTTTTATGAGGTCAATATTGAAAACACCCCCCCAGATCTTGAACCTTTGCGCATCCTGAATCACTGGCATCTCAGTATTGGACTCTCTCATTCCGTATCAGAAATTGGTCATTTTTGATCACCAATAAGTAAGCTCAGAAGCAATGCATGAGGTCAAAGTTAACGACATTGAAGTTGTATCAGGCAGGATCTTCGCTGATGTAAAAGGTTGAAAATGCACATCCTTGCAGCGTGCTGCCAAAAACCATCAGATATGGTGGAAAATACAGGCTTGAACTGCAAGAGGCCATGAGGAATCTCTCCTCAAGTGTCAGGGCCTTGAACAGCAAACAAATTGGCATGGATTTCAGACTCACAGTTCATGACCCTGTTGCGGTCGTGCGCAACCCTGTGTGCCCTGTTGGAGACATGCACAAACCGGCACAAGTTCCCAGCTTGTGCCCCTTTTCTAGATACGCCAAACCCTGCATGCTTCTTTTACATACATGCAAAGAGTCCCCGTTGCAAACATGCACAGGCCTGAAGTTGATGGTGTTGCTCATGCAAAAGCTCGTGAAGAACCCCAGCTTGTACTCCTGTTGCGGACATGCACAGGCTTGAACTCTATGGCGTTGCAGACGTGCACGCACCGGTTTGAATTCCCAGCTTGTGCCCCTGTTGCGGACATGCAAAGGCTTGAAGCCAATGATGTTGCCAAGGAAGCGGTTGCTGGAGCTGTCGAAGATGCCGATGCGCGCGATGTGCACGTTTGGGGTCCGGAGACCTCGCAGGCCTGCAGGGAAAGAGCAGCGGCAAAATGATGCACATACGGATGCCTGCAATGACAAGGCAGCTGCAACATCGGCTCAAGGAGAAGCCTGCAAAAAGAACACAACACCAAGAATGGGCTGCAAAAAAATGCAACAAGATGTGCTCATTGGTACGCCTGCAACAACAGCAAACAGCACCAATATGGATGCCTGCACATGAATGCAACAGCAGAAACTGCAAATAGGGATGCCTGCAATAAAAAACGCAAAAGCACAGGCTTGATAGAAATGCCCGCAAGACAAATGCAAAAAGTGATAAAAAGAGTGCCTGCAGGAAAACACAACAGTGAGAACCGTTGATGGAGATGCCTGCAAGGAAGCACAACAACAAACACTGCACGTACAGATGCCTGCAAGGAAAAGAGAAAGGCAGGAACCGCACATCAGGAGCACATGCAGGAATACATAAATTTCTAGGCCACAGGGACGCATGCTGTGGCATACCAGCACAAGCTTCAGGTTGCAAACAGCCCTCTGTGTGCTCACTTTACTTTTGAGTAAGCAAAGGTGCCTTTGCTTCTTTAACGCGGCATCGCAGGTATTTTGTCATATTTTGCTGCTGTGCACATCACATATTTTTTGCAGACGAGCTTCATGGGTGGTTTAGCATCCAAGAGGAGAAAGCTAAGCAATGCTTTAAAATGCACACGCATTTGACAGTGCATGCATAAAAGCTTCTGAATGGCCAAGAACCTTGACGGTTTTGCAATGATATCCGCTCATCACGGGGGAGGAACGGCAGTCATTTTCCATCTGAGCTCGATACTTGGTTCTGCTCTTGTAACTTTCCTGGTCATTACCATGCTTGCACCCCCAAGGATCTCTTCCTTGCGTGTGCATCCAGCTAGCAGCGCGGGCCCTCACCTGCCTTGGCCACGCCCTCTGCCTTCACAAGTTGTATCCCAATAATATCTTACAATTGCCACAAGAGTGCAGAATCCTGGATCAGGGCTCCACTAGAAGAGAAGGCAGGGTCCAGGAAGCGTGTGCATCAATCTAGCAGCGCAGGCCTTCACCTGTCTTGCCCACGGCCTCCGCCTTCACAAGCTGCATCCCAAACTGCCACACAGGCGCGGAGTCTTGGATCAGTGCCCCATCAGCAGTGAAGGCGAGGTCCAGGAAGCCCTGGTGCCCTGGCTCCAGAGCAGGTTGTACTATGTCGCATAACCTGAAGCGCAGAGGCCATGTGAGCACACCCACACTTACAAGGGCCGTGAAGCCTTATCATTGGGCGTACACTTTGGAGACAGCACGCGATGAGGTTCTGAGACGCCGTGTGGCGGGAGACACTTTCAATGCAGATGGTTCTTACTGAATGATGTCAGGCTCACATGGGCCAAACCCACAATGACCAGGCGCTTACATGGACCAGGCTTACATAGCCCAGACCCTGGGCAAGACCAGATACCATTCTGGCATAAAGGTTATCAATGATCGCTCCTGGATCATTTCTGTTTCTTAGGATATGAGTCCTTGCTCATGTATTGCCCAGTTTTCCCCCACCTCCCACCCTAACATGCATGAGGCGCGAGCTGTGAGTGCATGTCGCAGTAATGCTGACCAAACACACTCTTCAGTGGTGACGAGAAGTCACAACATCATCCCCCTGATCCATGATGCAACACACCCTTGAATCAACCACTTTAAAGCGTACCTTAGGAAACCCTCTGGTTTTGACCAGTCCTCTTGTGCCAATTTCATGCTGCCTTGTGTATCAAGATGACCTTTGTCACAATAAACAGCATTCAGAGGTCCTGGTGCTTGGATTCCCACGCCTTTCTCCCTTCAAAAGTTAAAGAAACATTTGCCAGTTCTCTCTCTCACAACAAACCTGACAAAACCCTGATCGGCTTTAAAGCTAACCCAAAGCTGTGCATCCACCCAGCAATGCATAGTACGTCCCCTCCCCTCCCAAAAGTGCCTCACTGTCCTATAGACAAAGCCAGGCTTGGAGTGGAAGCCCTAAGTACCCTCTTTCTTATCAACATAGGGAGCGGTTCTGCTGCCTGCATAGCTTTCCTTCTCCTTTGCAGACTTGGAGCTGAAGCCCCAATGCTCACATGCATCCCACTCCAGCACCGGCAGCAAGCTCTTCACCAAGGGTCACCTGTTCTGCTTGTTCTTGGCCTTGCTCTGCAGAAGCGACGCCTTGGCGTTGTGCTTGAAACGCTTGTTGGGGGTGGCAAGCTCCACAGTGTGCACATAGGCCATTTTCTGCAGGCAGCAGATGCATGTGGACAGCAAAGAGCACGTGGGCATGTGGGCAACGAGAGCATGTGGGCGTGTGGGCAAGGATGTTTTGAATGCAGGGCCACAAACTTGTATAGAGATTTAGATTGAATCTTCTAAGCATCCCTTACAAGCTGGAGCACCACACCTGGGACGACCAACTCTAACTTTTTACCACTTTACGCTATCCAGCTCCATTTAATCAGACACTCAGTGGACCTGGAGTTGTCCAAAACTGAGGCAACTTAGGTTCAACCTGGTATGTTTTCTTAACCACGGCTGTCACGTAAAAAAGAGGACAAAAAAAGGGCAGAGCCCAACGGAGTGCTCTGCTCCAAGGCGCTGCAATAGCAGAAGCACTGGAAGCCTCAAGCTCAGAGCCAGCATGCTTCAGGTATCTACCAAAAACCAACTCCAGAGCTGAGGTGCCTCACACAAGGTTCGTGCGGAAAACAGAGGAAAAAAAGAACAAATTACGCCAGCCCAATGGCCGCATGCATCAAAAAGAAAGATTCCCTAAAGATGTGTGCAGAGCAACATTTACCTAAGTGGCACAACCCTGCGCCCATTGCTGGCCGTTTTAAATTTTCCAAGACAGGCAGCCTGAGCATCAGCAGCTCGCAGGCCCCACGCTTTTTCCTGCACACCACATTGCTTACTGAAGTGGCACAGCCCAGCTCCTCTGGCTGGATTTCCAAACCTGAATAGGCAGCCTTGGCACCAGCTAGCAGGCTCCACGCATCTTTCTGCCCAGCGCATTGCTTGCCGCTGCGGCACAGCCCAGCTCCTATGGCTGCCTTTTTGAATCTGGATAGACAGCTTAAGCACCCACTGGCTGACGGTGCAGCCTCTGCGTGCTCTCCCCCGGTCTGCTAATGCACACGCAGCAATTCCCCCAAGACTGCAAGCGCAAACCCTGCTGATGCTATTCTGGTCTGCTGCCGCACACTCTGCGCATCCCCCCAGATTGCGAGGAGAGACATTCCTGCACGTTTTCTTGACATGCTCAACAGGACTGCCAGTCACTCAGCACGTCTTCCCCAAAACAGAAAGGACAAACCCTCTGCAGGACAGACGCGGCAAGGACAGACCCTGCAAGACCGACTCTGTAAGGACAGACGCGGCAAGGACAGACCCTGCAGGACAGTCTCGGCTGGGTGGACTCTGCAGGACAGACTCTGCAGGACACACTTCGTAAGGACAGACTCTGCAAGGACAGACTCTGCAGGACAGACTCTGCAGTAACTCCGCAAGGACAAGAGACTCTACACATCCGTCAACTTTGCTGCTGCAGGCGCTACCTTGCTCTCCAAACACCGTCACACACACACACACACACACACACACACACACACACACACACACACACACACACACACACCTTGACGCCCATGCTGTCCAGGAAGTGATTCTGCGCGTCCAACAGGTCCACTGTTTGCGGAATGGGTGCTCTCCCCTGCATCCATGGTCCATCCATAATCCACACGTAGGATTTTCAATTCCCATACATATATGCCATTTATATTGTACTTTCCATGCCAAAAAGCTGATACATACATGGCGAATTTATATGAAATTGGCCATACACACACACACGTTCTGGGAGCATCCATACACATTGTTTGGTAGGGTTGGCCAAATCCGTATAAAATTGCCACATGCTTCACATTTGTATTGCAGATATGCAGGAACATACAGCATATGTAAATGTGCACAAAATTAGTAAACCCTTATTGTAGGTATGCTTCCCAGGCATACCTGGGCAATCCAGTTTGTTGACCAGGCTGCATGACCATGAGCAGCCGAAGCATTGAGTTGTCACCAAGTTGTCATGATTTTACCAGGAGAGCAACTGCTGACCATCCAGGTCGTTGATCAAGCAGGCAGTGCATGTGATTGTGATCCTGCACCCTGGTGCTGCCAATGTCCATACTTTTGGCTACTACTGGCTACGCCCTGGGGCTGCCAGCGTCCTTACTAGCTGACATGCACCTTTACTTAACGACATCCTTGTGCTACACCCTGGTGCTTGCAGTATTACTTTTTTATCTACTAGCTAACATCAATGAGTGCCTCCCATGGTGTGCTCACATTCGTCAAGGACCTCTGGCAATGCAATTGCTCCTGATGTCAGCATATCAGCACCAGTGGGTGCTGCATGCAATGTGAGTATGAAGGGACAGGGCTTGCAGCTTCCGGTTTCTCTCCATTGTAACCATTGAGCTTGGCGGGACAGAGTGCACAATGCAAGCAAAGCGAGAGGGGAACATTTCAGGAACGCGCAGACTGTGCTCATGCTGTGCTCATACTGCGCTCGTGCTGTACACATTGCAAGCAAGGCAGGAGGGGCATTTCAGGAACGCGCAGGCTGTGCTCATGCTGTGCTCATGCTGCGCTCAAGCTGTGCACATTGCAAGCAAGGCAGGAGAGACACTTCAGGAACCCGCAGGCTATGCTCGTGCTGGGTTAGCTGGGTCAGAATACTGAGCCATATGGTGGGGGGTAGGCCCTAGTGTAGCTCTCTATGGATGACAATCACGACCACTGGATCCCTTCTATTTGCTGAAAAAGAAGCAAGCTGTGATGAAGCCGGGATGGCTGTTGGCAGGGGTTTTGGGGGTGCAAAGGCTGGCTGGGTGATGAATCAGTTGCTAAAGCTTTGCAGACATGGAGAGCTCAGTTTGGGCATCCTTGAGCCGCTTTCCAATCCAATGTTTTCTAACATTTCCAATCCCAATGTTTTCTAACATTTCCAATCCCAATGTTTTCTAACATTTCCAATTCCAATGTCTTCCAACCCTTAGCCAAGCATCATCTTTTCCTGCAACATTTCATGTGCAAAGCTATGCCCAGTATTTCCGTGTAACAGGCAAGACGCCCCACAGATGTGTGTATGACAGACTCTCATCAATGCAGCGCTTGGAATGCGCGCACAATAACAGACAATGGCACACTTGTAAAAGTCGACAACAAGCAAACCCATTGAGCCGCCACATTGCGCCCTTCCCGTGCCGCAGAACACGCACCTGTGTTGCAAGAGCTTGTAAGACGTCGTTGGCTTGTACTGGGGTTAGCGCAACAACAGGCTCGTTGGGAGGTAGCTGATCGAGCGTGAACACAGGTGGGGCGCCCACATAGGACGTTGGCGTGAAGGCCTGCATTGCTCCTGGTCACACTTTGAAGCCCTAGCCAAGACAATTTTTGTTGCAGGAAATGCCGCACTCTTCCGAGACCTGCATGATGTGGCAAACAAAAAGCTTGAAGCGAAGCATGAATGGAGTGCAAGAGCAGTCAAACATATGCACATATGCCTGTTATAGGTGCACTTGCACGATTTTTCAAAAAATGTGTGTTTATCTGAGCATGCTCGGTATAAGGCTCTGGTTAAAATAATGCAACAGCGAAGGATTGAAACGCAGGAAGCAAAGAAGCTTCTCCCAGATTTTCATAACGACGATCCTGGTAATACAATTCCTGCTCTGCTTTCATGCTTGCGCAGCCTTGCACCAGTAGGAGGCGCTCTTTTCAGGGTTGAGGTTATGCATGAAGAGGTAAATGGAAAGTGAGAACTGGTACACATGCGTGAGCATGTGCACGAGTGCGAGCTTGCGTGCATGCATGCATGCGTGTGTGAATGCTCATGTATGTGTGCTCATGTGTGTGTATGTGTGTGTTTGTGCACATGTGTGTGCGCGCTTTTTTAATAATGAGGGTCAAAGTCAAACCCACCTTGATTACTTCCAAACACATCAAGGTCGAGGTCGTACCAATCCCTTTTCCCCAGTAATGAATGCAGAAGGAAAGTTCATCCTCAAGGCCTGCCAGCCCGGGTCGTTACAAATTACTAAATTGCACGGTCTGGTGCTTGGAATGACTTAATTTTAAATTTGGACTTTTATATCAACTATACTGGAATACTGGTAATTAATTTGTGTGGCAGTGTGGCATGCTTTGTCAAAGTCGTTATTTAGTTGTACACGCTGGAATTGAAGTAATCGGTCTACGCATCGTGGGTAACAATTCAATTTATTTCACACACACATACACACACGCATTGTTAAACACACGTCATCAACGGGCAACAAAATGGACGAAACTGCCATGTACTTCTGTAAGTTGACGTCAAGACGGCTATACCAAGGCGCCTCCCCACAATGGCAATTTAGGAGGCGTTTCCTAAGTGATTAATAACATGCTTCTGTGGCGTCCTGCTCGCAGGTAACGACCAACAATACCCGATGAATGGGGGCGGTGAGTTATATTTGTCGGCAGAAGCTTCGAGAATGAACGCACACACACACACACACACACACACACACGCACACACACACACACACACACACACACACACACACACACACACACACACACACACACACACACACACACACACACACACACACACACACACACACACACACACACACACACACACACACACTCACACGCACTTGTTCGTGATATGACATATTGGCAATGTTCCACACATGTGTACACCCTCTTTGACGATGAAGGTTAGCCTGCGAAAAGAGGGCAGGATCCTCTAGAGGATATATCCGGATCCGGATATATTGGACTAGGCCCCAAAACTCTTGCAATTTTAGGTATCTTACATGCATTTTAATTCTATCCGCATACCATTATGTTGCAAATTTGCGTGCAATAAGGGTCATGTTGATGTTGACTCAGGAAAATCCTATGTCTGACAAACCTGGTAAAAATGCCTAGAGGGGAGTCTGACGTGGTTCAAAGGGCCAATCTTAATGTAGCCAAAGTAAAATGTCACGAAGAAGGTTGCAAAGAAGTGTGCAACTGCAAAAAGTGCAGTTGGAGTTGGTTGAAAGGTGGTTACATGGTGACTGGTGCTTGTGCTGGGTTCGATCCCCAGAGATATATATCCTTTGATATCTGGCATTGGGCCAAAGGGCAGTTACAGAAGAGCAGTCATAGCGCCCCTTGGGCTCTATCTTAACATAGAAGCGCTAAAGCGTATTGGGGAATGCGGATTTGAACCCGAAAGAATGAGATTCTTTTCACTGAAGAACAACCCTGAGATTAATATTACAACGTTGTAATATTTATCTATGGTTAACTATGGCAGGATGGGCAGGGGGAGCGCATGAAGGGAACGTGAAGAACTGAAAGAGAGACCTCTACCTGAACTGGCCAGGGTTTCTTTTGCTGTTCTTTGTGCTTTTGAGAATGTTTGAGACAATGCCCCATGTGCTTTGGGGGCAAACAGGGGCAAAAGCCCCTGCGTGGTTGATGCGCAATTGTGTAAAATATTTATTGGAAGGGTGCGTGGTTGATGCATAGTTGCATAAATTATTTATTTTCGGGGGGTGCGGGATGAGTCCATTCTTGTATGGTATTTAAGGGCACGATCTGCCTATGAGATATGAGATACGGTATATTACTGATCCTTGAGTGATGGGATCAGTTAGGCGAGTCCTCGCACCACGACAGGTGTGTACAATATATTCATATATGTTATTTATATTATATTTCAGTGCAGCTTACACTGCTACACTCAAGAAGCCTGCTTAGTCGTGGATGACTCATAAGAATCACCGTTCATTTACTTGATCATCCTTGTTAACAAAATGGTTCCGAAGGGTGCAGGATGGCTGCATGCCCTCTCCAATCTGAACTACTTTTGAGGCTGCAAGAATGTATGGGGCAGTAAGGAACAAGAACTCGAAGGGCTGCATAATTTAAAAAGTAAATATTTTTGGGGGTTGCGGGTTGGTCAAGGAAAATGGATCATATTAATGCCAGTGTGATAGAGGTCAAAGACTTGGTCATAGTGCAAAAGGGCGGCAGAAAAAACCTCCATGAAATCAAAATGAGGCTGCCCGTCTTTTTGCGTGAATGGAGCTATCTGGCTGACCGCGACTCGGCAGAACCTGTGTGTGCTTGTTTGCATGAGTGCGTTGCTTCATTGCACCAACAAATATTCACATCCTTGCACATGTTCCTGTTGGTGCCATGAAAACCTAGGGCTGCTGCCTATTGCGCGCAGGCTTGAAGGGCCATGTGCTACCATGCACTGCTTGCTTTATTCGCAAGATCATGTTCTATGTATTGTGTATTCTACCAGAGGGGGTATCTGAGGTCTGAAATTGCCTGTTTTTTTGCATGGGCTTTCCCTAACTGGCACCTATTAAGCCTGGGTTCCTTTGCTAGCACTAGAATTTAAGAGGTCTCAGTTACAGAGAATATGCCAAATTAGCCCCGGCATGAACCCGTAGTTTTACCACCTAATCTCCATTCCTGGTCACCCACTGCACTGAATTGTTTTTTTTTTGTGATTTTGAGCCCTTGAACAAAACGAATATCTTGGCAGAAAGAGTGGAGTGAAAAGACCATGCGGTTGGTGACATACAGAACTTCAACCATTCCAGAGAAAACCCAGCAAAAGAGGTGCCAAAAAGGTCAATTTGACTTCCTTCTTTCCTTTTTTTGAATATGCACGATGTTAACACAGTAAATGAGGGTTACAGATACAAAATGTTGGGAGTGAAAAATAGTCCCAGGGTCCCAGGGTGAAGCTGTGGGCCATTTTGGGTGTGATCTGAGGCCAGGAGAGTGGTCTGGGGTCCTCCGATTTTCATCATTTTTTGGTGAATGTAAGACTTGTATGTAAAATAATGGTTGGCATGGTCAGATTGCAGAACGAAACTCAAGAAGGAGCATAACATGTAATATATGCCAGTTGACCCCCTCTGGTATTCTACGCCTGCCTATTGCGCGCAGACTGGAAGGGCCATGCGCTACCAGGCACCATCTTTTTGTTGTGGGGCATGCATTGGCTCCAAGGCTCTTTGCGACTGTACTTTTCCAACCCAGAGAAGTACAGGAGCCTCGCGTGCTACGGCCTCCCTGGTTCTCCCACTTGGCCACTGGAAGGTGGGACATGTTTCAAGGCTCAGGACATGCACTCATTCCCAAACATGTATTCTATTTACATGCATGTAATACCAACTGTCGTCCTTTGGGTCCTGCGATGTCACCATTTGGTCTTGCCATTTATGTACTTAATCACATCCGCGTGAATCTTTAGAGGAAAAAGAGAGTGTGAGAAGTGTGAAGGCTGCCACGTGGGATGGAAGCACGCATCCGTACCAGCGTGCCGGTTTCATACGCGGTATTCCCAGTCCCAACCCCCCCTTTTCCACTGCTACATTTGGGGAATGCCTACATCAGTTGGGGAATGCCTACATCAGCTTTGAGGCATTCGTTGCATCAGGTGGGACCGCAGCGTTTGACCTCATTCTTAGAGACAATTCCTTCAACAAGAAAAGAAAAACTACGCAGGCAGAGGAAACTCTCCCTACATCAATTAAGGAAAAGGAGACACATTGGCTCAGAAGAGCCGTGAGTCTCCTTCACCGCAAAGCTACAAAGAAGAAAAAGCTAATGGGGATCTGGAGGGTTACTGGAAGCACCCGGCTCCAGAACCTGGCTGTGAGAAGCATCAATATTTCCATAGCACGTCTAGTGGTAACAAGCTTGTGGGCATACTGAACCGAATGGGCATGGAGTTTTTGAGCAAGTTTATGGGCCCGTTGATGGTCCAGTCCAAGTTGTTTAAACTGGTTAAGGTATGATCAGTGTAGCAGGTCCCAGCAACACCCAGAAGGATAGTGTGGAGAGTCACAATTTTAGCACTTATGAGTTTGCTGAGATCTGTATGCTGCCGCTGTGCCGCCTCCAACTGCTGTCCAGGCCTTGTATTTTCACAAGATTTAATTTCAATCAAGTGCACGAGCCGCTGGTTTGCACACATTTGGTGAAGGTTGTCTCACGCGATAGTGGAAGTCAAAAGGACTCAACACAGAATTGCAAGAGGCTTGCCTCCGACAGTTGTGCAACAGCTGATAAAAAGCTCTTGAGGAGATACTTAGACAAGGACAGCATTGTTGGGGGTCTTTCTCTTGGTAACACAACCTTTTAGCATGTAAAACAAAGCATGGCAGAATAAGATAGGATAGGATCAAATAGGATAGGGCTTCATAGCTGTACCAGCCTACAAGGGCGGCTGAGCTGAAACAAAAAGGTGCCCGTAACCAAACTGTCACACCCAGAGCGTGCTGCACCGGAAATCTGCTGCAAGTTAGTTGAGTTGTTTGGGCAGTTGTGATTGACCTTTGCGTTTTACACAGCTGAGGCTGTGTTTATTGCTACAGCGTGTAGCTTGCTTGTTGGGCAGGGCCGTAGGCAAAGTGCAAGGCTCATGAATAAGGCGTGATTTCTGCTGGAGTCGGCGCGTGTAGCATGGCCAACTAAGACAATGTGTTGGCTGCGTCAGTTTCTCTGCCTGACAAAACCAAACCAAACTTGTAATTCAATTCAATTCTTTGGGTTTACCAAACTTGTAAACAATTGTCAACTGGAGAAGGAAATATGTCCTTTAGCTGAGTGCAGAAGTGCGGATTGCTAAAGAAAATTACACACCGTCACTCTTCGTTACATTACATAACATTGTCCAAGGACCTTAAGCCACGTTTGGCTTATCAGTCTGTGACTGTGCAATGCCAGTCAACATAAGCGTGACCTCAGGAGGCATTAACAGAAGGAAGGGTCGGCTGGAAGAGTGGTCTCCAGCCAACCAGAAGTATGGCTGGAAACCACTCTTCATGAAAAAACAAGCATGAAAAGTGCAACCACTCGCACTCCCTTAGGATGCAGAAAAGGTCAAATTTTTGTCACGCAAGATTGGTGTCGTTGCTGGATTGCTGTCAAGACCTTCAGTTTGGCGGTTGGTAGTTGGACCTGATATTTATTGTGGCTGAGAGACTGGCAAAATCGGTATTGAAGACTACCTGTTTCTGGTATCGGTTTTGGTTGTATTCATGACCATCTTTTGAAGAGAACACCCCCATGATTATGTTTGGTTAAGGCCATCAGCCCTTGGGGAGGGGACTGGCGTGGCAGCAAAAAGTGTGGCAGCGTATTGTGTTTGTCAGGTTCCAGCCAGGAAACCAGCTTGCAAATCAGTAGCTAGAGTGTGAGTTGAGCTGCTCGAGGAGTTGCAGCTTTGCGCTAGCCTCTGGACGTGAAACGCACACACGCGTCCGAAGACATTTTCTCTCACACAAATGGTATGCAAAGAAAAGAAAAAAGAGAAACTATGTAGGCGGAGGAAGCCCTCCCAACATCAAGGAAAAGGAGACACATGTTATGCAATGGGATGCACTCTCTGAGAGTTCATTAGAAGTAGATGCAAATGATCTGCCGGATGATCCAAAAATGAGTCATCGGACGTCTCTTTTCCTTGATTGATATCAGGATAGCTTTTTCTGTCTACGTAGACTATCTTTGGGCTGCGGTCGTTGTACGAAGAAAAAATGTGAGAAGTGTGTAGGCTGCCACGTGTCACTCCGCGCAGAAGGCCGCAGCGGCTGTTAAAACTTTATGGGATGCATTTATATACTCCATTGTTTGGATGGATGCAGTGTATGGCAGGGCCTTAATTCTTGTGGGCCGAGGTGTTTGAATGATGGCTAAGCCAGGGGTTGGCAACGAGGAGGATTGTTTTAAAGCAGTTGACACTTCTGAAGTGAACTTCAAGACTTTCTTTCTGCTGTGCCTGAGTTTTGAGCATTGCTTACAATTTAAGCCTGGGCTGGTCTGGGTACAGGCCTCTTTATTTTCACTCAGATGTCCTTGTATTGCATTTGAAGTGCTACATTTATGAAATTAGGTGTTATGCACAACTTCAGCTTCAACCTGTGTGCGGTGGGCCGTGGTGTGTGAAAGTTTGGTTTGTGTAGCGTCTAAGCCAACGACCTTTTGGGCCGCAGTGTGAACAAACCTTGCTTTTTTTATGCGCGTACTATGATAATGTCAGACTTCCTCATATAACCTGAATACAATACAGGTGTTTTCAAAATGGCAATAGCGGCCCTGGGGGGCTGGATGGAGTTGACATTCATGGTAGGTTCCGTAAGTTCTGTAGTGTCTTTTTCCTGCGTAGTGACACTCATTTGGTGTGGTAGTCATATGATGTAACACTCTTATGGTTTTATGAGGATGCTGTGGGCCTAAGGTACAGATGATGAGCAGTTTTTTTTATGTTTTATTGTAGAAAACCATCTCTCCCAGAATGGTCCTGTCTTCTATGATGAACTTTATGCCCTGTGTGTGCTATCTTTGGTGCCCGTGCAGAAAAGAGACGGCTACACACGGATGATCTGGTAGGTACACGGCTTGCTCACTTATGACTGTATGTAATGCCCCTATTTTATGCATTGCATGCAAGTGCTTCATCAGGTGTTTGTTTTTTGGAAATTCTGCTTCTGCTTATGTCTGCCACAAAAAATGACTCAGTGACCCTTAGAACAGGCCCTACGGACAAGTTTATGAATGTAATGAAATTTCTCTACAGTGCAGACCTCCCTAATTTTCCTTGCTTTGTGCAGCAAGCCAGGCACTGCACGTGAAGGTCGCATCAATGGTATGACAGGGCACAACTGGCAACATTTTGCTTCCTACCCTGGTTTTTTCATCTCTGGCGCTATCGACCTCACATACCATTTCATTAAGATGTCCCTGCCTCAAGACGGAGAAAAGGTCCGTGGCTTTGTGTGTTGCTATCTGACACCGGCGCACTCTAGACTTTGCATCTCACAAGCACACCAAGAACAGTTTGGTTGAGCTCCCATTTGAAGTAGATTTTATGATGCCTGACAAGCAGAGATTCATAGGGCCGAACTTCTGCGCTCTTGATACAGGTCCGTTATCCTCCTTTTCTCCCCCTTGTCGTACCCAAACCTTGTACTTATCTCATGTCACTCGCATCAACACTCCTGTCATTGCTACATGCTCGTTCACAGAATTGTCCTCTTTTCTCCCTGCTTTATGTAGGTTTTCCTGGGCCTTGCATTTTTTAACGAGGGCCTGATCATGTACTTGCACGAGAAGCACGATCCGTTGGACAAGCTCCTACACCAGACCCTTGCTTACGTGATGTTTGCTACTGCCCTGCCTGTCTGGGCTGAGGTGGTGTGGCCTCAATCCTTCACGGCAACAATGTGCCGGGTGGGGGCAACCATTGGACAGGTCAGTGTGTGCTTTAAACGCGCGCACGCGCGTGCACACACACAATTAAGAGTGCTGTCTTTTTAAGTCCATGCACTTGTCTTGGAGTTAGCAGTGTGTGAATGCATGCCAGCAAGGTTATGGCTTTGCGTACTTGAAGGAGGACGCTTGTTTTTCTTGGTGACAGCTGCAGCTGCTGCTCAACTTCAGGTCTTGGCTGTACCCACTTGCATCATCAACATGCAATGAAAGTGTGAGGTTCATTCTTGATCTTGATCCCTCATTGCTCGCTACACTGCTTCCAAATCGTGAGTTGGCTCCCCACATGCAGATTTATCAGAAATCCTATCTTGCTGATATTTAAGCACCAAAGATATCCATATCATGCTTGCTGCATTGTGCAAGGTAATGCAACCTTTGCGGAATGTCAACCTCTGCCACATACTCCTGTATGTGTCAGCAGCACAGACCGCTGATTGCCAATTCATTTGCCCATGCATGCAACCCTGTTTGGCTGGGCTGTTGCCCTCCAACTTGTTTGGGCAACTTGGTCTCAGGGCGCTGTCTTGTGTTCCACAAAGACCTGCTCAAATGAAAAATGTTTAATCAAGTTCCAACTTGCAAGCCATCGCAATTGTCATGGCACCCTGGTCATCGTCATGTGGATCATTGCGATTATCATGTGGGTCATCGCGATTGCCATTGCAACCTGGTCGCAGGGTATTATCATGTGGATCATTGCAAATGTTGTCAAAGGGGGCTACCAAGCTGCATGGGACCAGACTGAGGGACAAGACCAGGTTCCAGCACAGTATGCAGCAGTGAGTAGTGCTATGACTCATGTATCAGATTAATGGCTGACACACTCTGATTCATAGAGCGTGCACTTAAGCATCCCCAGTGGTGCACTTGATCCCAGTCGAATACCGATGGCAAATGATGCAGTCTAGCCATAAACCAAACGCCAAGTGGTGCACCTGATCCCAGTCAAACACCAATGCTATATAATGCAATCCAGTCATACACCAAATGCCAAATGGTGCACTTGATTCCAGCTAAGCATCAAAAGCCAAGTGATGCATTTGGCTCCTGTAAGACATCTATGCTCCATCCCGCTGTCTGGCTGGAAGACTGCTTTGCAGTCTGCCAGAACTGCAGCATGACAAAGTATCTACCATTGGTGCATGTGCTTCACACAAAGCAGCACGAGTAATGGGATTTGATTTATGTGAACATAAAACAGTAATGGATTTACTGTTGGTGGAGGTTGGAAGCAACTTCATTGTGTAAAGCAATGAAGTTCACACAAAGGAGAAAGGCTGGCTGTCAAAATACAGGGATCCTTATGTGAAAATGTTTAAGAAACACTGTTTGCTGTTATTGAGGTTGTTATTTGAGGTGATAAAGCAGCGTACCAGATCAGAGGTTGATAAGGGGGAGAAGTCAGGTGTTGTGTAAGGGGGTTGGTTCATGCTCCATCCGTTGTTATTTTGTCGTGCACCCAAAGTCAATCATGCAGTGTGCCTCGTACCTGTTGGCCATGGGATGACCTTTGTCATGCGCTCAAAGTCAATCATGCCTTGTGTCAAAATTGTTTTCCGGCAGTTTGACATACACCTTTATTGCCACCTGACAGGTTATCATTGTACAGAGCATCCTCGGACTGCAGTGCCTGTTTGCGGTACTGGCAGCCATTACGTCTCTCCGTGTCAGAGAGCGTCCACCAGAGAAGGATCTCTGGGCTGTTGAGGAGCAGGAAGCCAGAGACAAGGGCCACGTTTAAAAAAAGAAAGTTTGGTGACAGTTGAATAGGGTAGAAAGTACTGCTGAAGACGATATTTCATTAAAAAATTGAAGATGAGGGATTCTGGAGTTGACATGTCTTGCTTTTCTGGGTCAGGACAGCAAAATTGATCCATATTTTGCGAGTGCCATTGACTTACAAAAGTAAATGCATACTGTTACTGGACAGGCAACAGGCTGGATGCATGTACAGAGTCATGCCTCCCTTGCTAGTGCTAGTGAAATGAAATGTTTCACAAGATCCTTATTGATGAGTAGGCCCATGCAATTTTAAGCAAGCATGGGAATATCTAGTGCGCTTAGCCTGTCTGCTTTTGTGCTTAGGACATATATTTACATTCGTTTTGTTTTTGTCATGCCCATGCCCACTGGCAATGGCAAAAGAATAATATATATTATATATCCAGGCTGTTGGTGGAATCTTGCAGTATATTTGGCACATCCCTGCTTTGAGCCAAGCCATACCCGCTTGCTTGACCTGTAGGTGAAGCCAATTTCTGGCCTTGAGTAAGGCCAAGCAAGGTTGTGCTGGGATTTGCCAACTGTTTAGGTGGTCCATGGCTTGCACTCACATGCTGATGCCGCAACCATGCATGTGCATGCGCATGCGTGGATTTGTTTTTGCATCTTATCATTTGAGTGGGTGTTGTGGATG
The DNA here is from genome assembly GCA_914767535.2 of Dunaliella primolecta. NCBI lineage: Eukaryota > Viridiplantae > Chlorophyta > Chlorophyceae > Chlamydomonadales > Dunaliellaceae > Dunaliella > Dunaliella primolecta. Next base: position 3,148,602 of record OU611760.1, on the reverse strand, counting down.
AACTAGACAAGCATGAGGTCTCCTTGCATTGCTTTTTATTTTATTATATTTATTTATTATTTTTTCTTGGAGGCGCATCGTACAAATTTCACTCCATTTGGTGTCTTGTGTTTTTGAGTTTCAGCGCTGGGGAGTGTGAGGACCTTAATTTTTTGTCTGGTATGAATGTAAAAAAATATGTTGGGCAGTTTTTTGCGCCATCAGGGACATATGCCACAAAGTAGTTGAATTCACTGCTGCACACTGTTACATAAAGGTGAGAGAACCTTGATGTGTGGTAAGGTTCTTGGAAGCCTTGATTAAAGTTTCTGCTCCACTTGAAATATCTAGAAGAAGGAATGAAAGAAAAGAAAAGACGAAGCATGTCAGGTTTGGCTGCATGCATTAAGGAAGGTTCCCTAACTGGCAGGCTAGCTAGGGCTTCACCGCTGAGGCTCACTATCTTTTGCCTAAACTGAGACAGGAGCCGGTGAGAGGTGAAAAAACTAATTGAGGTCTAGTTGGCAGCCAGCGGCTTGAGCTCTCCTCCACCTTCCTTCCCCCACCTCGCCTCCAGCAACCTTCATACCAAAACTTTTGGTAAAAGGTCCCTGCAGGTGCAACTGTGTTGTGCCTGGTCTCATTAATGCAAAAGTTGTGACTCTCCATACCATCCTTTTGGGTGTTGGTGGGACCTGATACACTGATACAAGATAGGGACATCCACCTCGTTGAACTTAAATTCTGCCCTGACACCAACCCCTTCATCACTCTAGAACGTGCACGGACTCAACATTCCCACACCATTATCAGACTTAAAACACGCAGCTCAAGAAACCCAAACAGGAATAACAAAGTGACTCTGCACATCATCTTAATTGGTGTGGGTGGCACGATTTACAACGAGTACACAATTACACCTCTTATAAATCTGGGTCTGACCAATCAAAAAGCCAAAGTACTAGCATCACAACTTAGGGACCATGCCATCCAAAAATTATCCACCATCATTAACACTAGACATGCACTTTGCTTTCAGGGGGCATCTGGGAGGGGGTTTGCTGGGCGCGCGGAGGCGGCTGAGGATGGTAGAAGGAGAGTCCGAGCGCTCAGGGGCATGGCGGCCAATCCCCCGGATCCCCATTAGTTCTGCTTCTTGCTCTCTTCTAGGCTAGTTTTGTCTAGTTTAGGTGGAGGGCCTCTTGGTGAGGCCTCTAACTTTTGTTAGGGGTTCTTCCCTTAATGCACGCGGCCTCGGGGCTGCGTAGACTTTTCTTTTTCTTTTTCTTTTCTTTACACTGTGGCACCCTTAACCAGTTTAAACAACTGGGACTTGACCACCAACGCGCCAATAAACTTGCTTGCAAACTTCATGCCCATTCTGTCATATATGCCAACAAGCTTGTTACCACTAGGCGTGCTATTGAAAACAAGAGTACTTCTCGCAGCCAGGTTATGGATCTGGGTGCTTCCAATAATTCTCCAGATCCCCATTAGGGTCTTCTTTTTGTAGCTTCGTGTGGAGGGGACTCACAACATTCAACCTTTTATCGACTTGGGTTTAACCAGGCAGAAGGCTAAATCATTAGCATCCAAACTGAGTCGCCATGCTATCCAAAGATTACCAACTATTGTTAACACCAGACAATCACTTCATTTCCAGGGGACTTCTGGGGGAGGGTTTGCTGGTCGCGCGGCAGAGGAGAGCAGGAGAAGAAGAGTCAGGGCGTCCAGGAGCATGGCAGCCAACCCTCCAGATCATCATTAGCTCTTGTTTCTGGATTTCTCCTAGGCTAGCTTAGTCTAGTTTAGGCTTGAGGGCCCTTTGGTGAGACCCTTTCTAGCTTGCTAGTCAGGGAACCTTTCCTTAACGCACGCGGCCTATTGGCTGGCGTAGACTTTTCTTTTCCTTTCTTTACTCACGGCTCTTCTGAGCCAATGTGTCTCCTTTTCCTTAATTGATGTAAGGAAAGTTTCCTCTGCCTACGTAGTTTTTTCTTTTCTTTTCTTGTGCCTGGTGTTTGCATTCTATATTTTTACAGGTTACAGGAGAAAGGAAAGGAAGAGAAAGGAAAAGGTTACGGCTCTTCGAGCCAATGTGTCTCCTTTTCCTTAATCGATGTAGGGAATGTTCTCACTGCCTACCTTCTTTTTCCTTTTACTTCTTCCAACATAGCTGTACCTACCTACGAGGGCCAGCTCAATTGAAGAGAAAGAAAAAGATGGCCTCCAGTCAAAACGACTGACTGCTAGCCTGTTCATAAAGAAGAAGATGTAAGAAAGGATAAAGCTTATGTTGTTCTGATCCATGGAGGAATACATATCATCAGACTGGGCATAGTGAGTGGTACGCAGGTAAGGAGCCATCTGAGGAGAAGTGTGCAAGACATGAGGAGAGGGCCGGAGAAAGAAAAATGGAAACATCTATGTAGGTAGACGAAAACCTCCTTGCATCAAACAATGAAAAGGAGACACATTGGCTCAGAAGAACCGTGAGTACCCTCCACCACAAAGCTACAAAACAGAAAGTGCTCATGGGGATCTGGAGGGTTACTAGAAGCAGGCCTTGAGAAATACTATCATGATAAATGATAATGATAATCATTCAATCATTGATCAGGCATCAATGAATGATTGAATGGATGATTGTTTTCAATAGCACGCCTAACAGGCCTAGAAGTAGTAAAAAGCATGTTGGCGCATACAACAAAATGGGCATGAAAGAAAGAAAGACTACACTTGCAAGTCTGGCCGCGTGCATCAAGGAAAGGTCACCCAAATGGGCATGAAGTTTGCGAGCAAGTTTTATGGCACGTTGGTGGTCAAGTCCCAGTTGTTTTAATTAGTTAAGGGTATGCTCAGTGTAACAGGTCCCACCAACACCCAGAAGGATGGTATGTAACGCGACAGATTTTCCACATATATTCTTGCATAGATCTGCATGCTGCCGCTGCGCCGCTTCCAAAGTTGCCCAGGCCTTGTATCTTCACAATATTGAGCCTCCATCAAGTGTACATGCCTCTGGTTTGCACTCAGTTGATGGGGTTGTCTAATGCAGGTAGTCGTGTTGGCCCTGTGTGGGGTGCTGTGCCTGTTGCATAACACATGGTGTGAGGAGGAGGAACAAGAAGAAGGAATGAGCTTGGCATGACAGGGAGTAATCAGTATAGCATCAATCCAATTAGATGTGGGTCTAGACCTCTTAAGAAATTTACGTGGAAAGAGGTAAGAGGGTATATTTCTGTTTGATGCATGTGCATGGATTTGGGTCATGCTGCGCCACCCTATCATCACTTCCTATGTCTGTGTTAACCAAGCTTGCTTTCCAAGTTCTTTTACTAAATTAAGAAAAGGAAAGAAAAGGAAAGGAAAGAAAAGGAAAGGAAAGGCAAGAAAAGGAAAGAAAAGAAAAAAACTACGCAGGCAGAAGAAACTCTCCCTACATCAATTAAGGAAAAGGAGACACATTGGCTCAAAAGAGCCGCGAGTCCCCTCTGCCACAAAGCTACAAAACAGAACATGATAATGGGCATCAGAAGAGTTAATAGAAGCATCTGGCTCCAGAATCTGACTGTGAGAAATACTTTTGTTTTCAATAGCACGCCTAATAGCACGTTTTCAAAAACACGCTTTTACAAAGAGCTTAATAATCTGAGAGCATGTGGGGTGCGCTATCTAATTAAAGACAGCCTGGGAGAGGGCATAATGGGTTAGTGGACCTTTTGAAGTGAACCACACGTTTTTGGTTATAGAGGGTGCCTGTGCAATATTGCAAGATGGTGCGCTTTGTGGGTGAGGATATACAGGGCATGTTTTTAGAAAAAGAAAAAGAAAAACTACGTAGGCAGAGGAAACTCTCCCTACATCAATTAAGGAAAAGGAGACACATTGGCTCAGAGGAGCCGTGAGTCCCCTCCACCACGAAGACTACAAAAAGAATATCCTAATGGGGATCTGGAGGGTTATTGGAAGCACCCGGCTCCATAACCAGGCTGCAAGAAGTATTATTGTTTTCAATAGCACGCCTAGTGGTAACAAGCTTGTTGGCACACATGACAGAATGGGCATGAAGTTTGCGAGCAAGTTTATTGGCGCGTTGGTGGTCAAGTCCCAGTTGTTTAAACTGGTTAAGGGTGTGCTCAGTGTAGCAGGTCCCACCAACACCCAAAAGGATGGTGTGGAGAGTCACAACTTTTGCATTAATGAGTTTGCAGAGGTCTGCATGCTGCCGCTGTGCCGCCTCCAACTGTTGTCCAGGCCTCGTGTCTTCACAGTACTTGATTTCAATCAAGTGCACATGCCGCTGGTTTACATTCAGTTGGTGGGGTTGCCTCACGCGGTTGGCTGTTGTGGCCCTCAGTGTGGGGTTGTGTCTGCTGCGTAACGCATGATGGTGTGAGCAGGAGGTAGAAGGAGAAGAAGTGGGTTTGGCTTTATAGGGAGTAATCAGTATAGCATCAGGACGGCTGGAGGTGAGTCTAGATCTCTTAGAACAATTTCTTGGAAAGAGGTAAGGGGGTATAATTCTGTTTGATGCATGTGCAGGGATTTGAAGGTTGTGCTGCGCCAACCTATCACCACTCCCTATGTCCATGTTGACCAAGCCTGCTCCCCACGAGCTTTTGCTAAGAGCTTTGATGATCATTCTTCCAGCAACATTGTGGCGTTCAGTTTTCATGCTGGAGATAATATGATTTTGACAGCCTGAAAGCATGTGGAGTGCGCTGTCTAATTGATGACAGCCTTTGAGAGGGCAAAGTGGGTTAGTGGACCTTTTGAAGCGAACCGCATGTTTTTGGTTATAGAGGGTGCCAGTGCGATATTGTAGGATGGTGCGCTTCATGGGTGTGGATATACAGGACATGTTCCTAAAGGCATTGCTGATTTTCTTATCTACATGCGGTAACAAACTCTGATAATATGAGTAGTAGCCTGTTTTGGGGTTGGCATATCCAAGTCTGTGTTTTGTATGCATATGAGACTTGAGAGCATTTTGAAGATTGGGGAGGTAGGTGATTTTAGGATTGGGTGTACGAGCTGTGGATGTGCCAGCATTGTGTTCTTTTTTTTCCTCTTTGGCTAACCAAAATATATGAGAAAAAGGATTTCCGCCGGGGCCTGCGCTAGGGATCCCGGTATCAGCCACATCATTATTGGCTTGGCTTGCTTGATATTTTGCAATAGCATCTGCACATTCGTTACCAGCAATGCCAGCATGAGATTTTACTTTGTAGAAACGAATATTTGTTTGTGAGTTGCTAATGAGGGTAGATATGGTTTTTAGGACATCCCCTTGAATATGTTGTTTGTGCTTCTCTGGGTGAATAAGTTGTTTACGTATTTGATGAAGAGAGGTGAGACTGTCTGAAGCAATGTGTGAATAAGAGTGCGTGATGGCAGCAGCAATTGCTGCTAATTCAGCTCGACATATGGTGATGGTAATTCCAGCACCGTTGGGCTCGACAAGACTTCTGCTATCGGTGAGAGGACAGTAGACTCCTGCTCCAATTTCTTGTTTGCCATTCTGGATTTGACAACTACCATCAGTGTAAGCCCATGTCCTCCAGTCAGGGACTTTGAGCTTGAGGGTTGGACTAGACTGGTTAGGTACAAAAAGTTCTTCCTGATTACATACGTGTGGAGAGGTAATATATCTAGATATTTGTTGTTTGTCAGAGGGGAGGCGTTGGCATTTATTGAATCCAGGCATATCAGCATGCATTGTATTGAGAGTAGAATGGTTGCCTATACTGCGCAGCTTCCAGTTAACTTCTGGTACAGCCGAAGCCAGGCCTTGTAGCCAAGCTGGGTTATGATTGTTTAGATGAATCCTTGCAGCTGTGTTCCAGACTGCAATAATTTGTAGGTCCCAGGTGTGCTGAGAAAGGGGTATTTCCTGGTTGATGGAGGATTGTGGATCATTGTAGCAAAGGTTGGTACGAGCGATGGTTCCAAGTTCACAACAGAGATGTGGATAGGCAGTGATGAGTTTGGAATAGGGGTTAGTTACCATGTGTTGTCCCCATACAGGGAGGAACATGAAAGTAGCAGTGGCCTCTGTGTTGAGAATGGTTGAGTAGATAGCATGGCGTAAGGCCTGAGTCATAGCTTCCTCGGTGTGAATGGGATGGCAGACAGAAAAACCGGAATATCTGGATGAGAGGGAGTTATGGTGGGCACCAAAGAGAGTGTCTCGGGGGTCAGTGCTCCAGTAATGTTGGTATTGTGGGTTGTGGTCCAGCGGGAAGGCCATTTTTTCTTGAGTTACCAGGGCCCATTCTTTACGGGCAGCGTGGATGGGGGTTGGCAGGGCCCGCGAAAAGGAGTCTTTAATCTTTTTACTAGCGTACTTGTTTTCTTGCATAGTCTTGCGAGCAAGGAGCCCCTGCAGCTCAGATGCAAAGCTAGTAGGAGCAGGTGTTATGGCTTCATGCAAGCCCGCAAGCTTGGCCCTATAGAAAGCCTTGTAAAGGATTTGAAATCGGCTAGGGGTTATCATCCCAACACATTTACCTTGTGTGTTGTAAACGCATGCCATGTATGCTTTGTAAATTTCCGGGAGGAGAAGGGGAGGTGGAGCACGAGAGTTGGGGCTTTGTGATTCAGTGTCTAGTGATGTTAGATTGGGGTTTTGTTTTACTTTGTACTTGACAAGGTCAATGTCATGCAGCCAAAATTCACTGCAACCAGTGGGTTTAATGTCTACTTGTGGGTTGGTGGGGTGTATGTCTAAGGAAATCTTATTGCGGAGTTCTGTGTCTAGTTTTTGCCTCCAAGTATTAATAGCGTGAGGCTTATCAAAGCCTTGTCTTTCAAGATTAGAAAGGGCAGAGTCTGCTGTGGGTCGGGAAAGGTCTGGTTCACTTAGCTTGGCTTCAAATTCAAGCAGACGCTGTTGGAATTTAGGCCAGGTCTCTCTAGTTTCCTCAGGCTCCCAGGAGGGCATCCAAGTGACCATTATGAGCTCCTCTCTAGACTGGCATTCTCTGTCAACTTTCTGTGCATTGTCAAGGCCTGCGCAGGCGGGACAAGCCCATGTGTCAGCTGCATCTATCTCTTGTCTTTTCCCATCAGTATAGCAACCAAGTTCTTTCATGCATTTCCAGTGGTACGTTCGTTGGCAAACATCACAGATATACATATCAAGGTAAGGAGGTTCAGAGTTGATAGGTTCATAGCCACCATGGTAATTGCATATTTGGCAGCAAGCACACTCAACATCAGTACGAGCAGCAGTTGAGGTAGTTGCAGGCTGAAGGCCAGCTTTCTTGAAGAAAGGCAGGGCCCACTTCTCAATAATCATTGGGGCAAAATGGGTGTGGTATTGCACTTGATGGTGAATGAGGCTTCTCCATCCGTCTTTTTTATTGACCGTGCAGTTTCTCCAACCATCTATATGGGTTATGTCAAAATCATGGTTATATATAGCGTTGATAGCATGGCTAGCTGTTTTTGCTTTTGTAAGCTTGTGGACTGAGGTTTTCTTACGATTCCAGACCTCAGAGGCTTGGCATAGTGAGCTGAGGGGGTTGATGACAGGAGGGGTGAGCTCTTTCTCTATGTGAAGCAATTTTTTCTTTTTGTTTTTGTGGTTATTAATTTGTGTATCTAGGCTGTGTTGAGTGTTTGGACAGGAAGGAGGGTTGCGGATTTTGCCTGTATGGCCAGTATCTGTTGTGCATGGGGAGTTGGGCTGTGTTGGGATGTAGTTAACAGTGCTTTGACTGGCATTAGCTCCTGGATTACTCTGGCTAAAAGGTTGAGACATGGGTGTGGAGGTGTGTTTTAATGTTGAGCGTGTGCGCTTGCTGGGTGGCCCTTCCATAGGTGAATCTTGTTGAGTGGGCATCAAAACATTAGAGCTAGCAGTATTTTGTGTTGAGGTATGAATTATTTGTGTAGGAGTGATGCTCATCCTACACTTGCAGCGAGTTCTTTTATTAGGTGGCTCTTCTGTGGGTTTTGTTTCTTTGGCGGTCATTACTTCCTGAGTAAAAGGACAAATTTCTTGTGTAGGAATGTTGACTGTAGGGGCGGACAAGGTAGCTTGGTCACGTCTGAGGCGGCGTCCAGTATGTTCGTGTCTGTAGTGAGATGTGGAGCGAGGTTGTGGTGATGGCACAACTTGCGTGGAAGGGGTGCTGTTTGGTTGGGAGCTTGCAAGAGGGTAGGTATGAATCAGGTTATCTGGTTCCACATTGAGGCCACTCACATGTGTGTTTTTGATAAGGCGGTAGTGTGCAAGAGTGTTTGCTTCAGTGTTTTTGTAGGCAATGATCTTTTGGATGGAGGATGTATTCAACTCTTCTGTCTGGGGGAGGTTAACCAGTGCTGCCAGTCTGTTGAGTGCTATTTTACACTTAACGTGGACCTTGGAGTATTTGGCTTGTAGCTGAGCTACTGTGATGATGTGAGTCTTACATGGGGATGTGAGTTCATGGATACCATTAATTCCAAGGGCCATTAGGGGTTGCATTATGCAGGTTATGAGGGAGGAGAGATTGTGGGGAGGTGGTTTATGCAGGGAGCCTCTCTGAGAGGGCTTCATGGATGAGGTCCAAGTCCTCATTGAATACAACTTCCTCATCTTTCACGAGGTGGAGCTTACTAGAGTGGATACTGATCAATTGGCAGGCACGCATGCAAAAGTTGAGCTGGCGTCTTATGTGCAGATTGGTTCTTTCTCGTTTGGAAAGATAGGATGTAGATAAGAGCTTAAGGTCCGCTATTTGCTTAGTGAGGAGATTGAGGCTTATGGTGCGGCATGTTTCTAAAGGCGTTGCTGATTTTCTTCTCAATTTGGGGTAATAAGATCTGATACTAAGAATGATAGCCTGTTTTGGAATGGGCATATCCAAGTCTGTGTTTTGTGTGCATGTGAGACCTGAGAGCACTCTGGAGGTTGGGGAGGTAGCTGATTTTAGGATTGGTTGCAGCCAGGTTTTGGCTGGCGAAGATGTTTTTAAAGTATGCTTATTGTAGCAAGCCCTGGCCTTTGGTGATAAGAGTCAAAATCCAGCACATTATAAACTTCATATTCCTTTGAAAGGAAAGAGAAGAAACCTGTGTTGCCAGGAAATTCTCCCTGTATCAATTAAGAAAATGGAGACACATTGGCTCAGCAGAGCCGTGACTCCCCTCCACCACAAACATTTCATGTTCTATCCAATCTGAAGAGACCCGTATTTGCTACAGAACATTTAATGTTTTTATCCGAATGAAAGAGACCCGTATTTGCTCAATATGTGTTGTTTACATACAGAAATTAGATTGTAACCAGAGGGGCATCATTTGTGTCTCTTTCCATGCGCAGCAAAGGGGAAGATGCATTGCTTTCCTGAAAGAAAGAATGAAAGAAAGGAAGGAAAAGCAAAACCTCGCCTGGAAACGGTAGATTCTTCCTCCATAAGACGTGTTTGTTATGCTTGTATGGCTCTGGAGGTGACGATTGTGTCAAAAGTTGCAGCTTTACAACGTGCTACAGACACTCTCTTCCTTACTAACGAAACTTCCAAAACTTGAGTGAGAACAAGGAAGTACAAAGAAATCATGTGCAGGCTTGCAAGGAAGCAGGCTGCTTTTGTCTTAAGGAAATTTGAGGAGCTGTAAGAAGTGTACAAGCAAAAATCCCCTTGTTTTAGTATTGCTTCATACAAAGATCTGAAGTTTTGCTACATACATAGACGAAAGCAAGTGCCTTGTCACGTCAAATCATGGTTGTTGCTGAATCATGGTTATTTGGGCTAGTTATTTGGTTGGAGGTTATTATTGCTGGAAGGCTGCATCGTGCCTTGTTTTAGAGAACTCTCTCTGTTTCTGGATTTGATAAGAGACGTGCTCAACACCCTTTTGTGAAGTGCCCGGGGTAGAGAAGATGACAGCGTAAACAGGCAGTCCTTGGGGAGGGACCTTGTTGGCGGAAGGCAGCTGGCAACCAGTGTATGTATCGTGTGTGTTTGAGCATCAGAATAGAGCAAGCAGAAGGAAGCATTTTATAAGCATTGCAAGAGAGAGAAGGGAAGAGGGCAGAGCTCAGTGCACTCGCATCTCAATCCATCAGCTTCGAGTGAACTTGTCCTTTGACGCATGGCTTTAGGCAACTCTGGACGTTAAGCTTATCATAAGAAGAGGGCATGAGGGAGACAGCACTCAGATGACAGCCTTACAAAGTAAAATCTCATGCTGGCATTGCTGGTAACGAATATGCAGATGCTATTGCAAAATATCAAGCAAGCCAAGCCAATAATAATGTAGCTGCTACTGGGATCCCTAGCGCAGGCCCCGGTGGAAATCTTTTTCCTCATTTATTTTGTTAGCCAGGGAGGGAAAAAAAGAACACAATGCTGGCACATCCACAGCCCCTACACCCAATCCTAAAATCACCTACCTACCCAATCTTCAAAACGCTCTCAATCTCATATGCATACAAAACTCAGACTTGGATATGCCAACTCCAAAACAGGCTACTACTCATGTTATCAGAGTTTTTTTTACCACATGTAGATAAAAAAAATCAGCAATGCCTTTAGGAACATGTCCTGTATATCCACACCCATGAAGCGCACCATTTTACAATATCGCACGGGTACCCTCTATAACCAAAAACATGCAGTTCGCTTCAAAAGGTCCACTAACCCACTATGCCCTCTCCCAGGCTGTCATCAAATAGACAGCGCACTCCACATGCTTTCAGGCTGCCAAAATCATATCATCTCCAGCATGAAAACTGAACGCCACAATGTTGCTGGAAGAATGGTCATCAGAGCTCTTAGCAAAAGCCCTTGGGGAGCAGGTTTGGTTAACATGGACATAGGGAGTGGTGATAGGTTGGCGCAGCACAACCTTCAAATCCCTGCACATGCATCAAACAGAATTATACCCCCTTACCTCTTTCCAAGAAATTTTTTTCTAAGAGATCTAGACTCACCTCCAGCCGTCCTGATGCTATACTGATTACTCCCTATAAAGCCAAACCCACTTCTTCTCCTTCTACCTCCTGCTCACACCATCATGTGTTACGCAGCAGACACAACCCCACACTGAGGGCCACAACAGCCAACCGCGTGAGGCAACCCCACCAACTGAATGTAAACCAGCGGCATGTGCACTTGATTGAAATCAAGTACTGTGAAGACACGAGGCCTGGACAGCAGTTGGAGGCGGCACAGCGGCAGCATGCAGACCTCTGCAAACTCATTAATGCAAAAGTTGTGACTCTCCACACCATCCTTTTGGGTGTTGGTGGGACCTGCTACACTGAGCACACCCTTAAGCAGTTTAAACAACTGGGACTTGACCACCAAAGCGGCAATAAACTTGCTCGCAAATTTCAAGCCCATTCTGTCATGTATGCCAACAAGCTTGTTAACACTAGGCGTGCTATTGAAAACAAGAATACTTCTTGCAGCCAGGTTATGGAGCCGGGTGCTTCCAATAACCCTCCAGATCCCCATTAGGATATTCTTTTTGTAGCTTCTGGTGGGGGGGACTCACGGCTCTTTTGAGCCAACGTGTCTCCTTTTCCTTAATTGGTGTAGGGAGAGTTTTCTCTGCCTACGTAGTTTTTCTTTTCTTTTCATTTTTCCTTTGAATGTGCAAGCTCACAAGTTTGAACACCAATAGCGCCACAAGCTGCAAGCCATGCGGTACTGCAGAGATAACTACTGCAGAGATGGATGTTGCTGTGTGAGTGATACACCTGAAGCTCGAGCAGAAAGCTGTCCGGCTGAGAAAGTGACACACCCAGAAAAATGAACTAATTTGCAGCACACTCTCATTGCAGCAGAATCTAGTCATAACAAATGAGGTTCAGCCATAATCAATGGTAACCTCAATTTCATGGTTTGACAAGGCATTAAAACAGATTTAGTGATCTTCATGACAAGCAAGTGCTTATGAAATTTTCAGTGGCATTGGCCTTGCAAGCATACTTTTCTTACACAATACAGAAGTTGTTTATTTGAATGGTGTTCCTGCTTCATCATCATTTTGTTCTAAGGCAATCAGGTATTCATTGTGTGCCATCAGCATATCAGGACCCATTAGCATATCAAGATTTATTGCAGGATGCGCCCTGCAAAATCTCCTGCAGTTTGCCCACCAGCAGCATGAACCTACTGCTTTATCTAACAAATCACTGAGGCTGCTGAGCCTACATCTTTGCTTTATTGCCCCTCGCGCCAGTGGTGCCCAGCAGAGGCACCTTTCTCTCAAGCTGTGCCTGCCGCAGGCCCTGCAGCTGTTCCTGCCTCCTGAGCTGCTGCTGCGCAAACCCCTTGCGCAGCTGGTACTCTGCGTAACGCAGCACTGCCTGGATAGTGCAGATAAAGAGCAGCGCTCGGAGCACACGCCCCATTGTCCACATATGGTAGCCATGGGCTGCAATGTCGCACTGAGTGATGGTGATGAACAAAATGGCCAGTGTCGTGGGAAGGAGCCATGCCTCAAAGTACCCAGGCGCCTGTGGGAATAAAAGCATTGTTGCACATTGAGTGTGCGTGTGTGTTTATGGAAGGGTGGTTGGGGGCCAGAAAGGGGGGAACGAGGGGACTAGCGTGAGAATGAATGACAAGCCTGTGGTCTGTGATCATTTTTCAATATAATCAAGATTCCAAAAACTCGGTTTTGGGCTTCATGCTGTAATTTTGTGGAGCTGAGAAGTTGTGGTTTAGCCACAACATTCCTAGGATCCAGCACAAGCTGCTTCATTCCCCAGCTTGAATAAGCAACGTATGTCATGACCTGTGATCAATGAAAACAACCCCCTAGAACAATGCACAAATGTTTTTGCAGATGACTGTTTGTAGCAAGGAGCTGAGAGCTTCAATGAGGCCAGACGAGGCCATAATCCTGCACCAACAATCTTAGCACACCCACATTCTTAGCGTAGAAAGCAGTTCAAGGGATCTAAGTGTCATCATGCGAGGTCAGCATGCAATATCAGCGTCAGTCACACCTTATTGTTGTGAAGTTGTGTATAACACATATTTTATGGAGGTGCGTCTTGCTTGATCAGTAATACCTAGCAAACTTCAAGCTGCTTTTTTTCCCCCAGTTGAGACCCCTCACGCTTAATAGCCTTTTTTTTTGGCATCACTTACCCATGATAATGACAATGCACAACACCTGCGCGCACAGATAAAGGAAAACGCATCATCAGAGAGTTAGGACGATGGTCCCTCCTTGCGCAGACACAGTGCTTGTGCCGAATAATGAGACCAGTACAGTGCGGACAGGCTGTGATAATAGGCCTTAATGTCTTCCACAGGAGGCCACTTCCACAGTTTGAATTTCTGGGCAAATGCTTAAAGTAAGCTAGACAAATGTATTAGGCAATGTGCAAGAGGCAGCGTGCTTTATCACAAGTATTCTGAGCTGCTCAACCAAGGGAGGAAACTGCAAGAAGCCTGCGCACCTCAGATCATCATAATGTCACACACACATGCAAAAACATACACAATCACACATACACACATGTACGAACTTATGCCTGCCCATTCGCTCACCAGAACAAACAGAAGTAAATCCCATCCTTGGTGTGTGAGGGTTCGCCAACAAATGCAGCCCCACCAACGCTGGCATTGCTCTCGTGCCACATGTTTGCAACCAGAAATGTCAATAACACTGTGAGGCGATTCAGGGCCGCCAGCCAGGGCCACACACCACTCTTAATAAACCAGCTGCGAGTGGTTCATCAAAGAGTAAACGAGTGAAAATTTGAATTTGCTGTATTTGCCGGCCAATTTGTGAGATTGATGGGAGGTGCGCTTTTCTGGTTCAGCAGAGAGTCCCCTGCTCCTTGTGCTATAGTTTGGATATTTCTCACTTCTTCAGGTGTACAAGTGATCGCTAAAAACAGAAATCGTTAAAAAGCCTTGAGGCACAAACCTATTAACATGACAATTTAAGCATGACAATTCAAGCATTTCCTTGGATTTGAGGTTCCATGCAAATGATGACGAATGAGCATTTAATGAAATCTTTCAAATTATGTATGCAACAGATTGAGTCACCTGCACACAGAAGTGCTGTCAATGCAACATCCATTTCCAGGTGGCAAGCCAGACAACACACAAAACCAATCCAGTGCCGTTCCTAAGCAAGTTAGCAAACACACATAGGTGTTCTTGCAGGACAGAGGCCCTGACCAGCAGCGCACCTTGGCACACAGATCATCAGCAGAAAATTAAAGTATGCATTGACCTGGTAGGCCAGCAAGGCCCAATCCTCAAACATGTATGTGTTGTAGGGATTGAAAGGGAGGGCCTTGAGGTGCACAGCTTGCTGGGTAAAGCTGCTGTTGCAGGGGAGGGTGGTCATGATCTTATGCTGCGCAAGGCCTGCAAGCCAGGGAACAGGAAGGTAGGGCAAGCGGTATTTTCCACAAAAAGCACAGCTGATTCCCTTGCAACATCCCAGTTTGTAGATACAATCAAGCAAGCCATTTGGGGGGAGTACCCCTTTTCAAACGCAGCATCCAGGCAAGCACTGCTTGTGGCACTTTTTTTCAATACCTGGCACAAGTGGTCATACTTCTCAAAGTTTCTGCCCCACTTGACACACAAGAACAATGACGGTTTCCTTAGTGCTGGGGGGCCAGGCAAAACTGCTCAAATGTATAGTGATTTTAATACTTCTAGTTAGGAAAAACGAAAAAAAAACTCTGGGAAAGTGCAAGAAATGGCATGGTGCTTCACCTTTCAAGGCAAGGCAGCAAATCTTCTTTATTTTAGCAGGCAGCAATTTTTGAGTATGAGGTGCAGGACCGATGCAGCAGCTCTGCAAAAATTTATGAGCATAAGAAAGAACACAAGGCAGACGCAGCAGCTCCGCACACAAGCAAAAATCCTGTATAAACTTCACTGACTTGGCGGCGCTGCAAGATGCTCCATGGTAGATCTGCAATGTGACGCGTGCTTTGCTACTCTCCCGTAAACACTCAGGCTGCAGGCAAATCAGATTTTGTTATGTTATGCTTGGAGAGGGCCTGCTTGTGTGTGCACTGGTTGATGTCTGGAAAGACCTTGCGAACCACTTTCATGGTGCGCTGCAGCAAGGCCAGCACGCCAGTCGCAAATTTGTCTATACCTGTGCATGAAGGCCACGCATGCATTGAACAATGCTGGAAGTTACAGATCAAGAGGTAAACCTCAGGATGTGGGGTTTCATGATGGTCTGCCACAAAAAATTGAAGGATCATGCAAGCAAAGAGAGGATTTGACCGGGAGCAGACTGAACAAGCTCCTTCAGGTTTGGACCTGCACGCTCAAACAAACAACCTTGGAAATGGCATATAGACCTGCTGAGCAATTTATGTTATGGCTGGAGGATCCATCTTGGACCCACAAACTTTGTGGCACAAAGGAACTCTTGCTTCAGATCTGCCTCACATTCCTCTACGCCTTGCTTGCAAACAATTTAACCAAACGACTGCTTCACTCATCTGCATCAACGCATGCAAAGTCCAACTTTTTTACTAATACATCCTTGTGATAAGAAGAGGAAAGACAAGGCTATGCAGTCCAAACCTGGACGGGTGCATCTAGGAAAGGCTCCTTGCCTAGCAATTCCTTTCTCTTGGTTTGTGTGGGCGGGGCCCTGCCTTTCAGGACAGGAAACCTTTCCTTACTGCACACGGCCAAATTTTGGCGTTCTTCTTTCCCAGAAGGTTAACAAGGGTCTCTCCAAAATTTGTAATCTTCACTCACCTAATGAAAGCCATCTCCAGAAGACTCATGCACAAACGCGGCACAAAGAGCTCCCTTGCAACAAAGGCCTGGAACCCTTGGCGCCATTCACGACGCTCCTGCCTGCCGTTCACGTTGCTGCTGCTGTGGCTGTTGCTGCTTCCGCCAGCGCCCTCACTGCTCTCTTTTTGAACTTGCTCAGAGGTGATTGGGCCATAGCTTGCAGCGCTGCTGGAGGCATTGTTGGTGGCGCTGCACTCTGCTGATGGTGTGGTCGTGCTTGGCTCGCAATGCACCCCTTGGGGAGCTGCTGCTCCTCTTGCTGTTCCTTCTGTGATCTGTTTGCCTACCCCTTGCTCAGATGCTGGACCAGCTGCTGCAGCCGCTCCCCCTATTGCTGCTTCTGCCGCTGGAGTGAGAACGACAGTGGGAGTGGGAGTCCTCCGTGCATCAGCGTCTCTGACGCCAGTTCCGGTGGGGGTGGTCATGGAAGCGTGCATGGCTACACCCACATGTGTTTGCCTCACCACTTGCAGCAGGCCCAGCATCCCTGCCTCCTCACAGTAGCTTGCCAGGTTGCTTGCCAGCTCGTGCCTGGAACCAGCTGAAAAGGAGCCAACCACAGCATGTTGCAGCCTGATGAGCAGCGCTAGATCCTCAACCAACGGCGCAAAGTTGCGTTCCCATGCCAAGATTGGGTCGCCTGATGCTGCTGCTGCTGCACGCACACCAAGCCACAGGTGTTGCAGGTCAGAGGTGGCTGCCTGGACTGGCAGCACTGGCAGGGAGCATGTTGCATGTAGCAGGGGCTGCCGGAGCTGCTCAGCAGGGTCCTTGGGGGAGGGTGCATCCGTGCTGCTGGGGTGGTGCTGAGGAGGACGTGCGGGTGCTGCCAGGACGATGCGCAGCACAGAGCAGTCCATGTCCTTCAGTTGAGGCAGCTCCAGCCTGCACGTACAAGCACAGTATCAGCAAGTCTTGAGGCACAAAGGTGCATGGAGGTTCAAGCACGTTGTGCAAGCAGTGTGCAGATGCAAGGGGAGGTGCAAGCAGTGTGCAAGCACAGGGTAAGGTGCAACATGCCCACTCCAAGGGAAAAGAAGAGAAGAGGAAATAGTTGTCGACACCGAGCCGGGGACAAGATGCCATCCCTTCTTAGTATCGAGCAACCCAATGCTTGTCGCTGAGAGGATGTGCAAGCAGGGGACAACTTACCACTCTCTGTTGGTACCAAGGATCGGCAGCAGCACAACCCTTGACAGGTGTGCTGCATCAACAGCACACAGGCTGCGTTGACAGCATACAGGCTGCATCCAAGGCAGGCACGCTGCATGATCAAGCCAGTGAGTGAGAACACCACGCTCCAGCATGAAGCAGCACATTACCTGCACGCTTAGCTCTTGGTCGTCAGCGTGCAGATTGGGTTACCACACTCAAGCATGAAGCACGTTACCTGCATGCTTACCTCAACTCTTGATTGCCTGCATGCAGGTCAGGGAACTCTTTGTCCAGAAGCAGATCCTCCAGCGGCCCCAGCACCAGGGCTCTGACACCCATGTCTTGCGGGGCATGCACTTGCAGGGTGAGGGTGGTCTGAAGCTCAGGAGTGCTGCTGCTGCTGCTGCTGCTGCTGCTGCTGCTGCTCAAGCACACAGGCTGCATGCTCAGCAGCTTGATTCTTGTTGTGTCTCCGCCCTCCTGGCTGCCAGACAGACGTTGCAGCGCATCCCACTGCACTCCAGCAACCTGGTCAGCATCAGGCAGGGACCTGAGCAGGAGATCTGGAGGGCAGGGCAGGGGGTCAGCAGCAGCGCCGTCACCTTGCTGGCCATCACCGCCATCAGCGCTATCAGTGCTGCTGCTGTTCCTGCTGCTTGCGTCAGGCGGTGTGTGCATTGCAGCAACAAACATGAATAGCTGCACGCATCCTTGAGTGCAAATAGTGCTGACCATGCAGTCCCTGCTGCTGTGCCGGGAGCGCAGGTAGGAGGAAAAGGCAAGGCCCACACTTGCGGACATGGAGTCAGCGTAGGATTCGTAGGAGCCAGGGTGGCCGTGCGCCTGTACAGGAAGGACATTCAGTTGTAACCCCTTTTTTCCTAGACCACAAGGACAAGGCGAGGCCCAGACTTGCAGAGCTGATTCATAGGAGCCAGGGTGGCCATGCGCCTATAAAGGCAGAACAGTCTGTGGTTCTCTTTTTTCCAGAAAACAAGTGACCTAGGGATCCCAGCTTGGCCAAGGTTTCAAAACACATGAAAGAGGAGCTCTAGATCACGTCAGCACAGCAGCAATGCCATCCTGCAGTGATACGACAGATGAGGCAACGCACGCAGCGTTGGGATACCTAACAAGAAAGGAGCAGTTGGCAAACTAAAAGACCAGATATATGAGTGTTCCTGGGGACATATATACATGAATATAATCATTGAGCCTGTGGTTACCTTGACACTGACAGTCGAATGTCGCACAACCCTAGAGCGGTAGAGCAACACCTTGCGTGACCTCTGGCTCCTGGTCTGAGGCTGCTCAAGATTGGGCTGGGATAGAACAGGGTCAGACACAGTGCACAGCTCTGGCTCAGGGCGGGCTGATATGGGGTGCAGCGGGACTGAACTGGTTTGAGGATGCCCAAGATTGTGCTGAGACAGTGCAGGATCAGCCACAGTGTGCAGCCTTGGTTCAGGGTGTGCTGGTGTGGGGCGCAGCAACACTGAACTGGGTGGAGGCACAGACGCTTGCTTTAAGGTTGGCAATAAAGCTGACCGGGAGATGGGGCTGTTTGGAGCGCAGCAAGCCTCTGAGGGCACTCCCTCTTTACACCAGCGTTGAGAGCATGTGGGGTGTGTGTCACCTTTGGGCTCAGGGCTGGGTGGAGGCATGAAGGGTGTGCCCTGGCGCTGGGCAGGAGCATGGGGAGCTGGGTGGGAGCATGCCAAGTGCAATGCAGCCTTGGGCTCATGGCAGGCACACTGCTGCTGCAGATGCCGCTGCCACTGCTGCCACTGCTGCTGCTGCTGCTGCTGCTGGTCCTGCTGCTGCTGCTGCTGCTGCTGCTGTTGCTGCTGCTGCTGCTGGTCCTGCTGCTGGTCCTGCTGCTGCTGCTGCTGCTGCTGTGGCTGCGGTTGCTGCAAGCGCTGGGCCAGGCCCCAGCTCTTCCACAGGGATTGAGTGTGCAGGGACACAAACATGAGGGGGAGAGTGTAGAGCAGGTTAAAGGACATCAGCACTTTCCCCAACCCCAGCTGCACATGCCCCAATGTGCCCTTCTCGGCCAGAGCCATCAGGAGTAGCATGCAGAAGCTCTCCAGGAGCCCAAAGGTTGCTTGTATCTTAGGTGGCACCTGCGCACAGAGGTGAGGTAAGGTGGAGAGGCGAGGTGAGTCAATGCGGTAGGCACGCATTTGAAGGCCTGGTTTCATGAAAAGAGCGGCTTGGAAAGAAAGAAAGGACAGAAATACTAGGTAGGCAGAGGAAACTCCCCCTACATCAATTTAGAAAATAGAAACACATCAACTTAGAAGAGCTGTGGGTCCCCTCCACTATGAAGCCAAAAAAAAACAGAAAATGGTAATGGGGATCTGGCAGCTCAGCCCACTCCTCTGTCAGTACATGTGTTTAAAGGAAAAATCATGGTGCTAGATACTATCATTTTGTAAGCTTGCTGTACAACACTCATGAGTAGACACTAGTGCAAATGATCAGCATTGTCAAATTGCACATTGACTCTACATTTCCATCTGCAAGGAGCGTAGGTGCTCTCCCACCAGACAATACTGCTTGAAGGCCAATCTTGCAAACAAGCTTAAGGCAAAGCATTGCCTAAATTATAATGAACTGAATTTCCTCGCAAAATTGTTTGAGCAAGGCTTCTGAGGCTTGCGTATATTCCAGGGACCAATTGCAGTACTTGAGAAATTCTTTTCAACTGTAGGATGTGTTAATTGTCCAAGCAAAGTGTTTGCTCGACAGCACCTTGGCTTCAAAAAACTGGCTGAATCATTTAGTGAATGTCCAATTTATGGACCAAAGTCATGCCTCATCATGCTCAGGACGTTTGTGCACGGCAAAGGCAAGTGTGGCACAATTAACCGAGTACACAGCCATCTCAGCATATGCGCACAGCCTAGCAGCAAACAAGCATGAAAGCCTGAACAAGTGCACGCACCCAAACAGATGGAGAGGAGGACCAGGCAAAGTAGCACCACAGCCAAATGCGCCCTGGAGTGTAAAGTGAAGCCTCCATGGCTGGTGCTCGCTCAAAGACCAGCAAGAGGCTGCTCAAAAGGCTGCATGCCAGGCACCCTGTGCGCATGACCAGCGCTTGCCAGATCCAGCGCCCGCGCGCAGCCCAGCGTCTGCAGGAGCAGCAGGTTCTGGGGATTGTTCATGTGCACATGGCGAATGCCAGATCTGCTCATCCTTCATTTGCGCATGACCAGTCATCACCACACCCAGCGCCTGTGAAGCCCAGTGCCTGCAGGAGTAGTAGTTCTTGGGCATTATTCTCGTGCATATTTCAAGTGCTTGCCAGATAAGCAAATTGTTCATTTGCATTGCCAGTGCTTGCCACACCCAGCGCCTGCGCACAGTCGCAAAGCCTGCAGGCCATTGCTTAATTTCTTTTGCATGAAATTGACACCTCTCATAGAGCTTGCCTTTGTGAAGGTTTACTTATGATTGTGAATGTGTATTTGTTCCATTTTTAGCAGAATGTTGTTAAACATCGTGGACAACTCGCAATGAAATACAAGTGTATGGTAATATACAAGAAAGGTCGAGCCCATGCTCACTCACGTGGGGGCAAACGCCATGAAGCATAAGGAACAAAAGCAGGCAATCTGGTAGAATACAAGCTGGAAGTTGCCAGTCGTGAACGAGACCTGCAATTAAGGAATAAAAGGAAAAGGAGAACAGCTTTGATCAAAGTTGGGCATGTGTATACGCGGATGTTCTTTTAACGCGCATTTTAGCTGGTATAAACGAAGGTAACATGTGTGCATGGTGTCTGCGTGTTGTATGTATGTGAGTGTATATCATACACACTGACATACATGAGGTGTTGTGCTTAGAATGATTATGTGCATGAAAGGAAGGTCCCACCCTCAGTATGACCTGTGCTGGGATTAATGATCTGGCAGAACGACCAAGCTTCTACAATGCACCTTCTATTGCTGCAAAAAAAAAAGCCGTCTGAAAGGTGCAGCACGAAGTCATGACATCCAATGACATACCCCAACAAGGACCTCCACCTCTGCAAACAAAGAAGTCTGCTGCCCTAACATGCAGGGGCCAGTTATGCTTGCAGTATGATTGCTGCAAGTCATGCCACCTGATCTGTGTGAAAGATGGCCAACAATTCATACCACCTGATTTATGTGGGAGATGGCTGACAATGATGCAAACCATCTCCACAAATTGCATATATTTGGTCATGCTGGTAAGCACAGATTCTGGTCTTGCATGTTTAACCAGACACATTAACATCGAGACATGCTTCCACATTTAAAAGGCTCTGCCCTTAGGTGAACATTGAGTGCAGTTTAACATGTAGTTTTGATTTACTTGCAAGCTCAGTGGAGCATTCCCTTTTCTTCTTATATTTTGCAGAAACTCAAACCGCCTCTGAAAAAGGCACCTCTTGCTTGTGCCAAAAGTTGTACTCGCCCAAGCGGAGGCATATATTGTGTACACAGTTCCCAAAGCCTGTGTTTTGCTGGCTGCTCCCTGTCATATCGATGACATGGTGCCTTGGCCCTAGGTATCCTCTTTTCCTTAATGTGGTGAGTGCTTTCACTGCCTGTGAATTCTTCTTCTTCTTCTTCTTCTTCTTCTTCTTCTTCTTCTTCTTCTTCTTCTTCTTCTTCTTCTTCTTCTTTGTTCTTTGTTCTTGTTCGTTTTCGATGCTGTTCTGTGGCAGATCTGCATGCCTGATGGAAGCACAGAAGCAACTAGTCAAACATGATGAGCTCTAAGGACATAAGGCCTCACCCATGGGTTGAAAAATGCTCCTTGTGTTGCAACGTGCTTGCTTCTTGCCCATAAGCTGCCTTGGCATGGCAACGTGGACAGGATGGGATGCTGGAGTAATGATTTGGGAAGATACGGAATGGCGTAGGAGGATTCCGCGTCACAAGCTGATGCCACCCAGGCAGCATGCAAAGTCAGAGCCCATCTGCATGTGAGAGAGTTGTGCACAGAAGGGCTTCATTGCCACAGTCAGCGCTGTCCATTCAGCCTGAGGACACGTTAACGTTGTTTGAAGACCAAACTTTCCCCCCCTAAATTCCTTTGGGTATCAGTACCAGTGCAGCTTGAAAGAAATGAAGATTACATTGCCAGATTCAGAACCTGTACAAAAGCTAAGAAGCTTCAGCAAGCAATCACTCGTGTGCACTTTGTGGCGCACGCGTCTCAAAGATCACATACGTGAAGAAGAGAAGCTCTCCTGCACACATGAGCGCCCGCCTCCCACGCTCGTGCTTGGCAATCCACTCATAGAAACCATGGTCTGCATCTGTGTTAGAAATTCTTTTTGGGCAGGCGCTGCTCTGCTTGTTCGAACGCCATGGCTGCCACCAGCCACCCATTTGCCTGCTAAAAGAAGGACGGCCGTGCAGTTGCCTGTCAGTGTCTGCAAAAAGCAATGAAGATGTGGTGAAGGGCATGAAGGAGAGGAGAGAGCGAGAGCAAAGCCAAGGACCAGCAGGTATGCATCCCTGTCCTCTGTTTGCATGGCGATGTGCACCCACCTTGCCGAATCGATAATAATTTGGACAGAATAATCTAATTTTAAGACGACAAGATTACCGCACAGCTCCATTGGAGATCGTAAAATTTTTCAAATCTGTATTGCTATTATCATTGGGACAAATGTATACCTAGTTATCATAAACATTTCTAGTGCATCCACAGGTTGCATGGCAAACCGTTCTGCTCACCATCTCTTGAGGCAACCTTGCAACGGGTGCCTGTTGTTGCATTTGGGTAGTATGTAACCCAACATAGCCTCCGGGCATCGGGATTAGACACACACAGGCAGATGTGGTGTGGATATATTGGATGCCTACATTGTAGGCTACAGGAGCAGCCCTTCCTTAATAAAACGCTTGAGGTGCTAGCCACTTGCGTAGCTTTTCCTTTTCCAGCCTACAACTAAGCAGAGCCCGGCCTCTGACATTGCGATCAAATGCACATTGGCAGGTGGTCACCTCACTTGAACCCATCACCTCGCGGAATACAAAGCTTACCTGTTTTGTGCAAAAGGTTTTGGGTGTATTTATACAAGCTTTTTGGCACTTTTTCCCCTTTCCAGTATACATATCTAGCCTGGGATGGTCTGGTTAGATTTCAGGCACCTTTTTTGGATTTGCTGTAGGCTGGCGTGGGCCAGCCACATATGCTGTACAGGCTAATCAGCCGAACAGTCTGGCTGTAGATCTCCCTTTGTAAGCTTATCTAATCAAATCTTGTTAGGTTTCAGGCACCTTTTTTGCTTCCTGAAGCGAAGCTGCCCCCGTAGGCATGTCCACTAAGACCCTTTCCTTTTTTTGAGTTCATGCACATCCTTCTTAGTGAAGGGAAACATGCCTTTCAAGTGCCATCATGGCACATATCATGATGATAAAAGAAATTACAGGATTCCAGTGCCTGAGAGCAGCCAACCATCCAGCAAAAAAAAATAGTACTCATGAGCTATACCGATTTTAACTTCAGTTAGTGTCACCGACTTTCGTACAAAGTCAGTCATGATAACAAATGTCAAATAGTCGTTATGGCATGATGATATTAGTAAAATGTCAAAAAGTACGATATCTACGAGCACAGGTATATGTAGCCTGCAAATTGTACTGCTGTGTACAGGAGTAGTCTAAATCAATGTCCTAGAACGACTAAGAACATGACTGAAGCAAGCACGCGACGGAAGCACAGGCCAAGCTGCTTATAGGTAATAGCAGTGTAACATCTTTCCTCTCATCAAATTCTGGTAATGCAGATTATAACGCTCTCTCAACCAGTTCTGTTGGCAATGTTAAAAATGAAATAAACGCTCTCCAAAAAGCAGAACATGCACACAAAGCATTCAAGTTCACGCCTGCGCATCCTCTCTCTCTCACACACACGCACACACACAATCACACACGCACACACAATTTGACACACTTGCAGTGAACGCTTGCATCAAGATTCAAGTTCAGCAACAACAATATTTTCTAGCTTTTTAACACTTTTCCTTATTAATTCATGCTCGATGGGCAGTTTGAGCAGCGGCTGCCCGACACGCCATCTCTCGGTATCTGCAATGAGCGATGGACAGCTACACTTGTCAAAATGTTTTCCACAGCAAAATGCATGGGCATATTAACCCCTTTCACGCAAGGTTCAAGCATGTCTGCTTCCGTCAATGATTGTTGAAGCAACTCTGAGGCAATGCAGCATTGACGATCGACTGAGCAGTTGCATGGCAGGCGCTTGAAAAGCATGACATGCTTTGCAGCATGCAAACAGGAGAGCACACTCCCACCAGGATGCTTGTCTGCTCCACCTAAGATGTTACATGCAGCACTTGCCTGAGCAGTGACAATTCTTTTCCTTTGGATTCTATCATCACGTCAACCTCTTGCTCCTTGCCGTGAAGCGAAATTGGCCCAAGGACATAGGTTGAGTGTGACTGCAAGCATGTGCGTCAGGTTCAGGCTTTCTCTGTTGAGTAGTGAAGCGTCATGATTTGCTGAGGCAAGTTGCAGCAACGCGCTCAGCTGCAACCATTTGCTGACTCTTCTGCCATCAAGGAGGAATTTTACTGTCAGGATCCAAATCCACCTCCCAGAAGCAGAACTTCTGCAGGTTGGAAGTACATATGGAAAGTCCAGCACAACAGTTGAGACGCCAAAGGGGTCTATGCCAACTCCTCTGATCACCCCCTTTTGTGAGCCCCCTCTCTGCTGGCTGTCCAAACAAGCAAAGCAATGCTTCAATTGGCATAATGATCTTCATCGTTTCTTCATCTTCATCAATCATACTTGTTCCTCCCCTGCAACATTCTTCCAACCCTTGTGGCCTGAAGAGGTGAGAAAAAAAATTGCGCACACAAGTCAGGTGCGCACGTAAAGGAAATTTGGGATAACCAACCTTGACAGAGGCAAGCAATCCAGTCTTTAAGTCAGCCCAGCCATGCTATGCCAGAAATTGAGATGTTCTTGCCCCAAGGCAGACTGAGTATGCAGAGTGGCTTGGTAGTCCTGGTTGAGACCCTAGAGGTGGGCCAGGGGTAAAGTTCAGGCATTTTAGGCAAACATTGGCCATTCCTGTACAATGGATCCTGAAACACATGCTTTGACCCAAATCAGCTCCCCACATTGTGACTCTTAACTAGGCATTTAGGGCATAACTGTTTCATTAAATTGAAAAAACATGGGAGTGTGGGGGGGAAATTTGATCCCCAAGCACGCGCACGCCTGCCAGGCGAAACTGGTGCAGGACCGGAAACCAGGCAAGCGCAGCATTTAGCCATGATATGATTATGATGTCTTGTCCAGTATGTTACCTAGCTACACCTTGCCAAGTTTGGGCGCAAGAGTCAGCTCCTCAAATCATGCACCCTGGGCCTCTTGCATAGCTTTTCCCTGCCAAATTGGGTAATTTCCTGGACCCTGCTCCCCGCGCCCCTCAGATTGTGCTCCTGATTTAGTGCCCAACCATTTACTGCTGGTCCGCCAAGCCGGGGGGTAGCTTCCTGAGGACTTATGTTTAAGCAGGCGTTTCCTGGCCGCACACCCTGGCCCCCCCTGGGCACAAGCTGGTTATGCAGGGTTGCTCAGATACGTTCTGCTGGAGGTCCTGCATACTCAGAATTGGTTGGTTTCATTGGGGCAAGGACCCAAATCTACATGACTGATCTGACTTTGAGATGGCTTGCGTACCGTGGGTTTCCGATCATCCCTGGCCTCGCTCCAATGGCACACAGGTCTCACACCAGGAGGCCACGTAGCAAGTGCGGCCAGGAACGCCTCTTGTTCTGACATGCCTCCGGTGCAAAACCTATGCATGTAATGTGAAAGCAGGTTTTCTGTCATGCTTTCAGAGCAAAACCTATGCATGTAATGTGAAAGCAGGTTTTCTGTCATGCCTCCAGTGCAAAACCTATGTATGTAATGTGAAAGCAGGTTTTCTGACATGCCTCCAGTGCAAAACCTATGTATGTAATGTGAAAGCAGGTTTTCTGTCATGCCTTCAGAGCAAAATCGGTGTACGTGCAAGCAGGTCATGGCCTCAGAGAAGAATGAGTCAACAGCAACTGTTGCTTAAATTTGCAAAGCCGGCAGCCTGCTTGACAAATGAAAACTGCATTTGATCATGGAAAGGAATATAAGCTCTGTACACTCATTTCCCAAACGGGTTACAGCCTCAGAAGCTGATTGAAGCCAGAGGAGCACAAGTGCCAGCAGCCAGTTTGCTTGAAAGAAATGAGCTGGACAGAGAGAAACGCAAAACACCAGGCAAGAGGCTGCAAGAGGCCAGGGTTGTGTTGACAAGCAAGAAAATGGTACTCGATGGCACCAGAACAGGCCTACATGAGCAAGGGAGCAGTGAAGGCACTCACTTGTGGTGATGGAAGTCAAACGTAATGGGGATGCCGCACAAGTCATGCAGTTTGAGCAAATCTCTCACTGCGATTGAGCAAAACAGTGCAAGCGAGAGAAAGTTCTTTTAAGCTTTGAAACATCCAAATAGTAGCCTTTTTACGGATAGGATAGGATAGGGTTACATACAAGGGCAGCTTAGCTGGAGCAAAAGGTGCCAGCAAAACCATACCAATCTTGTATATAAATGTCAAAATGGAGAAGTTCTGCGAATAGTAAACATTGATCAGCTCTGCTTTGCAAATGGAAGTTGCAGGCATTTGGCCGGACAGTGGAGCAATGCGCAGTGCTCATTTCATGGAGCGCTTTCAAGGACAAGCAGGGATGATGGACACGTCAAATTGCACAGGGGAACAAAGCTTTGAATGGGGAAATATTGACTTGTGAATGCTGTTGAATCAGATTGCAAACAGCACAAGAGGATCATACAGCAATAAATGCACAATCAGCACCTATAAGCAGTACGTGAGCAAGAAAAAAAGGGGATCCAGAAAAGATAGTTACCGTATGCGGATAGTTTTGGCCCAATGGCTAGGCTGGGGGTGCCAGGGAATAAACAACCCATGTATTGCTTAGGGTCAATATTTGCTTTGGGTCCCACAGATCTTGCCCCACTCAGAGCATAAATTGAGCTGGCTATCATCAGAATTTGTGCAAGCGAACAGATGAAGCAGAAGAGCGGTGACAAACCTGAGTACAGCGCAGCTCTGTCATCATTCTCGACTGTCAGCCTTGCCTTGCAGTTCTTGCTCAACCTCTCATTCACCACCTAAAAAGGGTCAGCATCAGCTAGAGATGAGGCTCTGGCTGTAAAAAAGGAAGCATACATAAAACTGACGCATGCCTGAGCAGAGGAATTATTTACAAGCAATTCATGCCCATTGCAGGCTCATGAAAAAGACAAGAAAGGAATTATTACTCATGAAAAGCACAGGCAACAGGAAGGGTCACAAACTCAGGCAATTAGACACCTCATGTCTAACAATTTCCCCACCTTTGCAAAACGCTGGAGGGCGGCGTCTTTGTCACCATAGACGCCCCCAACATGGATGTTGATCTTGTTCCAAGCGCTTGGCTCATAGCCCATGAGGTCAAACACATTTGAATGTGACTCTAGCTCTCTCACAGACTGCAAGGTGAAATTAATGCAAGATGTTAAAAACAGTAAGAAGATGCTTTTCAGAAGAAAGCACATGCAAACAAAAGGAGGTCGTAACACAGAGCTTTTTTCCTCTGTTTCATGGACTCTCTTCACTTTGGCATCAATCTCATGGCATGTGTACTCCAGGAGCAACTTGATTGGCAATCCAGACGTGAAATTGAGCTCCATTCCTTTGTCAAACTGGAGCTACATTTCAAAAAGACATTCAGAAAAATGTGGCATGCAATGCATATTTGCCCATGTCGGCCATTATAGCTGAAATGCTGGAAACGCTACGCCAAACTGGAGCTATGTTCCAACAAAACTTGGAGAAATGTGGCAACGCATACGTGCCTATGTCAGGCGTAACAGCTTGGATGCTTGAAATGCTCAAGCTGCTAAAAGGGTCAACTGCCAGTGCATTCAAGGATTACACAATGTGAACAGAAAAGCACGGGCCACCAATGCTGGTGTGTTGAATAAAAGAAAGCTCGTGTCATCAGTGTAAGCCAGCACCTGACTTGTCCAGTCATCACGGTCCTCCGCCCCAGCAATCTTGCAAAACTCTGGGTGCAAACAGAGAAGGGGGTACAAGAAAGGATGCTTTGCTTGTTTGGAGGCAAGATAAACAATTTACAAAGCTTTTTTTGGGCCACACTGCTTACCACGCTGCAAAATTTCCTTAAAAGCTTTAAATTAGAGACCATCCAGTGCAAAGGACATATCACACGGTAAGTGTCCATATAATGCGCAAATGTTGCATCCTGTGCTTCGGATTGATCCACATCCTGAAGCAATCAAACTTTGAGCGATTTGAGACCGTTAAACATTCAATAAAATCCAACCCTCAAGTCATGTAAGGCATTTAATGTGGACGAGGACCAGAGGGGTTATCCGAGGCCCAAAACTGTGTAGTTTTCAATGCTTTCAGCATAGGTGCGCCCCAATCGGCAAGTCCCAAACGCCACAGCAATAACCATGTTTATTAACCACCAAATCCTCACTCCCGATGACTTACTGCACTGAAATAGTGGTTTTTGAAAACAAGAATCAAAGCAAATAGGCATGAGATGTACCTGAGGGGTGGAAAGTCAATCGCTGTCCAAGCGCTCGTGCCGCCTCACCAGCAGCAAAAAGGGCCTCACGGATGGCTGGAAAATCTGGTAGCTCGTCTGCCCTGCATGAAATGCAAGCATGCACCCCCCTTGCCTTTGAACAGCTAGATCCTGTGTTTTTGTTCTTAATTGGAAAAGAGTTTGCTTATGCAAAGGCCACAGTAATCTTGACATTTTTGACTTGGAAGATGCCTTGACACAGATCCACACTTACTTGTACTCGCTCATCCATGGGAAGATTCCTGCAAAAGCGGACATTGTTGTGCAGATTTCATGAGAGGCTTGTAGTGTGGAAAGAAGTCAAAATGTAACTTATCCCCCACAAACACTTTTACTCTTTCAAACTAACAAATCACAAACACTCTTACCTTTCAAACCAACACATTCTAATGGAAGGATTTAATTCATTACACAGAATCGATCTTTTGTACACACAGAGCTAGACATTAACGAATCATGGAAAAGAGTATGCCGAGCAGCTTGCCTCTTGGACGTGAGCTTACATTTCCTTGTTCCCAGGAATCAACTCAAAAATCCCAAAGGCCACAGACAGGCACCTAAGGCAATTAATCCTGAAGCCTTTTTGACACTGGCACTCAAGTTATGGCAACCCAGGTTATTTTGCAACAAGCCTATCACCTGGTCATCTTCTGCCATTAATTTTGTATCGTCCCTGGAAGTTTGAGGCCAGCAGCTTTGTTGCAGCATCATGCAGACGTTTGGATATGATGATTAGGAGACGATATGCAACGTTTCTGTAAGCCCAAGGCCAACAGCTTTGTTGCAGCATGTGCAGATGATTGGAAACGCAGACCTAAGGCTATACCTGATGATAGACGGAAGAATTGGATGCCATGGCGCGCATTCCACCTGAAATGCACCACAGCATTCCAAGCACTTGCTTGTCAGATCCTTCGAAGTGCTTGCACAGACACACACACTCTCCCACGCACACTCACACAAGCCCTGCAGGGTTACATCAATGCCCTGCAACGCCTTAATGCCACGTATAACCTTATCATGGTTGTATGCTACGGTAGAGGAATGCTCAGGATCAATTAATTTATTTTTATGTTAAAAAAGTATCCAAGAGCAGCTCACAAGTCTTGCAACAAAACATACTAACTGCTGAGGCCAAACTGAGTCAGAGGATTAAAACAGGGGAGCCTTTTTTCCTGCGCACAAACTGTCATTGAGGGCGATCAAGAGATTGGCTGAATCCAAGAAAGTATGCACATGTCTTTGATGATGCTCAGACTTAGGGAGCAACGCAAAAGACTTTGGAATAAATTTTTTTTGGGTTAGATTTAGGGTTCAACTAAGTTAGGGGAATAATGAGCTGCTGTGCAGCCATCAAACCAAGTGTGAAAATGCCATCTTTTCAGTGGGGAGCACAGCACACGTTTGCCTTGACTTATTGCTTACTGACAACTACTATCCCATGAGGGTCGGAGCTCTTGGGGACGCTGCATGCAATTTTGCTATAGCATTTCTTTAAAACTTCCATTCCCCTTGAAGCCTTTGCTGTTGGTGTCAACAAGACCTGTAACAATGCCCACTGAACAAGACCTTTCTTTTAGCACGTCAGTCACTGCGAATGGATGAAAATATGAGTCCATGTAGCTGCAAAAGCTGAAAGGCTGCCCATGAAGAGAGTGCACAAAATTGACAGCCTCCACAAAGACACTTTCCCTTGTCTCATTGTTGGATACCTTATGAGCAGCAGAAGGTCTCGCGCGTTGGCCAGGGCAAGCGCGCTCACAGCAGGCAGGCCCTTCGATTCAAACGTCGCCTTGAAATGTGGACAAAACATTCGCTGGAGTGAGTGGACCTGCTATCCAGTTGCTTGCTAATCCAATTTGCACCTCATCTCAAAAATGCAAGAAAATCCCCTTCAGAGAAATGTGTCCATAAAGAAAACAAGCAGACAGACAGCAACTGTACCAATGCAACCATTTGTACTTAAATGGCGATGTGCATCTTTGTAATGATGGTGGTAGTGGGGGAGTGCGTGTCTGACCACGCAACGTGTCTGACCAAAAAGTGTACACCAAAGACACACAAAAGGAAGGATGATAATGATTGTGAATGAGTGAGGTGCTACCCTTTGGTAGGCAAGAAAAAAGTCTAAGCACTCCTCCTTTCAAGCTCCAGACAGTTCATTCTGTTGCCATGGAGCAACCACGTCCCAATTGTTACAAACATGAATCCTTGACGCAGTCACTACTGCAGGGTATATGATGCTCACTTACACACCTCATCACGGTGTGCGTATCATTCACATTCAGTACACCTTGATGCTGAATGCTGAATTTATACACACACACACTCACACACACACTTCACACCTTCACGCAGTTCCTGCTGCAGTACACGCCATAGCTCCTCAGGGTCTCACAAAGGCACACACACAAACTCACACTCACACTCACACACACACACACTTCACACCTTCACGCAGTTCCTGCTGCAGTACACATCATAGCTCCTCAGGGTCTCACAAAGGCATGCATACCTGCGCACATCCAAAGCCGGTAAGGGAACATGACAGGTATCAGGGCATTTGATAGTTGTGCCAATAAAGAACACCAATCATTGAGGCGGGTGTACACAAGTAGTAAAATCCTCACCCCAGCTCCCACAAATGGACAGCAACTCTGCCCTTCAACAAGGAAAGGAGGGACCAGTTGGGCAGCAAAAAGAAAGGGGAAAAAAAGAAATGCCCGTGCACATATACAAAGGCCGCTTGCACTGACAGCGACAATGCAAAAGGTAAGAAGAAGAGAGCGTTGCAATTCGAGAAAGGGCAGAAAGCATCGACAGCGACAGGCAAGGACATTCGTGCCTTAAATTGATCCAGCACCTGCAACACTGGAAAGACAAGGAGGCAGGTCAGGCATTGCCAGCAACCAATCAAATATCCAACAGTGTGCCAGGATCATGGGGTCACAGATTTCTACAAAGCAGATCCTTGCAAGAAAATGTCCCAATCAAATGAGGCTATCTATCTACCACACATTGGTAAGCCTTCTATCCATTGATAAGCATAACCAATGAGTAAACGTCAGCCGTATGCACCCACCCCAGATTGGGCACAACTGCAGGCCAGGGAACAGCCCTGAGGGGAGCGTTGAATGCAGCATCCTCTTCTTCCACCTGACGGTAATTGCATCACGAGCAAGTATGGGGGTGAAGCACCCTAGACCCTGATGTTGGTTACTGTTTTAAAACCTTTGATACTTCCCTCATTGTAATTGAATCACATGCAAGCACAGAGCTTTCCGGGTGCAAGAGTGAGACGTAGATGAGCGTGTTGTAAACGTGCATTTTTCCAAGAGCTGCCTGTACTAGGAGCAAACAGGATGGCAGAGCAAGTGGCAATAAACACATGATCAGGCGAATTGCACATGTCCAAGTGAAGGCAAACAGTATACGCTCTTGATAGCTTGCCAGGCAAAAGCACCAGACCAGTGTTAGACTGGGAGGGAATGGACACAGCACCAGGATAAGCAGTACATTAAGGCAAATGGAGTTAATCACCTCTGGCAGCCCAGCAGCCATTGATCGCGGCTGTTGCGCAGGTGGCACATTTTCTAGGGCCCTCGCAACAGCCTCAGGAGCTGGAGCTGCACCATGGGCCTGCACCTGTGCAAACAAGGAAGCAAGAGGTGCACAGAGGTGCTACTGATGAAAGTGTGTGTGTGTGCGTGTGCGTGTGCGCGCATTTGTATGCACATACGTGCCCCTTTCGAGCATCTTTCTCAATAATCCTCAAATGGAGTTGGCTTCCATTGGAGTTGCCTTTGCTTCCATGCGGCAAGCAAGAAACGGCAGCCATGTTGACCGGAAGCAACTATCAACAGCAGGACAACAATCAACAGCAGGCCCCACCTCCAGCTGCTGTAGTGCTGCTGGGCTGGGATACACAGAGGCCATCTCCTCGTAATCCACCTCCATATCACCAGCAGCAGGAGTATTGGCTTCTGTTTGGGCCCTCAACTCCTCTACAGCAGGAGCTGTAAAAGCTTGCTGCTGCTGCTGTTGTAATGGCCCTTGCAGCTGCTGCTGATGCTGTTGCTGCTGGGGGATGGATGCTTGCTGTTCAGACACAGACAGCTGCAAGAAGGACTGCTGAGTGGATTGGATGTCACACGCACTGTAGGTCAGCACGCTGCTGTGTGGGCCCGCTTGCAAACGGGCCTGAAGGTGCATGCTTGCCCAATGAGAAGGGCTCCTATCGGCACTCATCCTAGGCTGGAGGAGGGGTGCTGGTTGTGCTGCTTGCTGCAGCCGCTGCTGCCAGTTTGGCAAGCCTGGCTGGGGCAGAAGAGGCTGCACGGATTGGTGGGCTGAGGTCGAGGGTATAAGAGCTTGGGGGCGGGCCCTGAAGGTGTCAAACTCCCTGCAGCATGAGGAAAGAGCGCCAAGGGGTTGATCGAGAGGCCTATCTTTGGTGGGGCCTTGCACTCACAGCCTTTTGCTTTTGTCTCCTGTACCCTTGCGCTCTCATTGCTTGACCTGCTTTGGGTTGGCAGGGGCCTCAGAGCAAACCCATGTGCATGTGATCATGTAGCAGGGAAGGCATTAGAAGCCTCGCAAGCTGCAACCAGGCTTTCTGAGCACAGCAAGAGTGGGATCAAGTGTGATGGGGAATGTGTCTTGGGCCTGAGAGAAAACCCCATCCAGCACTCGTTTCAGCTCTCGAGGCCTGTAGTTTGCTTGAACACTTAACCAAGAGTCACACTTCATGACAGCCATTCCCTGCCCTTCAGGCAATCCATACCGTGTGTGTGGGTAGGCCTCATACAAATGGAACTCAGAGGCCAGCTCTCCCTGCATGTTAGGCAAGAGGTAAGTGCAGGTGAGTGGAGTAGGCTTGCTTTTGAGGTGAAACAAGGTTATTCTTGCTGCGAGGTACAGGTAGGCAAAAACAGTGAAAATAAGGCTCACAGTGATAAGAAGAAAGCAGCGATTGCAAGCAAGCACAAGGGAGAAAATGGAGGAAAAGAAATGAACATGCAGGTAGTGTTGCCATGATTGGTAATGGCTTGGAAGTGTTAAGGATTTAAACTTGCTGATGAGCTTCCAAAGCCAGAAACACTCCGGAGACAAAGCAAATACCTCAAGCAGGAGTAAGAAAGAGAAGGTGCAGCACAGACTACGCCAGGTCGAGCAAGTTTGATGGATCAGCACCGCGTCACACTCCCAAGTTCCAAATGGCAGCATCATGTGCATACTGTGCATGTTGCATTAAATTGCGCTTCTCGTACACAGTACATCAAGGTGGGAGGCCATATGAAGGTTGCATAACAGCACCAGCCCACCTACCTCTGTATGCAGTGCCTCCAGCACCTCTGCCCTCATGCTGGCTTTGGTAGCCCTTGGCTTGGGCCTCTTCTGGGGCTGGGGCTGGACCGCAGCAGCGGCAGCAGAAGCAGCAGTAGCAGTAGCCTCCTCTCCTCCTTGGGGCATGCCTGGGGCCATAATGGAGGAGGAAGCTCTGAGTGCAGCTAGAGCACCGCGACAGCAGGAAAGGCGGGAGCGCCTCCTGCTCTCCGCTCCACCTTGTGACATACATACTTGCACATCAAGGTTGATGGTGGGGGCCTCAGTAAGATGAATGATGCACAGTGCAAGTGGGCAGTGAGGGGAGGAGGAAGCACAACACAAGTGATGAGTCACAGGTATGCGGACGACCACTGTGCTGCAGCCGTAAGAAAGAGCCCATTAGTTTTGACCTTGGGCCTACCCAGGATCTTGCCCAGTTGCCCAAATGGGCACAGGCAGTAAGGCCAACAATTCCTTTAGCACAAGAGGTTTCCAGACCTCTCACAAAAGGAGTTTCCAATTTTTAGCATCTTTAAGACTTGCAAAAATCCACAACATTTCACAAGCAGAAATAAAAAAGGTAATGTAGGCAGAGATAGTCCTCCATACATCAATGAAGGGTGAGGAGACACATGGGCTCAAAAGAGCTATAAGTCCCCTCCATCACAAAGCAAAAGAAAAGAGAAGGGTAGTGGGGCTCTGCTCATAACGTTATAAGTCAGTGGAAGCACCTTGCTCTAGAACCTGGCTCTGGAAGCGTATTCTTTTTTAATGGGCATGGAATTCACGTACAGGCTTTGTAGATTGTTGGAGGCCAAGGTTAATTTGTGTGTGTAACTCTGAACTGATACAAATAAGTAGCCTTTTCCTTGAAAGTAACACAAGATAGCTGTTTGGCTGGCCTAAATAAGAATGCTATCTCTGCTTCTCCTTGTTCATGCTTCCCCAAAAAAGAAAAGTTGAACCAAACAAGCAAATTCCTTTCCATCAAGCCCTCTGCTTCTGTCAAAGCAAGGATATCCTACCATTAAGTTGTTGTACATGCCTGCGCCTGACATTCTTGGCTTCCTCGTTCAACTCTAAGTGGCATGGATTTGCAGCTCTCCCCATTCCTCACCTTTGATTGCCTCCTTGCTTGCATCTTCTTCCTGAGTTTTTATTGCCTGCAAATGCATTGTATAATACACACATGAGAATTCAAGGAGACGAAAAAAGCTTGATAGCTGCGACATATTGCATACCTGGTACATTAAATGAGAACAAATGGAAACACTCTCAGAGGCTGACACAAAATACATCCCTTCTGGCTCGAGAAGCTGCATATGAAGTGACTTTCCACAGCATGAATCTTAATGCAGCGAAAAGCCACAAATTGCCTTATTGTTTATTGTGTAATGCACGCACGCATGGCTTCACACACACACACACACACACACACACACACACACACACCATGGCATCATCATGCGCCCTTTTCCTTGTGCCCGCTTTGGGTTTGCGCAGAGCGGGTGCCTTTTTTGCTGGTGTGGGCACCTCCTCTTGCTGTGACTCATTTCCCCCATGTGGATCTGCCACTGCGCCGTATTTCCGGGCCCTTTTCCCTGCAGCTGCTGTCTTTGACGCTGAGGCATCTCCTTTAGTCCTGCTCCAGTCTTCCTGAAGACCCCCTTTCTCTTCGCCTCTCCTGCTTGCTCCTGGGTCCTGGGCAATCCGTGACGATCTCCTCTGACTCATGTTGATCAAGCCAGGCCTGACGCTGTGTGCTGTGCAGTGTCGGAGACTGCGAGCTAAAAAGCTTTTTGTGTCGCACACCTTCGAAAAAAACACCCTTCTCATGTTTTTGCGTTCAATTCGATTTTTGGGAATGACACGACACCGATTCATTCATCCCTTCAGCAAATTCTCATCTATTCCAGCTGCTCCCGCATTCGAGCTGTCCTAGCCACACACACATGATTGGGAAGCATGAGACGAGAAGCTGACGTTGACCATTGAACAGAATTCGATCAGATATTTAGTACACAAGTGACTCTTACATGCATTCCAAGAAGAACATCTGCCCAGTAACTTGTACTACGGTCTTGTACTGGGCGAGCCACATGTCATGTACATGTGCCTCTTCCACATTCCCCTTCCTTGCTGCTACACACCAACGACCACTACAACCTCATCCAGGGCGCCAAGGCCTTTCTGAAAGGCTATTTAACCTAGCTAGGACGAAATCACCCGCCTCCGCAAAAATCCCAATGGATTTTTGTTGCGGCAGTTGCCCGTGATGACTGGACCTGATCTGTATCTGCATCAAGTTTGGATACTATGTGTAGTATGGTCGTAAGATACGGCCTCTCTACGGCTGCGGTACGACGGTAGCACTCCTTATTATTGCACACCAGAGTTACAAAGTTATGTAACTTTGGTGTGCATCAAGTCAAATCCATCCCTTCAGTGCTTATGAGCAAGGCATTTGTAACCTATACACATGACTTATTGTAGTTACACAGTTACACAAACACAGTTAGTCACATACTTGAAAAAAAGTGAAAGGGCCATTTGGCATGCTACGGAAGCCGGCGACACTACGTTTGTGTCAGAGTAGCATGCTATCTTAATCTTGATGCGCAGGCTAGCTATAACTATAGTTGCAGGTCAAATCAAGGATATGAATGGGAGTGCATCATCTGATTGATGAAATTGCTGCACTTTTTATGTAGGTGCTGTTTTGCGGCCCAAATTCAATGGGCTTCGCCAGTACAGAGTGTCAATTCTGGAGGCTTGTGGTGGCTAAGCTTTTCAAGTTGCTTCATGACAAGGCGCACAATCCTGCTTGCTGAAAGCATGCAAAGTTAAGCCGCTTCATCAAAAGGGCCCCCTGCTAAACCCAAATAGCTATCGCATGCTTGCAGTTTGTGGCACAGCGTATAGAATGTAGACCAATGTTCTACATGCTTTACTCACTGACTGGTACCAGGAGGCTAACAAAATACTAAATACTCATTTTGGTTCCTAATACACTTCAGCTAATGCTCATGCTTCGCCATCTGCAGCATGCTGCACGCACTGTGCGACCAAACAACTCAAGCAGACTACATGCTGCATTCATAAATTTTAAACAAGCATACGACACCATCCCGAGGGAGGCACTCTGGCAGCACCTCCGCCGCATCAGCATGCCCACTTCTTTGCTCTCAATTATCCAAGATATGTATGTTGATGAGAGTATGTTTTGAAGGATGGTGCAAAAGCGGCACATGTGCATCCTACGCGAGGTGTTAAGCAAGGGTGTCCTCTTTCTCCCATCCTTTTTTCACTCTACATCAATGATGTTGACTTGATTGCGGATGTGAGGGGGGCAATAACTGGTACAGAGGATGTTTGCATAGCTCATATGTTGTATGCTGATGATCTCACATTGCTTTCCAATGAGGCAGGTGCACTTCAAACCATGTCGTGCAGGCTGGATACGTATGCAAGGAAGAAACATCTCATTATCAACACTGTCCAGTCAGAGGTCGTGCACTTTAATTCTAAAGAGAACAACTTTCCAGTTTTTATGATTGGCAGTGACACGCTTGCTCATAAGGACTCGTTCAAATATCTTGGCATGATGTTTTACAGGGCCTTAAACATGGTTAAATTGGCAGAAAATGCATCTCGCGCTATGCTTACATCTGCTTAGAGAGTTCGTTGTTTTGTACGTGAGCACACATTGGCAGATAGGCCGCAGGCTTCCTTGTGGCTTGCAAAGACGTATGTTGTTCCAGCTAGTATGTACGCGAGTCAGGTGTGGGGCACAGGTTTCATGCAGGCAGGCAATGAGTTCTCTGATGCTCTGCATACTTTGCATTTGAACTTTCTGAAAGGTTCCTTGGGTGTGAAGCAAACTACCACTAACTGGGAAGGCGTACCTGATTCCGGCAGCAATGTATGGTAGTCAAGTGTGGGGTACAGGGTTTGTGAAGCAAGGGACAGAGTTTGAAAACGAGCTACAGGTCAGGCACCTGGGTTTCCTAAAGCGTACTCTAGGTGTGAAGCGCACTTCCAACTGGGGAGTGCTGCGAGAGTGTGGTCATGAGCCCTTGCAGTTTTATTGGTTCAGATCTGTGGTCAAGCTGTACGACAGCATGCTGGGCTGCAATAGCACAACGCTTAAGAAGGTGTTTCAGGCTGATTGTAATATGCATTCCAGGGCTTCTGGATGCTGGACTTCCCAGATGCTGGATGGATTTCAAGGGCTGCAGAAGTGTGATGAGTATGTGCAAGCAGTATGGAGTAGTGCGCCTGTTAAGATTCAGGGGCTCACTGATGATTTGAGACTGAGACTGTGTGACATGTGGAATACTGCTGCTAACAATGCAGCGAGCATACCTCGGAATTCTGTGTCCCTCTATCAGTCTTACTTTGGCGTTCCTTTTGGTTCGAATTGGCATGCCCCAGTGAGAACTCCTCGCTACATGCCTTTAAACCTTTCTGGCCATGTTTTACGTTATGTCAGCCGCTTTAGATTGCGTGCACACACCCTGCGTGTTGACAGAGCGATTTAATCTCGTGGTGAAGAGTCTGCCATTTGTGATAGATGCAACCTGCATGGGGATCAAGATGATGCCCATGTCCTCTTCAAGTGTTTGTGCCCTGAGGTGTGCTGAGTTCGGCGGAGGTATTCCGTGCTGTTCCAACAGATTACCAGTTTCCCTCAAACTGAACCTTGCGTGCGACTTGTCACCACCCCAATGGTTTTTGATTTTCTCTCCCAGAAGAACAACAAGCTTTTTCACTACATCTCTGAGCTCATGGATTTACTTTTGACTGGCGTAGACCAGTCACAGACTGATCAGCCGAACGTTCTGGCTGAAGGTCCCTAACGTTGCAAGCATTGTAACCACTACTAACTGTTTCGAGAGAATGTGGGCACCAACAAGGGTTACAAGGGAAAAAGGCCTCAGTCAAGACAAACGTTTGACTGCTAGATAAGATACATAATCTGAAATTGAATCGGCTCTTTGGCAGGATAGAACCTTTATGTGTGACAGAATGATTGGTGTGGCTGGCACTATTTACAACGAGTACACGATCAAACCTCTTGTCAATTCGGACCTATCCAAACAAAAAAGCAAAATCCCTAGCTTTCAAGCTGAGCTGTCATGCCATGCAGAGACTAACCACTATCATTAACACCAGACATGCTCTTTACTTACAGGGGGCTTAGGGGGGGGGGGGGGGGTCGCTGGGCGCGCGGAGGTGGCTACAAGGAGAAGGAGAGCCCGGGTGTCTCAGGGCATGGCTGACAACCCGCCTGATCCTCATTAGTTCAGTCTCTTTTCCTCTCCTAGGCCTTATCCTTGAAACTTGGTACACCTTTCCCTCTCCTAGGCTAGCTGTAGCTAGTGTAGTTTTGAGGGACCTCTGGTGAGGCCCTTGCTAGCTTACTAGTTAAGGGACCTTTCCTTAATGCACGCGGCCTGTGGCCTGCGTGTACTAGGCTAGAGCAAAGGGGGTCTGATGGGGGGTCTGGCTATTAGTCTGAATCAGACCATGCCTGAGAACTGTATCACACGAGCAAGGGTCTGACTAGGGTCTGAATCAGACTGAATCAGAAAACTGAGCAGCCTAGACTGGCTGGTGATCAGAGGGTCCGATTCAGAGCAAAAGGGGTCTGATGGGGGGTCTGGCTATTAGTCTAAATCAGATCCCTGCATTACTGTGGATCAGAAGCTATCAGATGGGGGTCCATCTGATTCAGAGCTGATTCAGAGCTGGCTCAGAGAACCAAAACATTCCGGCAGACTTTTCTTTTCTTTATGTGTGACAGGTTTTTTGCAATCAAACTCAAGATGAAGCATATGCTCTTTTTCACTGTACTGATGAACGAGTTTGTTCATTGCGCCGTGAGTATCACATGCTTTTTGAACCTTATTTCCACCAACCAGAGCTAGCCGCCTTATGCATCCACATGATCTCCATGTGAACGAGCGTCATGTGCGTCTCATAGAAATTAAGTTCTGTGAAGACACAAGGCCAGAGCATCAATTAAGCGCGGCTAGGCAGCAACATGCTAACCTTTGTAATCTTATTAGCGCTAAAGCTAAAACTATTCACCCAATCCTCCTGGGTGTTGGTGGAACTATTTACACTGAACATACCCTGATGCAATTAAAGAAACTAGGACTGGATCACCAACGTGCCACTAAGCTCGCTAAAAAACTCCATGCCCATTCTGTTCATTATGCCCATAAGCTAGTCTCCACATGCCGCGGTATTAAAAACAAGAGTGCCTACCACAGCCATTTGGTCCTAGAGCCAGGTGCTTCTGATAACCCTCAAGATCCACTCTGGCAGCATCTGCAGCGCACACGCATGCCCACTTCCTTCTTGTCCGTCATTAAAAACATGTACGATGCTGATGAGTATATTTTGAAGGATGGAGAGAAGAATGCTCAGGTGCACCCTAACACAGTTGTGAAACAGGGCTGCCCTTTGTCCCCTCTGCTTTTCTCTCTGTATATTAATGACATTGATGAAATTGCGGAGGGGGTGCAAGGTGCTGTCACGGGTACGGCTGAATTCTATGTGACGCACATGTTATATGCTGATGACCTGACTCTGATGGCCAACGATCCTGTTGCGTTGCAGACCATGTTGAACCGCTTGCATACGTATGCTCAGAGGAAGCACTTAGTCATCAACACAGTTAAATCTGAGGTGGTGCACTTCAATTCCTCTGGGTCGGACCTGCCTGTTTTTCATATTGGGGGGGTGCCACTGGCACACAAGGAGTCTTTTAGGTACCTTGGCATGATGTTCCACAAGTGCATGAGCATGGCCAAGTCCTCTGAGCATGCAACTGGCCCCTTCATGGCGTCTGCATTTCGGGTTCGTCAATTTGTTCGTGAGAATTTTCTGGCAAATAGGCCGTACGTGTCTCTGTGGTTTGGGAAGACGTATGTGGTTCCAGCTGGAATGTATGCAGGCCAAGTGTGGGGCACTGAATACATTAAAGGGGGCAAGGAATTTGCAAGTGATCTGCAAGTGCGGCACATGAGTTATCTTAAGAGCACGCTGGGTGTTAAGCGTACCACTACAAACTGGGCTGTCCTGAGGGAGTGTGGTCATGAGCCGCTTCAGTTTTACTGGTTTAGGTCTGTTGTCAAAATGTATAATAGCATGCTGAGGTCTAACAGTGAGACGTTGAGAAGAGTGTTGAAAGCGGATTTGAATATTCATTCGCGTGAGCCAGCATGCTGGACTGCTCAAGTTTTAGATGCTTTTCAAGGCTTACGGCGCTGTGATTCCTTTGTGCAAGCTCTGCGGCAGGGCACTCCTATCCCTATTAAAGAGTTTACTGATGACCTCAGACACAGGCTGCGGGCAGTGTGGAGAGATGTTGAGGGAGTGAACCCGCGGGACACATATAGTAAGCTGGCAACTTACCAGTCTCTTTTTGCAGTGCCTTTTGACCATAACGTGCGTGCCCCTGCCCGTTTACCAAGGCACATGCATTTGGGTTTGTCTCCACATGTCATGACGAATGTTAGCCGTTTCAGACTTAGGGCACACACACTGAAGGTGGAGACAGCAGCTTGGGATACTCGGAACACTCTTTTGTGTGATCGCTGTTCTTGTGATGAGATTCAAGATGAGGCTCATGCCCTTTTGGTGTGCAGAGACGCAGATGTTTGTGCTTTGAGAAGAAAGTACGCTTACCTGTTCAACTGTTTCTCTGGTGATTTTTCAATGGAGCAACCATTTTTACAACAAGCCAGTGTCCAGGATGCTTCTGATTTCCTCTTGCAACACAACAACAAGCTTTTTTCGTTTGTTTCTGAGCTTATGGACATTATGTTGGCTGGCGAGGACCAGTCACAGGCCGATCAGCCGAACAGTCTGGCTGAAGGTCCCCCTGTGTAAATCTAAATCAAGATCCACATTAGTTTCGTCTCTCTTTCTTGTCTCGTGGTGGAGGCTCATGGCTCTTTATGAGCCAATGTGCCTCCTTTTCCTTAATTGATGTACATCCCCAGGTGGTCTCTCTCCGCAGGAAATATGCTCCCTTGTTCTCACAGGCAGAATCTCATGATGTGTCTGCTTTTTTGAACCAGAACAACAATAAACTTCCTTATTTCCTTCATGAATTGATTGCCTTTTATGAGCAGGCTAGCAGTCGCACTTCTTGACTGAAGGCCTTATCCTTGTAAACCTTGTAAACCTTAATTGATGTAGGGAGAGTTACTCTTCCTACGTAGTTTTCTTTTCTTTCCAGGTTTTCTTTCCTCTGAGACACAACCTTTTTTGCTGCATCAAGTGAGTTCTCAGGTTGTTTCCCAATTCCTTCATCAGCGAAACACAAAGCTTCTCTTTTTTGTGTCAAAGCTTATGGCTTTCTTTTTGGCTGGCAGAGGCCAGCCACAAGCCGATCAGCCGAACGACCTGGCTGAAGGTCACCCCTGATTGTAACCATTCTAACCATTACAAAATCCCTTCACAGCAGAACCCTCGCTGTACTCCTCTAACAAAGTATATATGTTGAATATAGAGAGGGCAGTACCTTCTATATACAATTCCTCAATGCATATACAGAAAGTCAGTCCCAAAATTTCCATGCCAAATTGGCGAGTGAATAAATATCAGAAAGAAGAGGATGGCGCTTGGCGTTAGCACCCTGAGCGTCATTGTTCAGACAAATGATGGTAATTGATTGACAAAAAACTGAAACGTGCAATATTATGCTGATGTATTGGAACATCACTTGAACAGTATATGATGAAGCCAAGAGTCTCATTAAAGGCCAAGAGCAAAGCTTTCCCTGTCTTTGGATCAATCAGCAGACATAAAATTGGCAACACGCCTGGAGTTTAGCAGGAGCATTTGAAAGAAAAATTGGAGATTAATAATCAATTGTTACAGCCACAGCCAATGAAATGCAGCTAGCTACACATATAAGTTCTTGAAGTTTCAATTACACTCAGCCCTTACTACACCAGAAGATATCCAGATGTCGGCCAAAGTTGCTTAACCTGGTTGTCACAAACATATATTGTCTACTGTGCATAATATTGAGACACAAATGTATTGCACACAAGTATGGCATACAATTCAACTTAGTCCAACACACACATACGTGCACACACACACAGACACAAACACACACAATTGAAACCAATTTCACACCTGCAAATGGACCTGTAGCACTTGCTCCTGGGGTTCCCCAGTTGAGTTCTTTGAGGTCACAATCAACCTGTTCCAAGTATCCACGTCAATCTGTTC
Source organism: Dunaliella primolecta (assembly GCA_914767535.2). NCBI lineage: Eukaryota > Viridiplantae > Chlorophyta > Chlorophyceae > Chlamydomonadales > Dunaliellaceae > Dunaliella > Dunaliella primolecta. The sequence continues at coordinate 3,105,452 of OU611760.1, read as the reverse complement.
CATGCCAACCTGTTCCATGCATCAGACTGCCCTCTGCAGTCCCCTCGGTGTCAGGGCGATCTCCCTGGCTTCACCTACAAACGACAAGTGGTAAGTGAAGAAGGAACGTACACACACATGTTTTGGTGAATATGGTGTGCAATTAAAAAACATCCTCAGTGTTTGGGCATCTCCCTGGCTTCGCCTACATAGGACAAAGAAACAGGACGAGAGCTCAACATAACATGAGGTTGCCAAAGACTCAACACTCGTTTACGAAGGACGAGGAAACAGGACAAGAGCTCAATCCGATGTCTGTGTGAGGTCGCAACAGACTCAACACTCATCTATTCAGGACAAGGAAACAGGACAAGAGCTCAATGCAACACATGTGTGTGTGTGTGAGGTTGCAATAAACCAAATACTCATCTGCATGGAATGGAAAGAAGAGTAAGAGCTCAATCCTACACGCTTGTGAGGGTGCAACAATGCAAACCCTCATCTGCATGAAAGGAAACAATTATAGGAGCTCGATCCTACATGCTTGTGAGGGTGCAACAGAGCAGACAAGAAGGTAGTCGGGGCCTCAGGGCGACCAAAGCTTACTTGTCTCGGAGCTCACTAGCCAACTGGGGGCATGCCCCATGCCCGGTCCTAAAAACCACCTCACCTTGCTCTCCTCTCGCTGGAATAACGCAAGCCAATGTATGCATTGCTCCACCGCCTCAACTAGCCTCACTGCAGCAGCTGCTGCTCCAGAGCACCAGCACCAGCACCACAACCCAACCACCTCAACTTGCTTTGCTGTAGCTGCTGATACGCCAGAGCACCAGCACCACAACTTAACCACCTCAACTTGCTTTGCTGAAGCAGCTCCTACTCCAGAGCACCAGCACCACAACCCAACCACCTCAACTTGCTTTGCTGCAGCAGCTCCTACTCCAGAGCACCAGCACCACAACCCAACCACCTGAACTTGCTTGCTGCAGCAGCTCCTACTCCAGAGCACCAGCACCACAACCCAACCACCTGAGCTTGCTTTGCTGCAGCTGCTGCTACACCAGAGGCCCAACGACAGACCATGTCTCACAGCGATGTGCCACACACTCAGGGCCATGCGCCTGACCTTGCAGAGCACAGCCAGCTGCTGCAGCACCATAGCACACAACAACATTGGGTGAAAGGTCCCATCAACGCAGCAAAACAGAACTCAATTCCAAAAAGCAACCCAGGGCTGCCACCCTCGGTTTGCACAGCTGCAGCTGTGCTGCGGTGCCACAGTGCAACTCAGTCCTTTGACAGGAAAACAAACCAAGTTCCACCAGCAATGCCAAGCTGGCATCCCCTCACCCTGCGCTGCTCCAGCTGCTGCAGTGCCAACGTGCCAGGGTACTGCCATTTAATTAATCGTCTAACTACATCCAGCAACAAAAAAGACTCAAGTCACACCAGCAAGGACGGCCAGCACCTCCTCACCTTGCGCTGCTCCAGCTGCTGCAGGGCCTGGGTGCGCAGCCCGCTTGGCATAGCCATGTCCATAAACGACATCGGCCCTATAGATGCTCTGCGAGCAAGGGGCTGTTGCACCTCCTGCCGTGTGTCCTGCTTGCTGTCTAAGGTAGATCGCACAGCGTCTGCTGTGGACTGTGCAAATGCTGAGCGGCGGCGCGCTTTTCCATCCATCACAGATGACTGTCGGGGTGGGCAGGGAACGAAGGGGGCTGGAGCGGGCTGCGGCTCAAGCGTTGAGGCAGACCGCCGCAGCTGCGGATGCAGCAAGGAGGATGAACGTGTGTGTGTGTGTGTGTACGTACACTTGAATGGGGGTTGAACTGCGCCAAGCATGCATTTGGCAGCAGCTCACATGTCGGTTTGAATGTGCCTAGAGCTGGCTCCCGCAGCATCGGTTCACCCATATAGACGGAGGCCACCCCCATATGTAACTGATCACACCATCGAATGCATGCACTAAATTGTACCGCAGGCTGTGCAGCAGCCCCTTGCAAACAAGGCCTGTGTGCACCTACCCCCCCCCCCCCACGCCCATACCCAAACACCCACACCCACACCCACATACAGACATGCGTGTACCTGGCCGACATCAATCTCAGGGAGGCTGCTGTCCTTTGCTTTAGACTCGTTGCCAGCCCCTTGCCTCTGGAGACTCCTCTGATCAGGTCTCCTCTCCACTGACCCCACCTCCTCAACCCCCATGGGTTGCTCTTGTTCCTGTTGCTTTAGCAGCTGCTGCTGACGCTGCTGATCCTCCTGCACCTCTCTTCCTGGCTTCTGATGGTTATTCACGTGCTGCTGTTCCTGCTGCTGCTGCTGCTGCTCCTGTCGCTGCTGATCCTCCTGCACCTCTCTTCCTGGCTTCTGGTGGTAATTCACCTGCTGCTGCTGCTGCTGCTGCTGTTGCTGGACCCCTTGCACCCGTGGCCTACCCTCCACCCCTTGCGGCATGCCCCCCGGCCCCTGTGGTGAGTCCCCAGAAGCTCTGTGCCTCTTTGTGCTGGCCCTGCCCGCTGAGGCAGCAACCCCCGACTCCGCGCGAAATTTGTTGCTGTCAGGCAGCAATGGTGGCTGCATGCTGTCGTTCATGCCAAAAGCAGGGGGACCTGTTGGTTTGATTAAGCTGCCAGGCTGCGACGGTGACTGCATGCTGCCGTTCCTGCCAAAAGCAGGGGGCTCTGTCGTTGCATCCAAGTTGCCAGGCTGTGATGGTGACTGCATGCTGTCGTTCCTGCCAAAAGCAGGGGGCCATGGGGCAGTAGCACCAGGACCGCAACCTCCTCCGTCTCCGCTCGCGCTGCTGTTGCGGCTGCGGTGTTGGGGAGCCGCGTCTTTGGAGTGTGGGGTGTGCATGATGAGCGGTCTTAGCGGAGCCAGGAAGCCAAGCATGCTGTCTTTGATCTTGCTGGGTGACTCTGCCCTCACCTGGTAGCCACAGTCAAAAAAGGTCAGAGCACCAGCTATGCACATCAACATCACCAGGGATGTCCTTGAGGGTTCCTAAGGTGCCCAAAGGTGCGTGAGAGTTTCTCACCAGAGGATGTGCAGAAGCCAAAGGAGAGGGTGCCTCAAGAGAGCACATGTGTGTCATGCTGCTAAGAACACACACCAAGGAGCGCTCGATCCCATGCATTCCTTGGATCATGAGCACCATCAAAAAGGACGCTAACAATTTCACCATGCACAGGCTAACCTTAGAGTGCAGAAGACACGTTGGCACAAAGATACGCACACGCACACACACACTCACACACACAGCACACAGCACACATGCATACACTGAGAAGTGCACGCACACCCAGCCACTGCTTCGCAGCCCGCACCTTTGACTGGCCCGTCTGCTTCCCTCCTCCCCTGATGCCAAAAAGCGCGGCCATGCTGTCCAACAGAGACTTCTCGCCACCCCCTCGCGCTTGCCCTGCGGAAGACCTTTGCTGCTCCATCACCAGCAATGAACGCTGGGTGGCTGTTGCTGTTGTTGCTCCTGCTTCGTTTGTTGTTGTTGCTGCGTCAATTATGACGTCCCCCACCCCTCCACTTTGCTTGATACTGCCTCCCTCCGGCTGCAGCTGATGGGTCCCTTGTGTACTGTCTACCATTGCCGCCAAAATCACCCCCCCCACCCCCTCAGCCTGCTGCTGCTGCTGCTGCTGCTGCTGCTGCTTTCGTGGCTGCGGATGTATTGCAGCCAAAAGGGAGGAGGGATGTGCTTGGAATGAGGTGGCGGAGGACCAACCACAGCTAGAGAGGTCCAACAGCTCAGGCCTCTGTTTTATTGAGCCCCCTGCTCCAGAAGCAGTCTCCGGGGCTGGCCCTTGTGCATACGCAGTAATGTCGCAGCCAACATTTGGGAGGCCTTGATGCCGAAAGGGGGGCTGTTGAGTGGGCTGCTGCGAAGATGGCAGGTGCAGGGCACTTTTTGTATTTACAGGGTTAGTTAGCACACCCTCCAGCAGCAGCTGCTCCTGGCTGGCCTTCCGGCTCCTGCTGCCTCGGCTGCCCCTCCCACTCCGTTGCGAGTCTTGGCTGCTGGGGCCCGAGATGACCCCGACCAAGCTGTCGCGCTTCAAGAGCCCACCATCCCCACCAACACCACCATCACCAACGCAGTAGCTGCAGCTGCCACCCGTCCCACTGTTCTGAGGCAATGCCAAAGTTGGCTGGCTAACCCGCGCTCCCGCTCCACCCCCACAACTCAGGTGCGACTGCCCGGTCTGGTAGCTTGTGCGGGGGCTGAGGGCGGCAGCCCCCCCACCCCAGCTGCTGCGGCCGCCCATGCCCGCGCTGTTACGTGCGCTCAGTGCTGCTCCGTGGCTCTTGCTAGCCCCCACCAAGCCCATGCTCTTGCCTGCATCCTGGATGTCCAGGTTGGTCACGCCCATAGGGTCCTGGCTGTAACGGCGCATGTCTCTGCGGAGGGAGGCGCCGCTCAGGCTGCTGGGCGTTTCCTGGCTGCGGCGCCGGCAGCCGTGGCTGCGTGCATGTGTGAGTGTATGTGTGTATGCATGCGCGCGCGAGCAGACATGCAGACATCCTTGGTTTTCTGCTGTGCTGCAAGATGGATAGTACAGATCTGTTACATGGTGAAGACAGCGGCGAGGGAGATGTGATGAGGGCAGGCAAAGGTGCAAGGATTCTTTGAGGAGCTCAAAGGCACCCATGCACTCCATGCACAATGCTCATGTGTCAATGCTCTCCACGTAACTGCAAATGTTGCATATTTACACGTTGACAGTCCTCCCCCACTCCTCCTTGCCCAGATTCAAGGCCTCCACATTATGTGCCTCACTCCCTGTCAGCACTGGGCCAGTGGTGCTTCACCGATTCACGCTTCTTTGCCTCCAGGAAACACGCATGCAGGCCTGTACCTGTTCACGGTGGGTCGATGTGCCACTCTGTCCAGGAGCTCTCTTGGGATGTGATCAGCATGGGTATTGTCCTGCTGCTGCTGCTGCTGCTGAGCTGTTCCCTGCGTTACAGTACCACGTCATTATCAGCAGGTCGTTATTACGATCATACTGCCACCATTATTACCACGTCGTTGTCTCCCACACATAACATTCCGTACCCAGAAGCATCCTTCAGGTGACCTGCAGCAACCAAACTTAAAATTCATTGGTTTTGACACAAGTGCCGCCCCTCTGTCTGGACACACACACACACACAGTAACGATGCCAGGCTTTCACAGATCAGATCACCAACCATCGACTACCCTATAGGCCTAGGCTTCGGGCTAGCTGGGTCGGCCAGTATTCAGAAGGATCATCTCCTTCCTAGTCCATTCTCTTTTCTGCTGGTTGTTACGCATACACACATCTGGAGTTTCTCTACAGCCTGCCAGCCTTCCCTCTTAACACCACTCCAACATCCGGTGTCTTCAGACGACTCAAGAATACACCCTAAGTTGGCGTGACTTCCTTTCAAGCATTTGAACCAACGCAGCGGACATTCGAACCAACGCGGCAGCATGGCCAAACAGTTGGCCTTCTGTGCACTCCCTGGGCTCACCTGCAAGGAGTTGCCTCTCTGATGTGTCTTGTGCTGGAAGTATGCCGAGGCCTCCTGAACCTCACCCTGGCTCAGCCAGCGCTGCCCATTCGGCATGCAGCCCTGCTCCTGCACACACACACACACTTTTTTTGTGGCTCACCGTCACAATGTGTGGCTCACACGTGTTTTGTGTGGCTCGTCATCGCATGCCATCTCGCATGCCACCATGACCTGACCAGCTGCCTGGGCAGTCCGCATCGATACGGAACCTTTGAACCGCCAAAGCGACTTGTGCGCCTGGCCACAACCCATATGACCCATGATTCACATTCCCATGCCGGACAGCCCCGTCCAAGCATGTGGAAACATTTCCACAGCTCACCTCCCACAAGCTCACACACACACAGCTCATGACCCAACAGGCACACACACACACGCACAATCACACACACAGCTCATGACCCAACAGGCGCACACACACACATACACACACATACACAGCCCATGACCCAACAGGCGCACACACACACACACACACACACACACATACACAGCCCATGACCCAACAGGCACACAGCCAGCCACGTGCCCTCACCAAAAAGATGGACGGCAGCGGCTCCTCAGCCGGTGGCGGCTCCCCTGCCTGCCGCGGCTCCAGCAACGCCTGTGAAGTGGCCTGTTGCACTTTGCTGCTTTTCTGCCCACCACCCTCTATATCTGTGCCGTTCCTCTTTGCTGCACTGGCAAGTACTGGCTTCAGCTGCTCCACAGCCCTTCTGCTGCCACCTCCCACAAACCCCTCACCAACTAAGCTGCCCCCCTCAGCACAGGTTACCCCTGCAACTCCAGCCTGCTGCTCTAAGGACACTCTGTTTGCCTGTTTACTTGTTGCCGCTTGCCTCTGCTGGGCATTGGGAGCGGACCCACCTCCCCCGCTGCCTTTCCACTGTAGCATGCTACAAGGCGGATGCTCTCCAAACAGGCTGGGGGGGCCCAAGAGAGAAGGAGAGTCGGGGGGCACAGCTGCATGTGTGTGTGCGCGTATTTGTGTGTGTGAGCAAACGCGCACTGGCAGGCTTTCACGTCCCTGCAGGGTCAACAGATCTACTTGGGGCTTCCTTAACAATTCTCATCTGCATGCTCCTTGAGTGGGTGCATTCGGCCACAGGTTGAAGCACAAGGGCATTAATGAAGACGGACAGCAGCAATCACAATGTCCCCCATAAGAAAATAACTCTTGCTTATCAACAAAAGTGATTGGTGGTCATGCAGCAATCATGATGTTGACCAATACATCACACACTGCCCAGCCTGCAGCGGTCCCTTCTACACACACATACACACACACCTGCTAAACACTCAGGGCCCTGTTGGACTGGCTCGACGTCCTGCCCCTCTTTGTGCCTGCAGTCTACAGAGTGCCGCCTGCATTGGCCACTCGGCTGCACAGGCAGCCAGCCTGGTCTCTTTTCCAGGCTGCCGCTTCTCCTCATCGGCAATGACTGCTGAAAAATGGCAGGTGGGCTGCGTGTGGGGTGATTGCAGTGTGGGGTTTGGGATGATGGCAGGTGGGCTACGTGTGGGATGATTGCAGTGTGGGGTTTGGGATGATGGCAGGTGGGCTGCGTGTGGGATGATTGCAGTGTGGCGTTTGGGATGATGGCAGGTGGGCTGCGTGTGGGATGATTACAGTGTGGCGTTTGGGATGATGGCAGGTGGGCTGCGTGTGGGATGGTTGCAGTGCAGAATGATTGCAGTGTGAGGTGGTAGTGGTGAGGCATTTGGGATGTTGGCAGGTGGACTGCACATGGTCCCATATGAGTGCCAAACCACCACACCATGCTGACCAATATTGTTTTTTGTCGACAAGCCACAGGTGGGCTGTGCTGCATGTCTGATCGGACCTCTCTCAGGGACATCACCAAGCTTCTCCGTGGCAAGGGCCATAGGTTGCCAAAAATTAAAGGGCGCAGCACATGCAGGCATGCGTGCATGCTGGTGGCGGTACTCCAGAGCAACTACCTCAGCTTTCTTGACGAGCGCTACCACTTGCAAAGGAGCAAACGGAAAGGGAGCACTGCCATGCACAAGATGAGGCAGGAGTCAGTTGCATGGGAGCAAAGCCATGCACCAAGACAAGGCAGGAGTCACCTGCATGGGAGCACATGGGAAGGGAGCAATGCCATGCACAAGACAAGGCAGTCTTGTCCTCATTGGGAGGTCCCTCCCAGCCTTGAATGGTCACCAACCTGGGCAAGGACGGGTAACACATGTCAGGTGGTTCTCTGCCTCCTGGCACCTGGTGCTTGTCCGCAGGTACGCCATGGCTCTTCTGCACTTCTTCTGAAATCCTTCTACGCATTTTATCCAAATGTTGCTGCTGCTGCTGCTGCTGCTGCTGGTGGTCACTACAGGCCTGCTCCCACTCCGTGCCTTCTGCCTGCTTCCAGAGGGAAGAGACAGGTGCCCCCATTCTTGAATGGCCGTAGCCGAGCAGAATGTTTGCAGCATTGACACAAGGTAGAGCCTGGCAACTCTGTGTAATGATGAACCACCACATCCATGGACATCTTGTGCATGAAGCATGCAAGTGGCCCCCCATCCTTTGCACCATATGTAGGCAAAGTCGGTTTCATATTACATTATGGGAATGGCAGAGGCAGCATCTTGCTACGTAATGGAAATGACATAGCAAGTATCATTCCATTTATTGGGAATGGTAAAGCAAAAACCATACTACATGATGGAAAGCACAAGCAAACTTGGAACGCATCTGCATGCGCACATACACACCCACACAGCCACACACACACACATTCCTTACATGCACGCTGCTGCACCCCTGCGTGCCTTGCCTCCTGTAATGCACCTCTTGCATTGCCCTGCTGCTGCAGCTGCTGCCGTGGGGGCCAAGGTTACTCCCCTGCGCACGTGGGGAGCGTGTCTGGTGTTTCAGGTTTAAATAGAAAGCCAGACGATGAAGACATTGTCTAGCGCTTTAAGTGCGCAAAGAAAGCATGGTGATGAAAGTAATGCAAAGGGCTGCTGCTGCCTGCTGCCATGGGGGACCGGGCTGCTCTCCTGCTTGCGTAGGGAGGGAGTCTGTTGCTTTTGGTTCAAGCAGAAAGCCAGTGATACACATACATACATACATACATACATACATACATACACACACAGCGAGCAGAGTGATAAAACGAAACTGAACTAACTTTCATTTGGAGCGAAGGCTCCTAGTGAGGGCGCAGGTTCTTTTGAAGGGACCCATACAAACACACAGTAATACAGTTTGCTCATTATTATTGAGCAGATGTTGGCAGATTGCAGCTGCACTTGCTGGCCTTCAGGCGCTGGGGCTTGACTGCAGCTTAATTTGAGTGTCAGAGCAATGGCGATCGGTGTCAGGGTTATTGCATCATAATCGGTTCCATGCCCATGATAGTAAACATATGCATCACATCATGGGCACCTATTTTGTTTCAGCTAAGCTGCCCTCGTAGGCAGGTACAGCTAGGTAACCCGATCCCTTCTTTTCCTAAAGGATTGCATGATCGCCTCCATTAAGTAACACCTGCAAGCAAGACAGCTCAAGAGCGACGAGGCACGTCCAGCAATCGTATGCATGAGTGAAACACCAAGCACAGCCCCCAAGTGTGGCAGTGTTGTATGCTGAACTTCAAAGCATCCAAGCGGCCCTGGTAGCTCTAGAAATAAACAATGCACACCTCCTACAGGAAGAGGATGGCTGTGCAAAACCATGAAAAAAATTAAGCGGCCAGCGGGTGCAGAGAGGCGCAGAGCAAGTTTTGCCAAGGCTCTACAAAAGCATGCCTCTTTTGGGTGAAGGGCCCATCATGGGTTGCAGGCAGGCCAACTGCACATGTGGTACCCAGCTGGCACGAATGTGCACAGCAAGTAGGCCAACTGCACATGAAGTACTCAGCTGGCAGAAATGTGCACAAAAAGATGTTGGGGGCTGGTATGGCGCCATTCCGGCACAAGGTGACTGAGCACAGATGTAGGGATGTCACTGGGGGCAAGCAAGGCAAGAAAGAAGTTCCCTGGGCACATGGGGGGACACAGACGTAGATAATAAGTTGTCAATTCTCCACAAGCGCACCTTTCGGGTGTAGGGCGCATCTTGGGGTGCAGACGAGCCGCAGCATGTGGCACTGAGCTGGCGTGAGAAGGCTGGCGATGCCTGCCCATTGCAGGGGTCGCTGGAGTCTGCAAAGGATAGGTGAGTAGCATTTGAGTGTACATATAACAGGGGTCGTAGGAGCCTGCAAGGGATAGGCCGGTGACATTTGAGTGTGCGCATTGCAGGGGTTGCTGGAGTCTGCAAGGGATAAGGTGCATTGGAGTCTGCTAGGGATGGACAGGTGTGCAGCAATCGAGTCTGCTGATGCCGCTCATGCAATGAGGAGTGGACGAACATTAGGAGCCTGAGTTGGATGGATGGGAGAGCAACGATACAAGAGCTGATGCTGCTATTTTTGTACTTGTTGCTGTTACCAATTATCAATAATCTGCATGTCTTCTTTGTTGTGCCTTTATTATGGCAAAGGCCTAGACGGCGCCCATGGATGGATTTGAGCAGCGCCTGAAGCCCTGGGTTGCATGTGACTCCCAGCGGCCTTGCACACGGTGCTGGTGCAAAGTCCTTGGCCTGGCACCTCTGTGTGCCGGCAAGCAGGCCTCTGTCTAGGGGCACTTCATCGAGGCATCGTTCTTCTTACACAGGAGGTACAGCCTCAAACCAGCACTGCGCTCCAGAGTACTGAGCTCCACCCAATATCCCAGGTTGCCAAACATGTGCTGAGTTGCAGCCAGGACCAGGCCCCACTGAACACCAGCTCCACATTGCACAGAGCTATAGCGCCTACCAAACCACTGGCGGTAGGCTGCACTACACCACTGACTGACTGGCACTAAAAAGCCAACTAAGTACTTGCAGCAAGAAGGGTCCAGGATGCACGTCGAGTCCTCAGTTGTAAATAGGATAGATGGGTGCATTGAACGCCGCTTCTACCCTGGCCCAGTCCGTAACAAGCACCATTTTGTACAATCTCCAGCAACACTGATTTGTCCCAAAGGGAGTCAATTGGGCTACACTGCTGGAAATTATTTGGCATCACTTGGCCAATATATCTTTAAGAGAAACAGATGAAGCTTTCAAATTGATCAAACACTGATCCTTTTCACCCCATCTCCTTTGTATTGATATTCTTTCATAGAGGTCTCCCAGCCACCAAAAATCACCCAATCCGGTGATCCAAGAGAGAGATTTGGTGGTGAACAATAGGATTGACGCCATGGCTGACAAAGCATGTTCCCCGAACGGCACCTCTACAGCTCTAGTGCAGTTTAACCATCTCTTGCCAAGCTTGAAAGCTGCCAGTTGGAGGGGACCTACGCTGGGAACGCTTGAGAAACAAGTGGCAGGGGCCTTATGCCTCAGTTTACCCCTGTGAATTTATCCTGTGGCATGCCAGAGTCTTGCAGCAGGGCCTCATAGCAAGTGCAGTTTGGAGCTTACACCTGTGGCACACCCACTGCACCTCAGCCAACCTTTGCCACAACTCGAAAGCCTGCTGCCCAACATCACTCAATGCGTTGGCCTTCAAGCGACTCTGCCAAACAGTGACGAGTATAAGCACATCCTTGGCCCACAGTGGAGTGTGGTTGCACCCCTATGAAGCTGCTGGGACCTCCTCAACTGGTTTGCACTGTCTGCCCTGGCGGACCACTTACCCTGAGCTAGGCTGCTTGGTTGGGACAGGGACCGCTGGCTGCTGCTTACAAAAGCGCAGTTTGAGGATTGTTGCCTACGATGCAGGAGGCAGAGGAAGCAGGTCATGGTATGCGTCGACACTTGTGCAGCATGCAACATTTGGCCAAGGCCAGCTGCCCAGGAGGGCAGGGCAAAGAGATTGAGAACAAGCGGCGCCTGAAAACTACGCAACTGGCGGTCTGACCTCTTTTTCGTGCTACCTGATCAGCGAGCCCATAAGCAGCAACCGATGTGTGATGCCCATGCACACATACCTCATGAGGGCCCCTTCTTTATTGGGGGAGCATGAGCCTGTGGAATTCCGCTGGAAGAGGGTGAGAGGCTGGGAGTGATCGACCTTGGGGCTGCCTTTGCTTGCAAGCGCCAGAGTCAAGGCAGTGGCATCCGATGCAAGGGACACGACCTCAACACTGGATCTCCTGCGCGCTCTTGCCCGGGCAGCCAAGCCTGTGCAGCATCAGGCACCAGCACAATTGAATTGGTCAGTATCCTGGCAGGATAAATCCTGGTTCGACACTGAGAGCCACGTTTTTCCACGGAGTCAAGAAGGGCAAAGTTGAGTTAAATGCCAAGACACAGTCTTTCGAGCATCACTTAAAAGTGCTCCAAGGCTGCAAATCAGACTCCTCCGCAATGGAAGAACTGGAAATTTTATATTGCTGCTGGAGCTAACAGCCAGCAAGAACACATCAGTAATGTACCAGCATGTGACTTTACACTCTACTTTTTTTTCAAAGGCTGCTTTATGTGTAATGACATAAGCAATTTCATAAGAGGGTGAGTGTAAAGGTGCAATATAGTGAAAAACATCGTGAAGAAGTAAGACGGAAATTTTGGAAAAATAATGACCTGACCTCACAACAAAAAATGAATGTCGTGTTTATGTAAGCGCTTGCTTTATTAATCAAGGCGATCATTGAATACTGAACTTGAGTAAGCGCACAGTGAGAAAGGTACAATGAAAAAAGGCAGGTCTGCAGAACTGCTGGAGATGTGGGGGCATAGTGCTTAAATAGCTGCATGCGAATTGCTGGACAGTGCGTAACGCAACTTCGTGATGCAATGTCAAAAAAACTCTGTTAGCAGGGTGCGAAGCGCTACACAATGAGGAAAATCATTTGCAGGAAAAAGGGGCTTGCACAAATAAGCACCTGGTTTATTGCTGGCACAGTACTGTTCAAAACATAACTTAGGATGAGGCAGCAATGATTCTACGCATACTTATCCACCACGGTATCATGATACATAAAAAGCACTGATATAAATCACTTGACCATGTGTCGCTCCCACCTGCCCCAAGCACAAATGGTGGCACAGCTCCTTGGTCATCTGTTCCTTGTCCCTTGCAAGGAGGGCGTGGCCTCATGGCAGGCCTTACGCCTTCAGCGCAACACAAAGTATTATCTGCACAAGTAGTGCAGGCTGCGAGTGGAGGAGGTGGCCCGGTGGCTGATAATCGCTCTGGTGGTAAGAGGTTGGTCACACCAGAGTAACCAGTGAGAGTGCTGCACTTGCAATCCATTGGACCCCCCAAAATGCCTTGCTGTATGCCTGCATTCGGACAGGCACACAGGTGACAGGCGGGGCCCTGTTTGCTGTGCACAGATTTTGGCAATCCTGACTGTGTGCAGATTTTGGCAATCTTGCTGCAGGGGTGCATTGGGAAGTGAAGCACAGTCAATCATTCCCGGGCTGGCTGTTCAGAGCTACCTACCTCAGGCAACATGGTGTGCGTGTGGCGAACATGGGACCTCTGTGGCCGGTACGAGGCGCATTGGAGCGGTGACACGTTATGTGCGTCTCGGAGTGTTGCGTCCAAGACCGAAACACACGGGACAGAAACAATGTATATAAAGTGTGTTTCCTATTTCTGTTTAACCTCTCCTGCACGAACTTTTTGCAAGTGTCGAAGGAAAACAGTTCAGAGTTCTTCGGAAGAAACCCCCCGCGTTTCTATTGCTGTATAAATAAATAAAACATGATGCTCTCAAAATGTTCAACCTCGTTAGGGATGAGAAACAAGCTTTCTTGTGCATCAACGAGCTCGCCTCGGTTGCTTGCATCACCCCATGCATCGTGCCGGTCAGCAGCTTTGTTGCCCCTTGGGACTCTTCTGCAGAAGTAAGTCATGACGGTCACCTTGGTCAGGGTTGATGGCAATGGGCGTTGCAGGCTCAACAGGTTATGATGCGTGTTCATCACCGATGACAAAACCTGCCTACTCCCCCTGGAGCTGGTGGTGCATCACAGAGCTTGCTGTAGCTACATCAGGATCACTTCCTGAGCTCATCCTAGTCAGCACGGAAGGGTTACAGAGCCCTAGCTTGCTGATGGTCCTCTTCGCTCCTTGCACACAACAGGGGCAGGCTGCACCCTTGCCGTATCAGCAGCAGTGATGTCTACGTGGAAGAGGAAACCCGCGTGCCAATGCCCTCAATGGTGCCCCTGCCAAGCTTGCCTTTTTCTGCGCCCTCCGGCCAACCCTCAATTCCAGGCGTGTTTGGAGAACCCTTGGTGGGGAAGCCTGAGCCTATGGGAGCAACCTATGATGCAGCAACTGTGAGTTTGCAACATTACTGGGTTGGGGTTGCGAGAATTAGTGTGGGGAGTCGCTCTAAGTCACCGCTGATGGAGCATGCACATTGAAATCCACCGCAGTGATATAAGCTCTCAGGGATCTAAAGTGGAGGAGGAAGCACCTGTTTGCTCTTACGTGCGTTTGGTCAAACCCTACCTGCTCCCACGATCAGCACGCTATGTGTGAGTTCTCGCTATGAACTTTAGCCCGCAGTCCTGTGTAGGAAATGCAGCTGTTAGGACGCACTTCTCATTCTGAACACTGCTGACACTCCACAGTGACTTCACACACGCAATGAAAGGGTTTACTCACCTACACCCACGATAAGGAGTTATGTGTGCATCACTGCATCTGATATGCTTCCTGAAGGAGTGCTTCACTTACATCTGCTTGCTGTTTTTTGGGGGGGGGCCTACACGAGCAGTCCTCACGTCGTAATTTTTTGCCATGTTGTTTTCCTTGAAATACTGTCGTGTGTGTGGGTATGGGGGTGGTTGGGCGGGTGCATGCACATGTGCTTGGGTGCACATAAGTGCGCGTAAGTGCGCATGAGTGCGCATAAGTGAAGGGGAGTGCGCATGAGTGCGCATAAGTGAAGGGGAGTGTGCAAGTGCTTACGAGGCAGGGCAGTTTGGTGCTGTTTCGTGGTGTCATTCATCCCTTGAGGGTGCTCAGACTAAGATGGCACATGAACAATGCTCGGACTAATGGCACATGCTTTTGCTTGAACAATGGCCCAGGGGTGCAATGCGTGTAGATGTTTGCGTGGGGTGCAATGCGTTTAGATGCCATTGGCACACATTTGCTGGAGAAGCTGCAGGGTTCGTGTAACCGCTTCTGAGCCACTGCTGCAGAGGGGCCTCATTGTTGCTGCCTGTTACGAGATGCATATGGGTTCGTTGTATTGCAGGGGAGGTGTTGCATGCAACTGTACGTCTGCCAGATGGAGAATGCCATTTTAGCCTTCAGCTTTGTAGCCAGCTTGCTAATTATTGAACCTTTCCTTGTGTACGCAGCTGGACCTGGCTTGCGCAGTCTTATCGTTTTCTCTACTCGGATCTTCACCCATAGAAAAACCTGCATGGAGTAGGATTTTCAACGAGAAGGAATACATTTCCTCTAAGTGGCAGAAAACGTCCATGGACATGCTTCTCCCATATAAGCATCCACACACAAATGGATGGTGGCGAGGTGACCTTCCTGTACAGTATTCCCCCTTCCTTTTACCTTGACTCCACTGCAGTAGACTTGTACCCTGTTCTGGCTTGTTGCCTGCATTGGACATGCTTTCACGCTGCTCTCCTGGATGCAAGGTTTCAAGCCTTGAGGACCAAAGGCACCAGCAGATCCCTCAACGCCAGATGTCATGCTTTCCATACCCGCAGGGGGTCAACAACTTTGCCGTGATGTCCAGCAATGCCATGGCTATCAGCCTAGTGCTGTTTGATGAGGATGACCTAGCCGCTGGGCGTTCCACACACGAGATCCCATTGAACCCGACCTTTAACCGCACTGGGGATGTGTGGCACATAGCCTTACCTGATCTGAGTCAAGATTTGTTGTACGGTGGGTGCATGTGTGGCACATAGCCTTACTTCATCTGAGTCAAAACATGTTGTGTGGTGGGTGGGCGTGGCAAATAGCCTTGACTAATCTGAGTAAAGATTTGTTGTACGGTAGGTGCAGGGGGGTTGTGGGTGGGCTGAGCAGATAGCCTGCATATTTTTTCGCCCTGTAATGAAGAGCATGGGATGTGGAAAGGCCTTATGCCATGTTTATCAAACTTCAATGGTGCTGCTGCCCTGCTGCTGCTACACGCCTCGCGCACTGAGGGGTTGTTGCTATGACTGAATGCTATGACATGCTATGACAGTAAATATATGAGCAATGCCGTCTGCACAAGCCACTCGCAGGCTTTCCTTACGTACTTGCACATTTTTGCCGGCTTTCCCAACAGGCTACCGTGTCAGAGGCCCTCACCAAGACCTAGACCCAGACAGCCCAGGCCACCGCTTTGATGACGTAAGACGCAGGGCCATGCTGTGGTTTGTGTCGTAACAGAGACAAAAAAATAAAGCAAATTACAAGGCGTTGTTCTGTCAGGGTGCCTGTTCAGGAAAAAGGCTGTCAAGGACCCCGGCACTCCTTTTTTTTGCTGCATGTACAGTCACATGCATTTGTAGCGCAGAACCTTTGTAAATCTAGACGTGGGCATGGTGTCCTTTCTGGTTGGCGGCTCACCAAAGCATAGCTGCATGGTTATGGCATTGCCCCACTGCTGCTCCCACGCATTTCTGATTGTACAGAACAATGGGCTGAGCCTACCTGAGCATGCCCGCATACCCTATGTGCCAGGGATAGCCTTTAGAAGGGCAGGCAGCAGTTGTGCGCGCGCACGCACATGCGCACGTGCACACACACACACACACACACACACACACACACACACACACACACACACACACACACACACACACACGCACGCACGCACGCAAGCATGAGCAAGCGTGCGCGCGTGCTTGAACATCTTTGTCTGAAAGGGTCTTAGAAAGCTGCCAGGCCCACAGCCATGGCTGGGCACTGTGGACGAGAAGCGTGACTTTTTGGTGGGGTCCAGGGGAATGTCCCACGGTTTCTGCATTCTTCTGGACAATCTGCGGGGATGTGCCTGAGATCCCTGACCGTGCAAAGTTTCTGAGAGGTACCATGCAGATGACTCCTTTATCTCCCTCATACGCAGACATTCTGTCATCAAGGAATACTCGTTTCTTGACTGAGAAATAAGCTGCAAGTGTGAAGCTTGTCTTTTCTAAGGGATGCCCTGGCATCCCTCATAACACGCCTGCACATGCATCACTCAGTTACACCTATGCAACCCCTTGTTTGTTTGGACCCCTTGTCTTCCTGTTAATAAAGCCATACACACAGCTGACTTGTACAGACTTGCTCACACAGCAAGTGTGCCTCCCCCCCTTGACTCCCTCTCTATCGAGTGTGAGTGATTTGACTTGCTCACACAGCAAGTGTGACTCCCCCCCCTGACTCCCTCTCTATCGAGTGTGAGTGATTTGACTTGCTCACACAGCAAGTGTGCCTCCCCCCCTTGACTCCCTCTCTATCGAGTGTGAGTGATTTGACTTGCTCACACAGCAAGTGTGCCTCCCCCCCCTGACTCCCTCTCTATCGAGTGTGAGTGATTTGACTTGCTCACACAGCAAGTGTGACTCCCCCCCTTGACACCCTCTCTATCCACCGACACATCTGCATGAGCGCACCCATCGCAAGACAGGACAGAGTTGCATATCTATGCCTGCCTGCAAGCACCACCCCAAGAATCACGACCCCTCTGATGCAGAGGCGCATGTGCATGCTGCGTGTGTGCAGAGCGCCGTGGTGCTGGACCCCTATGCGCAAGCAGTGTTGAGTAGGCGCAACTGGGGTAAGCTGGCTCCTGACCTGGCCTGGGAGGCTCCGGGAGTGCTGGGCTTTGCCCCCACTTGGCCACAAGCCGCAGGGGCATTGCCGAGCCTGGATACATTTGATTGGGAAGGTGTGAAGGGGTGGAGGAAAGGGGGTAGCGTTGCTTTGGAGTATGCTCTAGCTGCCTGTGTGGTTGTAGGTGTCAGTGCGTGTTGTGTGGGTCAGGCATTCTTGCGATGAATGCATGTTTTAGACAGAAAAAATGGAAGCCAGAGAATAACTGCTTGCCAAGACATAACTTCTATGAAATGGACCCCAATGTGCCGCACTTCAAATGCTCTTCCCTGCGTTGTGTGTGTGGGTTGTACACACTGCTGCTGCAGGTGACCGGCCATTGCGTACACCCATGGAGCAGTTGGTGATCTATGAAATGCATGTGCGGGGCTTCACGCGTGATGACAGCAGCAGTGTCAGTGCCCCAGGTATGCGCCTGTTCAGGTTGTAGCTGGTGTGTGTGCATGTGGGCATGGGCCTGCTTGTTTGCATGTTTGCTTGCACAGGGTCTGACCAGGTTGCAGCTAGTGTGTGGATGACACCCACGCTGTGGTCAGGTGCCTGCAAGCAGTTGTTTGCACACAGATGTGCGTGTGTGTACCTTTTGCGCACGCAAACCAGAACAGTCATTGCTTTCTGCTCACTTCCAAGTTGGCAGTGTCAACTCAGTGTAAGTTCTGTCTCAGCCTGCAAAGAGCAGGCAGAGATGAGTATTGAAGCTTCAGCAAGCAGATGAAGGGCGTTATTGAAGCATGTCCAAAAGCGCAAGGAAAAACAGGCACAGGGGAGGTTTTAGGTAAGCTTTTTAGTATGTCGCAATTCACAACACACAAACACACACACAAATATTCACACATAGCTTTGCTCACCCTGAAATATAGGTACTTATGCTGGCATGATCGAGCGCCTTGACTACCTGGCATCATTGGGTGTGAATGCTGTGGAGCTTCTGCCCGTGCAGGTGCGGATCCCCTTGGGCATATGCTACGTTTGAAGACATTGCAGGCTCCACAAAATGCTCAGAAATGCTGTGCTTGTTGAGAGCATTAGTTTGTCAGTGTTGTCTGTCAGACAGCGCTGTGCCATAGCGTTGTGCGCATGCTCCTAGGTTTGTGCCTGTAGAAATTGGCGGGTTGAGGTGTGAACCGCCAAGTAGAATTCAGAGAACAAACAGCTCTGAAGCATGCTGAGTTGTGGGCTTCAGGGACGGTAGTGCGGCTTTAAAAGTTCTCAGTCACTTCAATTCTCTTACGCTTGAGCAAAGAAAGCTGGATACAAAGGCATGCTGGGCGCGTCCAAGACAATTCGGATAAGACACACGCTTTTCTTATGTTTGGGGCAGCATGCATCACAAGCTAACAGCGAATGCCTCATGATACCCTCTGGATAAACGTCAAGGAGTATCGAGGTATCCTGAGAATGAGGACAGATCTGCAACACAGCCCCCTCAGGCACTGGAGGCACTGTACCTGTTTGTCATCGTCAGCATGGGGCAAAGCACTGGACTTTTTATCCTCAACAGCGCAATAGTTGGTGCAAGAGGCCTTGTCACTTGATTGTCCGCTTAGGGCAAAGCACAAGACCTCCGGTTCTCACAGCACACCAGAATTAATCTGCAGCAAGACTCTTAGGTGCAGGAGGCTTTTGGGGGGGCTTTCAAGCACACAACACTTGAATCCAAGGTGGCTCACAAAGATGTAGTACACAAGTGTGCAAGTTTAGTGTTTAGGGGTGCGCACTATAGTGCAGCAGCTTCTCCTTGGACCCTGAATCAATGCAATGTCGTGAATCAGTATTGTGTCACAGAAGATGCAGGCTTCAGTTTCCGTGCCACCAGTGAGTCCTACAAGCTGCCAAAGATCAAAATAAGATTGTGTCACAGAAGATGAGGCAACAGTTTCCGAACCACCAGTGAGTCCCACAACATGCTAAAGTCAGAATAAGATTAAGCTTCCAGGTTAATACCAGTTGCTAAAGAAACAGCAAGGGCTCCTAAGAGTTCATTGGAAGCATGAGGCTCCTCTTGATGTCATGACACGATCCATGACATATTGCTACCGCACTACCAGGTGATCATCCCACACCCCCAAAACAATTATTTGTTTCACAATCCTGCACCGCTCCCCCAACCCCCTCAATGATTATTTTTTACTGTCCCGCACATTCCCGCAGGGCCAGTAGGCCCCTTGTTTATCCCTTAAATTCTGTAGTATGAGCTATAGCATGGCTAAACTCTGAATTCTTCTTGAAACGATCAACTGTTGTCCTCCTTCTATACAAATAGCTGCTTTACTGCTGCTTTAAGTTTCTTTATAAAGGTTTGGAACTTCAGGTGCTTGGATTTGATGCAATAGCTGCATGGCTATTTTGTTTAGCTAAAATAATAATAATGAATAATGCTAAAGTAAGTTTAGATCATGTGCAGCTGTGAATCTCAGTAGGCCGGAATGATGGAGTAGGAGCAAAGAGCTGAATGTGTGTGTGATATATGCACTTACTGCAGGAGCTGAATGAGCTTGAGTATTACTCGGCCATCCCTGGATCGGACCCGCCTGCCTACCGCTACAACTACTGGGGCTATTCTACTGTCGGCTTCTTTGCCCCCATGAGCAGGTCAGTGTGATCCTGAACAGAGAGAAACCTCCGTGGGGTAGTGTGAACATTTTGTGTCGTCTGATAAAAAGCTATCAAGTGAAGATAAAAATGGTTGACACGACATGGAGCCTCAGGAAAATGCAGTTGGAAGTACGAGCAGGTTGGTGTGTGAAAACAGCTGGTGTCGTCTGTTTCGAGATGTCGCGTGAGGTAAAAATGATTGACACGATAAGATGCTCCAGGCAAGTGCGATTGGGACCATGAGCATGTCAGTGGTTCTGCAGGGAGCGGGTGCACTCGTGCACATTATGGCCAGGCGTTGTCCCACAATCAGCGTTTCCTCACCTTGAGAAGGTCATCATTAGGACTTCAAAGATAATTCGGTACAAGAGGTTACAAGGGTTTGCATGAGGCCTGCAGCCTGGTGTCCTGACTGACCAGGCGCTGAGAACTTCAGGGAGTTGGTATACCCTTGCTTGGCTTGGTCGCGCCTCAATCATCTTTTTCCCCCCATGAGAAGGTCATCATGAGGACTTATGGGAGTCGGTACACCCTTGCTTGACGCGGCCAGATGTTGCACCGCGATCTGCTGATTCGAGCAAACCCCTCTGTGAGCAGAAAATCTGCAAAAACAGCTGTTGTGAACCCTGGAAGCCCGTTGTGTGAACACAAACATGGAAATGTGGAAATGGGGGACACTGTCCGAGGCCTCAAGGCATGCGAAGCCACCTTCACACAGAATAGAGAATCAACTCCAGCCTTGTACAAAGATATGCTCAGGCATCGTGCATGCTCTTGCTGATGGATGTCGAACAAGTCAGATGCTGCCGTGAGGGCATGCTTTGTGAGTGCACACTATGAGTGCCTGCAAACGCTCTTGTGTAAAAGGCGCATTGCAGCCATTGCAGCATGGGAGTCCGAGCGCGCAGTGACCTGTGAGTTCAAGACCCTATCCAAGAGTGTGCCTTTCTTCTGCCGGTTTGAGCACGCAGGTACAGTGCAGCCATAGCAGCAGGGGAGCCAGCACATGCAGTGACCAATGAATTCAAGACCCTCGTCAAAGAGTGCCACAAGCGGGGAATTGAGGTCATCCTCGATGTGGTATTCAACCACACGGCTGAAGGCAATGAGCAGGGACTGACGCTGTCCTTCAGGTGTGTGTGTGTGTTAATGTGTTGTGTGTGTGACACGTTTGATAGTATATGCATGACTTCGCACTGCACCCATGTGGGTGCATGACCGCTCATTCTGAGTGCCAATCCCTCATATGATATTGCAAGTGGACTTCTACGCAGCATTGGAAGGGATGTGCATGGTCTGCTGCGTGGTTGTGTGTGGGCGTGTCAAAATGTGTGAATCAGCCTCGTAAAGCAACCCCTATGCCTATTGTTTGCAGCATGCATCACACCAGCCAAAACACTCTAGCCGCACAATAACTCCATCCCATTCCTCAGCATGGAAACACATGACTTGCTCCCGGGGGTCTGGATACTCGGGCAAACTAGGTGCTGGCGCCTTTTGTGGGGATTGCTACACATGCAGTGGATGGAGCAACGCCTTGATATGCCTGACATGTACTCCCAGGGTTCTGGGCAACTGCGCGCACTGACGCTTGGTAAGGAGAACTACAACAGCAATGGATGCAGCAACACCTTTTGATGTGCATGACCTTTTTTTCTCAGGGGTCTGGACAATCGCGTGTACTATGTGCTGGCGCCTGGTGGGGAGTACTACAACTACAGTGGGTGCGGCAACACCCTGAACTGCAACCAGCCTGCTGTGCGGCAATTCATCATGGACTGCCTGAAGTTCTGGGTCCTAGGTAAGTGATCAGTGTGACTTCTTCTTTCGAGTGCTTCATTTACGTTTACGTTTACGTTTACGCGTGTGTTGAGGACCCTCAAGCCTTGGAGGACAGCAAGCGCAAGCGCAAGCTCATGCTGGCAACCCGCTGACCATGTTTCAGTTGCCTGGCACTGGGCGCTGAGCCCAGGCAAGGGCTGTGCCAATCTTGTGTCTGAGACGTAAGGTCCTTCTTGATGTGCCTGTTTCACACACTTTGCCTCATTTGAACACTGCTGTCTGCTCTCCTCTCTCTCTCTCTCTCTCTCTCTCTCTCTCTCTCTCTCTCTCTCTCCCTCTCTCTCTCTCCCTCTCTCTCTCTCTCTCTATATATATATATATATCTCCATAGAAAGACAATCTAATATTGCCACATGATAAGACGGCCTTAAATCAGCTTGAGTCCAGGAATGCTGGTACTTTAGTGCAAGCTTGAAAACCGCCTCTCCCTGCCCAAGTGGGTGCAAACAGCTTCTGAGTTACACAGAGCACCGCCACATGCCCAATTTTTTGCATACTTGGGACTCAAACACATGTTGGTGAGCATGCACTGAGTTGGATTGAGGGCCTGGAAGTGCAGTTGGTCATACTTATGGGGGTCCAGCTATGGGGCTGGTGCATGCATGAGGCTTGTAAATAAAAAAGAGGAAATTGGCTTCTTCATTGAAAGAAGAGCGTGCCTTGCGCAGAGCGCTATGGATGGCTCTTGTTTTGATTCAGCCTTTGCCTTGCCAATGCTGTTCTATTTTTTTGTTTTGCTTCTGTTGATTGCACAAAGAACAGTGTGGATGGCTTCCGTTTTGATCTGGCCTGGACCTTGACGGTGCTGTCCCACTTTTCATGTTTTTTGCTGCTTGTAGAGTACCATGTGGACGGCTTCCGTTTTGATCTGGCCTCCATTTTGACACGCGCCCCCAGCACCTGGCACCCAACACGGCTGGATGAGGATGGGAACGCTGTGGGCCTGCACTCAGGAGGAGCGGCCATGGATGAAACAGGTGGGTTTGATCGTACTCACTGTGGGTTTGATCTTGAGTTTGGGTGAACATTGGTCATTCTGGGGCTGCACTCAGGAGGAGCGGCCATGGATGGAAACAGTTTGGTGTGACTGTGCCTCTTGTGTGGTAGCACAATGCGCGCACAGACAAACAGCTTGACTGTGGGTGGGGAGAGCATCGCTGCGGCGCTGCTCTTTTGAAGCATGGCTACAAATGTGCTGCTCATTGTTTTGATTTGAAATCAAAGGAGGAAAATAGCACACTATTAGTTTTGTGCAGGTCATGAGTGCATGTGTGCAAGTAGCCTGCGGCTGGATGGAGAGGATAGCAATCTGGGGATGCACTTTGAAAGGTTGAAGCAAAAAAGTAGTTCTAGTTTATACGGTAATGTTGGGATGTTCGTAAGGAGGAGAGGCAGTGAGTGAAAGACTCTTGAGTGGGAAGGAGGCTATGAGTGGTTGTGAGTGCACATGTATGAGGAGAGGCTGTGCGTGGGCAAGCTTGCACTCTGCTGGGTGGGCTCTTCTTTTCATATGCCCCTGTTCCACGTTCTCCTTGACAGTGTTCTTTGCTTGACGTTTTGCTATTTAATTGTTTAAGAGTTGGTATGCACTCTGTTCCTTGTGTTTTCCACAACGATGCTCTAGCAAGAGCACCTGACAGCCAATTCGTCACACTTGCAACACTTCCAGAGGACGCACATGGCATGCAGCAATAACAGTCACACACAGTTACGCATATAACATGCAGCACTTCCAGAGGACACACATGGCATGCAGCGATTACAGCCACACACACACATAATCACACACACTAACGCATATGACATGCAGCGCTTCCTGTCACACAGTCACCCATGCAGCACTTCCAGGGGACACATTTAGCATGTGGAATGCTTGGGGCTGGTTTGCTAAAGCTGTGCGCCCTCCCTCCTCTACTAGGAAATCAGCCTGTCAGGCTCCCTCGCACTCAGCTGCTCTGTAATCAAATTCATGTGCACCACCGTGATCCCTTTGGTGCCAATGCTTACAATTTCCAAACACCTGCAAATTGTTGTCATCTCCGCGGTTATTGGTGCATCTTTCTGTCTTTGAGCACACTGTGAGGCCAAAGGCGCAGTCGCGCCCAATGTCACTCCTTCCCCTTCAAGTTGGTCTTTGACCTCCACATGTGCATATTGTCGTGTGCATCCCTCTCCTTTCGGGCATCAGTACCATATGTGCACGCGTGCCCTCATTCTAATCGCAACCTCACGTGCCCCGTTTCCTCCAATACTCAGGCTTGATCCTCAGGCATCATGACCACATATACTCTTTTCCCTTATATCCTCAGGCATCATGACCACATGTGCTCTTTCCCTGTATGTCCTCATCATGGCCGCATGTGCTCTTTTCCCTTACATCCTCAGGCATCATGACCTGCACATGCTTGCTACTTTTAGATCAGGCAACATGACTGCAAATGCTCTGTACCCTTCCATTCCATGGGCATCATAACTGCACTTGCTCTGCACCCTTAGGTTCTCAGGCACTATGACCACACATGCTTCACACCCTTAGGTTCTCAGGTGTAATGACTGCTCATGCTCTGCACCCTTCAAACCTCAGGCATCGTGATCTGCACATGCTCCTTACCCTAAGACCCTCAGCTATCATGACCGCACTTGCTGTGCTCCATGCCCTTCTATCCTCAGGTATCATGACAGATGGCGCCGGTGTGCCCACTGGCACGCCTCTTCCGGATCCCCCCCTCATAGAAGCAATCGCAGAGGACCCTGTGCTGAGAGACACGAAGCTGATTGCAGAGGCATGGGACTGCGACGGTTTGAACCAGGTGATGCTCTGTGCTGTGCCTCATGGGACAAGCGTTTGCAGAGGACCCCGTGCTGGGAGACACCGAACTGATTGTTGAGGCGTGGGGCTGTGATGGCCTGAAGCAGGTGGTGCTTGTGCTTTCAACGGGAAGACAATAAGGGAGAAATTGTGTACTTGCAATGAGGAACTGCAAAGGAATGGGGCGGTCCAGCTTGAATCAGGGGTGTGGGTGCACCTTTAACAAGGCTGCACTTGGAAATTCATTGGATGTTCAATTGATCAGCAGTCTACACTAGCCTGGATCAGGAGCAACTGTGCACCATTGATCTGGCATTATGGGTTCACTGCTTCCAGAGGTCTGGTGGGAAAATGGAAGGAAGGAGGGAAGTGCATTAGCATGCTCCGGATGTTGACATGCACTTCCTCAATGGCGCGTGCTTGCTTTACTCCTTTGATACTTCAACGGTCCTGCCATGTTGCAGGTGCATGGCTCAATGGTGTTGCTTTTTTCTTTGCTACTTCAGCAGTCCAGCCATGTTGCAGGTGCAAACTAAGCAGGCTAAGCGGACGAAGCATACGAAGCAGGCTAAGCAGGTGCATGGTCTAGTCTGAGCTAGGTCACTTTGTGCACTTCTGAGAATGCACTCCCTCCTGGAGGAACCAACACAATGTGCAGCCTCAGCCTTTTGACACAAGTCCTGGAGGAAGAAAGGGTGCAATATTGGGCTTCTTCAGACCATCATGGGCCCATGCCTCTGCAATCAGCCAGGGCCTTTAAGCACTGGATCTTTTGCATGCATTTTTTGGGGGGGGTGATAGGGGCGGCTGCAAAGTTTTGGTGGAGCACACTATCAAAGCAAGTATGCCGGCCAAGGAAAAAAAGCTTGTGCGTGGACGTGTGTGTATGTGTTGGTAGAATGGGCTACAATGATGGGCAGGTTCGCAAACTTTGATCATCTTTGTTGCCTACAAATGACTAGCCAGAGAGGAGCTGCCTCCTTTTGTATTCCCTCTTTTTAAATGCGGCTTACAGGTGAATATAAGGTCTGTCCATCATGCGCTCTGGTTGGCTTCCAGCTTAGAATCATGCAAGTGTACTTTGCAAGACGGACGCGCTTTGGCACCATAAATGTGCTTACCGTACCCAATTGGACTCATCCCGCACCCCCCAAAAATTATTTCGTTTTGCAACCACGCATCAACAGCGCACCCAGGAATTCCTTATTTTCACAACTACGCATCAACCACGCAGGGCCTTGAATGCTTCTGAAAAGCCCCTGCATGCCCCTGAAAAACACAACAAGCATCAGTTTAGAGGTTCCATGCACGTTGAGCACCAACTTGGAGGCAAGTTAAGGTCTGTTTGAGGCATTCTACTCTACATATTGAGCTATCTTGGTTCTACTGCCATGCTCATGCACTACTTATTCCCTTCCACCCAGGCCCTGCTCTAACGCCTTCGATCAAACAAACTCATTTGACCTTAGTGATGCTCCCCTCCCTGCACAGCATGCTCCCATTCCTCTCCATCTGTTGGCCTGCTTGCTTGTGCCCCTATTGTTGCTGCTGTGAAGGGGAGTGCTGCACAGAGGCTGTGAGGGGAAGGCTGCTGCTGAGGGGAAGGCCGGGCAGGTCCGGGGCATTATCGTCCACTCACACTTTGAGCCGTCTCAAAACGTTTATTTCCACAACCAAACAGAATTGCGCACCCTCAAAATAAATATATATTTTCCGTGCACGCAGTCACCGCGCAGGGCAGAAAACGATATTATGCGCGGTGATATACATTTGGTACGATAAGCTTATTTTAAAAATCCCATCTTTTAATCCCTTAATGTTTTTCTGCCCTTAACCACCAAGCCCCACCACACATGTGTTGCAGGTGGCTGCCTTCCCGCATTATGGAGGCCGCTGGGCAGAGTGGAATGGGCACTTCCGGGACACTGTGCGTAACTTCATCAAGGGCATGGATGGCACGGCAGGGTCTTTTGCAGCAGCCATGTGTGGTTCTCCTAACATCTATTCGGATCCTAACCCTGGGGAGTCTGAGTGGTGAGCTTTTGCCTGTGCCTTGGTCCTCATCTGATGATGCTTTCTGCCCAAGTGCTCAAGCCTGGTCGTGCCTCCAGGGGTGGATGCAAAGGATCAGGAAAAGACTGCGCAAGCTAGGTCCAGATGCACGCAGTAAGTTTTTAAACCAGCGAGCTAGCTAGGGCCTCACCACTGTGGATGCATAGATATGCGTACGCATGTCCTATGCAGGCCTCTTACGCAGTCTGCATGAAGACTGTGCTGTGCCCATGAAGCCTACAGAACACGCACAGGCTTGTGTGTAGCAGACCTGAGGGTGCATTTTCTTCTGTGTTGCTGGCCATGCAAGCGTCTAGTCAGCCCTTCCACCTGTTAAAGTGCATGGATTGTGCATGTGTGTGTACTTCCTGTATGGTGTAGGTATTGTCTGTTTGCTTGCTTGTGTGCTTGAGGTCTGCCTGCACTGACGCCAAGCTAGCACCTATGCAGCGCAATTCATGCAGCCTTGCACTTAGCCTGGTGTTTAAAATCGATTGCCATGCGGCAGTGGCCTCTGAGGCATCTATTAATTGCGTCTGCATCGATTGCATCTGCATTTATGGCCATGGGGCAGTGGCCTCTGCGGCATCCGCATCAATTGCCATGAGGCAGTGGCCTCTGTGGCATCTGCATCAATTGCATCCGCATCAATTGCCGTGGGGCAGTGGCCTCTTTGGCATCCGCATCATTTGCCATGAGGCAGTGGCTTCAGTGGTATCTGCATCAGATGCTTGTCGCTTCAGCTAGGTAGGAATTGTGCTGCAAAGGTCAGCTTGGAATAACCAAAGACTCAACAGGCATGAGAAATTTGATCATGTCCACAGTGAATTGTGAATCTTGGAGTGGAAGTGAGGGTGCCTGCCTCCTGGTATTTGGCACTCGCAACTATATGTTGCAAACTTCCAGTTTATGATTTCCCAGGAATGAAAAAGGAGGGAAAATGTAGCTTATGCATTGCATTGTGATCAGCAGCTGTGGACATTGGACAGGAGGTTTGCTGTGCAAAGTAAAGATGCTGCATAACACTCGGCAGCTGAGGCCGTTCTTGTACGCTCTTGTACGCCTGTGCCCAGGTGGAGCAACAATGGAGGGCGCAAGTGGCGTGGCAATAGGCCCCCCACATCCTCCATCAACTTTGTGATCGCACACGATGGTTTCACGCTTGCTGATCTTGTGTCCTACAACGAGAAGCACAATGAAGTGAATGGAGAGGTGTGTGGGTGCATGTATGGGTCTTCATGTATTTATGTATTTATGTATTTATGCCTGTGGGGAGAGGGGGGGATGCATGTATGAATGGGGGGATGCATGCATGGGTCTCGGTGTGTCAGTGGCTTGTAGGAGGATGTAGGGGGGGGTGCATATATACATATATATATGGGGGGGGGTACATGCGTGGGTTGTGCTTGTGGGGGGAGCGTGTATGCGTGCGAATTGTAGAGCCACTGAGTGGCTGGCACACAGGAGGCACACAGGATGCACTGAGTGTAGCCTGATTGCGCATGTGTTATGATCAATCAGTACCATAATTTTGGTCGGTGCGCACATATTTTTAGCGCTGGATATAGGCCTGATACAGAGTAGGATGTGCGGCATTGGCCAACCTTGCTTCTCTCAGTATGATGGGTCTCAGGGAAAGGTGTGCCTCCTCTCGAACCCATTTGCTAGGTATGTGACAAGGAATGGATAGCAGACATCTGAGGAAACTAAAGAGCAGAGTGGCCTGGTCAGGCTCAAATCGGTGCAAGGATGCACCTTGGATGCACCTGTGATCACTTGTCCAAGACCAAATCATAAACCATGGAAGAGTGCTCTTGAAAGGCCTGATCTGTCGTGCCAGATGGACAAACAGGCACCAAAAGTACACCTCCCACGCCCTCCCCCTGCCACCTCCCGTTTCCTACCTCTCCCCATTGCCCTCTTTGATGCAGGACAACCGCGATGGGGAGCAGCACAACAACAGTTGGAACAGTGGCGTGGAGGGCCCTACCGACGATTGGAGCGTCAAGGTGGGTCTACATATGAGCAAGAGTGCGCACATACAGATTATAAGCACGCAGAGTCCCAACAATAACTGGAGCGTCAAGGTGGGTATGCACATGTGCCAGGGCATGCGCACATACAGATTATAAGCACACAGAGTCCCAACAATAACTGGAGCGTCAAGGTGGGTGTACACATGTGCAAGGGCACGCGCACACATAGATTATAAGCACACAGGATACGCACGCACAGAGTCCACACGGTGACTGGAACATCAAGGTGGGCGCAAGAGTACGAGGGTTTGTGCACGCGTGCAGTGTGTGCACACCTCAATGCACGCTCTTCTGTTTTACCAGGGCTGTGTAGCTTCTTAATCTGTACAGGGCAGCGTATTCTACAGGTGCAAGATGATAGCTGCTGCCAAAGGCACCGTATAATGGTATTTCTTGGGCTAACCATGGCTGGTTTCATCCTGAAGAAAGCGCACATGGCTACATGCATATACACATGCACATCCCAGACACCATGCGTGATCACAGGTGCATCCAAATTTGCATCTAAGAAAGCGCGCAGGATCGCATGCGTGGACGCATGCGCATCAAAGAAAGCTCGTATTATGGATTCACACGCCCACCTTCAAGCTCTCCCCACCATAATACTTCCCTCGCCCACCCTCATGTACCGTGCACACCCCGCAATGCACTTCCTCCACCCTCATACGTACCCTGATACTGACTCTAGATCTGTGCTGTTTCTCTTTTAAGCAGCACGAGGACCCTGCGCTGCTACAGTGCATGATTGAAACGAATGCGATGCATCCATTAGGTAGTGTGCGGCCATTGCTGTACGCGTGCAGCGCCAGATGACAAAGGCAGTGGATTTGATGCATATGTGCCTGTCTGTGCTGCCAATTACTTCACGTGTGCAGCGCCAGATGATGAGGGATGTGATGCACATGCGCCCGTCTGTGCTTCCCTTGCCTTACACATGCAGCGCCTGCGGCAGCGCCAGATGCGGAACATCTCAATGGCGCTTCTGCTCGCACACGGAGTGCCCATGCTGCACATGGGAGATGAATACGGACACACCAAGAACGGGAACAACAACACGTACTGCCACGACACAGAGTGAGTGTGTGCTTCGTTTTGGGGAAGAGCTACACGTACTGCCATGACACGGAGCCATTGCGTGGGCGAGGTTGGCCGAAAGCACAAAGCTGCGTCACGGGGTGTGCGTGCTCATTTTGTAAGCAAGGAAGCAGCACAGGTGGACATGCGCATGCAAGCAGATAACATGCACATCTTGGAGCTGTAAGGGACCAGCAGTGCACAGTAGAGGCTGTGTGCAAGCACGCAGAACCAGCGGTGTACACAAGAGGAGTATGATCCATGTGTTTGCACTTGAGACTGTGTGCAAGCACGCAGAACCAGCGGTGTGCACAGGAGGAGTATGATTGTTGCGGCTGACGTCCTTTCTGTGCTCAGTGAATGCCCACGTGGATTGAAAAGGAGTGGGCCTCCACTCAAGGGTGTGTGCATGTTGGCTAAAATAATGCTTTGAATGGAAGCATAGCCAGCTCCTTGGGGTGCAAGGGCAGATGGGAGTAACAGCTAGCTCCTGCACTCAGGAAGTGCAAGTGCAGGTGTGCATGGTATGTGGCATCGCTGGGCTTTGCACCTGCGCACTCCTTGCACACCCAACCTTGCCCAGGCTGAATTGGATCAACTGCGACAAAGCTACTGCAGACAAAGCTGGCCTCCCTCACTGAACCTCACTCGCACCATGCTGACCACCTGTGTGCACCCAACGCATGTCCTGCACCCCCCCAGGCTGAATTGGTTCTACTGGGACAAAGCTACTGCAGACAAAGGAAGCCCTTCTTATTGAGCTTTACACGCACCATGCTTACCGCCTCTGTGCACCCTACGCATATCCCGCACCCCCCCAGGCTGAATTGGTTCAACTGGGACAAAGCCACCGCTGATGAAGCAGGCCTCTCTCGCTTCCACCGCTTGCTCATCCGCCTACGCAAGTCTCGGCCAGAGCTGCAGCGCACCTCTTACGTCAGCGACAGAGATGTTCAGTGGCACGGAGAGGCACCCTTCACGCCTGATTGGACAGAGACGTCGCGCCTGGTGCGTATGTTTCATTGCCCTTGCCCACACAGGGTAGATGGTTTTGCGCATCAGCTCTCCAGCTCCATCAATTGATGGAGCTGGGTGTGTCGCTCGACCTTTTTTGTCCTTTCCAAATGGACACACGTGCGTCAGCGGGTTCCTTGGGGCTCATGGGCTGCCCTTTGTCGATTGTTCTTTGTCTGTTGCCCTTTGAGCATGTGGTCTCTTCTTTATGCCCTGCCCTGTGGCAGTACGGCCAAACAGCCAGTGGACATACTTGGTGCACTGTTTTTACAGAGTGTGTGGAGCACTGCACTCTTTTTACAGATTGTGTGGAGCAGTGCACTGTTTTTACGGAGTGTGTGGAGCTGTGCACTGTTTTTATGGAGTGTATGAAGCAGTGCACTGTTTTTACGGAGTTAGTGAAGCTGTGCACTGTTTTTACGTAGTGTATGAAGCAGTGTAGCTGCCTTTGCCCTTGGTGTGTGTCACGAGGGCATGTAATTTTTGTGCATAGATGGATGAGCCACGCATGCAGGACTTCGTGTACATAGATGGATGAGCCATGCATGCATGCTTTGTGCAAAGACGGATGAGCCATGCATACATGCTTTGTGCGTAGATGGATGAGCCATGCATACATGCTTTGTGCGTAGATGGATGAGCCATGCAGGACTCTTAAGTGTGTGGCCACAGCTGGGATTGAGTCACATGACTTGCACTGGTGCCTGTATGAATGGCATCCTTTTGTATCGGCCTAGCTAATCCTCTCTGTATCATGTTAATTTCAACAAATGCCCCAAGGACTTTGCCATGAGGACTGAACATTTGTGAGATTTTACGTTTTCCTCCTGCTGGAGCACCTGCGCATGCTCATTTATTTCAACAAGTCTTAGGGATGTGTCATCCTTGCGCTGCCTATCGAAAGACTGGTAGCCTAATTGTTGCTCCTCCTCCTTCGTCTTTTAGCCATCCTCACACCATGAGCCAACAGGTCCTTGTCTGCTCCTCCTCACACCATACAGACCTGCCCCTCTGCCCAATACAGGTGGCATACACATTGTGCAACACTGGTGGTGAGCCGGTGCTAATGATCGCCTTCAACACCGCTCACGTCAGCAAGGTGAGAGCACGCATGGCCTATCTTTGACAGAAACTCTAGTGCTGCTGGGGAGGGGTCAAAAGGCAGAGAGTCACACAGGCACGCAAGAATGGAATTCCTACTGCTGGCACTCTACCTTCTAATGCTGCCTCACATCAAGTTCCAAATAGGCTTGCAATAACACAACAACACAAAAACGCATGAGCCTTTTCTCGGCCCATGCCATGCGTTTCTGTGCTGGTCACTTTGCTAGGAGCATGGCTTCCTCTCTGAGCTATATCCAGCCTTGATGGTCAAGAAAAGGAGCATGGTGGCGCATGTGAAATAATTTCCTTGTTTCCTGCCCAAGAAGTTCTGACCAAGCAAGCCCCCAAGGCTATTTGCTGTGCTGCTTCATCAATCTGCTCCGTGCTGTTTCCCTGAAACTGAGGGCATTGCTTAAGGACAAGAGCATACTTGCAGCACAAAAACATCAGACTGTTTTGTGTGCTAGAGTACACCGTGCAATTTAGAATCTATCTCGGAACTCGCCTTGGCAGCAATGGCAGCAATGACAGCAATTAAAATTTTCATTGTCGTTATCAACACTCTAGAGGAAGAAAAGTACTGTGCGCTCCCTCGGTGCGTCTATGTCAAGATACACGTCCCATGTAGCATGATGGTGACTAAAAGTACACAGTAGCAGACAATGTCCTGATCTGTGCTGCACACTCCCACCCATGGCGTGCCTATGTCCAGGCATATGTGTCGCAGAGCTTTGTTAAACCTAACCAATATGAACAATAACAAACATCACAACGATTGCATTGCCTTGGTGTGCCTGCATTTTGATGTATATTCCATATCAGTGCTAGTAATCAGACTCAAAGCACTCCGACAAGTAATGTCATGATCATTGCACACCCTTGGCGCACCTGCATCATCCGCAACAGGTTTTAGAGCTTCCGCCTCTGAACGGCAAGGTGTGGCAGCAAGTGGCGGACACGTCCAAGCTGGCCCCATATGACTTCCTGCGGGTGGATGAGGTGTGTGTGTGGGTGTGGGTATGTGAGGGTCGATGTGGATGTGGGTGTGTGTGCGTGCTCACCCTCGCTCTGAGCGTGTCGCTAATGAGCTCGCGCGTGCTCTGAGAGTCTGTTGAAGTAATCCGCCTTGCTCAGGGCACGCAGGTGCTGAGTACAGATGCAGGTGCAGATAAGGTGGAGTGCACTCGTGCTGCAAGCCTGACGTGGATGACTGTATCTGCTGATGTACTTGCCCTTGCTGTATGCGAGTAGGTGCTAAGTGCAGGTGAGGTGCACCGCGCTTGAGCCGCAAGCCTGATGCAGATGGGCGCACCTGCTTGTGTGCTTGCCTTTGCACAGTTCATGCAGATGCTGAGTGCGGATGAGGTGCAGCACTCTTGTACTGCTAGCCTGATGTGTGCGGTCGTATCTAACTGCTAATGTGCTTGCCTTCGCTCTGTGCATGCAAGTATTGAGTGCGGATGAGGTGGAGTGCGCTCATGCTGCCGGCCTGATGTTCACAGTCGTTCCTGCTGACATGCTTGCCTTTGGTCTGTGTGAGCAGGTGCTGAGTGCGGATGAGGTGCAGCGCGCTCGTGCTGCCAGCCTGATGTGGACAGCAGACTTCAAGTACCCCATGCTACCTTGGTCCTCCATCGTGCTGGAGGCAGTCCCTGAGTCCGAGACACACAGCTTGAGGGTTTGACTCGGTGTTCCTAGTGTAGAAGGGTTGGCATGAGGTGCACAAGGAGTGGCAGCCTCCAGAAGCAGGTGTCGTCCAGGGACATCCCCTCCATGTATGCTCTACATGTATGCTACGTCTAGAAAGGTTGGCATGAGGTACACAAGGAGTGGCAGTCTGCGGAAGCACGTGTTGCCTTGTGGCATCCCCTTCATGTATGCAACGGCCTTGGTACTACGTGCACGATTGCTGGATGTGTAACATACTACCTTATTACATGTTTTTTGCGCTCATGTGCAAACATGTTCACTTTGTTAGGGACTGTCATGGAATTGATCTCGCAGGTCTTTGTAAAGATGTCGGACTGCTTGCATGGTTATTTTAAAAACTGCTGGACAATAAAGGTGTTGCCATCGTTAAGTGGATTATCGAATAATGTCTGAAGAAGATTTCCTTGATTGATTGTAGACAGGTTTTCTGATTACATGGTTTCTTTTGTCAAGTTGATGCAAAAATGTAAAAGCAAATGAGGTATCAGCAGAAGGAGATGGTGCACGTTTATGTGATGAGGAGGCTGGTGTTTGTCTTGCTTTGGTGAGCGGCATGCAAGCAACAAGCTTTTAATTCGAGCATGGGTGCAGAAAAGAAAAGAAGAAGTGTGTAGGCAGTGAAAACACTCCCCACATTGAATAAGGAAAAGAGGTTACCAAGGGCTGAGGTACCATGTATCCCCACAAAGAGAAGAAGAAGGATTATTGGGGATCAGGGGGGTTACCAACAGTACACCATGCCCGACCTTGTTGACAAGAGTTGAAATAAGTTTTCTCAAGAGCGCGTCTGGTGTTACAAAGTTTTCACACACAAGGTTTACAAGGATAAGGCCTTCAGTCAAGAAGTGCGACTGCTAGCCTGCTCATAAAAGGCAATCAATTCATGAAGGAAATAAGGAAGTTTATTGTTGTTCTGGTTCAAAAAAGCAGACACATCATGAGATTCTGCCTGTGAGAACAAGGGAGCATATTTCCTGCGGAGAGAGACCACCTGGGGATGTGTGCAATGGAAGAGGACATGTTGTTCATCCTGGACATCGTCATCAGCCTCACAAAGGTCACAGTTTGGGGAAGAGCTGTGATTCCAAGTTGCTGTCTCATAGCGAAGGGTGTGAATGCGGAGTCTAAACCGAGCCACGCTGCGAATGACATCATGGGGGAGGTCAAGGAACATGTATTTGGGGAGGCTATAAGGAGAATGCATAACCAAGGCTCTTTTAGTAGGAGGAGCACACCACTGGTGATAAGTTAAGCGTTTACTGTTGCGCTCTCTAGGGTGTGTGTTGGAAAAAGGCTCCCAATATTGTAGGTGCCTGGTCCTGAGATCTACAAAACGACTAAGATCAATGGGCTCACAATTCAGCAGCTTCTGTTTGAAAATATGGGAGTGTGGCAAACCATACATGGCTGATAGAACATGGGAAGACCAGCAATCATCAGATCTCGAGCTCAGCCGCATGTCAGCCTGCAAAATCTTTTTCATTGTGGAGCTGTTGCATCGTGTCAAGGAGTTGTAAAGACGCATTGCTGCCCGGAACCAATTGAATTGTAAGGGCTCCAGACCACATTCCCGCATGATGCACCAAGAGGGAGTAGTGTCCCTGACCCCCAAAGTTCTTTTAAGCACAGTTAGTAGCCACTTCTGTATGGGATTGTCCATCTCTTTGCCTTGCCGAAGGTAAGGGGTAGCCCAGATCTGACTTGCATACATGCCAGCAGGGATTGCATACGTCTTGAGGAGCCAAATCTGGGCGTGTAATCTGTTGGCAAGGTCGTGCTCCTGAACAAACTTTTTGACTCGGAAAGTACCAGCTGTGAATGGTCTCAACGCTGCATCGGCCGCAACATCCAGATTGATTGCTTTGTCACACACCATGCCGAGATATTTGAAAGTATCTGTGTAGGGGAGCTGCGTACCATCAAAGTAAAGTGGGGGCAGATTATCAGACCTGGAATTGAAGCACATCACCTCAGATTTCAATGTGTTGACAGTCAGCGATTTCCTTTCAGCATAGGCTCTCAATTTGTTTAGCATGGTCTGCACGTTGGTATGGTCATTGGACATGAGAGAGAGGTCATCAGCGAACAGTAAGTGAGTCACCATGAAATTGGGAATACCGGTGAGCGCACCCTGCACCCCTTCAGCCGGACAGTCAATGTCGTTCAAGTAAATTGAAAACAGCAAGGGGGAGAGAGGGCACCCTTGTTTGACCCCGAATGATGGCTGCACATTTGCTCTCTTGTCCCCATCCAGCAGCGTGTACTCATCCTCATGGTATACGTCTTTCAGGATAGAGACAATGTGGTTTGGCATCTGACAGTTGTGTAAATGTTCCCACAGCTTGCTCCTTGGGATGGAATCATAAGCTTGCTTGAAGTCGATGAAAGCAGTGTACAATCGTGATAATCCCCCTTGTACTTTCTGAGCTGCATCTTGCAAGTGCCGCAGGATGAACAGGGGTTGCAGTGTACTACGGCCCGGGTAGAAACCAAACTGTGTGTCCGGAATTTTGCTGTGTTGGCTACACCAGTCTTGAATCATGGAGCGCAGCAGGTTGGCATACAGTCTGTACAGCGTGCCACTCACTGCAATCATCCTGTAATTCCCTGGATCTGTCACTGGGCCCTTTTTGTGAATCGGGGTCAGCTTGGCCTCTTTCCAAGACCTGGGGATGTGGGCTTTCGTGATGAACAGTTTGAACATTGCAGCAATGTGAGGGGCCAGTACATTGACATTCTCCCATCCCCTACCACGTTGTTTGGGCACTCGTTTGAAAGCACGTTTGATGAAGGTAGGAGTGATTGTGTCAAACCCAGAAGAAGAAGTGGTGTCCATGTTTGAGATGTGTGTCAACATAACAGGGTTACAGGGAAAATGAAGGCCTCCAGTCAAAACGACTTACTGCTAGCCTGTGCATAAAATAGAAGAAGTTCATGTAAAAACGGATTAAGCTTGTTGTTGTTTTGATTCATGAAGGAAAACACATGAAAAGGCTGTACATGGTGAATGGCAGGCAAGTATGGAGCCACCTAAGAGGAAGGATATGTTAGAAAGAGGGGCGGGCCAGAGAACAGGGAAGCGTATTTATGCTGGAGAGAATAGACCTGGGGATGAGTACACTTAATAAAATGTTGTCCATCCTGCACATTGTGATGGCATCGTGATGGCATCGGAGGAATAGTATCAGCCCATGAAGCTTACTCAACTTTCAAAGTATGGACATGGAAACGGGACACGCTGTGTACGACGGATACAACATAATGGTATGGAGGGTAAATCAAGCTGAGGTCCTTGAAAGATGGTGACAGGGTTGACCGTGACGGTGCTGCTGCTTTAAGGATAGGACAGGGTTACATAGCTGTACCTGCCTACACAGGCAGCTTAAGCAAAAGGCTGCTTTGAGGCATTGGGCTGATTCTTGGGCCTGGTGCCTTCACAGTTTTTTACCTTTACTAGATGGATTGCCTCTGTCCTGGAAGGAGGTGGTTATGGTGAAGGACCTTGAAAGCAGGTGGAGCAGCTGTGGCTGGCGCTGAGAGCTCCCTATTCCCCTCGCGCCCCCCTTTGCTTCTCAATGAAAACCAGGAATTAGGTGTAATTGCTTTTTAAATTGGAACAATTGATATTGCATCAGCCTGAGGGTGAATAGAAGTAAGTCTCTGTTTGTCAGGGTGTTTGTCAGGGCTGTCAGGGAAACGACGAGGATAATTACGCAAGCAGTGAAAGCACTCCCCACATCAATTAAGGAAAAGATGATGAGGAGGGTTCTATTTGTTGAACGTCTAGGGGCGTGTAGGTTTTATACAGCAAGACAATCTGCACTGCTATGTCCATGAAGGCAAGACATGCCCCAAGAGGGCTTTTGTTGACGTCTTTGAGGAGGACTCTTCTAGCGATATCATGGCACTTGGCCACCATGTTTGACATGATGGAATGATAACAACCTGAAAGGATGTGAAGGGCACTGTCTGGCTCCCCACAAAGGGGACGTTGTTGGCTAGTGGAAATTTTAAGCGTACTTCATTGTGGGGTGAAGGGGGGATAGCGCGCTTCACTATGCTTGAGCTGCATGATGATTGGCTGATTTGGTGTGGGTGAACTGTGTGTGTTAGCTGCACCACTGCCAAGTGTCAAGACATTTGCTTTGCTGCTGCTGCTTGAGATGTATTGCTCGAGTAAGAAAATAAAAGACAACAAAAGAATTCTGCATAAACAGTTTTGGAAAAAAAACGCCTCGTTATGTATGCTAGGGTGTTTAAAAAGGTTGAAGGGGCAATGTACTGAAAAAGGGAACTCTCAACTCAAGAAAAAAAAGAAAAGACCGTGTGACAGAGAAAACTTTCCCTACATCAATTAAGGAAAAGGAGACACATTGGCTCCGACGAGCCGTGAGTCCCCTCCACCACAAAGCTTAGAACAAGAAGTGTTAATGGGGGTCTGGAGGATTACTGGAAGCACCCGGCTCCAGAACCTGGCTGTGCAAAGTTTTGTTCTCGATAGCACGCCTAGTGGTAACAAGTTTATGAGCATACTCAACAGAATAGGCATGTAGATTGCGAGCAAGTTTCAAGGCCCGCTGTTGGTCCAACTCACCCCTACTTTGTCAAATTTACTTCCAGGCGTGTATCAGTGACCTAACAGACACTATTACAAAACAAATGGATTCAAGGCGGTCTGGCTGGGTCAGGTGGATGAGAACGTCTGGGGAGTTGGGCAGACCTCTGAAGCCTGACGTCTACTTTCGCTCAGAGAGCGCTTCCCAGGAGCCTTTTTTTTCGACGTTCTCCATTAAAAAAAAGTCTTCTATTGTTATTGCGCTATTCAGAAGACTTCCCTGAACTCTCATCACCAAGATCAAGCACGGGCTAATGCCAGTAACCCTCCTGATCCCCACTGACTTCTCTGTTTTGTTTCCCTTGGTGTAGGGGATACACAGTGCCTCAGCCCTAAGTATCCTCACTTCCGTAGTGTTTTTTCTTTCCCTAGGTGTCTTCTCTTCCATATTTGATGTGGGGAGTGTTTTCACTACCTGCAGTGCGTAGTCTCTCTTTTCTTCTCCTTTCCCGGTTCTCCCACAGGATGCCCTGTCTAGGCACCATTCACCAAGTGAATTCCCAGGATATCAATGTCTTTCTAAACCAGGATAACAACAAACTTCCTTTTTTTCTTCATGTGTATTTATGAACAGGCTAGCAGTCAAACGTCTTGACTGAGGCCTTTTTCCCCCTTGTAACCCTTGTATCCCTTTCCCGGTACCAGAGTTGGCTGCAAAGTTATAGCAGTTTAAAGTTGCAGTGCATGAGTTGGGACCCTGTGACCTCATCCCTTTCCTAGTTTAGAGGCTGTAGATGCTCAGAACACATTCTTCGTTTAAACATGTAAACCTGTACTACAGGTTTATCTAGTAGATGCCCAGCATGTTGGCTCCATGCCCAGGATCCAGACCTGAAACCTAAAAATGGGACGTCTACTGAGGTGCCATATTCACAGCTCGGGAAACACCTTTAACTTGGCTCCACTCTGGAGACCTCTTGTTAACCTTTAACCTGAAATCGAAAGAAAAGGAAAAACTACTCAGGCAGTGAGAACACTCCCTACATCAATTGAGGAAAAGGAGACACATTGGCTCTAAGAGCCGTGAGTCTCCCTCACCAGAAATGAAACAGGCGGGTTATCTCTGCCTACTTATTTTTTGCTTTTATTTCACCAAACCAGAACAATAGGCCGTTTATCATTCCACCCTTGGAAGAAGTGTTCACTGTTGTTTACTCTGGGATCAGGGGCTGTGAATTGATCCCAGTAGCTAAGGTGTGTGGATCTCAGGTCCACCACAAATTGACTGAGATTCGCAGGGTTGCAAGCCATAATTTGACGTCTCATCAGATCCGAGTGTGCAAGACCATCCGTGGAAGAACAACCTCATCATTGTAGACAGAGTGGCAGGCAGCATGTAAAATGACTCAACGATTCCATCACGATGACTGCACTCTTCCTATAATGGCACACACACACATGAGTTGGGTGAAGCACTGCCCAGATCTTGTCAAAGTGCTAGCCAAGTTCCCTGCCTTTGGGCGGTTCTCCAGACCAGACTTGTTTGGTTCTAGGCACCTTGTTTGCTTCAGCTAAGCTGCTGTAGGCAGGTACGGCTATGGGACCTTTTCCTTTCTTTTCCGTTGGCGTTTGCAAATCATCCTAGTTCGTGTGGCAAACGCTGTCTAAAAGCGTGATTAAGTTGTGCGCTTTAGCGCAATGATCTTATGGCTACTTTAATTGGTCTTGTTGTCGCCCTCTCTTACACTGAGTGCTCATTACTTTCCTGACTGCCTGAAGTCCCAGTGCCAAAACTGTTCATGAACCCATCTTCGTGTGCTTCTTCCCTTTCAAGACATTGAACACAATCTAAGCCTTCCCCTCTTTGTCCTTTGTTGCATCCTGGGCCTGGCAGCGTTTCTTCCAAGCTGACTTTGCTGCATTGTCACTAATACACAACTGTACACTTGTTCTTGTGACATATTTCATTGTTATAGTCAACATGGAAGTTCCGATTCATAATCCCAGCCTAGTAGTCAAGCGTTTCAATTAATGGCTTTTTTTGAACTTGTAAACTCCAATCAATGCTACATAAAGCTTCCTATAAAAGCCAAAACACTGGCTCCTGAATAAGGATGCCATGCCATCCAGAGGTTAATGTCTATATATCAACAACACCAGACATTCTCTTCATCAATGGGGGGCTTCAGAGGAAGAGAGGGGCCCCAGGAGCCCGGGTGCGTGGCGGTGGAGAGTGGGAGAAGGAGAGCCTAGGCGTCCAGGAGCATGGCCGACGACTCTCCAGCTCCCCACAAGCTCCGACTCTGGCTTTCCTCTAGAAAAAGAAAAGAAAAACCACAAAGGCAGAGGAAGCTCTCCCTGCATCAATTTAGGAAAGGAGACACATTGGCTCAGAAGAGCCATGAGTCCCCTCCACCATGGCTTTCCCCTAGGCTAGCTGCGCGTCTATTTTTGGATTGGTGAGGCCCTTGTCAGCTTTCTAGTTAGGGAGCCTTTCCTTCATGCGCACGGCCTTTGATGGCTGGCGCAGTTTTTTTCCCAACGTTCAGAATGTTGCTGCCACTGTAGTTTTTCAAACCTTTTATTTCCTCAGCAAGCTCACACATCTTCCACAAGGATGGATGAAGCGTAAATAAAACAAGGACAACTTTATACAGCATTGCTTCATGTGGACAACTTGGGCATGTGGCAAGCTAGACTCAAGTAGTGCCAATGGGTCAACGTGGATGTAATGCATCAGCAAGGGAAAAAACCAGGCCTCAAATGGACAACACGGGGGCATGTGGCATGGATGTAATTTATTAATGTGTATATTATTACTCATCAATGAGGAATAGTATGGGGCCTCAAATGGACAATGCGGGCATGGATGTAATACATCAATAAGGAAAAGAAGGGGGCCTCATATGGACGATGCGGGCATGTGGCAAGCTAGAGGCAAGCCCATGAGCGAGTGCCATGGGGTCCATGCGGATGTAGAAGGGGTCAAACTTCTCGCGGCGTACATCTTCGCTGTACCGCAGGAGACGCAGCGCCTGCATGTGCGGGGAAACCATTTGTTGTCAGTCCGACTTTCGTGAATGCGTGGCTTTTGTGTGCATCAAGGGTAGAGGTACCAGCGGGCTTCAGGGCCGTGGGCTTCCTGTTGGGTGAAGCTCTTGATGATGGATGTGTGTCGGACACAGTGCAAAAACGCGTGTGCTCAAATTGGGCACGTGAATAGCGGGAGCATTCTTTTGCCATAAAATTTGGAAAGCCTGGCCATACTTCTCTGCACGATAGCCCCGTGCTTTGCAAGACCCTCAGCTCCATGCAAAAAACATCACGCTGTTTGCACGTTGTTTGGAAACGCAAGTGCAGCAGAAGAGAGCTCACAAGTTGTAGGCAATTCATGACATATACCCCTGGGGGCGCCCGGAGGGGTAAATGAGAGTATTGGAACCCATGCCAAACCTTTGGGCATGAGGCCCTGGACCCACCAACCACTGCTGCACCCCCCCGTCAATGTCCCTTTCAATGCCCCCATGCAGAAAAAAGGGCGCCAATCTTCACCTCTTCAAACCCTGCATCTATCTGCATATTCCCAGATCTCAAAATAGCGATCTGCAGCAGTATTATTGGGCGAAAATTGAGATGCACACGCTTGTGCATGCATGTCCCGCCAGACGTTTGAAGTCGTCTTGTAGGGCCACAAACTTTCATCCTGACTCACTACGCTCCTGAGCATCTTCAACTAATTCTCAAAACTGAAGTAACCTCAGGACGAAGCCACTGTTCTGGCAGATTAATTTGCCTCCATATCCTCAGCGACCCACAGCCACACGCACGCAGCACATTTAGTAATGCGTAGATAACCTCTCGCCCTCAATCCAAACACACCAAAAAGGGGCCAATCAACAGAGGGCTTGAGCCAAGAAGTCCAATGATACATAACCTCTCGCCCTCAATCCAAACACACCAAAAAGGGGCCAATCAACAGAGGGCTTGAGCCAAGAAGTCCAATGATATATGTAGATCCGCGCGGATGCGGCCCAATTATCCTGGAGGGTAAAAACACTGCCTCCTCTTTTCGCCCCCCACCCCAATCCTTTGGATCCGACCCACAGACGTCAATCACCTGTCATCTCTGAATCCCCAAAACTCACTGAGGCCTTGCCCCCTTCACATGATGCAAGGTTAACGATTGCTTAATTTTTACAATGATTTTGAAATTGCCTTGCACTGTCCACTTAATGCAGTCCTGTATTCACCTCAACGTCCTTACTCATCAGTGCACTCCAGTAGTTTGCAACATTGAGTGGGCTTGTGGCTAACTTGTACAATACCTTGAGTGATGAGAGCTCAAGCACCGTGCAATACCCTGAGAGACGAGCGGTCAAGCGCTGTGCATTACCTTGAGAGATGAGAGCTCCAGCAAGGCATAAGCCGGTGCACAAAAAAGCTCAAGCGTTGCCAGGCCGGTCAGCTTTGCAATGCTGGTCACCTGCAGGAAATCAGGCAATTCAAGTGTGTGTGCGCACGCGTTGTTTTAGGCATTCCACTTTCCTTTTCACAGATACAATTTGTTGGACACTGTATTCACATCCAAAAGCATAAGAGGGCTCAGCTCGCATATCAGGTGTTGTACCACTGGTGAGCTTTAAAGTTTGTGTTCCTGAAGGAGTATTGCTAAAACTTATCAAATTGGTGCCTCCACAACATTCCCTTGCCAATAATGCAGACAGCAGCCTGCGCAGTAAGGAATCAGTGCCGTTGTGCTCGTCACCGTGACTTGCTCTAAGTGTGGTGATGAGGATGCGCTGGGAACTATATGGGGGCAACAGCCCTTAATACGCAAACTTGCAACGACACGATCAATGGACCCAAAGTGACTCAAAACCGCAATGTGTGTAGCGTGGC
The DNA here is from genome assembly GCA_914767535.2 of Dunaliella primolecta. NCBI lineage: Eukaryota > Viridiplantae > Chlorophyta > Chlorophyceae > Chlamydomonadales > Dunaliellaceae > Dunaliella > Dunaliella primolecta. The sequence goes on along the minus strand of OU611760.1, from coordinate 3,062,413 downwards.
TATGCAAATTGCATCCCTAGGAGGACAAGGCCACTTCAATTGCAGGGATTGTTTGCACTTGTGCTCCTAAAGAGGCACTGCAAAATGAAAACTCTCCAACGCAGCTGAGTGGGAGCGCCGCAGAAGACCCAACATCGCAGCTGGACAAAGGCGCCTTAGACAGCTCACTGATGCAGCTGGTTGGAAGTGCCTCAGACAAGCCACCTACGCAGCTGAACGGATTTACAAAGTGTAACTCACCGACGCAGCCGAGACAGGTGCCAAGTGGAGGTGCCTCAGGTAGCGCAAGCGAGACAGGAACTCCACCCCTTCATGCAGGCGCTGGTAGGTCTCGCCCACAGGTCTGCAGTATGCGTGCAAGGAGAGACTCCGGAGCTCCGAGAGCTGCGAGACCCGTTCAAACTGCTGCAAGACCACCTGTTGCGCAGCAAGTTGACACAAGTTCCGTGTCAGTCCTATGTTTGCAGAGTCCTTGCTTGAAGTGCTCTTGAAGCGTTTGTCCTCGCCTGAGAGGTGTTTGCCCTTGCTTGAAATACCTTGACTTGAAGTACCTTTGCTAGCAGTGTTTTCCGGTTATGTTGCTTTAAGTGTTTGTTTGTCCTTGCCCTTGAAGCGTTTTCCCTTACTCGAGTGCCCTTGCAGAAAGTGTTTGTTTGCCCCTGCCCTTTAAGTGTGTGCTTCTGCTTGAAGCACCCCTTGCTTGCAGTGCTTGTCCTTGCCGTTTAAGCGTTTGCCCTTGTCTCAAGTGCCTTGCTTGAGGTGTTTGCTTGGCCTTGCTCTTAATGTGCTTTTGTCTTTGCCCTCAAAATGCCCTTACTTGAAGTGCTCTTGCTTGAAGTGTCTGTCAAAGGCGTGTGACCAAAAAATTAACTCCTGTTTCAAGGTGCTTGGCCTTTCAATGCCATGGTTTTTGAGTGTGGGTGATTGGCCAGCACAATTTTAACCCCATTCTTGATGTCCTGCAGGAGACTTTTCAGTGCAAAAACAAGCAACGGGCAGGTTCCAGCAGCAACTTGAAGCTAGACAGGGAATCAATGCCATGAAAGGGAGGTATGAAATTAAATTATGCGCTCACACATGAGTATCTGACAACGCTTGAGACATGCGCGCGCGCACACAAACACACACATATATACATCACACATAAGCTTACACACATATATACATCACACACATAAACATACACACAAATACATACATCACACACACATATACATACACACATATACATACACACATACATACACATATATACATACACACAAAAATAATAAACAAACAAAATAATTATGTATATCTATATGTTTATAAATGTATATATATATATATATATATCACGCACACATATATATATATATATACATCACACACACCTCTGGTGGCAGAGAGCTAGGAAGCCGGAAGTCAAGCCGCAGTGTGGTGAGCCGTGAGGAGGTAGGGCAGATGGGGGGCTGCAAAGCACTTATGTGCATGGAGCCGTCCTCCTCACTGCACATGGATGCAACAAATCAGGAAGGTGGCGTCAGATGCGTATCTGGAAGAAGCGTCACAAAGGCGTTTCAGGAAGCTTGGGTACACGCTGCCTGCTTGAATGTGTGTCGTCACAGGTACAACGCAAAAGTGTGCGCGCATGTAGCGAGTCGATGCTGATGGATGCTGCTGCTTGAACGAGCACAAGGTACAGTCATGGAGCTAGGATTTTATCCAGACGCAGCAACGGCAGAGAGGTAAGGGTCCCTGGGCCACAAGCGCACAAACAGGATGCACATGCAAACAGGCTCCCCTTAACACAGGCGACAGCTGTCACTTGATGGCACAAATAGGATGCACGTGCACAGGATGCATAGGATGCACGTGATGGCACAAATAGGATGCACGTGCACACAAACAGGCTCCCTTTCTCACAGGCGACAGTTGTCATCCGATAGCACTTCCAGGTTGGGGCAGCGCTCTAGCTGGAAGGCTGCCACGCGTTCTGGTGGACCCATCCCTGCGCACATGCAGGGGAAGCAACAGCTGCAGCTGTATTGAATGTGCTTGCTGACCGACAAAGGTGCGGAAACATGCTTTTATACATACACACACATCATGTATGGTATCACCTGCAGTGGTGGTAAGTGGAGAGATGCATTTGCAGATGAGACAAGGATGACACACACACAAAGCATCACCATCGGCAGCAGCAGCAATGAGGATTCCATCAACAAAGGGAGCAAGGCTTGTAGATGCAAGCAGAAGGGGGGGGGGGGGGGGATCCATGGGTATGAGTTGTGCTTGAAGAATGTACCAGCAGCTGCACTGCTCTGGAATACAGTACATTTGATGCAATTGGATGAGCAACAACTGTCGTTCCTTGAGCACCCAGCTGAGCTATCCGTCCTCTTATTCTTGGATTCAGCAGCATGTGCATGCTTTGGAGCCTGATCAGTCAAATCAGTGCTGTCCTCATGTCATCAGTAGATGCATCCCTTAGCATCTGAGCAGCCAAGTCAGCAATATCATGTCATCAGTAGAGGCATCCCTTAGCATTATCCCTTAGCACTTTCATGTCAGCAGTAGATGCATCCCTTAGCATTATCCCTTAGCACTTTCATGTCATCAGTAGAGGCATCCCTTAGCATTATCCCTTAGCACTTTCATGCCAACAGTAGATGCATCCCTTAGCATTATCCCTTAGCACTTTCATGTCATCAGTAGAGGCATCCCTTAGCATTATCCCTTAGCACTTTCATGTCATCAGTAGATGCATCCCTTCGCATCTGATCAGACGAATCAGCGTCATCATGCCAGTGCATCCAGCAGCTACAAAGCCTGATCATTTGCCACTGCATATATAGAGGACCAGCCAGGTCCTCTGGTGCCAGCTAGACATTAGCAAGACATTAGCTTCTTTTTTGCACAAGCGGATAGGACAAAAACTGCCAACAAACTGCTGCATTGAGGACGGAATGCAACCGCAGCTGGGCAGCATAGCGCAGCATTTAGCGTTTTTCCGGCAAAAGCTAGGAGCCATTGCCATGTGCCATGAATGTTGGCTATAAGTCGAGAATATTGGCGTATGCAATGGAATATCACACAGGGTATGTCCTCACCTGCATCTTGGATCGACTGGCACGCGCGTAATGAGATGGAAAGCAGATGAGGTAGTGGCTCCAGCTTGCGTGATGGCGGCAGCATCTGTAGAAAGGTGTAAAAATGTGAGGATTTGAGGCTTCTGGTCCGGCTCTGATCTGTGAACTTCAACTTGTTGAACAGAGAGACAAAATATCCACCAACGTACAAGAGACGAGCGCTCAAAGTAAGCAGCAGATGAAGCCTTGGCTCAAGGGCTGATCTATCGTTCTTGAAGACGACTAGCAGTGTCAAAGGCAGCGCTTGATTACGTTAACTGTTAATGCCAACCATACTGTCCGGCCATACTGGGTGGTGATTGGTGATGCAGTGCTAGCTTGCTAGGTAAAGAGCCTTTCCTTTGTGCATGTAGCCATTGCAGCTTGCACATGTATCTTCTTTGCAGTGCTCTGCTCCTCATGCTGCACAAAGCAGCAGACAGAACCGGAGCACCAGCACACCAGCACATAAAGCCTGATACGCATCCCCTTTTCTCAGCACATAATTCCCTCCATTTCATAAACAGTGGCCACCCTGCTAGCATGGTCATTCTAAGATTGCGCACATCTTGCCCTGCAACGCCCATCTGCGCAGCTGCATTGGTGCCTTTATGATCTGGTGGTGCCTGGCTGCACCGTCCTGAAGCTTCTGAGATCTGGTGGTGCCTGGCTGCACCGTCCTGAAGCTTCTAAGATCTGGTGGTGCCTGGCTGCACCGTCCTGAAGCTTCTGAGATCTGGTGGTGCCTGGCTGCACCGTCCTGAAGCTTCTGAGATCTGCAGGTGCCTGGCTGCACCGTCCTGAAGCTTTTGTGTAGTGCCCACATCCCACAGGATGTTTTCTGGTGAGCTGGGGCCTCGCCTCAACCACTTGCGCCTCAGCCGACCAGCTACGCAACACGCGCACTGCAGGCATACTGCATCTGTTGTTCCTCTGTGCTCTTTTGCTTCCACTTTGCTGCAGCTTTGCAGAAGGTTGGCAAAGCACCAGGTACTGTTTTGCTATCACTTTGCTGTGGCTTTACAGGACGGTGGGAAAGTACCAGGTGCTGCACTGCTCGCACTTTGCTGTGGCTTTACAGAAGGGTGGAACATCTCCAGGAGCTAAGAAGTCTTTTCTTGACGTTGCTTCTCTTCCACTCATGGCACCTTGCTTGAGGTGACACACTCATCCTCTAGGCTTGAATCTTGCTCGCCTTGCAGCATTGCGCACACTCCTCCATTGACTTTATTGCGTCTGCGGGTCTTCCAGAATATTTCCACCTACTCATTTTCCCCATTCCGCACCTGTACCCATCTCCTGATTTGGGAAATAAGGCATCTCATTTCGCAGCGTGCACCCCTCTTCTAAATAAGGTATGTAATGCGCAAGGGTCGGTGCAAAGTCACATCTTACTAGCAGAATTGCTTGCCAGCGAGCTGAGAGGATGCAGGGTGCATCCATGGGGGGAGCGCACACAAACACACACAGGAACACGCCCAGATCAACACCCAAAATGACACCTGCCCACCCCAAAGGCAACTAGCAAGCTGGCTGGCGTCTATGCAACTGCTGGACTCATTGCGACTCACCCCAAAAACAGTTAGCAGCAGGCTCTTAGATTGTAACATACGTCAATATATTACGTGTAGTCACGACATGTCCAATCATAAACAAACGGAAATTTGTGCAATCACAACATCTTCATTGACGATGAACAGCCAGCAAGTGGCTCTCCAATCCCAGCAACCCACCTCAAAGCCAGTTAGCGACAGGCGTTTCAAGCTGTCTGGCAGCCACTGCAGGCTGAATTTTGAAAGACTGGCGGAGAGTGCACTTGTCACCTGAGGAGCAGGTATTCACAAGCAGGAGGCACAAAAAGGGAGAATGAGCGCCTGATGCTGGCACAAAAAAGTATAGAACTGGCAGTGAAGGAGCAAAGAAATAGTCCGGCAGCAACTGCACTCCAGCCTTAATTGAGCCTCATGTCCATCAGCTTTGAGTAATTTGAGGTTGTGTTAAGAGCATATGCCAAGAAGAGGATGCCGAATCAATATGAGTAGCTCCTAGAACAGAAGGAATAACAGAAAACGAGACAGGCAGGCTGTCGATATAATGCCCACAAGACGATGGCCTAAAGCAACAAAGTGAAGGAGAGTGCCCTCAATCAAGTGCACAACTCATGAGCAGCTTGGCTACAAAAGCAGGCAGGCGTTACAGCTAGCAAATCCCTCTTCCGCTGCTAGCCTTTGCCACACCTCCAATTGCTCCAGGAACTTGAAGCGTCTGAATGGGATGCCGAGTGGATGATCTCTTGACAAGCGTTCAATGTCAACCCGACTGATAGATACGTTGGACAGCTTCAGGGTTCTGAGCTGCGTGGCCAGTGGACCCCTGCTGGCCTGTTAAATACCAAAGTTGCAAGTATGCATGAGCAATATGCGTGCTGCGCAGTATGCAAGGGAGCACAACATAGCACTGCACAATAGCAATTACATTGCACAAAGGAACAGTTCACGTCTCTTGGCATTTGATGTAAATGCTGTGGTACACAGGGAAACATTGCACTCATCATGCCTACTTGGTACACATGCGTCAAGTCTGATGCAAGCGTAACTGTGTCTGGCATACCCTGTTGGGTGATGGTCGGTGTAATCATGCCCATCATGCCGGATTGACAGAAGGCTGACATGCCATTTCAATAGCCAAAAGCAGAAGCCGCGGCGTCAATACGCAGCTGCCTTGCCTGCGCAATACCCCTGGTTCCTTTGCCAACCCGAAGTAGACCCTCCCTCCAACCACATTCACAATGCAGCACCGCACCAAGTGTTAGAAGGAACTGTCCTGAAGCCCATCACAGCCCCCCACAAAGAGCGCACCTGATCTATGACGGCCCCATCCATACAAAAGCACATGCCCAGCAGGCTTAAAGATGTCAGGCAAGGAAGCCGAGACAGCTGCGTTTCAAATTCAACAGGTGTGCTAAGGTTGTACAGTCTTGCTTGTTTTACTTTTCTTGTGATGCAAACATGGAAGCGCTCGCGCATGTGTGTGATGCAGGGTGCGCAATATGCACGACCTTGTGCATCAAGCATTGAGCAGGCTGCGCCTCTGTGGCAAACATCCCAAGCAGCAAACATACAAAAGGATATGCAGGAGCACAAAAGGGTTGAACCTTTGAATGGCACGTGCTAACCTTTACTAAAACTTTAAGATCGTTGTGATCCTGAGCTAGAGAGCTCAATTGCTTTATGCACGGGTCGGATTGGAGAAGGTAGATGGGAGTGAGTTGGAGGGGAGCCCTGATTTTTGGGCCCCTCCTTCATAATTTTCTTTGTGGCTGCTTCTGAATTGTTTTTAAGGAGTCATCGGATTCCTGGGCTCAGACCTTGTCAACTGGCAAACGCTGGGTGCAAAATGCAAGAACCTGATTTGAAAAGGTGGGTACGTGTGCCTGGGAAAAACCTAGTGCCAAGTGCGCAAGGGTGTGGGCTTCGAGGGAGAGTGAAGGTACAGAGGTGCAGCAGACTAATCCTGATTTAGAGGACACAGATGGTGCATAATGCATGGTCATATGGCGTGAAGTCAGGATGTCAGTTTGTGGTCTTGCAAACGTGAGGGGTACGTGCGCAGGGCATGCATTTCTGCAGCTCAAATTTGCCCATCAAGTCTGCTGCAATCCACCATTTGGTTGCAAGGCGTTTGCTGTGGGTGCAGACTTTAAGGAGGAGCATGTTGGGGGATTTGGTACCCTCTTTGCTGAAACACTGGAGGAGCACTGGACCTAAGTTGTGAGAAGCATGGCATGGGTGCAGATTTTTTGGAAGAACGTTTTGATGCGCTTTTCGCTGAAACAGGAGCACCGAAGTGGGTCTTGGAGGTGGGCAAACGGGTGGTGCTTTAGGGGGACCCAGCCCGGAATTTAGATCTTCCTTCCATTACACAATCTTCTTGCCCCTTGTTACTGTACTCATTTGTTAAACATAGCCTTCAATCTCACCAGGTGAAACGTCTCAAGGGCTGGGAGGCGTGACAAGGGAGGGTAGGCCATAAACCGCTGCATTGGCTCTGCCAGGAGGGTGAGCGTGTGCAGGGAGCGCATGGCAGTGATGTGCATAAGCTGGTTTTCGGGGTGGAAGACTTTGAACTGCGTGCACGTCAGAAAAAGAGGTCAATTTGAAGGAATGCAGCCTGATCTGTGGGGGACTTGTGACCCACAGGTATGCAGTTGCAGGTACACACTTCAGCTGAAGTTGTTTGCCTTTGCACCCAAGAGCGCAACATTGCCTTCTTCCATGCTTGGCCCCCTGAGCATGCACACCACAAGTCGGAGGAGAGCAATTGCATTGCAATACACGTCCGTTTGTACAATAGAGCCCCGTCCTCACCCGTGCGGACAGCACTGCATTCCGTATATGGCCCAGCACATGCTCCGGAGCATACCAGTCACCGCCCAGTGCATCAACCAATGCAGGCACCAGCAGTTGACTCCTCCCCTGTGCAGACGCTCCAGCAGCTGGGCCCCCATTCCCTCCTCCACCTCCTCCACCTCCTCCACCTCCTCCACCTCCCCCGCCCCCCGGTCCTCCATTTCCTGCATTATCCCCAACCCCAAACACCGGCCCACCCTCACCCTCTCCACCCCCACTGATCCCTGGCCCGCCCCCCAGCCCCGCCATGCCCTGATGTCCCAAGTTACTGCTCCCCAAGCCAAGGAGCTCACCGCCCCCGAACAGACCCAGGCCCTCCAAGCCAGCTCCCAGATTCAGCGCCATGCCATGCAACATCCCCACGCCATCCGCGTTGTCATGGAGCATGGTGGGGGGACCCATGCCCATAGGTCCTAACAGCGGTGGGCCTGGGAATATGTGTGGCGGGTGGTGAAAAGGCCCAAGTCCTCCCCCAGGCGGTCCGGCACCAAAGGCAAGATCATCCATGATGTCATCGCTGTCTGGACTGTCCCCCGGCAGGGAGGGAGGAGCATCATCGGAAAAGGGTGAGGGAGGGGCGTGGAACATATGATCAGGGGAAAGGGGAAAATGTGGGGAGTCACTATCGGTCAGCAGGGGTGGGGGAGGGCCATCGCTGCTATGATTGCTGTACGAGCTGGGGGTGTGCGAGTGCCAAACGTTTGAGCTGGGGCAGTTTGCGTGCTGGTGGTGGTGCAAGGGGGAGCCTGCAAGGTGCACCAAATTGTGGGACAAGCGAAAATGGATGCAGAAGCAGGCACCTGTCGATGATGTCAGTCAACCTCTGAAGCAGTGCTCTCACCAACACAGGCACGAGAACAATCGCAGGGGGCACCGCGGCACTTGTATGCAGCTACTGTACTCCTGCTGTGCATGGCACCTTTGAACAGCCAGCGCAGCCTTGTGGGCCTGCAGGGCCACTGTCACATCCAAATTCTTCAGGCATTTAATATAAGGTTAAGCGCATGTTGCCATTATAATTCCAAAACACGGTGGCAACCTGAGGGGCAGCATAAGGGGTCTGCAGGGCCACTGCCAGAACCAAACTATTGAAGGCTTTCAATATTAAGTGAAGTGTTTGTTGCCCTTTACATTCCAACATATAGGAGCAACCTCAGGGGCAGCTTCAGTCAAAAAGTGTTGACCAAAAGAGGAGGCAAGGAGCCTGTTGGGGGCCCCTAAGGCTGGCCCCCCCCCCCCCCTTTGGAGGCAAATCAGTGCCAAGGGCTTTGCAAAACACATGACTTGCTCATTCCTGCAACATCATGGGACCTGGATAGCGGGTTGGATAGATGATTATTTGCTCTAAAGAGAGGTGCAGAGAAGGAGCAGTGGGGTCTGGTGTGTGGTCAGCAGGAGTTTCAACGCAGAAGAGGACCAAAATAAAATGCCATTCCTCAACCGCTTCATCATTCCGCGACCTTACACCTCATAAACACTCTCCACAAGCCTTGCGACTCTGGTGCAATCCAACATAATTTCAGACCTGGACCAGGAAATTCTTGCGAACCTCGGAGCAAAATGCTTTTTCCAATTTCCAACAAGACCACTGATTGAACTCATATTCGTTTCATTTGAAGCGCCATACAAGCCTGCAGCCCCATGTTGGATCTAGGGAGCAATTGCAAAGCATGGGCGATCTGACAGATGTCCTTCCTTCCGCTCCACACCCTATCCAATGAGCACTCCCCACCAGCACGCTCCCCCAGATCTCGCCCTCTTGCAGGAATTGACAGTACAGCTATGACAACCAAAAAGCCGCTTAAGTCCTGGAGCCTTGTCCATTGTTTGCAAGCTTGGAAGTCCATCCTTCCCTGCCAAGATGGGTGTGACATAGACTCCGAGCCACTCACAGTACCTCTGCATGCCGTTTTTTGTGCAGATCTGAACACTCATGACAGGAAAAACAATTATAGTGTCCTCTACTCACTCAATGGCACGCAGGGTACATGGATAGCTCAAGGTGCTGCTTGGGGGGGTAAGGCTGCATGGACAACTTGCTCCCACTTCAGCTGTGCGCCCGAGCGCCCCACAGAACCGCTTAGTTATTGGTGGTGCTTTGCAGGGCCACATCACCAGCAGTACTGTTCTGACTCCGCTTCACACAATAATGAATGTCCACACCAGGCTGTGCATGCTGGCCTCTACGACCTCTCGCACAGCTCTGTGACCCGCGCTGGCCACCTACTTCTTGGTCTTCCTACCTACTTCCCACCTACTTCTGGCCACCTACTTCTTGCTCTTCCTACCTACTTCCCACCTACTTCTGGCCACCTACTTCTTGCTCTTCCTACCTACTTCCCACGTACTTCTGGCCACCTACTTCTTGCTCTTCCTACCTACTTCCCACCTACTTCTGGCCACCTACTTCTTGCTCACCTCTGGGGCTGCTGCTCCATCCTCGATTCCTAACTCCACGCAATGGTGATGGTGGTGGTGATGGAAATGGGCTCATGTCGTCCTCCCAGTCATCTTCACTGTGTCTGCTGCTCCTGGTGTCGCTGTCGCTGTCGCTGGTGTGGGGATGAGGAGGGAAGCCGGGGGGTGCCAGAGGATGGGGAGATGGCCCTGCCGTCCACATAGGGGAGGGGCCCAATCCCTCTCCAAAAGGAGGAGGCAGACTGAAGCCTGGAGGATGAAGAGTGGCAAAGGGGAATCAGGGAAGGGAGAGAGGAGCAATACTTGTGCCTGTGTTGAAACATATATAAGCACCAAAAGGGGAGCTCAAGCTGTTAAATGGCAGCATGCAACGTAAGCCCATGGATGCAAAATGTGCGCTTTGAGTCAATTTATTGATGCCTGTTTGCTCGTTGTGGTGTGTGTCCATGCATTTGCACTCATGTGTTTTCATTTGTTTTCATGTGTGTGTGTGTGTGTGTGTGTATGCTTGCTCTTATCTGCATCGCCAGTACCTGCCATGCCCGCAGGGGGGGCTGAAAATCCGCCAGACCCACTGCCTCCCAGCCCCAGCATGTGGTGCATGCTAGCTGCGGCGGCACCTAGGATGTAGCCAAGGCCACCCCTGCCTCGACCTCCAAGTGGGCCCCCCATCAGTCCTGCAAACGGACTGGTACCTCGGCCCATGCCCCCTCCTGGCGCCCTCCCCCTGCCCCTCCCGGCTCTGCCACCACGGCCGCTGCCACTTAAACTCCCAGCCCCACCAGCACCGGCAGCAAGAGCAGCTGCAGCAGCGCCAGGGCCTTCCAGCCCGGCTCTGCCACCACGGTCACCGTCACCGACACTCCCAGCCCCACCAGCACCGGCAGTAAGGGCAGCTGCAGCAGCGCCAGGGCCTTCCAGCCCGGCTCTGCCACCACGGTCACTGTCACTGACACTCCCAGCACCACCAGCACCGGCAGCAAGGGCAGCTGCAGCAGCGCCAGGGCCTTCCAGCCCGGCTCTGCCACCACGGTCACTGTCACGGACACTCCCAGCACCACCAGCACCGGCAGCAAGGGCAGCTGCAGCAGCGCCAGGGCCTTCCAGCCCGGCTCTGCCACCATGGTCACTGTCACGGACACTCCCAGCCCCACCAGCACCGGCAGCAAGAGCAGCTGCAGCAGCACCGGGGCCTTCCAACAAGGATAACAAGGTCAGTGGATCAGGGTCCCTACCAGACTGGCAGCCACGCAATCGGCGCCCCCTACCACCAGAGCTTAAGGATGAGGGGGAGCGAGCTCTTTTATGGCCTTCCTTTCTTGTTGAGGGTGCCATCAAGACCTCATCCTCCCTCCAGGGTCGTGCGTCTGAGCTGCCCCTCCTTCCTGCCTGTGAGCCATTCCCACCACCACCCTCCTTCAACTCACCGCTACCCTCTGACAGCTTGCTGCCCTCGACAACCGCGCTTTCTTCAAACCTTTTGAGACGCCCACTGCCACCTCTCTCTACCCCACCACCACCTTGCACCAGCCCGCCACCCTCCGCACCATCTTTCACGTGTCCAACACCTTTGTGCAACTCCTCCAGCTCCGGTGGCACCATCGTCCTTCTCTTTGCTGCAACCGCAGCACCACCATCCTTGCCCTCCGCTCTTTTGCTACTGCTGCTGCTCCCAATCCCGCTTTCCCCCAGGCTGCTAATCCCCAGCCCCCTACCTGTCCCTGCCCCTTCCCCTCTGCCACCCCTCCTGCTGCTGCTGCTGCTGCTCCCAATCCCGCTTTCCCCCAGGCTGGCAGCCCTTAGCCCCCTCCCTGTCCCTGCCCCTTCACCCCTGCCACCCCTTCTGTTGCTGCTCCTACCAACACACAACCTTCCGTCTCCAATGTCAAACTGCCCACCTGAGTCACCATCATTGTTGCTGCTGATGCTGCCCCTCCTGCCTCCCCACAGGCTGCTGCCCCCAAGCCCCCTCAACCCTTGTGCCCTGCCACCCCTGCTATGTGTTCCAACACCCCTGTGGCGCGCAGCCCCAGTTAGGAATGGCAACCGCGTTTCCATCAAGCCCAGCCCCTCTGAGCCGCTTCCATCCTCGCTGCTGTCACCATACACCCTGCAGGGCGCCACACCAGGCAGCAATCTGGACGCTACAGCAGCAGCAGCAGCAGCAGCCGCGGGCGCCGAGGGCTCACCAGCAGGAGCTGGCTCTATTGCTGGACCAGACCCAGCAGGTGCCCCGGCTGCAGCAGCAGCATGAGGCTCTGTGGCCTGCGGACCCCTAGCGCAAGCTCTCGAGGCATTCAAATCCTCTCTCACACGCTTGTTGTCCTCATCGGAATCCCAGTCCGGCTCGTCAAACAGGGGATTCAAATGAAATCCGGCTGAGGAAAGCCCCCTCCCCCTGGCCCTGCCAGAAGAGCTGCGCCCCCTTCCACCACCAGCCCTCACGCCACTGGGATCCACATACCCTCCGCAACCCCACCTTCCCCCCCTCCCTCTGAGCGTGCTGCTCCCTCTGGAAATACTCCCGAGCCCATCTCCCAAACCCCACCTTCCCCCCCTCCCTCTGAGCGTGCTGCTTCCTCTGGAAATACTCCCGGGCCCATCTCCCAAGCCCCACCTTCCCCCCCTCCCTCTGAGCGTGCTGCTTCCTCTGAACATGCTCCCAAACCCATACATCCCTCGGCCCCTCGCCCAAAGGCCACCCCGACCCCGAAATCCGTAACCATGAGGTGCAAATTCTGGCTCAGGTGAGTCAAGTGACGGAGGGCTATGCTGGTGATGCTGGTTATGGGGTGGGGAGTGAGGAGGATGGTCCTGGTGGTGTGTGCCATGGCCTTCTAAGGCCCCCATAAGCTGTGCCAGGGCCTCTTCAGCAGCAGCGATTCCCTGCAAAGGGGAGAATCCAATCAAATGAGCGTACGGGCTTGCACAGGCAGCGTGAGCAGGGATAATTGCACCGCGTGCTTGCGTGCGTGCATGCATACGTGTGTGTGTGTGTGTGTGTGTGTGTGTGTGTGTGTGTGTGTGTGTGTGTGTGTGTGTGGTTGCTAAGACATAGGCTCCTGCGAGCTACTTGCGGGGGGAGATATGTGGAAGGACGCAGTCCGCACATTCAAAACAAGGAACCAGACTGTGCCAAATGTCCCAGGTGATCATGCTCCAATGTTTTTTGGAGTCAAATGCCACACCTCTGTGCATACAGAAGGGCAGGGGGGCCATGGATGCCTGCAATCCGACACACACGGACACACACACATTCCAGTAACACAAGCACACCCTGCTGCACAGTCCACAGCCTGAAGCCACCAGAGTGAGCCAACGCCCCCTCTGGCCCTGAGCATGCTGGCTCCCTTGACCCACCAAGGGGTCCAACGTGACAGGGTGCATGGGGGCCAGCATCTCCCTGGACTCACCCAGGGAGGGGGGTCCACCGTGACAGGGACTCACCCAGGGAGGGGGGTCCACCGTGACAGGGACTCACCAAAGGAGGGGGGTCCACCGTGACAGGGTGCATGGGGGCCAGCAGCCCAACGGCAGGAAACGCGCCAAACATGTGAGGGTTGTCATAATCCCCAGCCATCTCCGTGGGACCAAAAGCTATGTACCCTGCCAGCGAGGGGTCAGTGTGGCAAGTGTGGCGGAACAGCACGCTTGTGGGGACTAGACGGGGTTGCTGCTTCTGCTCCTGCTGCTTCTGCTGCTCTCTGCTCTTCTGACGTGCTGCTGCTGCTGCTGCTGCTGCTGCTGCTGCCACTGCTGCTGGTGGTGGTGCCGGTGGTGGTGGGAGACCCGCCTCCTGTGCTAATGCAGCTACTCTTGCTGCTACTTTTAGTCCGGCGTCTGCTGAGGAACCCTCACGAGGAGCTGTAGCAGCAGCTGTGGGCTGATTGGGGAGGGGGTGCTCAGGAGGGCACCGCCACTCGCAGCGAGCAAGATGGCTGCGGTGCTTTGGAGGGATGACTTGAGGATACCTGACCAGGAAGAACGCAACAGAAGAAGCCCCCAATTAGGAGTGGGTGGCCCTTGACAACCTTGGCTCTGCTACCAAAAGGGTGCAAGTGTTCCGCTGCAGCACAGCAAGAGGACCACATGATTAAATATTAGAACCCAGCCAGGGCCATTAAACCCACATGATAACCTGACGGTCACACCCCATAGCACTCACCAAATCCTGGAATCTCCTCCATCCCTTTGGCCTTTCAAACTTCAACAGGAGGAGCCAATGCGCATCTATTTAACTTTCTGGGCTCATGAACATCAAATCTGCTTTCTAGACAGATGCAAATGCTTGTGCACTTGCCTGCAAGCTTGAGCAAGTGCGCAAGAGCGTGAGCGTGCACAAGTGCCCGTGCGCATGTGCGCGCACGCACACACACACTTACATGCACACACGCATGCATGCAAACAAACACATACACACACAGACACAAACATGCTCGCACGCACGTGTATGCCATGGCATGCAGAGGCAATACTCACTTTTCGGCATGGAACATTTGAAGTCGGGGAAACATGCGGGCAGCTTCGGATGCAAGCTGTGCTGAGGGTGTCACACAAGATAGGTGCAACTCGCGCAGCAAGGTCAGCCGACTCAGGCACCTGCCACCAGCGTGCAAGGGTAACAAGGGTGAAAGGAGCACAAAGAGAGGGGAGGGTTCACACTGTGACGGGTATTAAGGGATGTAAGGAGGTGCAATTCAGTCAGAAGATTCAGGCACCTGCCAGGAGCGCGCAAGAGCTACACGGATGAAAGTGGAACTACAAGGATAGGGGACAAGGATGTAAGGAGCACAAGGAGGGGGCCCTCATGGAAGGTAATTTCCAGTGATCCGTCAAGACACCAGTAGCAACGGGCAGAGAAGTAGCAAGAGAGCTGTCAGTAAGGATGGCAGCACGCAAAGACATGACCCTTTACAATTGGCATGGGCATTCAAACGCTAGTTTTCCTCCCAGGCTAGCTGTGTCTAGTTCAGGTTTGATGGCCTTTTGATAAGACCCTTGCAAGCTTGTTAGTGAGGGTATCTTTATGCATGCAGCCTTCACTTGGCTTGCGTAGTCTTCTGCTCTCTTTTCTTTAATTTGGCTGCTAGCAACCTGTAGGGAAGTGGCTCACTGAGGGCGCACTGAGCGCACGGTGATGAGCTTTGAAGTAATGGCACCATCGTGGTTATGCAGCGTGCTGCCAGAAACCCACCCGATCCACATTAATTTCCCTCTCATCTGCTGGTGATGGAGACTCACGGCTCTTTGAGCCAACGTGTCTCTCTTTCCTTAATTGATGTAGGGAGAGTTTTCTCTGCCTACGTAGCTTTTTCTTTTTTTCTTTTTCCATGCTTGAGGGATGTGCTATGATGAATTCCAGCAAGGATGACGCGACAAAGTAGATTGGGAAATGTAACATGGTCAGGTCTGGCATGGCCGACAGAGGCTTGAGGGAACAAGCCCTTTCTTTGGGTGCAACAGCCCTTAACAACGCATCACCCCTTGGTTCATGTGCATCTGTAATATTGGGGAGGCCTTGTCTGCTCCTTATCATGCAATCCATGCACGCGTGCACGCGCACACACGCGCACACACACGCACACTAGAGCAGGATGCTTGCCACGCAGAATTCGATTCCACCAAAAGCATGCATGTGCAGTCAGTTTTCTGAGCTGCAACGAGCACAGCCAGGCCACAATTTCGACAAACAATGGCACACCCGGATACAAATCAAAGGCATACCCAAATACAGAAATGGGCACGCCGAAAAGCATACCCGAGTAGGAAGCTGGGCAATGCCCTTTCATCCCTGGGCTGATTGGCCTCCACCTCGGATGCAAGAGGTCCACCAAGTCCAAGTTGTCCAAAAATAGGACCGTGTGGAGCAATAGGTAGCACAGGCACTACCTACATACAGGGAGCAGAAGTGCATTCGGGGAGTGAAGGGCTCACTGTGTGCCCACCCAAAATCTTCCAGCACAGGCACAAACTGCATTCAGGGAGCAAAAGTGCATTTTGGGCGCAAAGGGTGCACCGTGTGCCCATCCAAGACCATTCAGCATGGGCACGATCCGCACCCAAGACCTTTTAACATTGCTCTACCTCATCTGCAAAGCTCCACTAATGTGCCCATCCAAGACCTTTCAAGATGGGCACAACCTGCATCCAAGAAAACAAAGAGACAACACAAGCCCCAAAGAACGCAAGCCAAAGAGCCGTGTGCATTAAAGAAAGGCTCCCCGAACCAGCAAGCAATATCCAAGACCTTCTAGCATGGGTTATACCTCATTTGCGAAAGGTCCACTCTTGTGCAACTCCATGACCACTCAGCACAGTCATCAAAGGGACCTTGAAGGCGCGTAACCAAGCTTTTTAGCATGCGGCTGATCAAATGCAGCACACAGGCAACACTCACATTATCCATGACAGCAGCCTGGCTTGCCTCCTCTTCAGTCTCTGAGGGTGACGCCGAAGAGAACTGTGTGTGATATTCCATGATATTATTTGTGGCTTGTAGATACAACAAGTGTCAATGTTTTTTTGAAATAGCATCAGTTTGCATGACCAAAACAATATGGTGTAGCAGAAGCAGTTTTTGGTGCGTGGCACCTTGGGGTGGAACGAAGCCGAGTGTAAACTAAATTTCTACCCAAGTTAAAGCGTCATTTGCAAAGCAAGATCTGTGACTGGTCCTGGCACTGCACCACTCACGGTACTCATGCATGCTGTTGACTTGCCCTCGTACTTTTTACCATCATACTCAAATCATGGCAATTCACTCGCTCACTCACTCTTTCACTGCAATTTAACCACTGTATTCATACATGCTGTTGGCCTCCTGCCTGTATTTACTCTTCGCCGTTATGGTCAAATCATAGCAATTGCGCATAGGTAGTAGGTACAACAGACAAACCACACAATCAAGCTCTAGAGAGAACACAAACGTGCAACTAATTTCACCCAGGCATGTGCTTTAAACTACCAGTCCACAATTTGGTGAAACTTAGTCTTACTAGCCAGTTTGGGAGCACCTCCTTATTGTGTGCAGCCAATTTTAAGGTCTGCTATTTTTTTTTTGTATATCCAGCTCACCTTGCTGCATTGCATTGCAGATTGCATTACCAGTCTTTTCATCTGCATAGTCCTTCCTGTTTCTTGTCTTTCCTCCAGCTCGCCTTGCTGCATCGCACTGCTAGTCTTTTTATCTGCATAGTCCTTCCTATCACTTTTCTTTCCTCCAGCTCACCTTACTGCATTGCATTGCAGATTGCATTACCAGTCTTTTCATCTGCATAGTCCTTCCTGTTCCTATTTTTTTCCTCCAGCTCACCTTGCTGCAGCTCAATGCCAGGCGGGTGAGGCGGGAGAGGGACGATAGGGCTGTGAGGCAGGGAACATACCTGCGGCATTTAAATAATCATTTTCGATGCTGTGGTCTGTGTTTGCAAGTAGCCAGTCTGAGTTGCTGAGAGGCAGTGACATATCTAAGGCATTCAAAAGGGCACCCAGACATAAGAGTAAGCTACAAGTCTACTCCAGTATGAAGCATGAAAGGTATTGCGGTATAGGGCCCACAGCACCGTACTAAACTGGGCACAGCTTCACCTAAAAAGAGAATCAAAGTGTTGAGCCAGTACCAAAGTAAGAATTTGCAGTCACAAGGGTATGGACAGGAACCGGACGCTTTAAAAGCTGAGGTTTTGCATGCCATTCTTCAAAAGGAGAGTGAGATGCGAAAATGGGCTGCAGCTACTGAGATAGGGTGCAAGGGCGCAAATGTGCTGAGGAGGCTGTGCAGGAGGCAAGGGGTCATGTGGGAGCAGTTATGGATTCATATGGAGGAAAAACGAGTCTTGGCCATTTAAAGGCAAACAGGCAAGGCAGGAGCCAGGCAAAGCCTCGTGCCATAACTTAACACGATGCAAGCATACACATCAAGCCACACCCCCTGTACCCCAGGGAAACACAACACACGCATGTTGACAACTCAGTATAAAGATCTCAGTTGGCGCAAATATATACTGACCGGGTAGAAATGCCAGATGCTGAGAGGTCAAGGGCTTGTAGTCCAGTCAACTGAACGATCTGCAGTATCAAAGCATGCAAAGCAGCTGTTCATGATTTGGCTGCAGTGGTCTAACAATCTATACAAGGGGAACATGAAGGGCCACGTGCTCAATGAATGTCACATACATGATTTAAGCTGACCTTGCATGCACACCATTCAGAGCTCACCAGCGTTGATGCGTGTTGCTGGCTTCTGCAACCCAACAGGGAAAGCAGCTACACACTCTGGCAATAAACTGGGACTGTTGTGCAGTGGTATGCTTCTGATTGCAATAACAGTCTTTCAGGTAGCATAGCAAACACGCCTCTTTGCTGATATGTGAACATAGCCGCAATGTGTGGCACACCTGGGTCTTGACCATCGAGGCTCTTGTCCATACTGCCTACTACTCTTGCAGCATACCTGAGTGATGTGAGGGGGCTGGAGTGCAAGATCAATGGACAGAGACCTCAGGCCTTGGACCATGGACAGGGTATGAAGTGACATTTCTCTGCATTTTGGAGTGCAATGCAAAGGCGCATGGAATGTGCGAGCAGTTAGGCTCTTTGCTTATTTGTATTCCACTGTGCAAGCAGTGTCTCCCACTATGTCCGGCAGCAGTGTGTATCTGTGTGCATGTGTGCATGCGCGTGTGTACGCGTGTGTGCATGTGCGCACATCAAACAAGATATGTCTACTCATAAACAAAATGGCAGGCCTGAGAGGAATCATTACCAACGCAGCAAAGAACAGCGCAGCAAGCCGATGCAGGCAATGACACTCTTCACAAACCCTGTCAGTACCATTATTCCAGGCAAGCTTCTCTTTTGCAAAGGTGGTCCGCAAATTTTGCTATTACAGTTAAAAGAAGTCAGCTGTCCACATGGACGCCTGCGTTCCTGTCTCGGTGAGCAAACTCTCTGCTCCTGCACACCTGTCCAGGAAAGCGCCTGGAGCAAGCAATGGAGTCCTTCTGCTCAACTCAGCCTGCTTGAGGTGCAAGTGATGCACCCTGCCCTCCTCGCCTAGCATTCTGCACACATCCACCCAGGCATTGTACTCTGCACTGCCATAGGGCTTACAGCTGATGTGCGAGGGAAGCTGCAGCACAGCCTGCGTGAAAGAGAGGAGAAGAGTGTGGCAGAGAAAGAGAGTGAGGACAGGCACGGCTCTCTTTTGAGGTCCAAAGTAGAGTTGCCACCATGGACATTCAGCCCTAAGAACAATCACATTTCAGCACTCATGCAGCACATTTCAGCTTTCACGCTGAGGCATTCATGCAGAAGTTAAGAAAAGAATTTAACGGAGGCAGAGGAAACTCTCCCTACATCAATTAAGGAAAAGGAGACACATTGGCCTAGAAGAGCCGTGAGTCCCTCCATCACAAAGCTGTAAATTAAAGAGTGCTAATGGGGATCTGGAGGGTCAGTAGAAGCACTCAGCTCCAAAATCCGGCTGTGAAAAGTATGATTGTTTTCAATGGCACGCCTAGTGGTGACAAGCTTGTTGGCATACCTAAGAGAATGGGCATGAAACACAGTACATTTCAGCATTCACGCAGCACAATTCAACATTTACGCAAAGGCATTCATGCCGCACATTTCTGCATTCACGCAATGGCACTCACGCAGCACACTTCAGCATTCACGCAAAGGCATTCACGCAGCACATTTCAGCATTCAAAGGCATTCACGCAGCACATTTCAGCATTCATGCAAAGGCAGCAGATCATGCTAGCCAGAATGTACATGCCCTATCGAATCGGAAGCACATATTGCATTTACAGCAGAAAGGAAGATCAGGTAAGCTGAGAGCAAAAATGGGTCAACTACGTACATGGTGCACTCCCATGCTCATCCCAAAGGCTCAATTTTGAGCATCTTTTCAATGCTTTTGAGCATCAGGAGGTCACACAAACGCGTGCGCACACCTTGTGCACGTCCTTGAAACATGCCAAATATTTGCTGAGGTGGCTGAGTATTGCTGGACCTTGATGGCTCCGGATTGCAACAGTGGCCTGGTCCACACGATCCTGCATCGCATGCATAAGAGAGGACACAAGGCGCATTGTTTATACTACTCAATTCAGCGTGCAGCTGTGTCACACTTGATGCTGGAAGTGCCAGGGAAATTCCTTGGTTTAGAGCGTGCTTGCCATAGATGCGCACCACTTACTCTGGCAAATAAGCCCCTGAACATCTTGCAAGCGAGGCGCGCCCGCTCCACTGAAAGGTCATCCAGCTTGGCAATTATCAACTGTGTGCAGCCCACGAGGATTTGAAAAGGGGGAAAACAAATTGGCATGCCTGAGTGCTTTTTCAAATATTGATTAGCAGCCCAGGCAAAAAAAAAGCGTGCGCGCAAGTGTGTGTGTGTGTGTGTGTGTGTGTGTGTGTGTGTGTGTGTGTGTCCTGCAGAGAGCAGGCCAGGCACTGCCTGCGCTCCTACATGAATTGGACGAGCTGACAAGCCCCTTTGATTGCCTAAATTTCAGAATTGAGTAGGCACCCTGGACTCCATTCATTTGTCTTGTATGTGCTACTCACACTGATTCAAATGTGCAACCTGTTGTTTGCCAGGAAACATGCTGCTTGCAAGTAAAAATGCTTGCACTGACCTGAATGACTTCATCAGGTATCAAATCCAAGCCATGTGGATGCCCGGCACCCTGGTCTGGTGCATTGTCGCCTTTGAGCCTCTGTGTGTCACTCCCCTCCGACATGGCGCACACTCAGCTGATGAACTAGCAGTTTAGCTTAGGAAGTGTTACACCGTATTGGTAAAATCTTTTTTTCTTTTGTTTGTTGTGTTCCACTCCGTGGCTTTTTGTCCAAAATTGCTAGATCAACTGCCATTACCCATATTGTGGAAGCGGAGGGAATGAAATAGGATGATAAAAACATTGTGTTGAGTAATTAGGAAGAGATCGTTCAAGCTGTGAGCAATGTAGCTCAGGCCCCATTTGCAGGCCTCATCATGGCTCTGCATGTGCGCAGCCTGTTGGCAGTGCTAACCACCCTAGCAGTGGCTTACACCAACAGATCAGCCTCAGGTGTGCCTCACATCTATCACTTTCGTCTTGTCATGACAGCGCGGCGAGTGTTTGCGCTCATGCATCATGTCACTTATGTGTTGCGCTCATTGAGTGAGCAGCAAAAATACAAAATGAAAGCGCATCTTTTGTGGGGTTTCCATGCCCTATCTAAAGAACCCCTATCTGATGGGAATCCAAATTTGTTGGCAGTACACAAGGAACAGTCACGCCCTCATCCCCCCCCCCCATCTTCTTCCATGATACCCTTCCAGGCTTGACCTTCCTGGCTTCTTTCCTGTTGTGGGGCTGGAAGTGCGTTGGTGTGCCTGGCCATCAGCTTGCAGGCAATGCACGCTCGCAGCGGCATCGTCACTGTGCCGGGCTCTGGACCTTTGTGTCCAGCGCATCAGCCATGCTGTTTGCAGCTCAACTCTTCTTGCAACTCCTGTACACCACGCAACTTGTACAGCCCCCCAGCCAGCTGCCCCCCTTCACCCCAGACGGCAAGAATCTCTGGCAATGGTGCTTCTCATGGTGTGTGCTCGTACTCGGCCTGGGCTGGCGCGGGGTCCAGGGAGACGAAGCAGGGGGCCTACCTCACATGCTACAGCTGCTATGCCCGCCACTGCTGTGCCTGTTGGCAGCTGTGTCAGAGAGCCAGCGATGCCGAGATGCTGATGAGGAGTTCGCTGCACCACCCCCAGAAACAGCAGCAGCGGATTATGGGGAACAAGGCAGCAAGGAGGTGGGAGCAGCAGGGAGTAGGAGCGCTACGAGGGTGGATGGGATGCTAGGCGGAGTTGGTCCTGGTGGTGAGCAGGGGCACGGGGAGCTCGGAACTGGTAGCGAAGCCAGCCCTCCGTCTCAGCAGCCCCCCTCAACGGCAGCAGGGCGTGGAGCCGAGCTCCCAGCAGCACGTACAGCAGGCATGCCGCCTCACGGACATGGCTTCCGTAACTCCATGAATGCTGCTGCGGCCTCAACTTGGCCACTGCTGCTGCCCCTGTCCACGCATGCAGACAACGCAGCACAACCACCAGAGATGGGGGGTAACACCCAACAGGACCAGCAGCATCACCTGCTCAAGCAAAGCGCAGCTCATTGCAGCGATGTGCACCACCCTCCCTCCTTCGCAAACATTGCTGCTGTGCTCGTGTCTGCTGCTGCACTGCTGTGGCCCAGCGTGGCCAGCATGGCATACATGGGCCCCTTGGCCTGGGGGGTGCATGCGTGGAGTAGGTCAGGAGACAGCATCACCAAATGGTTTGGATCAACGGGCGGGCGGATGTTGCAGGCGTATGTGGCCCTGCACATCCTGCTGCTATATGCGGTGCAGGTAAGGAGGCCAGTTGTTTGCCTTGCTTTTTGCTGCGCACCAGCTTGCCCATCCCTAAGGAGAGGCGGCAGCAGACCGCTGCATGGCCCCTGCAGAAGCATGCTGCTGTGACTTCATAACCCGCTTGCTGGAAAGGGTTACATGATTGCACCTGCCTGCAAAGGTAGCTAGCTGAAGCAAAAAGGTAGCCAAGCCAAACCAACCCAGGATAGGTGTGCAACTGGAAAATCATATTTTTTGCTGGTTGCTGCTCGGCCCCTGCAGAGGTAATAATGCTCCTGCATGCCCCAAACTGGTCTGATCACTGATCACCTGACGGTAGGTGCCTGTTTACGGTATAACAAAGGGTCCAACAGGCGGAAAGAGCTGAGACCAGTCACAGGTTGGTCGCCAGAGTTGGTCACCAATGGCGTTGCCTGTTTGCGGCACAATAGAGTTGAAAGGTTGGGACAGCCATAGGTTGCTGAACTCCAGGGGCGAAACAGGCTTTAAACTCGTGAAATAAGGGAGGGGTCGCCGGCATCTCTTCCTAGAACAAGTTACCACTCTCTGCAGCATCCAGAGGGGGCAGCGCAGCGCATATAGCCAGGTGGAATGTGTTGCTGTATTGACGACGCCTGCAGGGAAGGTGACGTCAAACTTGTGAATAAGGAAGCTTGTTGGCCTGCTTCTTGTTGCTTTATTGCTCTTGATTCCTGCGCTGAAGTGCCGAGTGTGGTTGCAACCTCGTGCGTAAAGAAGCTTGTTGGCCTGCTTCTTGTTGCTCTATTGCTCCTGATTTCTGCGCTGAAGTGCTGAGTGTGGTTGCAACCCCGTGCATGAGGAAGCTTGTTGGCCTGCTTCTTGTTGCTTTATTGCTCCTTATTCTTGCGCTGAGTTCCGGGTGTAATCTGAAGGATGGGGCGAACACGAATGCAAGCACATCAGCACGTCAGATCGACAGGATCGAGGCGATGGTCTGTTTTCAGATTATTCCATGATTTGTCTGCAGGATCTCCTCTCTGCCTTGTCCACTCAGCATTTCATTTTTGAAAGATCTGGACCTCATAATCACTGCTTGCTTCCATCTCCCTATATTTCTCCTTTTACTGTCTGCTTGCAACCCTGGGTAACCATCCTCCCTCTGCCAACCCCCACCTTTTTCATTCTTTGCAGGCACCCCTGCCCCAAGCCACCATCCAGACAACCTTGCATGCCCCAATCCATCAATCCATTCACAAATTCATTTGTTCACCCATCCAGCCATTAACCATCTATTCATCCACCCACCCATTAATGTTCACACACACACACACACACACACACACACACACACACACACACACACACACAGACACACACACACATCCATCCATCCATCCATCCACCCACCCATTCATCGTTCACCCATCCATTGATTTATCCGTTCATTTCATTCATTTCCTGCAGGCCCCCCTGCTCCAAGCCACCATCCCGACCACGTTGCATGCCCTCACAGACGCTGCCGGCTTGTATGGCTTCCCAGATGACAGCAGCAACACCGGCAATGCTGATGGAGGCTCTGGAGGTGGCCCAGAGCCAGCAGACTTTTGGCCCCAGGTCGCCCACCAAACTGTGCTGCATTTGCTATATGCTGTGATGGGGCTCTTGTGCCAAAATCCATGGCAGCAGCCAGGCACGCCAGGTGTGTGTGTGTGTATGTGTATGTGAGTGTGTGTGTATGCGCGTGTGCACGCATGAGCGTACGTGCGTGTGTGCAGGCCTGCATGAGCATTCCCATGCGCACATGCCGGTGACCTACAGAGCATGTGTGCATCTCATTGTGCCTGTCTTCCATATATTTATGCCTCTTGCTGACATTTTGCAATGCACCTTTTAGGTCTTGGTCTTTCCCACCCAACACGTCCTGATGGCTGTGATGCGTCCGCCTGCAATGGTGGACATATCTGTGTCCAAACAAAATGGATGACAAAGTAAATGGGCAAACGAAAAACAAGTAAAAAATATTAGATTATGCCTCACTTGAATCATGTCTAGCTTAATCTTGTCTGCGTCTTTGCAGGCAGCGTTTCGTCTCTCTTTCCAAGTGCACTGTCCAGACTTCCAAGTGCGCTTCCATACTTGGCGAACCTGGTGTCCGGACCCATTCCTGTTGCCGTATCTCTGTGCTGCATCAGCATGGTGGAGGTGGGTGGTCTGCTTTGGTTTCATCATTTAAGTGCATTCACTTGCCATTCAAGCATCAAGCAGGCAGCAGGTAGCAGCCGCAAACAACGGAGGCCATGTGCCGGCTTTCAGTTTATCTTGGAAATTGTATATCCCCCAGGGGAGAGAAGCTGCTCTATTCATGGCTGTGAGAAAATGTGCTCTTGCAAGGGTGCAGATAATTTGAGAAAGAGAAGCATTGATGGGCCCCCCTAGTGCAAAATTGACGGACACCGAGATCTTATGTTTCCAAGCAGCAGGTGGGGCAGACGCCCCAATCACATTTCCCCTTTGTCTTTAAAGCATCTCATCACTTTTTGTGCATCTGCTACAGGGCAGGCGTTCCTGTAGGCAAAGGATATGGGCAAATGATATCTTATATCATCTACTTATCTTCTACTTGCCCTTTTTTAAATCTTGCCCCGTGCTGCTTTTCGCTCATGTTTGCTGAAGCTGCAGGCTTGCGTCATTGTTTGCGTGCCTGGCCCCCTTGCCTTCTTTCCGTTGCTGCGCTCGGGTCATCCTTCAACTTGCTTGAAACCCTTGCTGTGCTCTGAGTTCCTTCCGCTCCGGCTGCTGCTTTATCTTGTGGGCCAAGCAGGCCACACTTTGGATTGGGTTCTGCATTTTTTGGTCGGCTCACTATGTAAGGAACATGCCTACATGAGCTGAAGAACAACACCTCACTTTCTTCCGTGAAATTCAGGTATCAGTGGTTGGTGCATGTTTGCTAGCGCTGGGCATCTGGACGCTCCTGGGCCCCAAAAAGTGAGTCGGGCTGTGCAAAGCTGAAGCACGATTCTCTGATGATGGCAGCGGATGGCACTAGCTCAAAAAAACCAGGCTCATGAGACACAGGCCCACAAAAAGTTGTCTCATATAAAACAGGCTCGTGGAGAACAGGCTCATGAGACACAGGCCTAAGAGAAGTTGTCTCATGTTAAAGAGGCTCATGGGGAACAAGCTTATGTGGCACAGGCCTAAGAGAAATTGTCTCATGCCAAACAGGCTCATGGGGAACAGGCTCATGTGGCACAGGCCCACAAGAAGCAGGCCCACATAAAACAGGCTCATGGAGAACAGGCTCATGTGGTACAGGCCCACAAGAAGCAGGCTCATATAAAACAGGCTCATAACGCACAGGCTCAAAAGAGACAAGCTTATAAGACTCAGGCTCATCTTGCACAGGCTCATTAAAAAAGGCGCATGTGTTGCTGGATCAATGAGACAGGCTACAAAAAAACGGGCTCACAGACTCAACCCCATATTGCACAGGCTCATGGGTCAGAGGCTCATGAGACACCGGCTCAGGTATTGCACAGGCTGGGAGCTTACAGGCTTAATATGCAGGTGCAGCATTGGATCTTGATGACCAAGCTCAGGCCTTTGCCTCTGCCAGCACTGCTTTCCATCTGTGCGAAAAGTGTGCTTTGCCCTACATTATGTTGAAGTAGTGAAAACACACTGCCTGCACTGGCAAGAGTAACCAGCTGCAAGACGTGCATACAAATCATAAGCCTACAGGGGTCTGGCATGTGTCAGTGCGAACAGGAGCTGGGGGCTTGTATTGCCATGCATGCTTTTGCTCTGTACATTTCTTGCTTACTGAGCAAAGCCCACAAGCAGTCTGCTAGTCTGCAAGGAGGAGCGCACTTAAGGGCATTGGCCTGGCTCATCAATGCTGATGAAGGTTCATAAGCGAATCCTGATTCCAATGCCCTTGTGTTCTGTGGCAGGTGGGGCAAGGATGCTCTTGCTCGTGCAAGTCCCGGCCTGACGTCCCTACTGCTGTTGTGGCTCCTGGCCATCTACACCGCCACCTCCTTACAGCATTACTATGGCATCATTCCTCCGGTGAGAACTCTGTCTTGTGCCAATGCTTGCTGTCGTGATAATTTAAAGTGCTTATTCAAGTGTGCAAGGTTGCTGAGAGAGGGACTGCGGAATGGGGGCAGCAACTAGGTTTGTTTGGACATTGCTGGACACGTTCAGAGAAGCAGAGCTGCACATCACACAATTGTGTGTGTGTGTGTGGGGGGGGGGGGGGGGTGAAATGAGAGCGGCACCTGATTTGTTTGGACTGTTGCTGGACACGCTCAGAGGGGCAGAGCTGCAAGCCACACATCTCCCAGGGGGGAGTGGGGAGTCTGTGGAATGTAAGCATCACCTCGCTTGTGTGGACATGGCTAGGCACATTCGCAGAGCAGAGTTGCGCATCACACAATTCCGTGTCTGAACACAGCGATTAAGGCTTCCGGTTTCCCATGTCATTTTTCGTTCCGCCACAGCGACACAGCTTGCCAAAAGACAAATGCGACAGATTGCAATTTCGATCCATGATGGTCAGCCTGTGAGAGAACACACCTATCAGAGGGTTGACTGCATGCATGACAAGTGTCTCAATTCCCCAATCCTCAGTCTCTGTGCTATCAAGTATTGTCCTCTGCATTGGAACTCTACCACATCCCCTTCTTGAAGGCGTAGCCTGGAACTATTCAAAAGGTGTACACTGCTTGCTCACCAACCCTCTTTGCAGGTCCTCCAATCCATTGGCCTGTTTGCCTTTCAGTCCCCGCCGCCTGTGTTCCTGGCGCTGACTGGGCAGCTGATTGCTGTGCTGTTTGCGGCGCGGCTGTCTCGTAACACGGCACGAGTAAGGCAGCAGGTGCTGGCCTTGAAGCTTTCTCTCTCTTTGAATGCAAATTTTGTAACACGGCATGAGTAAGGCAGCAGGTGCTGGCCTTGAAGCTTTCTCTCTTTTTGGATGCAAATTTCACCCACTGTTGGGCTTTACTGCTGTTGAGCGTCATGTCCAGGAATGGAATTTTCCGCCAGTCGTATCGTCATAATACCCCCACAAGCGCTCACAACTCGTGGCCCTGCTCCTCCAAAGTGGCCTATGTCTTCTTTTCTTTGCTGCTCACAAAGCAGAAGTCTAAACTGTGTTTTCGCTTCTTCCCCCAAATATTGTTCATTACGTTCAGACAATCTCATCAAAAAGTCAATGCTTGACACCCTCTTACCCTTTTTCTTGCAAAATATCTCCCTGTGTTGTTCATAATTGCCCCAAACATATATGTGTGTGCTGTAGGCTTCTATTGCTGCCCTTGACCCTGAAGCACCAATATTTGCAGCCGATCCAGGTGGCAGCCACACGCCAGCCTCTTCCTATTGTTTGCTGCAGGCCTCTATTGCTGCCCCTGACCCTGAAGCACAAACATCTGCAGCCGGTCCAGGCAGCAACCACACGCCAGCCTCTACCCATTGGGACGACCTGAGGGGGATCTGGAAGCAAAGCAGCGCAACGCTTGTTGCATGCACGTGGTATGCTGGGTTCTGGGCTGCGCCGGCATCCTGGTTGGCAGTGGCGGTGAGTGCAGGTCTCTCACCCCTGCGTGCAGGTCTCACCCTTGAGGCAGGCCTCGCCCACAGACCTCACCCGTGAGTGCAGGTCTAACTCCGCAGCAACCTTTGTGCCTGCTGAAAAGATGCCTATGCTACCATCTCTTGCGCCCCAGCAGCGCAGCAACAAACGCCAGCAACCTTGGTGCCTGCTTTTTCTGTACCTGCGCTACCCCCTCCCCCTGTGCCCCAGCAGCACAGCAGCAGTTGTCAGTAATCTCTGCGCCTGCTTCTTTTGTACCTACACTAACCCCTCCCTGTGCCCCAGCAGCACAGCAACATTAGTCAGCAATCTTTGCGCCTGCTTTTTCCGTACCTACACTACCCCATCCCTGTGCCCCAGCAGCGCAGCAAAAGGTCAGACCAGCAGCTTTTGAGCCGGCGTTACAAGATTGCTTTGCAAACAGGAGGAACAGCAACTGGGTGCCACAGAGTGATCTGCACCTCTCAGCGTCACTCAAAACAGGGGAAAGCATGTTAGGTATCTGAGGCATGGCTGTGACTGCAAAACAGTGCTGCAAATTGGCTTCCTTGTCATGAGCAGGTCTCGCGCTTGGACTTGTTGCATGCGGTGTACCTGGGAGCCATCGCCTTGCACTGCTTGGGCGCGTGTGTCTGCCCCACACCAAAGATACCCAGCCCAAACGCCATCAAGCCCCGGCATCGCCTCATCAGGTTTGTGTGGGCATGCGTGTTTTTAGGCACTGGCTGTGAGCACGTTGTGTGGTGTGTGGGAGTGTGTGTGCCACACTGTCCTTTTTCTAAACACTTCATGTCCCCTTCCTTAGCTTAAGGCTCAAGCATCCATGCTCTCAATGTATCGGCCAGGACTGCTTCAGGTGTGATTCATAGTCGTGCTGTACCCCATCCTCCAGTAAAGACTCACCCTGCTCACCCAGTTGGAGCATTTGCTGCTCTTCACTTTGGACAGTACAAGCACCTGCTTGACAGGGGCCCTGCCCAATTACTCATGAGTGCCTTGGCCAAGCTCTCCATGCTTTAGTGGTCAGCCGCTTGCGGTGCTTATTATGCAAGAAAATCAGCTGCGTGCTCACCTTATTCAGAAAGCCTCATGTCTCGCACAAGGTATTCCCCTTCTTCCGCCTTCTAGCCCTGCTCGTGTGTATGTATGTATGTATGTATGTATGTATGTATGTATGTATGTATGTATGTATGTATGTATGTATGTATGTATGTATGTATGTATGTATGTATGTATGTATGTGTGTGAATCTTCTGGCTGATCCCAGAACTTGAGCCTCCACACTCTCCTGTATTGCACAGGTTATTCTCCTCCTTCCACCTCCTGGCCCTGTACTTGGCTATGTGCGGGCAGCTGCCAGGGCTGGAGCTGCTGCAGCGGCCAGAGCTAGAAGCGCTGCTGAAGCTTATTGGCATCTGGCAACCCACCATTGACAGGTACTTGCACATACTTGGCATCTGGCAACCCACCATTGACAGGCACTTGCTCATGACTGGCGGCTGGCGCCCCACCATAGACGGGTACGTGCACATACTTGGCATCTGGCGCCCCACCATTGACAGGTACTTGCTCATGACTGGCGGCTGGCGCCCCACCATGGACACGTGCTTGCACTTAATTCAGGCTCCAACAAGGTGGCACGCTGGTACTTGCACATAAACCGGCTCCGGTAGGGTGATCTCCACAAGGGGGCTGCCCAAAAAAGTGAGCGCCCTGGACAAAAGTGCAAGCAGGCGATGGGGTGCTGCCCTTATTTGGCTTACAGAGGCTGGGCGGCACCCCAACAAAGCACCCAATCATCTTCATGTCAGAGCAAACCACGCCTCGTCAACAGGCTTCGCCACTTCTGCTGCTGGGGCTCTAGCATCGCACTTGCCAAGACTGCACAGCCCTTTCCAAGCACTGGTCTTTGTGTTTCTGTGAATTGTTGTGACCAGGTCATGTTCTCTGATTTGTTCTTTCCTGTGATCAGGGACTGCCTGCCGGTGCTCATCTCCCTCCTCATCTGCACCACACTTTTGACCAGCATTCCTGTTCTGGTTTGTTCTTTTCTGTGATCAGGGACTGCCTGCCGGTGCTCATCTCCCTCCTCATCTGCACCACACTTTTGAGCAGCATTCCTTTTCTGGTTCGTTCTTTTCTGCGATCAGGGACTGCCTGCCGGTGCTCATCTCCCTCCTCATCTGCACCACACTTTTGACAAGCATTCCTTTTCTGGTTCATTCTTTTCTGTGATCAGGGACTGCCTGCCAGTGCTCATCTCCCTCCTCATCTGCACCACACTTTTGACCAGCATTCCTTTTCTGGTTCGTTCTTTTCTGCGATCAGGGACTGCCTGCTGGTGCTCATCCCCCTCCTCATCTGCACCACACTTTTGACCAGCATTCCTTTTCTGTTTTTTTCTTTTCTGTGATCAGGGACTGCCTGCCGGTGCTCGTCTCCCTCCTCATTTGCACCGTGCACTCTGTTGCTGGTCAGTGGCTGGCACGTGCTGGCCACGTCCCTTTGGGTGCTGCAGCAGCTGCAGGCTGCACGCCCGACGGTAAGCCCAACACTCTCATGGCTCCTGCCACAGCGCAGCAGCTGCAGCAGGGACAGCAGCAGCAGCAGGGACAGCAACAGCAGCAACAGCAGCAGCTGGTGAGCCCCCAGCTTTGGCGTGCAGGCTCCGCCATGGCTGCTTTTGCCTCTGCATTTGGGGGTCTTACGGTTGCAGCCGTTGCCGCATGCAGCATGTTATGGGTCCAACCCCCGGGCATCCTTGGCGTGGCATTCCTTGTGCTGAGTATGGCCCTCCTTATGCGGCCCCCCCGGTAGGTGGAGCATGTCTTATATGGCACATCACATACGGCACATCACATGCGCACGGCACTGACAGGTGTATACTTGAGCAAGCCAGGCATGCTATGCACCTTCGTACGCACGTCGGTGTGCAAATATAATGAGGCATGCAACAAGAATGCTAGCCCTCCTAAATTGTTTTTCAAGTTGCTTCAGGTTTTTTTGCCTGCTCTCTTGAGGCAAGGCTGAACAGGGATTTGCCCAAGGATTTGGAATCTGCATTTTGGGATGTAAGAAAAAAGCGCATTGGAAGTCTATGTTGAGGAGTTACACAATCATGTGAATCTTGAGCACTTTCTGCTGTCACGCAGGTAGTCAATAAGTGCATGGCGTCATCTTTTATCACCGCAGGTCCCATGAGCTTGAAGAGAGGCTGGTTCTCACGCAAAGTGGTTCCTGCAGAGGGGGAGAACGCGCAGGTGAGAAGAACAACAAACATCCAGTTTCTGTGGGGAAAGATACAGCAACTGGTTTACATGGGCTTGAGGATTTGTTTTGAGCATCAACAACGCGGCTGAGTATGAGCTTGGCCTTTTCACCAAGAAATATATTTTAACAGATGCTCACATGGTCTCCCAAAAGGTGGTCCAAAATGAGCACAACAATGACTTGAGTTCCGGTAAAGCAAGCTCGAGTTTAAAATAAAAAATGCATTAAATTGCAACTACTCCATTGCTTTGGTGCTGCAATACAATCATATACCCATTCCGGCAAGTGCTGCTAAAAAAGACGAGAAAAAAGAAGAGGAAGTCCTGCTCTGCCAAAGCACGTCCTTTTAGCTTTTCTTTTTCACCTGTGAAATGTGTGGTGCTGCTTCTATGCTGCTGGTGCAGTTGATGCCGTTTTTCCTCTTCATGCTCCTGTTGCTTTGTACGACATGCTGCCGCTTTTTCTCCTGCTCCTGTTGCTGCCATTTGTACTCCTCCTGCTCCTGTTGCTGCTTTTTTTACTCCTGCTCCTGTCGCATTGCACAAAATGCAGGTGGTGCGCTGAAAGTGCGCCCAGGCTGGTGGAGGGCCTGGATTCAAGGCTGGGGCACTGTGGCAGGCTTTGCATGGCTGTGCTTGGGGAACATGGCACTGTTATACTCTGCTGCCATGGTGGCTGCTACGTCTTCCAACAGCTTGCCTGCCCATATGGAGCAGCTACTCGAGGTGAGCAGAGTGCTTGATTGGTATGGCACTGTGGCTGTGCTTGGGGGACATGGCACTGTTACTCAGAGGGCCCTGGCACCGTTGCACTTGGATGTTCTGGTGGCTACCCCATCTTCCAAGGGCTTGCTTGACCATGATTGGGGCAGCTACTCAAGGTGAACAGTGTGAGAGTATTTGTTTAAGGATGATGTGCTGAAAGCCGAGGATCTTGAGCTTTGGATTGCCATGATTGGATGGAGTGTTGAGTCTCCTGCATCTATATGGTGTCACCAAATCCTATTTGATGGTCGCAAATGGTGCCAGAAATGCAGCCTGACCTCAAAGCAAAGCGCTGCCATCCAAGTGGAAGTTTGGGAGGCCCTTGTTATTGCGCCTGTACTGCCATGAGCTTGGTGTTGAAAGCTGCAGACCTTGTGTGGAAGTCGCAGCTCAGGTCAAGAACCACAACGAGCCGCATGACTGGGTGTGTCAGGGAACAAGCTGCAATGGATTTCCCTTCCGCACCCAGACCTTTTTTTGCACCCCTTAGTCCCCAACTGTGCCTGTCCTTGATTTTAAACATGAATGCATGAGGTCCAAATGTGCATAGGCATGGCATGTTTGTAGGATAAATTGTGTGCTGTCCTGCTCCCTTTCAACAGAGTATCTCCATTCCAACGGCTGTGCAGCCCTTCAAAGCATTGTCCAGGATGCGGTGAGCATCAGCAAGGACCCATTCATTTCTTTTTATGGGCATCTTCAGAGACAAGCCTATTTTCCTTTTGTCCAGGATGTGGTGGGCATCAGCAAGGACCAACTCGCTGGGTCTGCGTTTGTGGCTGCCATCGCCCGCCCCGTGGCCCTGCTGCTCATGCTACAGACATTTAGGTGAACCCATCCTTTCTGCTTGCTGTTTCCATAATCCATGCAATGCTTGCACACCCCCTTGCATGTTCCCATGCTACCCATTAGGGACCATGCATCAGGGACCCTGTATCATCCAAGGACCTTACTTTCCACATCCACAAGATGATTTTCTGGAACCTTGCTTAGTATCTCTGTATATAACGTGTTTCACTATGTATCTCCTGAATGATCAGCCATGACACTCATGGCCCTGGACCCATTACTCTTACTGACAGATCTGCAAGAATCCCAATCCAAATGTATGCCAAGTACTGCATCCCAAATTGCTTGCACAAGTAAGGAAGCTGTGGCAGCCTGTGGTTTTTATGCGCTACCATTGCACTGCTGCTTTTGTTGCTTCAACGAACGCAACCACCCCTCCGCAATGGCCTGGGTATGTGTCAAGCATCTGTGCTTCCTGGTCAGCTGCTGCTCTCCAGATCTTTGACCTGCAAGACATGGGTCAATTCACAGCTCATACGATTCTCTTGCATGGAATTGAAACATGGCTGCATTATGTCCAGTAGTGTCCATGCCTGATGCAGCCTAAAAGTCCTGTCTGTTTACTTTTGGCATCATGTCCCTCAGGTGGCAGGTCCCTAGCTAGCATACTTGCTAGGGAGCCTTGCCTTACTGCACGGGCCCTGTTTGGGGTTGGCGTAGTCTTTTCTTCTTCTTTCTGTTGCCTTTGATGGTTCTTGATGCTGGAAATGCGTGATCGTGGCTTGCTTGCTTGCTTGATACTAGTCTCCGCTTGCTGGTTGATCATCTCCACAAGGCTTAGGTGGCGCTTAAAGCTGGATGCTGGATGCTGGATGCTTGATGGATGCTCCATGTGCCTCAGGTGGTGCTTGATGCTTGATGCTGGATGCTTGATGGATGCTCGATGTGCTTCAGGCGGTGCTTGATGCTTGATGCTGGATGCTTGATGGATGATCGATCTGCCTCAGGTGGTGCTTGATGCTGGATGCTTGATGCTTGATGGATGATCGATCTGCCTCAGGTGGTGCTTGATGCTGGATGGATGCTCGATGTGCCTCAGGCGGTGCTTGATGCTGGATGCTGGATGCTTGATGGATGCTCGATGTGCCTCAGGCGGTGCTTGATGCTGGATGCTGGATGCTTGATGGATGCTCGATGTGCATCAGGCGGTGCTTCATGCTTGATGCTTGATGCTGGATGCTCGATGTGCCTCAGGTGGTGCTTGATGCTGGATGCCCTGGTGTCCTGGTGGAGGGGCCACCTGCTTCAGCAGCACCTGCAACAGCCCCAGCAGCAGCAGCAGCAGCAGCAGCAGCAGCAGCAGCAGCAGCAGCAGGACCTCGCACCTGTGACTGGCTCTCCCAGGACACCACAGCACGATGCGGAGCAGCTCCAACAGCAGCCAAGGGAATGCACTCATGGCTTGGCCTGTGACTCCCACCAGCAGCTGGTGACACACACCCCAGGCGTGGCCTGTGGGCGTGGCCTGCTGGGCTTGGTGCAGCGTGCTGTGGTTCTGAATGTGGACAAAGTGCAGGCGGTGCTGGTGCTGGCAGTGGCGCTGCAGGTGCGGCTGCTAATTCCAGTGATCAGAGTAAGGCTTGAAACTGTAAGCAGATGCTGTGCAGATGTATGGATGTCCTCATCCATTTTTTGGATTTGAGGTCAAAGGATCGACACCAAGTTTGAACAAATAAATTGACCAAGCTCACATCTGTAACCATGATTAGGGTTCTTTCTTCGGCACCCCCCGTACCAGTCCATGGGAGATTCAAAGGGACCTGGAACTCCACGTCCGCTGTGAGAGTCCCTATTAACCCTTTTTTTTTCCAGCAGAGAGAACAGGGCTTTTAGTTCCTATGGGGTTGGAAGCTCTGGTGCTGGTTGCCCTGTGTGCTGGTTGTTGCTTGATCTGCCTTGTGGCCCTGATACTGGTTCCCGTTGCCATGGTGCTTATGACTTTGCGATTTGCCCTGTTGGCCCTGATGAAGGTCCTGGTTTCCCTAGTGCCAGTGGCTCTGTGACATGCCTTGGTGGCCCCAATACTTGACGTGTCTGCCCTGGTGCTCGTGACTTTGCAACCTGCCCTGTATGCTTTGATGAAGGTCCCGATTGCCCTGCTTGCTGTGGTCCCGTTGTTGATGTTGTTGTGACAGGAGTCCGTTGTGACGAGAGTGTGCTGCAAGTTATAGTCTAGTTGGACAGTGGCGTACAGATGCTTGTCTGTCTGCGCCACTGTCTCAGCCTGAAGCTGTTGCTCGGCTGCTTTGTTTGCTAAAACATCGTGTGATGCCTGCGGTGGTGCTGGTTTCCATGGTTGCTTCTAGGTGCGCTGCAACCCTGCTGCTCCTGCTGCTGCCATTGTGATGTTTGCCTCAGCTGTGTCCTGATCATCATGGTCATTCCATGGTCCTCTTTTGCATTTGTCCCAGTTTCCAGTACCTCATTTGCAATGGTCCTGGTTTGCCGGCTGCTGATTCCTGGCCCTGGTTCCGGCTCCATATTGATTGTGGTTTTGGTTGTGCAGCACACGGACCCTAATTATTCTTTCTTGGCTGCTCTGGTTGTGGTCTGGATGGGGCCGAGGCGTTTGGGGCCAGATCATGCAGATTGGGCCGCATGTCCCTTACTTTTGACATCGGAAGGCTGGCTTAATCCAAAGACCGCGTTAAACCGCAAATGCTGGTCAACACAAGGGATGTGCTTTGTCACTCCAATCTTGCGTCAGGATTTGGGCATGGCCATGGGTATGGGCCTCTTGGTTCTGAGATGATGGGGGGGATCTGCTGTAAAGTTGAATTGTATCAAGTCCATGGAGATTGTTTGCATCATGCACAAAGTAATAATGCTCGTTTACAGCCGGTGTTTAGGGTCTGAAACGGGCACGCATACACCTAGCTGCCCAAGCCCAAAGTCATCGCAGGGAATCCAGGCTGCAAAGAGCCTGTGTAGCTTAATAAATTGTGTGATTGAGGGAGCAGACAAGTCTCCGTGCCCGCAATCGCAGCTAACAACACGCGTATTTTGCTCTGTGTGTGTCACCATGTGCGCTCCACATCTTCCCAGGAGCCTGGTTCTTTGGGCCTGTTCGTTACAGCATGTTTGGCAGCAGCCATGCCCCTCCTGAGGGGCAGCCAGCTGGGGATGAGCAAGCAACACGGTGAGGTTTTGTGAGAGGGGCAAGTTAAGTAGAAAGTCTGTCAGTAGGATTGTGAGAGGAGTGGGTCAATTCAATTGCCTGCCACAAGGATTGGCTGAACTTGTGAAGGGGGAGAAAAAGGTGTGCCATGAAAGTTGAACCATGGACTTGTGCGAGCTCTAATTCGAGTAAATTGTCAAGCCTCCCTCATGCTTGTGGTTAGAATGGATCATTAGAGCCGGGATGGCTATGCACTCATGTGAGCTTGAGTTTGGAGTATGTTGTTTAAGCCTCTGGCGTGCTTATGCTTAGAACGGATCATCAGAGCTGGGATGGCCATGCACCAATGTGAGCTTGGAGCAGGTTGTTAAAGCCTCTGGAATGCTTATGGTTAGATCGGACCATCAGAGCTGGGATGGCCATGCTGCATGCCATATCCCTGATGATGGTTGGAAGGCAGTGCAGTAGGAGATGACGCTTCCGTGTCATCATGTGGATTGCGGCACAGTCTAAAAATGCGCATGGCACTGTGTGGCAAACAAAATTCCCAGGCCGTTTGCTTAGGGCTTCAGGGAAGTGTTTCAGCGTCGTGCACCCTCCGAGGCTACGCCACAACCAACGTGATGAAACAGAAGTAGCTGTGCTTCCATTGCACTGCCTCCAAGCATCTAACGATCTGAAACACAAGCAGGTGCAGTCATTTTGCAGCAGCTTTTGTACTGCAGGGTTGGGGGAGGCTCCTCAATCTTGTTCCTCTCTCTCATGTATGAGTACACACGGATTCTCTGCTGTAGGAACAGCAGGAAGGGCAGCAGCGGCGGTGGTGGCCAGCCTACAGCTCACTCTGGGCGCTTGGATGCTGGTGGAGTACCTTGTGCAGGTAAGGATAGGTGCATTTGTTTAATCAGCATTCTTTTTACTTCTCAGAATTTGAGCGCATTTTGCTGCAAAACATGCTTGTGGAAGCCTTTACCTCTCTGCCTAGATACAAAAGGAGGCTCGCTGTGCCTATGTGTACAGCAAAGATCCGCTGCCACACAAGCAGAGCCACACAAGTAATGCCCTGGTTGGGGGCTTGCGTGTCCTTCCAACAGACAGACAGCTGAGGTAGCCAAGCAAAGGCAGCCGCACTTGCCGCCACCATTCCCAGTTTTTCCTCTTGATGCAAAGGGCTTTCCCTTCTTTTGGCACAGATGACACTTTGCTAACAGTCCATGGCATCAGGCATCACATGCAATACACGTACAAAGCGCAAAATGTCAACAGGTCTGATAGGATAGAAATAGGTATACCATGACATGTGTATACATGAACATTTTTTTCGTAAAGTAAAGGTATAGAATATGATGTGCCATAATGTGATGCACTTGCTGCCCCTACCAGGTGCCATGGGTAAGGCAGCAACTTGGCATTGATCCCGAAGGTAACCCAGAAGGTGACAGCAGCAGCAGCAGCACCAGCACCAGCACCAGCAGCGGGATTAGCCTTGCAGACTATGAGCTGCACACCTGGGGAAGTGGCCTGGGCAGGAGCTTGCTGCAGCGGCCCGTTCCAACGCCCGTTTTGACTCCCTGTGCACGGCATGTGCTGCTCGTTCTACTGCAGGTGAGGAAGAGGGCTGTCTATCTATGGTGTGCTTCTCCGCTTCACTATGTGTTACACATCTAGGACATCTATCACACAAGCAGTATGTGCACAACGTATGCTGCTCATGATGATATAGTGAGGGTTGTCGGTTAGGGCTAAGGCGTAGCTTGGGCTAGGTCGGAAGGGAGGGCTGCATCGCTGTTGCGTTGCTCTTGTTTGCTCTGCTCTTGCTTTGCTGGGCACTTTTGGTCCTGCCTCACACCTGCCTGTTTTCCCCCCTTGTCTTACAGTCCTCCAGCAAAGCTTACTCAATGTGCTGCGTCAGGGATGCACCCCTGCTCAAACTCGCACTTGCTTCCATAAGAAAAGAACCCAACCAGAATTTGATGGTCGGCGAACAGTGTAGCAAGAGTGTTATGGAGCCAGCCCTGCTCCTGCCACACAGTGGATACATACCCAGTAGACACATTTCAGCATTTTTTGTCTTGACTTGGCTCTGCCCCTGCCACGCAGTGGATGGGAGTGCCACAGGCGCAGGTTGTGCCAACACCGGCAAGCAAGGCAGCAGGGACCCTTGCTGGGCTGCTGGGCTTAAAGGCGGGCCTGGTGGCTGTTGCTGCTGTGCGGCGTCAGGCTTGGCTATGGGCGGCACAGGTGCGGGTGCACTGCTGTAGTGTATGTTTGTGTGAGGGTTCATTGCACATAAGATCAGACAAGGCTGGCGGTGGCAGAGGTGCCAGATGATTTCTCTTGCACATTGAATAAAGCTTTGTTTAGCACGTTATAGCTGTGTTGTTGGCGGAAGAAGCACACAGTTTTACACAACTTTGGCTGGGCTAACAGTGCCTGTCAAGGACAGAGAATATGGGCATGCAGAGCAGCAAGGAGATTTATGAGGAAGTTCGGGGAGTGAGAAGGAAGTTGAGAGCTGCACCATAGGACAAGGTGCAGGGATTTGATATGGTTGCGACCATAAGAGAAGACAACAGCTGGAAACCTCCTTATTCCTCACAACTTAAGCCCCAAATTCGATCCAAATGCCCCAAGCAATTGCAAATGAATTGCGTAACTAGCATGCTCGCACACCCCCTTCCCTGGTACCCTTATACTCACTTCAACGCCCTCTGATTGTAACATACCCTAACAGCAGCAAAGGCAGTGCAGCCTCAACAGAGGTGCCCCCGTTCTCCTTTTGCTGGGTGCAAGTCTCCCTCTGGTTTTGATGGACACATTTGCTGGACTATGAGGAAAAGCCAAAGTCCAAAGTCAGTCCCGTGCTGGTTTTGCTTTTATACACAGGCTACTCCTGTTTGTGAAGAACATGTCCCATTGTGCTCTTGGTGACACAGGTCCCTGCTGAAGCCCGCGCAGCAGCGCAACCTGGCCGGTCCTGCTGCTTGCTCTGGCCCCAAGACTATGCCCCGCCCATGGTGTCAAGAAGCAGGCGTGCCACGCAAGAGTCCCCTGATGCTACTGAAGCAGGCCAGCAGCAGCAGGGAACCCCCCGGGATGCTGTGAGCCTCTCGCCCTCTGGTATGCAGTCACCCTTTTGGAGCGCGCCTTGGGCAAGCCTGGCAGCTGCAGGAGGGGCAGCTGCAGGAGGGGGAGCTGCAAGCACCAGCTGGGATGTGGACGGGACGGAGAGGAGCCCAGAGCGCGATGGGGATGGGAGCGTGCAGTCGTTTGTGGAGCCGCTGCGCAGTTTGGTGAGCAGCATGGCGGCAGCGCTGGGGCAGGGAGCGGTGTCTGTGATGGGATCCCCCGAGGAGCAGGAGACAGTGGGGGAGGCTGGGGAGGGGGGCGGAGGAAGCATGATGGGGTGGGAGGAAGTGGAGAGGGGGCTGGGTGAAGGGCCAGGACTACCTGGAAATGTGGCCGGGGTGCAGGGGGATGAGGGGTCTCAAACTGGCCAGCCTGGTATTGCTGTGCATCCGCCTTTGCTGGGTGATCGAGGGGAGCAAGGGGGGGAGGTACAGGGTGGGGACTATGGAGGGCTGACAGCAGAGGAGGACCACGAAACTTCTTCTGGGGAGCTGGTGGTGCTGCCCCAACAGGCAGAGCCGCCGAGTGACAGCCAGGGTGCCACACAACTCCACCCCTCACAGCAAGAGCCACATGCCAGGCAAGCAGGGTTGGTCCTACCCGGGACGACCCCTCTAACAGTGGCCAAGGCAGGAGCTGCTGCATCAGCGTCCCCAGGGGCGAGGGCATCCCAGAGGCCTGTTGTGGTGCTAAGCCGGCAGCAGTACGTGAGGCTGCTAGCGGGTGTGTTGTGCAGGCGCGCCGAGGGCGTGTGGACAGGTGCGTGCCGTTGGGCATGCTCTTGCTTGTGTTGCTACTGTGCTGTGCCTTTGTTGGTGTTGCTGAGTTACAGAGAGCGTGTAGCCTGATCTAAACGTACCCAAGCAATAACATCCACATTCACTCATATGACTAAGGTCCAGTGCGCCTGTTACATGTTTGACTGTGCCCTCTCAACTTTCAGGTTTTCAGGTGCATTCTCACTATCTTTTTTAACCCATATATTTGCTTGACGCAGTAGCATATCACTCTCAGTGAGGCATGCTACCCCTCACCTGGGTGCCTGCAGGCTGGGGCTTGTACATCTATCTGCTGGCGTTGCTGCTGGCAGCCTTCACGCTTTGCAATGCGCATGTATTAAATGCGCACATATTACTCTTGAAGAGGCATGCTACTCCTCACCTGGGTGCTTGCAGGCTGGGGCTTGGATATCTGTCTGCTGGCGTTGCTGCTGGCAGCCTTTGCGCTCTGCAATGCGCTGTCCTTGGTGTGCATGGCAGCTGTAGTCATCGGGTCTGCAGCACCCTACACACGCACGAGGTGTGTCTGGGAATGGCATGCCTGCACGGTACACATTGCCAATGGGTTGATTACAGTCAGCATGGAGCGTTTCATTTCACAGAACAGCATGCGTGTGGTAGCCAATTGTTCTGGGAGCGCAGCGCTCTGCATGTTCAAGACGCAGTGCGCTGGAACCCATGATAAACAGTGCCCTGCGTATCCATGGCATGTTTGCTTGACTTGCATCCATGCAGGTGCACTTGGGGTCAGCGGTTGATCTTTTGACCTGACAAGTGGGAAGCTGCTGATGGGTCCGCTGTACGTTTGATGCTTTTTTGGCACTGAGCTTCACCCTGCCTCACATGCCTGCCTCAAGTCTTCATTCTGGCGTCTTCTCTTCCGGTTCTACAGGGCCTGCTGCGTGAATTCTCCCGTTTCCCTGCCTGACACCCTTCTCGTGTCCTCCTCTCTCTTCTTTACTGCAGAGCTCTGCTGTGGCGTTGGTGTGTCATCCCTCTGCTGTCCTGCATGCTGGTGTATGAGTATGCATCCTGGATCGGCTTTGACCAGCTCTCAAGCATAGCCCACATCTCCTGCAGCTCAAGCGCTGATCCCTCGGCAGGCTTGGGCCTTGCACACAAGGTAGGGAGCAAGATCGAGAAGTGAGCCCAGGCTCTGCAATCGAGCAAATCTTAATTATCCTAAGGAAAGGGTACAAGCGTATGTCTGGATGCAGAGCTGGGCTTTGATGTGGTGATGCAGAGCCATCATGGGTGGATGCAGGGATATGCAGCTGTGCTTGGGTGCAGAGCTGTGCCTGGGTGTGGTCATGCAGAGCCATCACGTGTTTGTGTGTGTGTGTGTGTGT
Organism: Dunaliella primolecta; assembly: GCA_914767535.2. NCBI lineage: Eukaryota > Viridiplantae > Chlorophyta > Chlorophyceae > Chlamydomonadales > Dunaliellaceae > Dunaliella > Dunaliella primolecta. The sequence continues at coordinate 3,021,250 of OU611760.1, read as the reverse complement.
GTGTATGCAGACATATGCAGCTGTGCTTGGGTGCAGAGCTGTGCCTGGATGTGGTCATGCCTCTGTGCTTCACCAGTGGCTTGAGCCACGACCTTGCCGGGCGTATTGATGTAGGAAGCAGGCTTAGAGCGGCACTTTTTACCGCTAGGTGCGCACTCGCTGGGGCCAGAATTGCAAAAATGAGGGTCATTGACAGCTGTGTCGTGTAGCTGCTTATTGCTACACCAGATGTGGGGAGCAAAGTGCTGTGGCGCAACCTTCTGTGGCACCCAGCATGGTGCCTCTGTTGCTGCTGCTGCTGATGATGATGATGATGACAATGATGTTGACCATGGTTTGGCTGGTTCTCCTTTTCTGCTCCTGTAGCTTTGCCGCCTGCTGTCGCTGTCGATGATGGTGGCAGTGCTGCTGCTACTGCTGCTGATGATGATGGTGGTGGTGATGATGATGATGGTGTTTTTTTACCATTATTTGGCTGATCCTTGCTCTGTTGCCGATGCTGCTGCTCCTGCTGCACTGGTGCCTGCTGTTGCTTGCTCATGATGGTGGCAGTGCTGCTGCTGCTACTGCCGCCAGTGATGGCCCTGCTCCAACAGCAAGTCCGCAGTGCATGGTCTCCAACCCCTGCCACTCCTTGCTTGCAGGGAAGCACCATGCGCGGTGCCATTCTTTGGTGGCTAGGCACGCAGGGCGTCGCCACCAGTGCTCTGTGGCTGCTGCTGCTTGCCCTGGGGGCTTGCGTCATGCAAGCGCAGACTGATGCCTGGACGCTACTGGCCCCCTCAGCACTAGGTGACGGTGCTGCTGGTGCTGAGCCTTCCCAGTCTCCTCCACACAACCGCCAGGCACCCTTGCACCCGGCCCTGGGCTTGCAGCAGGGGGTATCCGGGGACGGAGACTGGGGGCGTGTGGGTTTGGGTTGGGTCAGTGAAGGTATCCGGAGGCTGGGAAGCATGGGTGTTGGGAGGGAGGTGCGTGGCAGGCATGGGGTAGGGCTCAGGGAGGAGGGTGGGGGCGAGCAAGCTGACCTGGAGGCGCCCTTGCTAGCAGCGCCTGATGCAAGCTGTGAGACTCAGCTGCAGCAGCAGCAGCAGCAGCAGCAGCAGCAGCAGCAGCGGATGGGTGCTGGGTCACAGTCGGAGCAGCGGGGAGATGGCTCCTGCAGGAACTGGGATGACGCACTGCTGGCAACGCTGTTTGCTCCTCTGGACTACCACTCACAGCCGCAGTGGGGCTGGCTGGATGTGACCCGCTACCTGGCCGTCAAGCACAGCATTGACTTGCTGCTGGTGAGTGGGTGAATGATGCGTGCTGCTTGGCTGTCAAGCGCAGCATTGACATACCGCTGGTGGGTGGGAAGATGATGCGTGCTGCATGGCTATGTGGATGGCTGTATGATACCTGGCTGTCGAGCACAGTATCGACTTGCTACTGGTGGGTGGGTGGATAATGCATGCTGGCTGGCTGCAAGTGCAGCGTCAACTTGCTACTGGTGGGCGGATGTGACCCGCTGCCTGGTTGTTGAGCACAGCGTCGGCTTGCTACTCGGTTGCAGGTACACGCTCGGTATTTGGGTGCACGCTTGTTACTTGGATGCAGATGCGCACTCGGTATTTGGGTGCACGCTTGTTACTTGGATGCAGGTATGTGTGGTGGCACTCTGTGCCATGCAGCGAGACCTGGTGCACGCTTGTTACTTGGCGCTGGCGCTGCTTCTGTTCCGTAAGCGCACAGACATCAGACGCGCAGCAGCTGCCGCTGGTGCCATAGAGGAGGAGCAGCGAGCGGCGCGCACAGCTGGTATGGACCAGCTTAAGAAAGCATGCACGTGCTGGTGATTACCTTACAAGTTCACAGGCAGAGTCAGTTACCCTGCTCAACTTGTGGCTGCTGCTCTCTTCAGGTGCACATTCAATGGCTATTTGATGAAGGATGTGTTAAGGGAATGGGTTTTTGAACACTCCAGACTGATCCGAACTCTTGTTTGAGTAGCAAGCTTCTATATTAAAGGCTATCTTTTCATTGGATAGGTCTGTGGCAAGGCAGGGGTAAGCATTCCATCACTGCAGAAATTTGTGAGGGATGGAGGTCGGAGGTGGCAGGTGGGAGGGGCCAGGTTTCCTAGTGGCCAGGTTTCCTGGGCGCCAAATGGCATGCATGCACTTGTCCAAATGGTCAAGAGGCGGTACTTGTCTGAGTGGCATGCGTGCACTTGTCCAAATGGTCAAGAGGCGGTACTCATCCAAGTGGCATACGTGCACTTGTCCAGCTTCGTGAACAAAAATTGGAAAGCCCCTATCTTGCCTTTAAAAGTCTGAGGTCTGTCTGGATCTAGGGAGCGCCATGTGATGCTCAAAGCTTGTGTAAGAGGTTCATCCAATCCTTGACCTGCTCAGGGAGTTTCGGTGCGGGAGGGCAAGGAAGACGAGGGAGCGCGTACAGCCATCGTTCAAAGCCAGCTGTGCCCAGCCCTTTTTGGCTGCTGCCCGCCTTCAATCTGGCTGTCATGCTCCTAGAGCTGGTGTACCAGGTGTGTAGTACTCCTTTGAAAGGGTCATGCAAGCACACCCTGCCTGCAAGTTTAGACTTGGCATTCTTGCTGCTTCCATTCCACCAGAGGGATGATCTGAGGCAGGGAAAGGGTTCTGAGGTTCTCCCATTTTCATAATTTTGGGTGAACATTATATTTCATGAAATGATTATGGCATCGTACTGGTGCGCATGGCTGGGTATGAGAAGAGGAAGAAAAATACGAGGAAGAGCACGTCCGGCATCATTGGCCAGTTGGCCCCCTTTGCTGCATTGCTCTTGAGTTAGCATGCCAGAAAAACTCGCTGATCTCTGTAACAGAACTCCCTGTATGCATGCATGCTAGGCGACTGAGCATTGAGCCTGTCAATGTGTAAAACTTCTGTTACAGAACATCCTGTATGTATGCTAAGCGGCAGAGCATTGAATGTGTTTTTGTGCTGTAGCTTTGTTTGTCCTCCATGTGTGCTGTTTTAAGGCTGAGGTGTTTGGCGTTGATGCTCGTGCTCTGTATGATGCTCACTTGTGAGCTCTGATTGCAAGATATTTGACAAGCCTAGTAGATTTCATGTGCTTGGCTCTCGAGTGAGGGTGTCTGTTCTGAGAAGGATTATTGCTAAGAGTTGTGGGGAGCTGGTCTTAGCTCTGAAGCTTCTTGCCTGTTGCCGCTCAGCTGCAAACAAACAATGCAGTTCTCATGCTCCTGACTTAGTGCGTCCCATTATTGCAGACTTCCCAAAAAAACAGGGAGACGCATGAGCTTTAAAGTGCAGTCATGCACACATGAGGCACACACAATACATGTACAATGTATGTGTCCCATTCCCAATCATGCTGCTATGGGGCATTGCCTTGCTCCGCGTTTGATAACTACCTGCAGGTGCCCTGGCAGTACCTGTTTGGCCCAAACTGGGACAACCCATGCCGGCCTTTGAACGAGGATGAGGCCTCCTCCTCTCCTGGAACCTGTACCTTGCCAGGTAATGCATCCTCTTCCTGGCATTCGTATTGCTCAAGCAGCATCTGCGTCCTGTCTGCATACTTAAGAATCTTGTCTGTTCTGCTGGTGTGCGCATGTGAGCCGCACAGCATTCTCATGCTGCAGCTTGTTTCCAGGGCAGTGAGCTGTCTGTAACAATGCACCTGAACTTCCGGCTATGTTGTAGGTCCTGTGTAACAATGCACCTGAACTTCAGGCTATGTTGTAGGTCCTGTGTAACAATGCACCTGGACTTCAGGCTATGTTGTAGGCTATGTTGTAGGTCCTGTGTATCAATGCACCTGAACTTCAGGCTATGTTGTAGGTCCTGTGTATCAATGCACCTGAACTTCAGGCTATGTTGTAGGTCCTGTGTAACAATGCACCTGAACTTCAGGCTATGTTGTAGGTCCTGTGTAACAATGCACCTGGACTTCAGGCTATGTTGTAGGTGCTGGTATGTTGACGTCGATGTGCCTAGTGCTGTTTGTTGAGAACCCCCCTCCCCCCACCCCCCCCTGCTTATGCCCCCCCAAGGGGCTTTGGCATGCTGCGCAGCAAATGGCAGCTCAATGCACCTTGGGTGTTGATGCTGGTGCTATGCCTCTCCTTGCACTCACTCTCATCGCGCAGAGCTCCTGGGCTTTTGCAAGCTACGCAGCTACAGCAGCAGCATGCCCCAAGATCAGGGCATCAGCAGCAGCACAGATCACCCAAGCTGGTTGAGCTTCAATGCCCCGGTGACCCCCGGCTACGGGATGGGTAGGGATTTGGGAGGTGGAAGCAGCGGTAACCGTGATGATGAGAGCGGCAATGGCAGCGGCAGTGTGCTGGCAGCCTTGTTGGCATCTCCTGCAGCGGCTGACCTAGTGCTGTGGGTGTTGCTGCGCGTGCACGCCAAGCTCTCAGCCACGCCTGTGTACCGGCGCGTCATGTGGGCGGTGGAGCAGCAACATGCAGTGGTTGTGACAGAGCTGAAGGCCGTGGACGCGCGCTTTACGAAGCAGCAAGCGCAAGAGGTGAGCAGGGCACAGTATGAGAATGATGGACTCCGCGCAGGAGCAGGCGCAACAGGTGAGCAGTCCACAGTATGAGACTGATGGGCTCTGCGCAGCAGCAGGCGCAAGAGGTGAGCAGGCCACAGTATGAGAGTGATAGACTCCGCGCAGCGGTAGGCGCGAGAGGTGAGCAGGGCACAGTATTGGGATGATACATGGCTTTGGGGGTGTATGGCCACAAAGCCTTAGTCTGTTCCCCTGGTCCCAACGTGGTTGAGGGTATTCTAACACCCTTCTATTTTGCACGCTCTCTGCCATTTGATTCCTTTGCTTGCCTGCATGCTTTTCCACAAATTGATCACAAACCTGTAGCGTGTCACAGATGTTCTGCATGACATCTGCATCAACATGCATGCGTGCAGATGGTGTTCTGAGTGCGCTTGTCAAATGACACAGCCCCCAAAACGCAACGACCATTGGATTTGTGTTGCAAGGTATCCTCCATTCAGCCCTGCCTGTAACCTGAAAATCCAGTACCATGCGCTGCACACTGCACTAATCTGAAAACCCAGTACCACGCATTGCACACTGTAAGGCCTGCCAAGCACCTTGCCTTGATATTGAGAGCTGCGAGTCTGCAAGCTTGTCTGGAGTCCCCCAATCCAACAAGATCTACAACGTGAACTGCGTGTGTGCATTTGGCAACGAGCAACACCCCTGCGCATTTTCTTGCAGGCCCTCACAGCAAGCCAGCTGCGTGCAGCACGCAAGCGGCGCATTGCAAAGCTCAAGGCCCTCTTTGAGCCACACCACGGTATGGGTTAAAGGTTTCCACATGTGTGTTAACATGCATAGGTAAAAAAAGCTCACAAGCAACGCATCACAAAGCTGGAGGCCACGCTATGGTACGGATCAATGTTTGTTGAGTGTAAAGAGCACGTAGCACTAAATAACGCAAGCTGTTTGCTGAGTTCCAACCTTGGCAGTGCAGGGACTGAGTAGCAAGGAGTGACGTATGAGGTCTGCCATTGCCTGAGTTGGGATTTGTAACGCATTATGTTGGTGTACCATTATGAGGGGTGGAACTCCTAAAGCAGGTTACTTTTTGAGTACCTGCAGCCTGGCTTCCATTACCAGCCATCACAAAGACCATTGTGTTTCTAAAATGTACTTGCAATTGTGGTATGTGGCCCATCTGGTCTGAATGTCTAGCCACACGCTGTACATGAAATGTAAAGATAGGACGTTGAGCTCTTCTCAATGGTCACCACAGCCTCTTTTGAAGTGTTGACAGATGCGGCACAGGCAAGAAGAAAGGTAGTAGTTGTTTCCTTTTCAGGACATTTAGACATTCCGCGTCTTGGTTGTTTGCCAGAAGTGAAATTGGGGCAATTCTGCAAATGACGATGCCTTATGACTGTGCTTATAGCCGCAGTTGCTTCCTGTGCCAGCCATTACATTGGACTTTGTGTTGCATTAAAGATTTTTAGAAGCCGCTGCTTGTACTGCTTGTGCATCCACAACATTATGCATAAAAATCAGAGAGAGCTTGTGATAATTTCATGGTCACCATAGCCTCTCGTAAATTCATGGCAAGATGTTAGCTTTTGCACCTTCTATTTAGGCGCGAGGCACTTGTAGGTTCCTCCTTATGATTTTTGTCACGAATGGTGCTAATGCTGTAGTGCAAATAAGGTGGGAGTGTGCATTGCTGAACTCACATGCGATGCATCCAAAGTAGTCAGTCCCCAAGCGCTGCTTCTCAACTTGAAGTAGCATGTGCATGCGCATGCGCGCGCGCGCGCGCACACACACACACACACACACACACACACACACACACACACACACACACACACACACACACACACACACACACACACACACACACACGAACGCACGCACGCACACGCAAGCACACGCACACAAACACACACACGCACACACATAGACACACATACACACACATACACACACTCACACAGAGGCACACACAGAGGCATACATACACCATCTTGATGATGCAGGTGGCTCGCCAGCAAGGGATCAGCACGACGGGCAGGCGGAGGCTGCTTTGCAAGGTGCTTTTGATAAACAAAAGACTCAAGATCAACGTCATTGAAAAGCTTGTGTCGCAAATACGTCTGCTGAGATCAGTGTCATTGCAAAGCTTGTGTCGCATGCATAACCGCTTTGTGGCTGCTCTTGCACTCATGTGACTGCTACTGCACCTATCCGCTGTGTGACTGCTCTTGGACTCATGTAACTGCTCTTGCACTCATGTGACTGCTACTGCACCTATCCGCTGTGTGACTGCTCTTGCACTCATGTGACTGCTACTGCACCTATCCGCTGTGTGACTGCTCTTGGACTCATGTGACTGCTACTGCACTCATGTGACTGCTACTGCACGTATCCGCTGTGTGGCTCCTACTGCACTCATGTGACTGCTACTGCACCTATCCGCTGTGTGACTGCTCTTGCACTCATGTGACTGCTACTGCATGTATCCGCTGTGTGGCTGCTGCTGCACTCATGTGACTGCTACTGCTCTTATCTGCTGTGTGACTGTTCTTGCACTCATGTGACTGCTACTGCACGTATCCACCGTGTGACTGCTGCTCTTGCACTCATGTGACTGCTACTGCACGTATCTGCTGTGTGAATGCTCTTGCACTTGCCATGTTTGCCTCCAAAAGAATGCTGTTGTCTCTAAGGCTTGCCTGCGACCCATTTTTTTGCCAACGGAGTTTGATCTCCACAAAGAGAATCCATTGTCTTTGCTGCCTGCCATCCTCTGCGCTGCAGCCCCTGGCAGCAGAGCCACTCAAAATATGGTAAAACATCACATAGTTTGTTTCAGGCAATCCTATTTTGCACTGCACCCAACAGCAGCAGGGCCACTCAAAGTGTTGTCAAACGGCCCCTAGTGCATTTTAGTGAACTATATTTTGCACTGCAGCCACCAGCACCAGGACCACCAATTCTGCAAGCAATGCCCGCGTCTCTGAGAGAGCAGGATTGGGAGGCAGCAGAAGTGCTGTTGCCGACGCTACGCTCAGGGCAGGGAGTGATGATGGTGCAGCTGTCACTGAAAGCTTGAAGGGCATCACCTCTGTGGGTGACCTGACCTGGCTGCTTGATGAGGAGAAAGAGGGCCAAGCTCCCCAGCCAGGGTTTAATGCAGGGGCTAGCGCTGCAAGAGGCAGGCAGCAGCAGCAGCAGCAGCGATCCCTTAGACAGCCAGATGCAGGTGATTTAAGTGGGAGGGCCAGTAGCAGCGTTGGCCTGCACAGTGGCGTGGGCGCTGGAGGGGAGGGGCTTGTGCACAGGGGCGTTGGGTCGTTGCGAGCTCCAGAGGGTGGTCAAATGCATGGCTTGTTGAGCGAGGGGCAGAGGAGTGAGGAAGGGGTGGTTGGGACTGGGCAAGCCACAGGGAGGGAAGGGTTGCAACAGGAGGAGGTTTTGGCAGCCCCATCAACATTGGGGATGCTGGATGGCCAGCAGCTGCAGGGTTCAAGCATATATGTGCAACCCCCTAGCGGCACGCCACGCGGTTCCCCTCTGCTGCGATGGATGCGGCGAAGGCCTTCAAAGAGGTGAGTAAGGGAGAGGTGGAGAATGAAAGGGTCGGGCGATTGATGCAACACAGGTCTTGAAAGGGGAGGTATGCTGAGACCTTTCCTTCAAAGGGAGAATCCACAATGAGGTTTGCTGAAAGAGGTATGCTGATGTGTGTACGACTCAGGCCTTCAAAGGGAAATGATTTGGCTCAAGCCTTTTAAGAGGCATACATGTGATGTGGTTCTTTAAGAGGGAGGGAGAGGGAGGGACAAGGTGGAAGGTATGGATGGTTTGGAAGGTACAGAGAGCGGAAGGTGTGGAAGTAATGGAAGCTGCAGATGCAGATGCAATGCAGGCCTTCAAAGTGGCGAGGGAGGGACCAATATATTTTGCTGAAAAGTGATCAGTAGAGGCTATGAAACTGCAAGTCAAGTGCCAGAAAAGGGTGTGCGCATGGAAGAAGCCTTGAACTGCTTTGGCCAGAATGGTTTGGATTCCACACTTGGGAATGGAGAACACTGCTGCGATGGGGAGTGCTTGCCCTTGATGCTTTTGTGTTTGGGTTCAAATTTGCCATGAAGTGTTGGCTCACACTGTGCATACATATGTACCTCACATGTAAGGTGTTATTATGAGGCAAATGGAAGCAATCCAATCTACAGTGTTTGATATTTGTGCATCCCTTTTAACAGGAATGACAATTCGTGGGTGGTCTGCGTAGCAGTCGTTCTGCTACTGGTGGCGGACCTCTCCCTGCTGTCTCTGGTGCTTCCCCTCTTCACCTTTGGCTTTTCCCTTGTTTCCCAGTACACGCCTCGATTATACTGGCAGGTGAGGATTATACTAATTTTATACATTATTGTATATCATTGTTCTGGAAGGTGTGGAATATGTTGTTATTCTATTATAATATTATTGCACTGGCAGGTGAGGATCCCATTCTTCTGGAAATACTCCTCTGGCTGAGGTCAGAAGGCACAGTGCTGGAAGGTCGGGAGCATTGTGTGGCAGAAATGATAGCCCTGCAAGCCTTGCCTTGCCGCACCTTCCTTCCTTTTGAGGGCAGAAACTTGTACCACTCAGTGACTGTATCACTTGGCTGGCAGCAGGCCCTGATTACCAGGTTGAGTCGTGGACAGGGTTACAAACAAGAATGCCTGCTTGGTCTCCAAGCTTGCTTTGCAGCCTCACAATTCACGCTTTGCCCTGGCCTTAATCCTAAAGCACATTGCCATGCTGATTGCCATACCAGGTAAGCCAATCGGCTTGATTTGTCGTGCTTGATTCAGGTATTCCCTCCTTCCTCCATCGTGCAAAGTAGTTCCGATGCCTTGAAGTTGTTTGTACATTGAATTTGCAATCAGGCCTCTCGACTTTTTCACATCCAGGCAAACTCAGGGAACCACGTGGATGAACCTGAACTTCACTGCTGTGTTTTGCTCCTCTCTACCCATTTGTAAATGCAGGCAGCCCTGGTGTATGCAGAGGTGCTGCTGATTGCGCAGTACTCGTACCTTTGCTTGGTGCGGTGCTTGTGTGAGGCCTCTAGTGCTGCTGAACATGGAGAGCTGTCGCCTGGAGCGTGGGATCAGGTGAGTGAACGACCGTTTTTCTGTGATGCATGGGGTCAGGTGAGTGAACGACCTTTTTTCTGTAGTGCATGGGATCAGGTGAGTGAACGACCTTTGTTCTGTAATGCATGGGATCAGGTGAGTGAACGACCTTTGTTCTGTAATGCATGGGATCAGGTGAGTGAGCGGCCTTCTTTCTGTAATGCATGGGATCAAGTGGGTGAACATCCTTATCTCTTTGTCTGGGTGGCCTTCCAAGGCTAGCAGTCAGATCATGCCTGGAGCACGGGATCAGGTGGGTGAGGAGCCTCCTCTCTGGTGGTTAGGGTCAGATGGGCGAACGATCTTACCTCTGGTGCATAGGATCAGGTGGCTGACATCCTTCTCTCTTTGTCTACTTGGCCTTCCAAAGCTAGCATGCAGGCCATGCCTGGCGGGTGGGATCAAACGGCTGACATCTGCTTTTTTTGTCTACTTGGCCTTCCAAAGCTGGCAGTTGGTTGTTTGGCTGAAGGTCTTTTGCTATTGAAGCCTAGGTGGCCTTCCAGGAACAGTACCTTGGATCTTGCCATTATGCAATTCAGCCCAGCATCATGCACAGCAGTAGAGCTTCTGAAACGGCTGGCCTAAGGTTTGGGCAGGTAGAGAAGCAGTCAAAATGTTTGACATCATGAGCTGGGTATTTATTTTGCTTCTGAAACAGGATCTTCAAAGACAGATTAAGTATGATTGTATACATGTCTTTAAAACCTGCTTGCTGTCATTTTTACTATGAACCCTCCATGTCAAATTTGGAATGCTGAATACCTGTCTTGTATCTCAAATGTTTGGCCAAGGAGCTTGTGCAAGTGAGATGTTGCCTCTGCGCATGGGCGTGCACCACAATGGTTCATCTTCTGTCTGAAGCTCCTGAGCATGGATTCTTGGATATTAAAAGAAAACATGGATTGTTGGGGTCTACACCATGCGCCGAGTTAAACCTCGTGCTTGTGCGTGCACTATGTTTCAAGGAACGAGCCTCTTAGTATGGTCCCCCCTGTACTCATGACACGCCCACCACACTCACTTGGGCTTTCATCAAAGAGCGCACCCAGCAGCCTAGCAGAGAAAGGGGATTACCTGCTTGAACATTTTGGCACGCTTGCTTGTGCATTAAGTGCAGGATGCAATAAGTGCTTGCTTGCGCAACACATGCAGGATGCGACAAGCGCTGACTTGCACATCAATTGCAGGACACAACAAATCCTTGCTTGCGCAACAAATGTAGGACGCAACTGGTGCTTGCTTGCGTATCAAATGCATGAAGCAGCAAGTGATCGCTTGCGCAACAAATGTAACAAGTGCTCGCTTGCGCGACCAATGTAGGATGCATCAAAACGCTTCTGCCTGCACAACAAATGCAGGATGGCATTGGGTGGTGTGGGGGCTTGCTGACAGACCCCCAAACACGTTTCGTGATGGCACGGGTCGGCCTGCACGAGCAAGTGCTCCGATGCATACCCACCTTCATCACCTACCTGGCGCTGCTCATGCACACCTACCACCTCGCTCAGGTGGGTTTCAGCTCTGCTGCTGCTTTGGGAGGAGCCAGTGATCAGTAGGCGTTGTCACCACATGTTTTTTTGCCGGCCTAAGGGCTTTTTTTAAACTCAGAGCAGGGTTCCCCTATGATAAGTTCAATCTGCTACGCATCAGTTACCTCAGATGTGGAGCTGCTCTGTCTTTACATTCACAGTTCCAGCAAGCTCAGCGACCGTTCATCCTCAGCCCCCTTTGATTGGTGTTTACCTATGCGGCACATAGTATGCGTGGTTCACTGCCGGTGGCTGTTGAACTGTCTGGCATACTGCAGACCTGTCAGGTTACGAATTTGATCTGACGCTACAAAAGCGTCTGGCTTCAACATTGTTTGTCTACACAAGTTGGCATGCTGCGGGCATCCCAGACAACAACAAAAGTAACCCACTGCAAGATTCCCTGATTCCGCCAGTGCTTGCCTGGAAAGTCGGCATGCCGCAGACCTGTAAGATTACAAAACATGTTTGGATACAGGAATGCAAGGCAATGCAAGGCAGCAGAACTGACAGGCAGTTATACTAGGCATGCTGCAGACCTCTGCAGCATTGAAACTCACTGGCTATGGATGCTCCAAAGCAACAACACTCACTGGTAATGGATTTGCTCGATTTTTGAAGTGTCTGGTTAAAAACTTGGCACATGCTGCAGACCTCTGAGGCGCCAAAGAAAGGGGAGAGGCAAGGGCAGCCCCTGGTCCACAACTTTAGGGCCTCAAGTGGCGAAGATGGGAGTGGGCCTCCGCCTGAAGGGAGGCTGGCTGCAGCCGTGGATGCCATGCGCAAAGCCCTGGCCCGCGCCTATGCTGCTTTGGCCCGAGGCGCTGCTCATGTGTGCTTCCAAGTGTACCAAGCCTATAGGTGAGTTACCTTAAGGTGAGCCTATAGCTGAGTGTACTGGCTTAAAGCCAGGTAGGTCCACTGGTGAGTGTACCTGTAGGTGAGCTACCCTACAAGTGAGTGTAACGAGTCTACAGGTGAGGACGTATGTTGACGAGCTAAGGTGAGCAGAGCTGCACCTTCAAGGATATCGCAAGAACTGTAACGCAAGGGCCACCCAACTTGCAGATTGATGTAACTTCCAATTTTTGACGCAAGGTTTGAATTAAGTGCTTTCTTGCTTCAACGGTCTGTGCTGCCACCAAATCCAACTGGCGCCTTTTCAATTGAAAGGGCATCCTGTGTCAGCCTATCTGATTAAGAATGTGTTCAATGGTGCACACGGTCCACATGCTAGAAGCCGGTATACTCTGCCTGCTTACAGTATAGGGTTGACTGGCAGGATGATGTGTGCAATCTTGGTTTTGACGATCTTGACCCTGTTCATGCACTTTGCGTGTTTTTCAGGGTGGCTGGCCAAACCCATGAGCTGGGCCCTCACTGGGTAATGGTGCACATCCAAGTTGGGGAGGCTGAGGCTGCAGCAGGCAGTAGCTCAGTGCAGTGCAGCGCTGGGAGCGAGGTGGACATTCCCACCATGGCAATCATGGCAGAGGCAGCTCTGAACCGAGTGCTGGAGGCGGCGCAGCTGGGCATTGTGGAGCAGGTGTGCTTTTGTGCGTGTGTCCTTGCGTGTGTGTGTGTGTGTGCGTGTGTGTGTGTGAAAGTGTACTTGAAGTGAACGAACGTTGCATATTTGAATGGGGTGAAGAATGCAAGGCTGCATGCTATCTCTCTCTGCGCATGGGGCATCTTTTTCAGGAAATGCCTCGCGCGGAGTGAAGCATTTCCTGGGAGTCCCTGCCATTCCTCCATACTCTCTTGTTCCATGCTTGCAACCTTGAAGAGAAGATATGCATGCCATTTTCCTCATATGTGCTTTCTCATTCCGTCTTTCTTGTTGTGAGGAAGCTGTGTCTTCTCCTTAGCTCATTTGGACATGGAAAACCTGTAAGTGTTGTTTTAGCGCTCAGATGATGGACAAGGAGACTGACTGGAATGTCTGCTGGAATATGAGCCATTGAGTCAAAACACCTGGTGGCATCACAATTTTACACTGCCACTTTGTGGCATGCGTACGTGCAAGGACTCATACATCTGAAGGTTTGGCATGAAAACCCCCCAAAGCCTGTGACTTTTACCCACCAGATCTTTTGATCCAAGTTGGAAAATACTCCGGTCAGTACATCAGACAATTCACTAGTATGGCACAGCCACAGCCTTTGACCCTTACCCATGGTTCTGCCTTGCGTAGCAGGAGGCGCTTGCGATCAACACACAGCCTACCCTCGTCTTGAGGCAGCACAGCTCGTCAGCTGGCACTCCCCGTGGAGCTCGCAGCAAAAAGCATCAAAGCAGCTCGCCCTCCTGGGTCTCTCATTTGACACAGGTACAGGTGTACTTTGTGCACAGCTACACTGTATACAGCAAGCTGTATGTGTGGGCATGTGGCTGCCGTCACGGGGCTTTTGTCTCTTGGCGCATGGAATGACAAAATCCAAATGATGATGTGCAGGGCTCTCCCAAGGCTCAGGTCTGCTAATCGCTCCTCCGTTTTCCCTGTGGTGTAACTGCTGACATGCTTGCTTCTGCTTTCATCTGCGGAATGCGCTGCTGTGTGTGGCTCCTATGCAGAACTTTTCCGGGTCATGTCACTGCATCTGTTTTGCTTGTAGAATGTGCTGCCACATGTGGTACCCACGCAGCGTGCCCCTGGAAACGTCACTACATCCACTTTTTTTTTAATTTGTAGGATGTGCTGCTGCAAGTGGTTCCCATGCAGCGTTGTCCTAGTCTTGTCACTTCTGCCACTTCTGCTTCATTTGTAGGATGTACTGCCGCATGTGGCTCCCATGCAGCTCCGTCTGGAGCACGTGACTCCTGTGCAAGGGGGCAACAACAGGGAGGTGCAGCTGCTCTTTGAGGTAGGCTGCTTCATGCTGCTCCCTGAACTCATCCTATTTGCAAGGGTCCGGCGCCAGAGGGTGTATAGCTGCAGCCCTGTGCTATTGAGAGTGTGTTGTTAAGATTCTAGTCTCGGCCATGTGACGTTCTAGACTCCGTGACTCTGTACACAGCTCTTGAGACACATGTGTCTCAAGACTTGCACTGTCCTGCTGTGAATGCTTGGGATGGTTCTCTGATATTGAGGCCTGCTTATTCAACGGTGTGCCTCTTCCACTGTGGGCATGTAGCTGCATTGCACCTCGTCCTCATTGCAGCTGTTTTGGCATCCTCAAGCCTGGACTCATGCATCCTCAAGCCCGGACTCATGCATCCTCAAGCCTGGACTCATGCATCCCCAAGCCTGGACTCATGCATCCTCAAGCTTGGACTCATGCATCCTCAATCCTGTACTCATGCACGGTTTGGCTTGGCCGATGCCACACAGTCTGCTGCATAGTGTTTGTTTGATGGACATACATTTATAGGCTCCTCGTGACTGCCACAGGACGCACATGCATGTGTGGAAGTAGCTGACCCTACTCGCTCTTGCTGTCATATGCGTACCTCAGGTCATGGCGCCGTGGGGCGGCTGTTCACAGCAACCCCAAGTCAGCCATAGGTCGAGCAGGAGCAGACACGAAGGGGGCCCAGGCCAGCGTACCTCTGCTCAGGGCAGTTCAGGGCCAGACGTGGCGGAGAACAGATCCCCAAGCACGCTCCTGCCACAGTGCACAGCAGATGCAGGCTCACCACTAACAGCAGCAGCAGCTGCAGCAGCTGGAGGTGGACATGAAGAGGGCATAGCACCATCCCCGCAGGCCACACGCCTGCAGGAAGGCAGCCCCAGCCGGCATTCGACAGTGGGGAGTGCTGGGAGTGCCGAGGGCTCAACCAAGGAGGGGCACTGGTTATGGTGGCCAAGTTGGCCCCAGGGATGGGCGCCCCGTGCAGCAAGGCCTGCACATGCAGTGGCATGCGTCATCAACTATGCAGGCTCCGTGCAGCAGAGTGCTGCTGCAGCGGAAGTTGCAGCAGAGGCAGAGCCTCCTGTCCCTCATGGCGCAGTGGCAGCGGGAGTTGGTCCTCTTGGCAGTGGGGTCTTGGGCTATACTGATCAGGTGAGCAGAATGATGAGGTGAGCAGAATGGTGGGTGCCCTTGGCAGCGGTGCCTTGGGCTACAAGGTGAGCGTGCTGGCTGGCTACGCCAGCCTAGTGGATAGAGCTCAGCTTGTTCAGTTATTTCTTGTTTTGCTTCCTGATCAATAAAGCAGAGGATGCAAAACAGATCATGCAACTAGGAAGAGGAAGGAAAGAGCGCACTGGCTTGAATATGAGACCGTTTCACTCTGCCCATTGCCTTCTTCCTTCAGGCTGCTGGTTCTGACTCATGTGCAGGCGGGTCAGAGAGTGTTCAGGATGCCAGCAGCTGCTGACAAATGCAACCACTTGGTACACTCGAGCACACTTTGCACTTGCTGAACGCGCAGGTGGACGTGGTTACGCACAGTCTGCCCTTCCGCGTAATGAGGGCCCAAAGGCACAGCAGGCGCCCGCATGACTACTACACCCTCACGCTGCTGGCCGACATCGCTGCGTTCTTGTACGCTGCCATCACATATCGCAGTGAGTGAGCATGCCTGCGGCGGTCATTCCATGATGTTTATCAAGGAGAACCTTCATTGTTGTTCGAAGACTCAAAGTGGAACCCTTGCGTTCATGTCAGCAGCCAGCCTGCCGGTGCGCGTATGTAGAGCCCTCTGGGGATAATGTAATGTCCACTGATGGGCACAATCCTTGTACTTGCTTTATAACTCCAAGTGGGCTGCTCACGCATAGCACCAGCTGATTTCCTAGTGCTTGAGCTTGTGCAACGGTTGACACCGCTGCCTTTGGGTTCAGCGTGCTTTGGTGTAAAAGCAGCCGTGTACCACAGAGTTCCCTTTGGTTTGATGCCGACCTGCTGCATCTTTCCTTGGTTTCTGTGGCTTGGTCTGCAGAATGTCCAATACACTTGCAGCGCTCATAACTGATCTGCAACCTGAACTTCCTGCTTAACTCTGCACTTTTGGCGCACTTTGCACTTTTGGCACAACTCTGCACCTTCTGCACAACTGAGCATTATCTGGCACTGGTTGCAATGCATCTGCTTTTGCACTTTCTGGTGTAATGCTGCAGTGGTGGTCAGCGTTGCCCTGGGAATGGGCACCGGCACAAATGGGGGCAGCAATGGGGATGCCCTGAGCGAGCTCGGAGACACATCCGCCACAGTGCTGCCCATCGACTATGTGCTAGCGCTCATGGTCCTGTTCGGCCTCACAGTGGCTGAGCGCACGGTAAACACAGTTGCCATGGCCCTGGTCTGCGGCTTCATGATTATGGTCTCAGCCTTGCAGTGGCTGAGTGTATGGTTTGCCATGCCCCTGGTCTAGCATGGTGGTGTGGGTCTCATGGTCCTTTTGTCTCATGGTCTTCTTGGGCCTTTTGCAGTGGCTAACCGCACAGTGACTGAGCACATATCGAGTGATAGTGTGTGCTGTGGGGTGCAAAACGATCAACCTCGAAGCGTGTTTGCTCTGGGGTTGAAGAATGACAGAGCGCACGGTCAGCTGTAGTGTGTGCTTTGGCATGCAAAATGGTCAACACCAGTTGTGTGTGCTTTTGGGTGGAGAGTGGTCAACACCCAGGCCCCAGCCCTGTTGATGAGTCGCACAGTCATCATTCACCTATGTTGTATCTGTCAAAGCTTGAAACATGGAGGCTGTCAAGGCTGCTGAGGCTTGAAATATGGATCGTTGGTGAATCGCCATTTAATGGGTGTGTGTAATTGGCGCACTAGCAGTGCTCATCATTCATTCATGGCAAGCATTCCTGAAATCGTCCCCAGGTTGTTGGTACTAGATGCCAAGGCTTAAAACATGAATAGCACAAGAATTGCCTTGTCATGGGTGTTTTTTGCTGGCATGCTTGCGGTTTTATCGTCCTTTTGCGCCACATGCTTCTGAAAATACTTGTGACGCTTGGGAATGCCTGCCACAAGAAAGCTGGTGGGGGAATCATGCATGCATGACCAGGCTTTGCTGGCCTGGTCACCATTCTGGGTTTTTAGACTTGCTTGCCATCCATAGCCAGTAACGATTAGAAAATATAGCGAGCACTGGCTTGCAGCAAACAATTCTTGTGGGGGACCCTGTGGGAGGATTGATGATGACATGACCAGCTGTTGGTGTGCCTGGAGTTCTGTGATGCCCAGCTAAGGTCTGCAACTCACACTGCCCCATGAGCTGCACTCATTGCATTTGCCCATCCCAAGCCCTTGTGGCACAAGGCTTCTGTTCAATGGCTGCTGCTCCACATTTGCTGTTCTCTAGCCAAGGGCAGCCTATAGGGAATCCTGACTGAATGCATGTACTATACGCACAAGCCTGAGCTCCAAATTCTCCTGATCCTTGATATTCCTCCTTTACGGACACAAATCACGTGCGCAGGTGTACACGCTGGGTAGCAGCGGCGCAAAGCTCCTGCTCCACTGGCTGTCCATGTTGCTGCTGCTGCCCTGGTGCCTGGGTCTGATGTGGAGGCTGGCAGCCAATGGTGCTGCAGGGACGACAGTGGCAGGCACGCCTGCTGTGCTCCCTGCACTGACAACGGCTGCGCACGCAGCGGCACGCCACCTGCGCGTATTTTTGGCGCTGCGATGCGTCAGCTTTGCGCTGGGTGGGTGTGCTCAGCAGGTTGGGCTTGGGTGCCTCTTATACTTGATGTGCAGGAAGGAGCACCTATAATACGTTCGCTGACTGACAGGGCTCAAATTTGAGTGCTGGCAGGGTGCACAGCTGATTGCAAGGGTGTTTCCTCAGGGCTGGGAAAAAAAACTGATCGTGGTGGCTGTCATCATGCTCTTATCTGTCTGTGTCTACGGGACAGGAGAGCACATTTTCCTCCTTGTTATCATTCTATCCTTCATTGCCGCTTGTACTTGCAGACTCAGAAGAACTCCTTGACCAACTAGGTAGACCATACGGGTTTTCTCTTCATGGGCATTACTTGGGCGCACACAGGTGTACAAACTATTCATGGGTACAAATTAAGCACGCATGAGCCTTTTTTCTTGGCTTTGATTGGGCGCACACACACACACACACACACACACACAGGTGCACTGCAGCTGCGCAATGGCTACCCGCCCCTCTCTGCTCATGGCTCTGTGCCTGGCCGCCATGATAGCCTCTTCTACCGTCGTCCTGACATGCTCCACTTCATGTTCTTCCAGATCTATTGCGCTGGTAAGTGTGCATTGCCAGGCTGTTGCGGTGACTGGCTGCCATGATAGCCTCTCCTGCCGTCATTCCCTGACATGCTCCACTTGATGTTCTTCCAAACCTTTTGTGCCGGAAAATGGGTATTGCCAGGCTGTTGCGGTGACCGGCTGCCATGAGAGCCTCTTCTGCCGTCATTCCCTGACATGCTCCACTTCATACGTCCTTCTGTACTTTTTGAGAGAAGTTCCATTCCAAGTTGCAGGCTGAAGAGCAGGGCGGGGGAATTCAAAGGTCTTCAAGTGGAGCTGCTTTCGTGTGTTGCTGAGCGTAATTGTAGTGCCCCAATCCATTCCAGACGCACGAGTTTGCTGTGCCTGAATTGTGCCTTTCGCAGTTCCTTTCCTGTACGAGCTGCGCACACTGCTGGACTGGACCTGCACCGCCACTACTCTTGACTGGTGAGAGATGCTCTTGATAAACTAGGCCTTGGTCTCAAGAACTGAATTTCTGATGCTAGGTAATGAAGTCAGGTCTCAAGAACTCAACTTCTGGTGTTTGATAGCGAAGTTAGGTCTCAAGGAATAAATCTCTGTCGTGGTTGATAGTGAAGTCAGGCAATGCTGCTGGCTGCAGCAATCTGATTGACTGCAAGTCTTGCACCCGTGCCCTTGTTTGCACAAGCCCTGCTTCTTGTTGGCCTGTTGAGGTAGCAGCTGGCATTGAGCTGACGCCCAGCTGCTTGAGCAACCCTGGTTTGTAGGCAGCTGAAATGTGTGTCAGGTGTTCTGTGTGCAACCTAGAAGTGTTTGTCTTGTTTGCCTTTATTGCACCGCGTCGTGTTGTTGCAGGAGGTTTGTGTGCTCTAATATTACATCATATTATATCATGTTCATGTGTGTATGTATTTATGTATGTTCATTTACGATATGGTATGATATATGTGTGATATTAGCAACACAAGTCAACTAGTAAAGTTGAAAGCGTTTAGCGCTTGTATGCATGTCCCACAGGCTAGAAAGCTCCTGGCGTTCTTGCACACTTCAGGTCTGCTGTTCAGAGCTGTTTGTGCAATAGTGTTGTACAATTCCGCTGCTCAGGTACAATTGATGATGTGTCAGTAGGCCATTGTGTGCATCTTTGCGTGTGCTCAGTGCAACTGGCTGAAGCTGGAGGACATTTGCGCGCTCCTGTTTGTGGCAGCATTACGCCGGCAGATGAGCATTTGCAATGTTGTGCCACTCAATGGACTTTACAGGGCAAGTGATCAAGATCAACGACGCGCCTCTGCTCAGGTGCAATTGGCTGAAGCTGAAGAACTTCCGCGCGTCCCTGTTTGTGGCAGCCTCACGCCGGTAGATAAAAATGAAAACATACACGCAGCGCTTCTTTGCATGTGCTCAGGTGCAATTGGCTGAAGCTGGAGGACATCCAGGCGTCCCTGCTTGTGGCTGCCTCACACCAGCTGATGAACATCAACATGTGTTGTTCAATAAACCTATAAAAAGGAATTCAATGAAATTCAACGATGCTCCACTGCTTAGGTACAATTGGCTAAAGCTGGAGGACATCCGCGCATCCCTGTTTGTGGCAGCCTCACGCCGGCAGATGAGCCTGGGCAAAAAGCCTGGGCAAAAAGTCCCCCGCACCTCCAAGGTCTTCCAGGTGTGCTCTTTCAAAGTCTGTGCCCTGAATAGTGTGCATGTGTTGCCTTCGGTTATGTGCTGGAACATGGAAACTTATATGGCTATGAGGGAAGGACTGGTCTGGCAAACAGATCGTAATCGATTCACATCCCTTTGTAACGATTGTGTGTGTGAGCACAAAGAGTGCACCTTCCAACCTCTGTGTGTGAGCACTAAGAGTGCACCTTCCAACCTCACCTCCATTACTTTCCTTGCCCTCCATGATGCCTCACCTTGTAACCGTGAATGCGCACATCTGCAGGGTGCAGTTATTCTCTCGCTGCTGCTGCTGGTCCTATGGCTGCCTCCGCTGGTCTTCAGCTCCGGTGCACCCACCTACACCACGCCCGCCATTGAAAGCGTGAAGCTCAACGTGACCATCACCCAGGTGGGAAGCTCGAAGCTCAACTCCAGCACCTCCTAGGTGGACAGTGCAAGTGCTGGTGTTGAGAGCGTGCTCACCACTTTGCTCTAATATTGGAGGGTGGTTTGGTGGTGGACAGCTTTGCTGCAAAAAGAAGCGCATTTCTGCATGTCAGCTTTCTTGGTCTTCCTTTGCCGCCACAAGCTTTGGCATGATGAAGCTCCGATCACTGAGTCCCAGGACTTTTTTTCCATAGTTATAGCCCCTCTACGACTGTCAGAGTTACAAGGGTCTTGCACAGTTTCTCCACACTCAGTTCCACGCTGCCTTCTTGCTCAGCTTCATTGTCCTCCAAAGCACTAGCATCTTGCTCAGCACATGCTCAGCCCACACAGCCTCTTCATGCTCAGCTTCATTAATACCTTCGAAAGCACTAGGATCGCTAATGAACGCTTGTCTGCTGGCCTCCCTCACCACTCCACTGCTGTTCAACCTCTCTTGCCCTGCTCCTTCACTTTTGCTGTCTTGCAGGTCAGCGGCTCCAATGATGCCAGCGGCAGCAGTGGGGGTGCCAAGGGTGTGAGCTTTTGCACTTCTCCCTCTCCAATCTCCATTGCTATTCAGCTAACCTTGTACCCCTCTTTCACTTTTGCTGTTGTGCAACTCAGCCTCTCTTGCCCTGCTCCTTCACTTTTGCTATCTTGCAGGTCAGCGGCTCCGACGATGCCAGCGGCAGCAGTGGGGGCACCAAGGGCGTGAGCTTTTGCACTTCTCTCTCTCCAATCTCCACTGCTGTTCAGCTAATCTTGCACCCCTCTTTCACTGTTGCTGTTGTGCAGGTCAGCGGCTCCGACGATGCCAGCGGCAGCAGTGGGGGTGCCAAGGGCGTGAGCAGCACGTCTCCCCTGTTTGTTGGGGGCCCCACTTTCTCACTGCGCTCCTGGGGTCTGGCCCGCGAGCGGCCCCGCTCTCGTCCTCCACAACATCGGCCACGTGAGCATAGCCACCAGGCACCGCACAATCTCTCTTTTGGCAAGCAGGTGTTTGGACTGAGTCGCGGCTTGTACGACGCGGATGGTGGCTCCAGTGATGGTGCTGTGGACGCAGGGGCGATGTTTTGGCAGGCGCGGGGGGCTGGGTCGGCTGGCCTAGAAGATGGCGCAGCAGATGAGGAGGAGCTGTTGGGGCAGATGAGGAATGGTGATGCACCGGTATCAGGCACCAGCGAGCATGGGCAGAGCAGGAGCATGGGTGCAACAGGCTGGCAAGGAATGGGTGTGAGTGTGGGCAGCAGCTCTGGTGTCGGGTCTGGTACTGTGAGTGGGCACAGTGATGGCAGCAAAGCAGGGGTTTATGCAGAGGGGGAAGAAAAGGGACACAGCAAAATGCTGGGATGGCCATCTGCAGCCGGCGATGATGAAGAAGGGGCGGGGCAATATGAGCATGGGCAAGAGGAGGATGAGAACAAGAAGAAGAAGCCACCGCCCTCGGTGGCGTCCCCGCCCCCCCACCCTGCCGCCCCCCGTCCCCCTCCCCTTCCCCCTGCTCCTCCTCCAGAACCCGAGTACGTGCTGCCACCGTACCTGAGTGGCTACGACCCGGCCCAAGTCAAGCTGCTGTGTCTGGCCGAGGTACGTCTGTATGTATGTGTGTGTAGCGTGTGTGGCGTGTGCAACAAGCAAGAAAGAAATGCTTGGTTGAGAAATTCCATTACAGTGACATGTGGGTTTCCACATTAGCTTCCTTTCATGCAAGTTCATGCAAGTTTTGGAAAGGGGCTGAGTTGTAGTCAACACTACTCATCTGCTCACTTACCACGGCGCTCATGACACCCCCACGCAAGCAGCACGTGGCAAATGTATTCATGCATTGCATTTGAAGAGTCACTCGTTCCTATCCTCTCAGCTGAGGTTGTGCTCTCATCCCATGGCGCTCATGATGCACACACGCAAGCAGAGCGTTCGCAAACAAAAACATGCATTGCATTTGCAAGACTCACCCATTCCCATCTTGTTGGCTGAGGGTGAGGTATTTGCAAGGGCTACCCCAGAATCTGCACATGAAGTATGTATGAAATGGGCTGATAGCGTTGCATGGTACGTCTGTTCAACCGTTCAAGCTTGAGCCCCAGCCCCAGTCTCTGCCACACAATGTGCACGGAAGCTGCATTTAAGGCATGATATGGGCTGATAGGTGTTACAAGGCATGCCTGTTCAAACATGAGCCCTAGCCTAATAACGTATGTGAACAAAGTAGTGAGACTCTATACAACTTCTGCTGAGCAGCAAGAAGCATTTCATGTTGTAGCGTGCACACAGCCCCCAGCCCCTCTACTTGTGTACACACGCAAATGCACAAACACACACTTGCAAGCACATGCACGCACAACACACGATTGCGCGCACGCACATGCGCACACACACGCGCACACACACACACACACACACACACACACACACACACACACACGCACACACACACACACACACACACACACACACACGCACGCACGCACGCACGCACGCACGCACGCACTTGTTTGTTTGTGTGTGTGTATGCAGCAGCAGCACTGGCGTTGGCACGTGCTTGTGAGGTTTGCATGTTGCACCACCCATGTTTTTTGTGCTTGCCAAGCTGGCGTGTGTCACACAGTACTCACACACCTCAAGTGCGACACTTGTTGTGTGACAATCGGTTTGATGATTTGTGTGACACTTGGCGCGACATTGCCTTAATCTCAGGAGTCTGGAGGCTATGGCAATCGGTGTGTTTCATACATCGCTCTGACACACATGATGTGTGACACAACTGGTATGTGACAATTAGTGTGACGATCCAGTGTGACTATTGGCGCGTGTCATGCAGTGCTCTGGCACATCTCGTGTGTGTGTGGCAATTGGTGTGACGATGATTAGTGTGACCTCTGGCGCGCGTCATGCAGCACTCTGACACCTCATGGCAATCGAGCCCGCCCGCCCAAGCCGCCTTAGCCGCCATGTTGGACGTGCAGAAAGCTCCCAGGTTGTGTGGCCCTGGTAGCAGATGCAGCACCCAGGCTGGCCCTCAGGGAGGTGGCGACGTGGTCATGAACTTCGCGTGGACCGTGGAAAGGAGGTGAGCCTTGGTGCTGTTTGAACCTGTCACTCTGGCAATCAAACGGTGTACGTACCTGGCTGTAGGCCTTGCTTTGTAGACCCTCATGAACCCGTGCGTGGGCTGCGGAGAGGTGAAATTTGATGCTGGTTGGACCTGTTGTACTGGTGGCTGATCAGCTTGAGTACCAGGCTGTAGGGTTGCCTTCACAAACCCTTTTGAACCTTTTTGAGGACTGTAGAGAGTAGGTGAGCTTTGGTGCTGCTTGAACCTGTTCCTCTGGCGACCAAGCGGCCAAGGTACTTGATGTTCAAGGCAACTATGCTCGATGCAAGCACATGCGCAATTCTGGCAGAAACAGATGCCTGCCACGGATCGCGCACAGCAAGCAGCGCATGGACTGCTGATTTTTTTGCTGCTTTATTGTCGGATCTCTCACAGCTAGCTGCGCACGAGCTGCAACATGTCTGCTTTCTCATCGGACTGCTGAGAGTTAGCTGCACATGAGCTGCGGCATCTCTGCTTTCCCGGCGCCTACCTTGCTGGTTCAGTATACCGTACGTCCACGACCAGTTCGAATGGTCCCCTTCAGAAAATTAATAAAAATTTCGAATCTAGTTCGAATGGAGGTCCCACAATTAATATTTTAATTCGAATGGGGTTCGAAAGGCTTCTTACTGGCATTAATTTCTTAGTTCGAATGCCCAATTCGAATCCATGCTGCTGCTGCTGCTGCTGCTGCTGCTGCCTCTGCTGCTGATGCTGATGGAAGCTTTGCTGCCGGACTGTTGCTGCTGCTGGAGGGGACTGGAGGAGCTCTGTTGGAGGGGGCAGGAGAGGCTTGGGCGCATTTTTGCTCCCTGAGAAGAACACACCTCACCATCAGCATCCAACCCTAAACAATCCACAAGCTTTCACTGCCGTACAGTGAGCCCATGCACTAACACTGGAGCCCATGCATGCAACATCAACCGAGCTGTCACCTGGAGGACGCCCCACAGGGTTCTGCTGTACTGGCTGCCCTTTCTTGGATGCCTGGGCCATGGCAAGCTTGTTTTGGGTCGCTAAGAGCTGCTGGGTGAGAGATACAGGCTTAAGCCACCTAGTTAGAGGGTTGGAGCTTGAGCTGGGGGCCTGGGAGGCCATTTTCCGCACAAACCCTTTTGAGCCCCAGAATTAATTAATTTCCAATTCGAATAAGGTTCGAATGCCCTGGCAATAATTATGGCCATGGGGGGAGCCAATGTCGTGTTCGCGTGAATCGCGGGTGAAACATTTTCCCGGTTTGGGAAATTTGTGAAAATTCGGAAATTTTCTTTTTTGCCTAATCAGGGCTAGCGCTGAGAGCAGAGCATTCAGAAATGATTGAAAGTGCCTGATTAGGCAAAAAAGAAAATTTCCAAAATTTCACAAATTTCCCAAACCGGGAAAATGTTTCACCCGCGATTCACGCGAACACGACATTGGCTCCCCGCCTGGCCATAATAAAAAATTTTCGAATTTTGGCTCCAGAATTAATTAATTTTCGAACTGGTCGTGGACGTACGGTATATGTATTCTGTTCGGTGCAACCATCACCTGATGGTTGGGATGAAAATCATGTGTGGCAGTGCATTTATCACCTGACAACATCGCGTGATGGCCAGGGTGGAAATCATGTGTGGCAGTGTAGTGATCACCTGACAACTGGAATAAATGTGTTTTGTGTAGCAAGCGTGTCTGCAATTGTCCATACTGACACCTGCAATGCACCCTCAATCCCAAACGATGGTAATTACTGTGATATATTTATGACAGTACAATTTGTCCATGACTTGTGAATAAGTGTGCAAAGCAACACAACACGCGCACACACACACACACCTGTTGCTTACAGTGCTCCCCTAGCATCACCTCGTAGTGGCGCAGGGCCAACGTGCTCCGCCTCTGCATCAGTGCCACTGTCAGGACGCACCCGCACAGAGGTAAATGAAATGTAACCTAGAGAACAAAACGATATTGAGAATTATGAAAATGAAAATGATTATAATGGTAATATAACGTGCTCCGCCTAAACATCAATTCCACTGTCAGATCGCACAGAGATGCATATTTGCTAATACATACATTATATGAGTATGAATCGATCATAATGAGGACAGTAATAATAATGCATATGGTGAGCTCCGCCTCTGCAAGAGTGCCACTGTCAGGACGCACAAAGGTGAATAATTGCTAGTGTGCAATGATAATGGTGCAACAAGAATGACACAATGCATGTAATATGCTCCGCCTCTGCATCAGTGCCTCTGTCAGGTCCTGGTGTTGGACGCACCTGCACAGAGGTAACCTCTGAGAGGTTTTAAACCGCTGTGCATGTGCAGGTGTCAATGAGAGTGTGGGTGTGTCACGTGGGAAACAGGGTGGATTGCTAAAATGTAAATGTGGTAATCAGGTGTTTTGCGCAGAAGGATTTGTATAAAGGTATCATTGAGTGCAAATATGCAATGTGCAAGACATTTAAGATGCCAGCCGCCATACATGCACCAAAAGTTATTTATTTACTTTGCCAGAAAGTTTGAGGATAATGAAGTGTGTGAGTACAAGATAGACATGGTACAGACATGGAGTGCTTGAGTGGAACAGTATTGAAGTTGAGGAAGGAATGAGGTAGCAGGATGTTTGTGGTAGCGCTAGCAACAATCTTGGCGGGGGTTAAATCCAATGCAAGGATGCTAACAGGATGGGCAAGGAAAGCGAGGCAACCAAAGAAAAAAGCAGAGGAAGAAAAGACTGTGTCTGCTAAAAGGCTGCGTGCGGTAAGGAAGAATCCCTGACTAGTGAGGAAGCCAGGCTCTCACCCAATGAGCACGCTGCCAAGTATGCGTTGCAGAAGCCAACCTGTCCTTTGTACACTTTGGCCAGACCTGAGCCAAGTTGTACCACCCACCCTAGTTGCCTGGCCAGTGGGCAGGCCAGGATTCTTGACAGTAAGAAAGGGAGGGGTAGTGCAGGAGGAGATCCCAATGCGGAGCTCGACAGGCTCACGCCTTGACTTTCAATTGCCATTGCACTCCTTGTCGATGATGATTGCTGTGCAATGGCAACGGTCTGCTTCAGCTTACCTTGTGTGGCCATGGGTGCGCCAAAGTCAGCCCACAAATCTTTTTCAACAGATGTGAAAGCCGTCAGGGTCGCAAGGTTCTAGGGTCACTTTTTCAGCCTGCCAGTCTTTTGCTCCTTCTTTCAAAAAAGTCGTGATTTCTATTTGGATCTTTTTTCCATTGTCCCTTTTCCTGCTTGCTGCTTTCTTTCATTGTTTCTTCTCCTGCTTGCTGCTTTTCTTTCATTGTTTCTTCTCCTGCTTGCTGCTTTTCTTTCATTGTTTCTTCTCCTGCTTGCTGCTTGTTTTTTCATTGTTTCTTGTCCTGCTTGCTGCTCTTTCCTTCGTTGTTTCCTTTTTATTTGCTTGCCTTTTTCATAGCTTCTTTTCCTGCTTGCTGCCCTTTAAGTGTCTTTTGCGAATTCAATTTTGGTCATCCTTTTCATTCTTTCTTTCCTGCTTGCAGCTAGCTGCCCTGCTGCGTGGGAAGCTTAAGGGCCCTGTGGCCATCACCACCCTTGACCCTGCTTACCCAAATGCAAGCCAGCCTAACGAGGCAGGCAGCCCAGGGCTCTTCCCGCTTTTCTGGCGCGCTCGGTGAGTGCGAGTGTGATATACAAATGTATGTGTGTTTGTATGTAGGTGTGTGTGTATATATGTATGTTTGTATTGTGTGTATATTTGTTTGTACGTGCGTGTGTGTTGTGTGTGTGTGTGTGTGTGTGTGTGTGTGTGGAGAGAGAGAGAGAGGGGGGGGGGGGGGGGCGGAGAAAGAGATATATGTGGATTAAGGTTGCAGGCCCGTATTTAGAAGATGGGACTTGGCGTTTCTGTAACAAGGGGTATCATTTACTTAGATAACATCAGTGCCAGTAAGCGCTTTGATCCGACGTGGTTGCTCCTCATTCGTGATGACAACCCTTCCTCATTGGATTTGGCTCCTGCTGTTTTTGCTCAGGCCCTTTCAACATAATTAGAACTTTATTTCACCATTATTTTTGGGTGAGGACTGCTCACTGCACTTTATGATCAAGGAATTCTTAGATGAATTCCTCTCTCGGTGTGGAACACTGTGATAATTCTGCAGGGGTGAGGTCCATGCACTGTGCTTTGTGACCAAAGATTCTTGAGAGAACCTTTCTCTTGGTGTGGGACACTGTGACAATTCTGCAGGGGTCAGTCTACTCACTGCGCTTTGTGACAAAACATTTTTAGAGAACCCTTTCTTTCTGTATAGAACATCTTGGCAAATTTGTAGGGGTGAGGTCCATTTACTGCACTTTGTTACCAAAGGTTTTTGTAAGAACCCTTTTGCTTTGTGTGGTACATTGCGGCAATTCTGCAGGGGTGAGGTCTGCTCACTGCGCTTTGGTTTGGACAGCAGCACACAGGGGGGAGGCACAGCTGCTGCTGAGGCAAGCGGTGGCACTGACAGCGTGAGCAGAGAAATGGTGGGTTAGGGCTGCGATTCAAGTCCAGAAAGCACCGGGCTCATTGGTTTGCATTGATTTTAGCAAGTATCTTGGATCGAGTCATTCTGCACACCTAAGGCGTTGCTGCTTACTTGAGGTGTGTGGTTGCGCAGGCCGCCCTGCATGCTGCTTTCCAGATATTTAGGATTGCTGCTGCCCTCATGCTGCTTTGCAGAGGTTTGTGATTGCCCAGGTCGTCCCTCATTTCTTGCCCTCAAGCACACCTGCAAGCAATGCTGCACCTTAATTTTGCAAATAAAGAGCACCTGCATCTCACACTGCCAGCACTTTTAGCATCTCACAAACAAAATCTCACAAACAAAGAGCACCTGCATCCAATCCCACACTGCTAGCAGTACTAGCACCTGAATCTCGCAAACAAAGATCACCTGCATCCAACAAACAACGAGGAGTGTGCATGCACGTGCTGCATGCATATGTGCAGCTTGCTGAATATCGCTGGAATCCTCATCAGGCCCTCAACGATGGTCCCTGTCCTGCCAGCCAATTGCAAACGTGTCAAATGCCAGATGCGAGATTGAATGTGCCGAATGCCAAATGCGCAGGTGGATATGCCATATTCCAAATGCGCAGATGGCTTGTTTTATGGTATGCTTGAGTTCTCCTGAGGCCCGAGGCTGTCATGTTCCCCGTCCTGCCAGCCAACTGCAACACTATGTCCTAAATGCAAATGTGCCGGTTTCAAATATGCTGCACACAAATACGCAGGTGGCCTGCTCTATATCACTGGAAAGATCGTCAGGCGCCCTGTGATGTTTCCTGCTTGGTTCAAGCCTCTGTGCCACATTTATCAATCTTCTTTGGGTTCGTATTTAACAAACCTGCACAATTGCAATCCAGGCACCAATGTTATATAATATCAGTGCCAGCCTATTGCAAACATGCCGCACACAAATACGCAGGTGGCCTGCTCTATATCACTGGAGAGCTAATCAGGCGTCCTTCAATGGTCCTTGCCATAACAGCCTCTTGCGATCGTGCCGCATGCAAACGTGCAGGTGGCCTGCTCTATATCACTGGAAAGCTCTTCAGGACTCCAGTGGTGGTCCCTGTCCTGCCAGCCCATTGCCCCAGATCAGGCCAAGCCCCCAAACAAGCAGCAGGAGCAGAGCGGCAGCAGCACCCAGGATGGGGGAGGCAGTTTGCCTGGTCAGGTCATGTGCCCGGAGGGGACACAGGTACTTGTCATTTCTTTTCTTCTTGTTCTTTCCCTCCTTTTCTCACCTCCTTGTCCACTCTGTGTGCATGTACTGGTCCACAATGCAGTGTGGTTGCAGGGGGTAATGCCACTGCTGTTGGTAGCGTGACAGATAAGCAGCCAGCGCGTGCACTGTGGTCTGCAATGCAGTGTGCTTGCAGGGGGCAATGCCACTGCTGTTGGTAGCGTGACTGATAAGCAGCCAGCGCATGCACTGTGGTCTGCCATGCATTGTGCTTGCAGGGGACAATGCCACTGCTGTTGGTAGCGTGGCTGATAAGCAGTGTGCGCTGCAGCAAGAAAGTGTTGCCTCTCTCAGAAGAGTCATGGTTGACATTGGCATTCACATGCTTACATGTGTACAAATGAATGGATTGTGGGAATGTGAAGAGGGCATACTTCCAGGAGCCTCTCACTTTCTGGCAGGCCAGTCTTCATCGGTCAGCGATCGATGCAGTGATTGCTTGGCTTCCAGACCAGACAGGTCTGGTTGTATTGCGCATTCAGGTTAATGCAGGGGCTGCTCCTGTTCATCCCTACTCCAGGCCGTTAAGTATTGATGGCATGCAAACATACGCTAAGTTTCATCCAAGTAGGATCTCATGCCTCCAATTCTCAATATTTTGACCAGCTCGCCTATTGCATGTTGGTTGAGTAGATGCAGCTTTGATGGAAGCATGCACTGTGAGTTCAGCGATTGGAAAGTCAGCAGACTCTCCTCCTGCTCAAGAGCATGTGTGTCTTTATTAGGGCGCTGGAGAGATGCAAGCAGGGTTTTGGGGTGCTTCAGGATGGTGCTGGGTGGGTTTCAGAATGCTGCCCTTGGTCTTTTCCATACTTTCTTTCAACTTAGTCCTTGGTCAAAGGGATTCTGAAGCCAGAGCTGTGCTAGAGGGGGCCAAGATAGATGTCCTGGGTCTTGAGCATAATTCACATTGGGGTTATCCCTTACTTGCAGGGCCCCAAAATTGGTTTCATATGCAGGATTGGATCATTGGAAGCAGGGAAGCACTACCCTTTTCCTCTCAATAAGATAGGAAGAAGCGCATTCATAGGCAGAGAAAGCTTTTTCACCCTGCCTCATCTGACTCTCAAGCATGACTTTCCTTGGCATTATCACTTTGTTACGGGGCCAGGTCCCCTTATTCTTGTGCTGGAGAAATTCCAGATCGCTACCCTTGTTCTCCAGCATGGCTTCTCTTGGCATGATCATTTTGTTGCAGGTCCCCTGATCCTTGTGCTGGAGCCACTCCAGATCGCTACCCCTGTTCTCCAGCATGGCTTCTCTTGGCATGATCACTTTGCTGCAGGGCCCCTGATTCTTGTGCTGGAGCCACTCCAGATCGCTACCCCTGTTCTCCAGCATGGCTTCTCTTGGCGTGATCACTTTGCTGCAGGGTCCCAGGGCAGTTGTAGTGCTGGAGCGGGTCCAGAGTGGGCTTCTGGGAGCCACGCTGTCTTCTTTTGGCATCACAGGGCTGTACATCACTTTTGTGTGAGTGTGTGTGTGGTAGAGGGTGGGACCCATGGAAGCACGGAGGCACAGGCTGGGTTTGACCTTGAGGTGTGCAAGATATTGGCTGTACATCACTCTTGTGTGAATGTTTGTGTGGTAGAGGGTGAAACCCATGGAAGCACGGAGGCGCAGGCTGGGTTTGACCTTGGGTGTGCAAGACATTGGCTGTGCATCATTCTTGTGTGAGTGTGTGTGTGGTAGAGGGTGAAACCCATGGAAGCAATGAGGCACAGGCTGGATTTGACTTTGAGGTGGGCAAGACATCAGGCCAAAATGGTGCTGAGCACAGTGCGCATTGTGCTTGCTCACGCACTTGCGCACACGCAATGCATACACACCCTCTACGCTTTTTCCCCGGTGTTACATTTTCGCTGTGTGAGATGCTTGGCTTCAGAGCATGGTTTTCTGCATTGCTTAAGGGCTGGAGGGCAAACTGTATCAGCAACAAGTGCTTCTTTCTAATTTTGGTGGCTGTCACCTGATCTTGGTACTGACTGGTCCTACCTGATCACAAATTGGTACTGCGACCTCAACTTGGTGACTTTGTCTTTATTACAGAACATTTATGTCATTTAAGGGTAACTTACTTCGTCTTGCATGTTTGGTGGTGGGCATCAACGGACCTCGCCAGCCCTAAAAGCCACTTCGGTAGCGTTAACGGTGTTCCGGTAGAAACTCGAACGGTGTAAGCCTTCGTAAAGTATCTCCTGCCTGGAGCAAAGCCAACTGATACCTCTCTTGAAGAACAAAAGTACTGAAAGCTTGCAGGGTCTTTGTCTTTTGAGCTCAGTACTATTGGCTGGAGCACTGTAATGCTTGCTGTCAGGGAAGTATCTGTGTCGTTCGAGCATAGTAGCACTCGCTGTCAAGGAAGTGTCCATGTCATGCAAGCACAGTATTATTAGACTTGAAGCATGTGGGGCCTGTTTCACTTGAATCAAGCCTTTTGTTCGAATGATGCCTCGTGTCCACCATGGATCACTTCATTGAATCAAGCCTTCTGTTTGAATGACGCCTTGTTTCCACCATGGATCACTTCATTGCGCAAGTCAAATAAAGAGGGCCGCACCATCTGCCTCTGCTTCTGTACATTACAACAACTGTTTGTTGCTCTCCTCAGCCATGTTCACTGCCTCCAGAAAGCGTTTGTTGTGTCAAGAGTTTGTTTGCCTGCATCAAGCATCCTTGCTGCGCAGTTCTGCAGCTTGCTTACGCATGCTTAAGCGTAATAAACATGGAATTGCCTTTGTGTTTGTGTGCATGAAACAGGTATGGTATTGCTCGCCTGCTGCGTCTCTCCACAAGTGACCTGAGGCTGAAGATTCCAACAGAAAACCTGCCAAGCACGCAGCGCTTGGTGACCCTGTGTCAGGTGTGGCAAATGAATTTGCTGTGTAGAAGGACGTTTTGCTTCATGCCTTTCCCATAAATGCGCATGCGACGAGTCATTCTGGAGTCTTTGTGTGCTTTTGTGGGTTAGTGGGTGTTTGCTCCTATCGCAGTGTCCTATACCTGTGCCATCGTGAGTGTCTGCTTCACTCTGGCTCCACTCGTTCTTGATTCCTATCTCCTCTTTTGCCACTTCGGGACTCGTCACTTCATTCACTTGATTACTCGGAATTTTTCATGGGTCACTCCCACACATTCTTTTTTCCCTCTCCTTGCCACGACAAAAAAAACAATGTCACTTCACTCATTTAGTAGCTCAAACTCTAATGTCTTACTCACTTTATCCCTCAACCACTCAATTTCACTCTAGAAGAATGAGACAGGAATGGTTCTCTTTTTTTCCTTCTCGCCCTTTGCCATTGCAGGACATCTACATCGCTCGAGCGCAAGGGGAGCTTGTTTTAGAGGAAGAACTATATGCTGCCCTCATAAGTGTATACCGCTCGCCTGCTGTACTGTATGAACTCACTAGGAAGCAAAAACAGAGCTGAGCATCAAGCTGCTACAATCTTTAAATGGAATGTCTGATCTACTTTGACCATAAGAGAATGCAATACTGGTGTTCCTGAACGTTCAATGGTGCACACTGACACTGGATTCGACTCCTGTCGAGTTTGTTGCTCATTGTTGGGGCACTAACATTTGTGGCAGGTTTCAGTCTGAGAAAATGATGCAGCCAGATTCTTGCTCCAATCTTCCATGATGAAATATTTATCTGGAATACTAACACACAAAACTTATGTTTGTGGATGATTCGGTGCAGAATATCAAATAAAGGTTTTGAATGCACTCCCACTCTGGCAGAGTATGTTGCAACGATAATCTGCTGCAAGTTAGTTGAGTCAGTTATGCAGTTGTGATTGTGATTTGTGTTTTACACAGCTGAGGCACACTGAAAAAGCCTCTGTTAGTGCCTCCAGTCTCTCTCGGATTTCTCACAATGGGATTTGACCTTTAGCCATGCGTTTTGGCTGCTCAGCCTGCTCAACTGTTCCAGCCACACAAAAAGTATCCATGAGATGGGAGATAAAACGAGAAGTCTCATTAGTTTGCTTCTGTAAGAATTTAAAAACATCCTCGTAAAAAGCGCCTGACTCGTCCAGAAATAGTCTGTGTAGATGGGAAGTCAAAGGATAAGTGCAAGGGTCCTTCAAAGAGAACACATAGGCTCACAGGAACAAAGAAACAGCATGTTGTTCATCTTGGAGTCCTCCTTGGTCCACCTACATGCAGAGCTCATTCATACTATCATAGTATGGTTGATATGATATCAACCATGTTAGGGCACTCCCCACACCCTATCCACTTCTACAACTTGTCAAAATTACTTTGAAAGTCAAAACCCCCTCTGGCATAATAGGCGATGAGGGGGCTGACACCTGCGCACGCGCTGCAGCCCTAACGGACACCACAGACATTGCATTTCCAGAGGCCAAGGACCCTTTCCACGATTTCTACTGGCTCTCATTGAAAACCTCACACGGACAAACTGATTGCCTGCACCGCTCCCACGCTTTCCCAATCCATTACCTCACCAACCTGGACGACAAACTTAAAGTACACATGCACAAAAAGCACAAGCTTGGCTCTGCTGAGCACTGGGACTGCCCTGCGTGCGCCGCTCTGTCAGATTCCCAAAAAGCGGAAGGGATCAACTTCTCTGGAGATTGTGAAATGATCCATATATTATCCATATGATATCCATGCATGTGGGATGGCATCCCAAATGGGCAGCTGCTGATATGTTACAAATGTATCCAGATCTACATGCCCATGTGCAAGCCTTTGACGAGGAAAGGCTGGAACACACAGTAGACCCCGGGGCCCTTGGACGATGAGGTAGACCTGGACAATCTTGTCAACCAAGGCTTTGAGGGAAATCCCCAGAGCCCTTCTGATTCTCCATGGCTCTCAACTACCGGCCATTCGCAAGAATGTCACCTTTGACTTCCAACCTACCAACCCCCAGACAGATATCATGCCAACATGGCAATGTGATAATATGATATTATCATTAGAAGTGTTGACCTCATGAAGGAAAGTCTCCAATCTGACACATCTGATGAGGTCGCCATGCCAGCACAAATGCCAGAGGTAACCACCTCTGAATGCGCTTGTATTTACAATGCCAATGGCAAGTGCGTTGGCATGCTCACTGTAGACAGACTCAAGACCCTACTCGAAGCCTTTGAAGCAGCCAGAAGGGCTGGCATCCATGCCACTATCCAGCCACTTGTTCAGGATTCAGCAACAGAAATCATGGGACTACTCTCACGTCAGAAGGCCCAACAAAAATATATCTCTGCCAAGAGCAGAAAGGTCTATAATTCTAACGCGCTGATCACACCTTCCCACATTCGATCAGCCCTACATAAATGGTGCATGGTCTCAACGGAGAGGTTCTCCAACCCTCTTGAGTTTGACGGTACCTTCGACACTTATTTCAGCACAAGTAACCGTGACCAAGTCTTTGGGGCACACACAGACGCCCTCTCTGTACACTACAATGGCTTCTCCTTCTGCCATCCCCCTCATGATGATGAAATTATGTTCAGACTCCTGCGTCACGCAGTACACTCCTCCCTCCAGACCACCGAGCCAGTTGCCACCTTCATGCTTCTGCCCCACTGGAGAGGCTTCAGTTGCAATGCCTACATCAGTTGGCTTAACCATTACCCAGATCTTGCAAAAGTGCTTGCCAGATTCCCTGCAGGAAACATCAAATTCCAGACACCCCAACACTGGTTCAATGTTATGCCTAACCCCACCCTACCTTCTTATCCTATGCAACTCATTGTTGTCTGGAATCGTAATGCTAGAGAAGCACTTGACAGTGCAAACAAAGACTGGTTCCAACTCCTTAACCAAGATATATCAAAAGCTCACTGGCTACCCCTGGATTGTCCTAACCCTGCCACGCCACTGAGCACCCACCAACACCTCGCATCAAACACTAGGAAAAAGAAATTTCAATCACTCCCCCCTGACACACATAACTGTTTACACAAGTGTCCTCAGGCTAGGGCAGCTTTCATACTTGCCAACTACAAAAAGATGTTCACACCTAAGATCAAAGACTGGAAAGATATCACCTACACTGATGGCAGTGTAATCAAATACAAAGACGATGACTCCCCAGTGGGGAGTCCCCACCACTTTCTGGTTGAGGTGTTTACAAACTGGGAAAGGACACTAGTCCACCCTTCCAACACTTGCAGCTGCACATAAAACCCAATGGCTGTGGACCTACAAATACCATCAATAGAGCAGAACTTGCAGGTTTTCTTGTGGCACTCCAACAAGGGCAAACTGACACTGCCTCTGATAGTGCATGCTGCCTTTCCCAGATTTCCAAACAAACTCTCAATCCGATGCGCATAAGGTGTCACCTACATGCAGAGCTCATTCGTGCTATATCAACCATATTAGAGCATTCCCCTCATCCTATTAATTTTTACAAGGTCAAAGCCCACTCTGGCATCATTGGAAACGAGGGGGCTGACGCCTGCGCACGGTCTGCAGCCCTCACGGCCACCACAGATATTGAACTCCCACATGCCCGGGACCCATTCCATAATTTTTACTGGCTCACATTGAAGACCTCACACGGACAAAATGATAGCCTGCATCGCCCCCACGCTTTCCCAACCCACTACCTCAACAACCTGACAGACAAACTTGAATTACACATGCATAAAAAGCACAAGCTAGGCTCTGCTGACATCTCTGGCTACTATTACAATAGCTGGCAGAGGCTCAACCATGCCATACAACCCACTTTCCCAATCACCACTGCCAGTATAGAAGTTCACAACCCAACCTGTCAAATTGCTAACAAGGGAATCAGCAACTCCTTCTGGTCTACTCCTAAGATTTCTCTTAAACAGCAGATAAATGTAGTCAAATACCGCACAGGGACAGTCTACACACAAAAGCATGCCACTAGATTCAATATGTCTTCCACCCATGGAAGATGCCCGCTGTGCGCCAGTGATGATGTGGACAGCATTAGTCATGTCGTCCTCAGATGTCCAAATCCAACTATGAGTGGTATGCACACCAACAGACACCATGTTGGCCTTGGCTTCTGTGTACAAGCCCTTAGTAAAGGCAGGTTTGGCTCATCCCTTATTAGTATGGACGCCTGCCGTAATGAGAGACTCCTGGATCAGGGCATACAAGTACCTGAAAACATCTCACCAGCTATTTCAGACTGGGTTTTCCCTAATGGTATTGGCTCCCCTGCCCGGCACCAAAGCCGCCCTGAGGCTATCTTTGTGCGCTCTATCCCAGGCAGACAAGCTCACTTTGATCCTTCCAAGATCCCTCCTCAAAAGAGACGTTCACCTTGTTGAACTAAAATTTGTCCAGACACCAATCCATTAATCACTTGAGAAACTGCAGCAGCTCAACATGCTCGTATACAACCAGACTGAAATCCCGCAGCTCAAGGAATCCACAATGGAATAACAAGTTGACTCTGCACATAAGTTGACTCTTCATTCGTGTGGCTGGCACCATTTACAATGAGTACATGATCAAACCTCTTGTCAATCTGAGGCTAACCAAACAAAAAGCTAAACCACTAGCATTCAAACATAGTTACCGTGCTATCCAAAAATTGACAACCATTATTGACACCAGACATGCTCTTCATTTTCAAGGGGCTTCTTGGGGGGAGTTTGCTGGGAGCGCAGCGGTGGAGAATAGGAGAAAGGAGCCCGGGCGTCCAGGAGCTTGGCGGACAACCCTCCAAATCCCCATTAGCTCTGTTTCTGCCTCTCACCTAGGCTAGTTGTTGTAAGGTGTAGGTTTGAGGGCCCTTTGGTGAGGCCCCTGCTAGCCTGCTAGTTAGGGAACCTTCCCTTAACGCACACAGCTTCAACTCTGCGTAGACTTTCCTTTCCTTTTCCTTCTTTTCCAATACCATTAGGGAAAAAACAGTCTGAAATACCTGGTGAGATGTTTTCAGGGACTTGTATGCCCTGATCTACGAGTCTCTCATTACGGCAGGCATCCATACCAATAAGGGGTGAGCCAACCTGCCTTTATTGATGGCTTCTACACAGAGGCTGAGGCCCTCGTGGTGCCTGTTGGTGTGCATACCACATAGTTGGATTTGAATATCTGAGGAAAACGTGATAAATGCTGTACATGGATGATAAGGCAAGTGGAAGGTGGTGCCTGTGGTCTGGGGGCCGGGCAAGGCGTGCACTTAATGTGTTGGCACTAGTGCTCTAAGGGCTGTTCCACAGGCTTCTGCGTGGTCAGCAGTTGCTAGCAGCTAGTTAAGCTAGTCTGCCAGAATGCAGACTTTAGTTGTTCTCAGCAGACAGCTGCTGGGCATGGCTTTCCTTGGTTGGAAGGCTGACAGTGCTGACTCTGCTTGCTGTTGAAGGTCTGGAACTCCAGTCTTTCAGTTATCATCCTGCTTTCTTTTCTTGTTGCTGGACCTGTCTTCTTTCTCTGCCTGCCGTGCTTCTCTCAGTATGAACTTCGTGGTGGGTGGGTCATACGGTCTGTGCACCAATGTGGCCCCCTTTCCTGAATCGATGTAGGGAGTGTTTCACTACCTACGTAGTTTTTCTTTTCTTTTCTTGCTGTCCATATCATCACACAGTGGGCATCTTCCATCGGTGGAAGACCTATTGAATCTAATGGCATGCTTTTGTGTGTAGACTGTACCTTTGCGGTATTTGATTGCATTTACCTGCTGCACGGAACCAATAAAACTGTAATTGTTCATGACCACATTCTCGCAGCACAGACCAGTTAGGAGTGGTCTGCTGCACCCCAAGGATATGTTTCGGTAAGCACAGGTGCACAGTAAGCAGTGGTAAATACATTTCAACTCCTTTCATAAATCTAGTGCCCCAGATTTGCCATGCATACATGCTAGCAAGGAGAGCATATGCTCTAGTTAGCCAGAGCATGGTATGCGGCCTATCCATCAGATGGAACTCAGATGCAAATTGCCTGATCCATCTACGTCCAGCTACAAAAGGGGCGCACATATGTTCAGCAAAAAAATCTACACACACCAAGCGAGCTCCACCTAGAGTAAAAACTGGCACGTTATCGCCCCTTGAATTGAAGTGCACGATCTCAGACCATGCAACATTTGACACCAATCTTTTCCACTGAGCATGCACATGCAGCCTACTCAGCATCAGTTGGAGCTGCTGAGGTTGATTACTTGCACTTTGTGGGCGACTTGCTACTGCGTGTGACAGCACCTTGCACATTCTCTGCCAAACAATCCACGTCATTGAATGTACAGGGAAAACAACAAAAGGAGAAAGCGGGCAGCCTTGCTTATCTCCAAGATGAGGGTGCACGCGGGCTTGCTTACAGCCATCAACCAAAATGTACCCATCATTAGCATAAATGCTAGCATTTATGCTTTTGGTGGTAGCCAGCAGGCAAGTGGGCATACAAATGCGCTGAAGGT
This sequence comes from Dunaliella primolecta, assembly GCA_914767535.2. Classification (NCBI taxonomy): domain Eukaryota; kingdom Viridiplantae; phylum Chlorophyta; class Chlorophyceae; order Chlamydomonadales; family Dunaliellaceae; genus Dunaliella; species Dunaliella primolecta. Next base: position 2,982,561 of record OU611760.1, on the reverse strand, counting down.
GAGTCCAAAGTGCTTCCCTAGGAATTGTATCATATGCTTGCTTGAAATCAATAAATGCTGCATGCAGTCTAGGAGATGCATCTGGGCGCTTGACTTGAGCAGCATGCTGCGAGTGCTGCAAAATAGATATGGGCTGCAGAGTGTTACGGCCAGGATAGAAACCAAACTGAGTGTCTGGAATTTTGTTTTTTTCTTGGCACCACCCAGTGACCACCTCCCTGAGAACGTTAGCATACAGCCTGTACAAGGTGCCACTGACTGCAAGCACGCGTAGTTCCTTGGGTCCAGCACAGAGCCCTTCTTGTACAGGAGAGTGATTTTAGACACTTTCCAGCATGCAGGGATTTCAGTTTTCTCCATCATGGCAGCAAAAAAAACGTGCAATATAAGGTACCAGAACATGTTTCTTATCTGTGCCCCTACTACTCACTGCTGGTACATTTCTAAGCAGCCCCTTAACCCAATGTGCACGAGGACCCACCTTCATTCAGGACTCAAACAGGTTATTGAAATTTGTTAGAGCATTCCCTGCACCCTGTACATTCCTATTAGTAGCAGAGGCTTTTTCAGTGTGCCCTTGTTGGAGTGCTACAAGAATGCCTGCCAGTTCAACTCTGTGGGATGGTTGAGTAGTGTCTCTGCTCGGCCTAGAGAATGATGGAGAGTCATCGTTGTGTTGAATGACACTGTCATCCGTGTAGGTGATTTCTCTCCATTTATTGATTTTAGGCGTAAATGTCTCTTTGTAAATGGCAGGATGGAAGGCTGCCCTTGCCTGGGGGCACCTGTGTGAGCAGGTATGGGTGTCATGGGGAAGGGATTGAAAGCATCTTATCAGCCAGAGTCTTGGGCTGCAGGCCAAGCCCTTGTAACCTTAGAAGGTCTAGGCTACCCCTCAGAAACGACACAATCAAACAACAATGCAAGCTTGGCTGTGGGGGAATACATCCAGGAAAAATGTCTCACACTCGAACCAGACTCCATCGCCATGCCAGCAGGAGCTTGACCAATATCACCAACACCCACATGCCATCCCATTCAGCATTTTAAGCAAAGGGAAATTGAGAGGTAACTGGTCAAGCTGCTTACAAGAGGACAAGGTCACCACTGTTTACAGGTGCCCGATAACCCACACCCAAATCCATATCAAAGGCTACCAGTTTGCTCATAGTTGGTGGGGGTCACCGTCGGCGCCAGAAATGACTGTTGGGCTTTTACTCCACGCACGCTGGTTGGCGTGCAGTGTACAGGCTTTCTTGTTTTCATGTTGTGCGCCTGAGGGTTTTTGTGCAAAAACTCTGTATGGTGCTTTCATGATAATACTGAGGAGTTAAGAGTTTAATCAGGTGTCGCAAACGCGTGCACACACCTACACACTTACTCACCCACCCACACTTCTAAGGCAAAAACATATGGCACGCAATGAAGTGACTCATTCATTCAATCAGACTAAACGGAAACAACAACATTCAATCATGTGTCATGCGACCCATTGCCCACTGGCATGGCATTATGAGCTTGAAATAGCAAATAGCAAAGGCTACCCAGAGATACCAGAGTACAAACCGTATACAGAATTCTGTACAAGTGTGTTTGTGTAGGCTATCTAATAATCCATGCTTTCCACTTATGCTGTGGAAGGAGGTATACACCGTGATTAACAAAGAAGGCAGAGTCATACCTGGTCAGAGAGCATTGATGGCTACAATTTCTTGCTTGAAAAACAGTGAGTGTGAAAAAGAAAAGGAAAAAACTATGTAAACCAGGTGCGGCTGCGTGCATTAAGGAAAGGTCTTCTGATTAGTAAGCTAGCACCCTACCAGAAATTCTTCAATGCCTGGTATATTAAAATTTCTATGCACTTGTAAGTTGCTTCACGACCACATCTAACAGCACAGCTTGCATGTGTGTGCTTCAACAAAGAAACCCCAAAGCAATAAAACTCTTGACATTCACATCATAAATTGTTTTATAAGCAGCGATGTTTCTTCTTTGCTGGCAGCATCCTCGGGTAGCAAATCACAACCACTCAATTCATCTCTCACAAGACATTTTGTGACCTTGAGCTGGTGTTAATCTGAAGCCTGTCCATCTTCCTCGAGTACCCCTACAAGGCTGCTGCGGCTGTTCATGGAAGGGATGGAGCGCTGGAAGTGGCGGCCCGGTAAACTGACCTGCAGGTATGGGTGTGTTCATGGTAATAGGAATGCTTGCACACTGTCAAGACAAATGTGTGCCTGTGTGTCTGTGTGTGTTATGCACTTTTTCAGATGTATTGTGCAACAAAACCCACTAAGATCAAATGAAACCTCTTGCTTGTCCACAAAACGTAAAAAAGACACACATATGTATAAATACATATATCAGCACATATGAGAAAATATATGAGCAGGGAAAAAAAACTGGTGCATGAATAAGACCTTGCACACAATGAGTGCGACTCCCTGTTGTACTCACCCACTGAAGCAATGAGGCCCCTGCAGCATGCTCGCATAGAACACAAGCAAATACACAAGAAACAAGCATAACCCTGATGGTGAGCCCTTTCATAGACTCTCTCCAGGACCATGCGTCCACACCCACACCCACACCCACACCCACACATACACATGTGCAAGACTCGCCAGCAAAGAGCATTGTTCCTCACGGCATTGGCTGCAACCAGGCGTCACAGCATTGTGCGCTCAATTGCAGATGAACATAAATGAGCTAAGAAAGTATTGTTGGCGCATGAATAATGCCTCGCATCAAACGAGCCAGACTCCCAATCAGGTTGGTGCCAAGACAAGCTCCCTTTGTATTTTCCACACCTTCAGCAGCATGATGAGCCCACTCAGCACAACACACACCTCCCTGAGACCACTGCTTCCACCTGCCCCAGTGCCCTGCGGCTAGACAGCGCTGCCAGAATCACGCAACACACATACAAGCACGCACGCGGCCCTCTTCCTTCCCTCTGTCGCTCCCACCTGCCGCAGCATCGTGCGCCCTCTCAGCACTGCCAGCATCACGCAACACACATACAAACACGCACACAGCTCTCTTTGTTCCCTCTACTCCCACCTGCCGCAGCATCGTGCGCCCACTCAGCGCTGCTACCACTGCAGGCGAACGCCGGGGCTTCTCAATGTCGTCGCCAGGTGCATACGAGTGAGGCATCGCCGCGTCCCTCTTCCGCGTGCTGGTACTTGAGCGCTTGAGTGTCCTGCCCTCCTGGCCCGTGGCTTGAGCATGCCCTCCTGCCCTCCTCCCCTCCTCATCAACTCCTAGCTCCCCTGTTTCTCTTCTGCTGCGGCTGTTGCCTCCCACCTCACCCACCCCTTCCCCTGTTTGTCGTCTGCTGCAAGTAAAGCGTCCCCCTAGGCCCTCCCAATCCCCCGTCTCTCGCCTGCTGCGGCTACCTTGTCGAACAAGCCCCTCCCCGTTCCCTGTCTCTCGCCTGCTGCGGATACCCTGCTGGACGAGGCCATCCCCATTCCCTGTCTCTCGCCTGCTGCGGCCACCTTGCTGGACATCTCCTTCATCCCACCCACCAAACACCCCACTCCGGCTTCCAACCAGACCCGTGCGATCAACCTCACCTTGGCCGTCCCCTGTGAACCTGCGGCTAGTGCGCAACCCGTCACCATCACCATTGCCTGTGATTCTACGGCTGGGATAGCTGGCGCTGATCCCTTCATCCCTACCATCTTCAGTGAACCGGCGGCTGCCGTTAGCACGCGTCCCTTCCCCATCGCCGGTAGTGCGACGGTTCCTGCTTGCACTTGTGGTGCCGGCTTGCCGGTCAGGGCTGAGCTCATCATTGTCCATGCCTGCAGCCCTGCCCTCGCTGTCCTTAAAAGGAGAGGGTCTGCTATAGCAATCGCCCTCCCACCTGCGTGCATGCCAATATGAGCAATCTGTCTCTGTCTGTCTGTCTGTCTGTCTGTCTGTCTGTCTGTCTGTCTGTCTGTCTGTCAAAAAAACAAACATTCTGGCCTTGCATGCATGTGTATGTGCACATGCATGTGTGTGTATGCGCGTGTGTGCATGCTGCATGTGTGCGTGTATGTGCGCGTACATCCGTACCACAATCTGTACTATTTGTGTGCATGCGTGTGCGTGTGTGTGCGTGTGTGTCAGAGGCTTAATCTTCAAGATGGCAGGGCTGTCTAACCTAAGCTCAAGAGTTTAATCAGAGCGTAAGTGCAAGAGTGCACAGCACTGCACAGCTCAGCATTTCTCGTTCACCCGGAACTGCATGTCTTTCACCAACATAGCTCAACAATTCCACCTATACCTGGTCAGGGGAACTGCCCATTGTGCACACCAGGCCTAGCTGCATGCAGTCTTTTTCTTTCCTTCTCTGTTCACAACCTTTTCTTTCCTTCCCTGTTCACCTTCTCAAAACCTGGAATCGCTGGGCGACAAGCAAATGCTGTGCTATATTGCAAGCGGGTGTTGTGGTATATTCTTCTCCTGTACCTGGAATTGCTGGGCGACAAGCGCGTCTCACGCTGACTCCTGAAGAGGGCCCCACCAGCCCTCTGCTGCCATTCGCTGCTCCCAAGAGGTCCGCCTGTGTGTAAACAGCGTGAACAGCCAACATGGAAGCACGATGAATCAACAGCTTTGTGCGAGCACTCTGCGTATGTTTGCATGTCCATCGCTGCTCCCTACAAATCCACCTGCACAGATGGTATTTTGATCTTTTTTTTGCTTGCACACTCAGCATGTACAGCCAACGCGGCAGGAAATTGAGCAATTGAATAACAGGTTTGCACAAGCACTCAGCATACCTTTTTATGCAGCTGAGATGCTGCCTCCTCCATCTAAAAAGCAAGTACAATGCCACAAAAGCATAGTGATGGAGCGCTAGACAATCTGTGCGTGGATCTATAAATTGAGCATGTGAACTCGGCCTTCAAGTATTAGATGGCTCAGGTGAAACAAAGTGTGCTCAGGCTCAAAGCATTGGCAAATCCTTGCTTAGAGCTTGAAAATGGCAGAGGATGCTCCCAACCCTCGGAGAGGGCTTCTGAACAAACAACAGCCAATGTGAAAGGGAGGTGCCAAGAGTGTGGCAACAGCTAGCTCACCACTGCAAGAGTAGCTACGCTGGGGGGGACTCCTGCGAACTGAGCTGGTGGGCCCAGCTTCTCTTCCCTCTCCACCTGCGTAAATTCAAGTGTGGTTGGACCTACTGTGTGTGCATATGTGTGTGAGTGTGTGCTTTCATGACTTGCTTTCATGTCCCTGTAGGCATAGGGAAAAAAGAAAGAAAGAAGCAACAAAACAAAGCGTGCGCTTGTAGAGGCACACATCTGGCTTGCCTCGCAGCACACGCTCTTCAGGCTTGCGCATGCGCGCGCGCACACACAAACATACATACATACAGAAAAAATAAAACACTTTCCTGATGCTTTTGCAGTCCTGAACCCCTCCAAACGTTCTGTTTAGACCCGTCCTGTTTTATTTTTTGCCATGAAAGACAAAAACAAGTAATATTTTTGCAAACACCCTCAAAATACACACACGCACCTGCCCCTCCAGGTTTCCAGCATTGGTTCACCCTCACACCAACAAGTTAAGTGTTTTCTTTGCTCATGATCACACCCTTACCAACCCACGCTCGCACCTGCACCTCCTTCCTGCTCATCCTCAATCAAGGCTTCCAGCATGGGAGCCCCGTTGCGCCCGTTGCCAAAGGCCTGCAGCCGCCCAAAGCCAGGAGCGCCTACCCCAAGTTCTCCAGGGCTAAAGCTACCAGCCTCATGGTCACCTGCGCAAGAGCGTGTTTCTGTGTGCTTCTGTGTGCTTCTGTGTGTGTGTGTGTGTGTGTGTGTGTGTGTGTGTGTGTGTGTGTGTGTGTGCGTGTGTGTGTGTGCAGGCGCGCGCGCACGCGCACGCATACCCTCGCATGTGTGCACAACGCTTGATATGTATCTTCACAGAAGTGCATGTGACATCATGCTCTTGCACAGAGGAGGGAATGCAGGTGCAACAGGCATTCCTTCGTGTGAATGCACAGATGTTTTGTGCTGCATCCCTCTATGAAAGATGGTGTTCACAAATGCATGCAGCACCAAAAAGAAATCAATGCTGCATGGGATTGCTGTATACCACAGGGCGTACGGTATGCCCCATGAAAGACATGTTCTACATCATATTATATATTTTGGGCGCCTGCCTGTTGGTATGTTCCGCAAGGCTGAGCAGCTGAGCCACCTGCTGCATTTGTACCCCCACTTTGTGCATACTTCCTGCTGCATACTGCCACTTTGTGCATACTGCCACTCTGTGCATTCTGCCTGCTCCTGAGTATCCCTGCTTGTGGCATAATGCCACTTGAGCATACCACCTGCTGCATCGGTATCCCTGCTCGTGCAAACTGCCGCTTTGTGCATACTGACTGCTGCATCAGTTTCCCCACTTGTGCATACCGCCACTGCTCATGCACAGAATGCACACATCCTATTGCAGCCCTGCGCACGCATGCACTCGCTTTTTCAAAGGGATCCCCCCCTGTCACTTTCGTGAAGAATGTAAGGTTGCCCCTGGGGTACTCCAGCAGGTTTTGGTGTAGGTGTAGGTGCAACATAAGATGTTTGCACCTGCAGCACCGCGTCGCTACCACGCTGTGGTGTGATAGCCCTATTTACCCCAGCGCCACCATTTGTTGATGCAAAAGCTCGTCTACCCTCAGTGCAGACATGTTGAGTACGATTCTTGCGACACACCAACTACTGCCACAATTTATGGTGACCTTGCATGAGGACACCAGCTTGTGGTGTGGTAGCTTGCCTTCCCTGAGCGCAACTATGATGCGTGCCCCTTCATTCCCAGTTAAACAGCTATCACCACATTACATGATGCTCTTGGCAGGAAGAAAGCCTGGTCATAGCCTCACTCACGTTTCCATGAGCGGGACCGGGGGTCTTGCACTCCGCTGCCTTGTCTGTGGAGGGAGGCCTCGATGTTGGTGTTGGGTGCCCTCTGCATCGAGGCCTGCAAGCAGTCAAATACAATTGCATTTGCCAAGTGCAGTTGCATCAATGCCCACACGCAGCCAAGCGAAGAGCAACGGGAAAAGCCAGTAAAATTGCATGTAAGCATAATGCTTCCCAGTCACCCCAACACTGTTGGCAACAGACATTGTTTAAATCCCTTGACGCCTGATGCTTCCTGCTTACCCCAGCAGACAATATGCGAACCCCTAGACACACGCATTCAACCAAAAAAACCTCACGATTGCCCTCTTCCAAAAGTGATGCTGGGGGCAGGATGTGGAGGAGGGATGCCCTGTTGTTCCTGCAGCCCTTAGTGCAGCTATTAACACTGCACAACCAAGGCTTCCCAAGAGACCAGTCCTTAGCCTAAACCAGACTTCTTGCTTCCTCCAATTACCAACATGCCCAGTCAAACATGTTAGCTCCAGGGGCATAAGGGCACAATCTGTGCCCTGTTCTGCCCTGCCCTGCCCTGCCCTGATCTGTTCGTTCTCTCCTACTCTTCTCTCCAATGTCTTCTTCTTCTTCCTCTGTCTGTCAAGTTTAAAGGTGAACTCCTAGTGCCACCTACCTGCAGGACAAATGCAAACAACCCCAAGGGCACTGGAGTCGCATCTTGTCAACTAAAACTCACTCACACGTATAGACACATATGCAATCCTGCATGCACGACACAGGCGCACTGACACACTTACACGTGACCATCAAGCCCAGCTGCAAAAGTATCCCCACATTCACTGAACAGTCTTTGTATGCACAGCCGCAGCGAGTGCATTTTGAACCAAGGAATCTTTGAGGGCGCATGCACCCATGCCAACACTTGCACGCGCACACATACAAAAACACACGCACACACCTGCATGCCTTTACCATCCCCTGAAGCACCCGCAGGTCCTCACGCAGCTCAAACACACACACAACAAACATATACACACACGTACACACCTGCATGCCCTTCACCGTCTCCTGCAGCTCCCCTGATTCCTCACGCAGCTCTCTCTCACACACACACACACCTGCATGCCCTTCACCATCTTCAGCTCCTGCAGGTCCTCGTGCAGCTCAGGCACATACACATACCTGCATGCCCTTCACCTACTCCTTCAGCTCCTGCAGTTCCTCGTGCAGCTCAGGCACACACACACACACCTGCATGCCCTTCACCATCTCCTTCAGCTCCCGCAAGTCCTCATGCAGCTCAGAAACGTCTATCTCAGCTCTAGGATGGCGTGACCCTTCAGACGGCTGGTACGACATCGAGTTGGCTGCGCTCTTGTTGTACTGTACGCACGCATGCATTGCAAGGTATTTGCAGGCAGCAGCATGATCAGGATGGAGCCCAAGCATGGCTGATACAGGCACAAAAGCATAAGTGCATGCGCAACAGCAATCATGGGAGATCTACTTGCAAATAGGACATGCACAAAGGCAAAGTATGTGCAGGCAGCAGCATGAGCAGAAAGCAGCCCCAAGCAGGGTGGTGCATGCACAGAAGCAACATTGGTGCAGGCACAACTGCAACCATGATCCACTTGGAAATAGGACATGCACATGATTATAAGGCAAGGAATGAATAATGCGATGCGGCCAGCCCCAATGGCCCAGAAATGGAGTGCAAGGTTCTCACACCATTCAAGATGTCAAAAACTGCTTTGAGCTGGTTGGAACTGGTGCTGGCTTCAAACTTCGGGATCAGTCCTTGTCTGTTATTATTGGCCTTCCTTTGATCAATGACCGTTCATTTCTGCTCAGCTGCCTCTCGACTGCCTTTCTGCCTGGGAGATGTGACAATAACAGAAAAGCCCAAGCACCTGAAAGGAAGCAGCACAACCTCCTATGCACAACCCTACAGCCATTAAAGGGTGATCTCTGTTGCAAAGCACACACAGGCTGGATTACATCAGGTTGCCTCAGACCAACTGCTCCTTCAAATTGAACAGGAAGACCTCATCCTCACACCTGCTTAGCAATCATGCTTGCCTCCCTCACAACATCTGAAAGCCCCATGCGCCCGCTGGGTGACGGTGTGGGACCAGCGCTGGCGCTGGGGGCGTAGCTGGTGGGAGCAAAGCTGGTAGTTGTGGTGCCCATTGCTGTATGGGGGTTGCCCAGGATACCCTGCTTGCTCAGCGACATCAGCGCATTGCGTACCTCACTCCGCACCATCAGCCGCATCTGTGCATGTATGCGCACGTGTGTGTATATGTGTGTGTGTGCGTATGTGTGTGTACGTGTGCGTGTGTGTATGTATGTGTGTGTATACGTGTGTGTGTGCGCGCACGTGCGCATGCACACACACATAGCATGTCATACGACTTGCTCAGATTTACAGGGTGCTAAACCTAACCTTCAGTCAATTTGCCCAAATTGCAACGCAATATCGTTAGCCAAAGAAGGCATGGTCGCATCAGCCAAGGTCGCAATTACTATCTGGGTTGCTTGGAAGCACACAGTGTTTGCAGGAAACACAGTGTCTGGATTGCTTGGAAGAACATTGCGTCTAGGTTGCTTCAAAGTGTGTGTCAGCTGAGAGGACCTGCTGCTCCAATGCTAGCATACGACGTTTTGCACGGTATTGCACATTGGGTTGGTGACACGCATGCGCATGAGCCTCGCACGCCTTTGGTCTACCTGCCACAGCTGACCCTCCTGATCTGCCTGTGCTTTGCAGGTCTCCAGCTCACGTGCCACAACACTGGCCTCCTGATGACCACACGCAACCAGTTCACCTGCCACAGTTGGTTCTCCTGGTCTGCTTGTGCTTTGGATGCCCCGAGGTGGTCACCTAGTACAGGCGTGAGCTGGTGCAGGAAAGGGCCCAGGGTCTTGTCCTACATGGCAGGGAGAGGACAACACAGCTTTGACCTTTGGTGAAGAGGTGCAGGTTCGGGAAGAAACGTGGCCTTGGCAGATAGGAGATGGGGCGCAGGCGTATGGCCATGCGCGTGTTGGCAAAGAGCCCATGGAGTCCGGTACCTAACAGTGCAAGGGGCAGCATTCATTTGCAAGCCCGTCTATATTAATGATCCATTCAGAACATCGATCCTAGTGCCTAACAGCGCAAGGGGCAGCAAGCCCATCTATACTAATGACCCATTCAGAGAATCAATTCTGGTGCCTAACAGCGCACGCAGAAACAGAAAAGAAAAGTACGGAGGCAGTGGAAATGCACACACACTGCACATCAAATGAAGAAAAGAGCGCAAAAGGAAAAAGAGCCTTGGCTGGCAGGAGCGGGTGCAGTTATTGAATTGTACACAAGCGTGCACGAAAAGCGCTGAGGGCCGCATCCTACATGGAAAGAGGACAGATTGAAGGCCAGCAGGGCGCACTGCAAGAGTGGCAGTGCGCAACCATGAATTCTCAAGGGATATTCATCAAATGGCTTGAAATCGGGATGGGGTAGAAAAGCTTAGCATGGCCCCAGAGCAAGGATGACATGGCCAAACAGAGGAACGAGGAGTATAAAGCGATCAGATGCAGCACACAGAAGTGCACCATCTCTTACAAAGGTTGAAAAGAAGTATAAGGAAGGGCAATTGAGTAGCACGCTTTTCACTTCACATGCAAATGAATCGGCAAAGCTTGCTATTCAGAAAGTTTTGCCTCATGGCGAGATGCCTACTTATCCCAAGAACCCAAGTGAAGCTGTAAGTTCAGGATTTACATCAACATTTCAAAAACTGTCACGAGGTTGTGTGGACGAGACAATCCAACAAAGGAGGTCTCAATATGCAGCTTTCATGTACGTTAGCATGGATGACTTTTGATTGAAGGTATGCCTCAAAGCACAACCTTCAAGATAGCATGGTTGACTTGCAAGCTTGCTGGTTTTTCCAAATCTGTGTGCCCCACATTAAGCTCAAGTGTAGCCTCCCCAAACATCCCTCCCACCTGTATGAGCTGTGTTGCCTCTGGGGACAATAGGGACTGCAGGTCGGCAATGAGCCGAGCCTTCAAGCGCAACACCTGGTAGCCACAGGAAAAGGAAAGCTTGGCACCAAAAGCTGTTGCAATTATGAGCACAAGCAGGCTGGACACCAAAAGCCAGGGCAGTTATGAGCACAAGCAGGCTGGACACCAAAAGCCAGGGCAGTTATGAGCACAGGCAGGCTTGGCATTAAAAGCCAGTGCAATTATGAGCACAGGCAAGCTTGGCATTTTAACAAGCCAGAGCAGTTATGAGCACAGGCAAGCTTAGCATTTTAACAGGCCAGTGCGGTTATGAGCACAGCTGCACGTTAGAAGCCTAGAGGCACGTGCACGTAATGCGCATGTGATGAGCACAGCTGCATGTGATGAGTGCAGCTGCATGTGGTGGATGAGTCTGGAAGAACCCCAATTTGAGCCCGCTACAGAGGAACCTGCTCCTGCAGCAATGCACCAAGCTCAGACATTAATATCATGCTGGACACAACACATTACGTTGCACCACACCCATGCACCACACCTCTGGTCATGTCTCGCATGTATCCATGCACACGCCAACCATCACGCCTCTGATCATACCATGCAAGTATCATGAACCTCACCACCAACCATACCATACTTACATCATGCACCACACCACTGATGACACCATGCTCATATCATGCTTACATCATGCACCATACCACTGATGATACCATGTACACATCATGCACCATACCACTGATGACACCATGCTCATATCATGCTTACATCATGCACCATACCACTGATGATACCATGTACACATCATGCACCAATTCTTTGGTCATGTCATGCCCAGACACGACACACCATGCACACACATCATGCACCAATTCTTTGGTCATGTCATGCCCAGACACGACACACCATGCACACACATCATGCACCAATTCTTTGGTCATGTCATGCCCAGACAAGACACACCATGCACACACATCATGCACCAATTCTTTGGTCACGTCATGCCCAGAAACAATGCACCATGCAGCACACCTCTGACGCCTCGGCACCTTGACGGCAGGAACAGGAGCGGTGCCATTTGAGGCGCCACCAAGGGCCGTGGCAGCCATGCACAACGGCTGATCAACAGATCGAGGTGCGCACCCACCTCTGCTTCCTCAGCACCTCGGATGCGGGTGTAGGTGTTGTTCATGATGGCCACCAGCAGAGCGAGCAGCACGGCCGATCAAAAGATTGAGGCGCGCACCCACCTCTGCTTCCTCAGCATCTCGAATGCGGGTGTAGGTGTCGTTCATGATGGCCACCAGCAGAGCGAGCAGCACGGCCGATCAAAAGATTGAGGCGCGCACCCACCTCTGCTTCTTCAGCATCTCAGATGCGGGTGTAGGTGTCGTTCATGAAGGCCACCAGCAGAGTGAGCAAAACAGCCGATCAGAAGATTGAGGCGCGCACCCACCTCTGCTTCCTCAGCATCTCGGATGCGGGTGTAGGTGTCGTTCATGATGGCCACCAGCAGAGTGAGCAGCACCACGCTCATGAAGAACCCGTACACGCACCAGAGGAAGGCTGCAAGCTCTGGCACGAGCCTACAATGGGAAGTTATGCAGGTGAGCAAGGGTTAAGGGATAAGACATCAAAGACAACTGTGATTCCTCCACAAATGGATGTTGCAAGCTGCTGAATGGACACATGAGGAACGGAGGGATGTTGAAAGTCCTGGCACATGCTCGCAGTGGGTGGTGGTGAAGAAGGGCAAGGGCGGATGGATGAGCGCATGCAGGTGCATACAAGAAGCAAGGGGTGCTGCTCCACAGATCCAAGTGCATGCAGCACAGACAAAGCAATCCTCAAAAGAGCACCCCCGTGACCCCTTCCCTCATTAACACCTGATCTTCCTGCACGCCACACAAGGCGCAGCTCACCTGCGGAACAACAGCCCATGTGTTTTCCGCTACAGACCTGACACCTCATTCTAGTGCATGATCCCTGCTGTCCCATGCACCACAGGATTTCTGCAACCCCCATGCACCACAGGATTCCTGCACCCCCATGCACCACAGGACGTTTGCACTCTCATGCACCCCACACGATTCCTGCAATCCCGTGCATGATTTGATGCTTCCCCTCAACTTCTGCCCTCCCATGCACTACGCGGCGTATCCACACGACTTCTGCACTCCTATGCGCTGTTTGATGCATCCCCTTCACAAATTCTGCACTCCCATGCAATGTATGATGCATCCACACGGTTTCTGGCCCCCTATGCACCACAGGAATTCTGTACTTTGTGCACTAAATAATGCATCACAAGGGCGCCAATCTCATGCACTACATGATGCATGACATGGGCGCCACTCTCATGCACTGTACGGAGCATCACAAGGGCGCCAAAGAAGGTTCCAGTGCTCCGATATTGTTACTGAGGTACAGGTACCGCTTGTGTTCGATGAGGTCACCACAATGCCCAGCGGATCCATCAGCAACCGGCCATTGGTTCTCATCTGGCAAAGCCCCTGATAGAAGTCATGCTGCAAAAGCCTTTTTGACATTCACCCTAACAAATCGCTCCTGCACCCTTACAAAAGCCACGCCCGCAAATGTGAATCTTGCTAAATACACCCTCGCAGGGATAACTTTAACATAAGCAATTACCAAAGCAACTATTTGCCCTCCTCTTACAGCGCAACGAGCACAAAGGGCGAGGATGAGTTTCCCACCATCCTGGTGGACAAATGAAATGCGGCGGGCTCTCACTGGAATTGCCCTCAGAGCATTTCAACAATGGACCTTTTGTGTAATGCCCTTGCATAACTCCTTCTCTTGCAACCGTCACTCTTGCAAAGTGGCCCTGGAAAAAGTGACTCTTGAGCTAACTCACTCACCATTGGCCCTCATCTTGCAGCACGTCCAACACAAAGGACGAGGAGAAGTCGCCCACCATGGTCGTGAACAGGTACACTGCGGTGGGCTGGCTCTCGTCGGAGTCACCACCCAGCTGCATGTTGAAGGCTATGGCAAAGCCGCCGTACAAGATGCCCAGCAAGATGAAAAAGAAGCGCACGTCCTAAGCAGGGAGGAAAGCATTGAACAGGCAAGGCATTGGAGAAGCATGCATGGAGGTGATGGTGTTGAGGGTTGGGGGTGCATAAGCAGCAGAGAACCACAGAGGTGCGCGACCTCTTGGAAAGCTTAGCAATAGGTGCCCTGTGAGAACAACCTCTTTTTCCTCAGCACTGCAATTGTGCATGCACACAGCAGGATCTGGCATTATTTTGGATGCGCATCCTGGGCGTGTAGACAACTGGGGAGCAGATGCAGAGGGGCAGGAACTTTGTGCTCAAAGGTCAGCACCTGCAGTCCATTGCTATTCAACAAATCCAAGAGACACCATCCGATCAATATTATGAAGTATGATCATGAATAGTTGATCTGATGGGGAAGCAGTCAACGCCAGCTTTCAAACTCAGATTCAGACACGATTCCTGATGGATCAGACACTGAACCCCTCATGAGGCAGCAGCTGACACCACTGTCCTCACTCAGACCCTCTATCATACACCCACCTTTACAGTCTCAATCACGGTCCTGACCAAGCTGCCCATGCGTTCAGCAATGGCAGAGAAAAACAGGAGCCGCTGCGTACAACAGTGGCATGTGCACAGGGCAGGGTAAGAGGGAGGCACATGGGTGTTAGAGGAAGAGGTGTCATGCTGGCTTGTGGATAAAACGAGGACATGTGACAACAATCACAAGCACATATAAGGGAACACACCCACCTTCTTGTAAGTAAGATAGCACCACCGCTGCTTCCTGCTCAAAAACAAAGACTTGTGTCACCAAATATTGGGGTACTGCCGCCACATTCTTGACCACCACTGACCACTCTCACAATCTTGTCACCACTGACCACTTTCTTTCCAAACGTCTGCTGTAAGATAGCCAAGGTGCCCTGGCTGCAGGCGTCCCTTATTTCTTGTCGATACTTAGAGATTCTGCTGCCTTGAAAGCCTGTTTTCTGTGCTGCACACAATCTATGCGCTCAGCAAGGGAGACCCCACCATGCCTGGGACCTCAAACACACACACACACACAAACATGCACATGCATGGAAAAACGCGCACGCACACACACATGCACGCATGCACGATCACGTGCATACACGTGTGCACTCACACTCACACACATGCATTTGCTGCGTGGTTGCAGCAGCACAAGGCTCAGACAACCAGAAGCACAGCATGAGGCGCCAAAAAGAGCGCCGAGGCTCAACTCAAGAACAGAGGAGCTGAACAACAAGGCACCAGGGACAGCACCAGGGCTCACCAAGAATAGAAGAGCTGAATAACAAGGCACAAGGGACAGCACCAGGGCTCACCAAGAACAGAAGAGCTGAACAACAAGGCACCAGGGACAGCACCAGGGCTTCTCACCATGAACAACACCAGCACCTCCAGAGCACCCATGCTAAGCACCACAGTGTAGGAGGCCGGCACCGCAAAGGCCACAAAGATGGCGATGATGAGGATGCCAGACACCATGTCAACCAGGTTGACTGCAACAGGGGTGCAAGAGCATGTGTCATTGCAGGGCCGGCATCATGGCAGCGTGCGTCAGACATGACAAGCAAACGTAGCATCACATTGAGAATGTGTGCGTTTGTTTCTTGTATATCAAACACATGTGCTCACATATGTTTATACCTACGAACATAGTTCAAAGCAGAGAGAGAGTGTGTGTGTGAGAGAGTTGGGGGAGGGGGGATGGAAGGGGGGAGAAATAAGAGTAAAAATGGTGTGGAAATGTCACAAACCAGCGTCCAAAACCCCAAAGCTTTTTAAAAATTCATCATCACAACCAAACACTGCGATAGGTCATTATTATTTCATTGTTTTGTACTAATTTTATCTTGTTTAAGTCATAGCATGTTCCGTTTTATAAGTCTAGCAGTAGCATTTGTGCCTCAAGGTTAGCCTTTATACCTAGTATAAGTCTAGCAGTAGCATTTGTGCCTCAAGGTTAGTCTTTATACCTATGGATCTTAAATAATGTTTCAGGCCAAACTTTCCAATGCGTGTGTAATATTGAAAGTTTATCACATGGTATTGATGCAGCTACTTTATTTTTAGTTATCTTAACAAGTGCTGTATTCCCTTAAGCATTAAGTAGATGCGTACAATATCTGGTATATTAACCCTTTTTATTACTTGAACTGTTATTTTAGAATCACTTCTTGCATTTGATTCACTTGATTCTACCTACTCTTTGAGGCCTCTTTATTTCTATCATGATCATTTATTGCATGTCCTGAGAGATTAACCAGTGATTACTTTATATGCTGTGGCTGGTAAAATGCATTTCACCGGTGAACACATGGTCACACAAACAACCTATAGAGTGACAGACAGACACGCTGGCAGGCAGGCTGGCAAACAATCTTGCTCACTAAAAGAAAGCAGCACATTGCTGAATTCAGAGTGTCTTTGTGTTGTGAGGAGATGTACGGGCACGTCTAAACACACAAAGCCGCAAGGATGCAGGCTGTGCACAGGCGGAGCTGCACCCCATGCACAGGCATCCCATGCACAGGCACAGCCGCACCCCACCTAAATTGCCTGCCCACATGCGGATGCCAGAGACGTGCAGCTGCTTGGCTCGCGTGACCAGCATGGAGATTGTGAACAAAGCCAGGCCAGCCATCACCACTCCACCTCCAATCTGCAGGCATGGACAACAAGAAGAGAGCAGTTGCGCAAGTGTGAAGTTGCAGCTGCTTGGCAAGCATGACCAGCACGGAGAGCACGATCAAAGCCAGGCCAGCCACAGCTATTCCACTTCCAGAATGCGGGTTTGTGTAAGTGAGGACAGACAAGTGAAGGTGCATTGCTGCTCAGGCTCCTAATTGCATTCACCCACACAGCAAGCAGTGAGCACATGCAAGTGCCAAGTGCAAAACTTCAGAGAGTGACAGTCGCCGCAGGGCCATCAAGTTTTTTTCTTGCAATGGTGGGATACTAGGCATCAGCCCATTCCACAAGAAACGGAAAGACTGTGTGTGCCAGGTCCGGCCAGGTGCATGAAAAGTTTCTGAACTAGTGAGAGCTATCAAGGGCCTCACCGCTGAGGCTCACAGGCCAGCCTGAACCAAGGCAGGACCGGCGAAAGATAGCAAATAGCTCTTAGAATGACTGAGCCTTGTACCCTTGTCCCCCTCTTGTGCTTCGCTGCATGTAGATCAGGAGCTCTGAAGTGCTGAAGACTCAGAACGCAGGCCATGGGATGCACCCACAATGCTCAAACACCCATTGGCAGACAGGAAAGTGGCCCAGCTTCGGTGCACAAGCTCAGAAGCAACATTGACTGTTTAGCACAGCATGCTGGTAAACAAGGAAGTGCCCCAGCAGCAGCAGCAGCAGCAGTAGCAGCAGCAGTCCACCATCATCCAAAAATCAGTACTCACCGTGTTCAACACCGCATGCTGGTCGACAGGAGAATGCCCCAGCAGCAGCCGCATGTGTTCGTCGTCATCCAAATTGCCCGCCCTGCTGACCTCCTCCCTCAACTGGGCCGTCTCATGTCTGAAGGACCTGAGGTATGCAGGCCGCAGGTGCGGTTGAGTAATTGCTGGATATCTGCACACCCAGGCCAGATATGTGTGCTCTGAGTAAGGGACCTATGGAACGCGGACTGCTGACATAGTTGAATTGGATGATTTTGAAATATCCAAGCACCCGGGCCGGAGATTTGTGCTCTTGAATGAAGGATCTGAGGCATGCAGGCCACATGCACCGATTAGTATGTACGGTCACAAATACATCCATGCACTCGCTAAGGAAGCATGCAGGCCACAGGCAAGAATAAGGTTATGTGAAATGTCATAGCACCTAGGCAGTAAATATGCACGCATGTGCACTCCCTCCCCCTCCCCATAAACATGCACAAATACCTCCCTCCCTACACACATACGTAGGTGTGCGCGGGGCAGGGCTGGCTTTTGATTTATTCCAGGGACCAGAAAAGATCTGGAATGCCTCAATGATGATGTTCGGCAAATGCCGAACAACAAGGCAAAATCTGCACATAAAGTGCTGGGAATGAAGGCCACCAATAGTCCAGGATGAGCAGTATGGTGAAGTGCCCGAAAGAAAGGGTCTCCAACAATTCATGGATAGCATCGGAAAGGAAGCCCTTAATCTCTCAGTTTTGGACAATTAGCTTTGCAAATGCAAGATATCACAGCCGTGCACGACAGCTTTGTTTGTTTGCTTGAAATCAAAGTATACAGCTTTGCCTGATAATTCTGATCATAAGTTATGGGAAAAATCCCATTTTTGCTGAAACGTCTAGCGAGAACACTGTTCAATGAATCAAGTCCTTCTGGGTACATGACTCAACTAAGTTGGCAATTTTCTCCAGACTGAAACAATAACCGATGCCAACAACAGTACCCATGCCGTACAACATCTATGACAGCATGGAGATGGCAAATTTGGAAAAATGTTACAACATGCAACAAACGTGCAGCTTGATTTTTTTCACAAGCCGCGTGGGGAAGCAAGGAAGCTTAGAAGCAAGGCCAGCGGAAAGTCTGGCTTTTTAAGACAACACCTCTGCAACATTGTCCTCTTTTTATCAAAATTTCCTTGGACACTTGAACTACTGCACACGCCCTGTGTGACCTCACTATCGCATGAGCACAGGAACCCCCCTCTGGTTGCACCTGTGCTCTCATAACCTGAAAGGCATGATTTAAAACAGATGAAGTGCTCAAAGTTTCTGAAGTGCTCAAAGGTAGCCCAGTCGTGGCCTCGGGTGCAAAGGGAGTGGCCTCCGGTGCAAGGGAGTGTGTAGGAATCAACAAGGCCAAAACTTTGGCAAAAGAGGAACACCCAAAGCATCAACCAAATACTTGGAGTTGCTCACTGGAGCACCCTTTTCCCCTCTCCCTTGTTGCTGACTCGTTACAGGCACTTCAACACTGCACGTATGCTTGGCATATGTAGCTTCCTGCTTGGGAGCCCAGGACATAGCCTCAGCAGTGGTGTTCTCCAGGAGAAGTCTCTTGCTGAAGCACTTGACAAATCTAGGCTTCAGAATGGGGCTCAGAGAATGCACTCTCTTATCATTAAATGCATGACATGTTTGGTGAAGTGGATGGAGCAGAAACAGTCCAAGCACGCAAAAAACAAGTACAAGGCAAGCTGCTGCGGCTGCTGCTCGCATAATAGGGTGTCATACTCCACTCTGGTTTATAGAGAAGGCAATCATAAAAATTCATGCCCTACTCACCTATGAATAAGCAGCAGGAATGCGCCGTACATGCACATGAGCAGAAGATGCTCCAGCAAGTGCAAGGCCATAAGCACCTGCAGAGCGCACGGCAGGACAAGCTTTGCAAGAGATGCAAAGGAAATCAACACGGGAAAATGCTGGGCTGCAAGAATATGATATGTGTGTATGAGAGCAATGCAAGCATGCGTCCTGCCTCAAGTGGCAAGAAGGGCATGGAGCCTGGAATGAAAAGAAAAGACCACGCATGCCAGGTCTGGCTGCATGCCTTGAGGAGAGGTTCCCTAACTAGCAAGCCAGCTAGGGCGTGGCGCCTACCGATACAGCTATAGATGTGTTTGTGCGGATTTTGCATTCAGAGTTACAAGTCACATTTCGAAACCCACGTGTGGCAAGAAGAGCATGGATCCTGGATGCAGTCGTGTTTGTGCAGGTTCCATGCACATATTTGATGTGCATTTTAAAGCCGAGAGCACCGTGTGCGTTTAATCTGCTTTGTTTGCATCCTTTCAAGGTCATACATTGGCCAGCCTGCTCTTCAGGCGTACAAAAAGGACCCAGAATTTTCTCTTGCCCTGCACTGAACCCTCTACCGTGCTTGAGGTAGCACCAGCAAAACGGGCAGGGTCACTGGCAACATAGCTGAAGAGTGTTGACAGCAAGACCTCTCAGGCTAAAGAACAATCGACTGACGCCTGAAAGCTGATCACCTCATTGCTAGGTTCATTCAACCGCGCACAAACGAATTTGTGCTGCCCACATGCACCGGGGATCAAAGCAACTCTTCACCATTGAGCTTTTCCACAAGTGTGCAGACCCAGATCACTCTTTGACCGTTCAAACTCCGCGCAAATAAGAAATCGTTGACATGGGTGGCGTGACGGAACTTGCACAACACCACAGGCCAGCACTCTCAGCAGCCCACCACTGGCCACTTACTTTTTTCGCATGCTCTCTCAAGAATAGACTCCATCATCTTGAGAGTAAGATACTGCAGCATTGTACCTCCTATGCTCATTACAATCATACCATTGTCCACATGCAATGTCCATTTCTGCCAATGCCAGCACATACACACATGCAAACACACACACACACACACCTTGGCAAAGCTAGCCCACTGGATGCTGACGATGGCCCGCACCACTGGGGTGACATACCAGCTGGCAGGCACATCTGCTTTAACAAGGCCGACGATGATGGACTGCCTGCCGAGTGCGCCGATGTGCAGCAGGGGCAGCACCTGCATGCATATGGGCCACGGAGAGGCAGGTTCCGTTGGAACAGCGCTACCAGAAACATTAACGCGTGTCTTGAGCTGGTCAGCTCCATGCATATACATACATATGCCAAATTTCCAGCTTATTTGCAGGGCCAATCCTATGCTTGTGCTCTGGTACACCTGCAGGCTTTCCTGTCCTAATATGGACTAAAACGCAAAAGCGCGGAGAGGAAAGGAAGCGTCAAACTCATGCTGAAGGCAAAACCTCGGAAAAAACAGTGCGATCCAATGAAGTATCACTGCAACCATCCACACTCTAATCTGGGGAAAGGAAGAGGTGGCTACGGCCGTCATCTATCTTGACACTCACTCACTCACTCACTCACTCATTCAACCAACCAATTAACCAACCCTTCCATCCATCAATGCTCTGCTCCAGGGAAAGGAACCAGTGGCCCTGTAAGGCTCCCACCTTGGCTGTTGCATCCATTGTGCGCTCCTTTGCACCCTTTGTCTCGTCCTCTTTCTTGTCATCCTTTTCTTTAGGGGCAACCTGCGTGTGCAAACAAGCGTCTGCCTTGTTAGCATCGGAATACACACTCCTGTAAATGGCAACAAAGTGACGCGCAGCCACAGGATTTTTGCTCATCACTTTCTGAGGACTGAGTAAACAAGGACAGCTGGAATAACAAGCAGACACCATAAAAAATCTCCTCAAGTACTGCCTCACAGATGCCTGTGGCACGTAGAGACTCACAAACACCAATGCATCACCCTCCCATGATTGACGCAGGCAATTGCTGCACTGCCTGCACAGTGCTTTACCTTTTCGCTCGTCTCACTCTTAGCCTGTGTAGCCTCTGGGATGACGTAAGTTGCCTTCCCCAAGCTCACTATTCTCGGGCACAAGCTTTGCTTTTCAAAAGGACCCCAGTGGAGCGAGCACCGCGTTCTATCCTGACAGCTTTTTGAGGCCAAATACCTTGTTCTTGGGCATGAGCTTCCTCCACCAGGGGACCCTGGGGGGCCGGGGAGGTGGGGGAGGTCTTTGTCCCCTTCCGCGCATGGGACGTGCGCCACCTCCAAAGCCTGGCAGTTGAACACCTGGGGGCAGGCCTCCCCCAGTGGGAAGATCAGGCCTGCAGGAGCAAGCAAATGTGCACATGCAGTGGGAAGGACAGACCCACAGGCACACACGCATGCAGTGGGAAGATCAGCCCTGCAGATGCACACACACGCGCGCACATGTTTGGATCATAAATGCACACCGCCTTATTTTTGTATACCTGGCAGCACACCTGGTGACGTTCAGGTAACCTTTCTATGATATTTCCTTGGGTCATGCATTTGATGATGAGGCCTGGCAGCACACCTGCTGTCGTTGAGACATCCTCTTGATGATAAGCCCTGGATCAACCTTACAATGGTGAAGCCTATTAGCACTCTTCAGCCTGCCGCTGTTAAGATATCCCGATAATGAGCAGCCTTGAGGCAGCCTTGCGATCATGATGAGCCGCCTCGCAGCCTTGAGGTATGTATTTGCTCATGGGGCTGGGGGGCAAATTTGCACCTGCTGCTGTTGGCGAAACCTTCCTGATGACAATAAGCCAAAGGTGCCCTGAGGATAAGGCCATGAAACTCTCTTCAACCTGTTGGTGCTGAGTATAACGAGCACCTCTGTTCAATGTGCATCGCCTGAATGCACATTGAACACCTGCAAGCAGGCTTGGAAGCGCTCTACACCACAAAGGCTCAATGGGCCCTTTCATCAGATCTTGCTTTCCCCTGGTCTTCCCAAACCACTTTGCTTCCACTTTTTCTGTAGGCCAGCTGTTCCAATGCAGCGCTGTGGAACTGCACCTGTACACTCCATGGACCAATCGTGGATGTGATCGGTGCACTTTGGTGAGACCCTTGCTAGCTTGCTAGTTACAAATCCTTTCCTTGGTGCATGTGGCCATTTTAGCTGGCTCAGTCTCTCCTATTTTTTTAATGCACTGGATTCCTGGTTTCTTTTCTTTGTTTTTCTGGTAGAGCCGAGCAGTTTGCAACGGACCACTAATGGCCTTCTTTCCTGATGCTCCAGCACCACACCTGCCATCGTGCAATGGGTTGGGTTGCTGGGGGCCCTCTCCCCCACCGTCACGCTGTGGGTCTTCCTTGCTGGCCCTGCCGTAATTCCTCTGCATGTGCATACGCAGACAGCTGGTGAGCTGCATGTACAGCAAATAGGGTACTTGTACTTTTCAATTCCCATGCATCTACTCATGCACATGGCCGGTGAGCAGCGTGAACACCATGAAGGGCATTTGGGTGTTCATGCTTTCCATGCATTGGCACATGCAGCATGCTTGCAGGCAGCCAGTGTGCCGCACGTCCACCAGAGAAAGTAGATACGACTTGAAAGACTGGAGTCGCACTGCACATTTATGCTTGTAGACAGCTGGAGAGCAGCATGTACACCAGATAGGCAGGTTGGACTTGGAAAGCTTTTATCATGCTGCAGTCGTGCTTGCAAACAGCTGGCGAGCAGCACGCAGATCAAATCAACAATGGCCATGAGTGAAGCAGCAAGTTTGCTGACTTTGCCTGATGACACACCAGATGCTTGAATCGCAACTTACATAAAGAGAAGCCTCCTGCTGCACCCACCATGAGACGTGACACTTTGTGTTGTGGCAGCATGTTCGAGCCGTACAGCAGGAGTCCATGTGCCAGCTCCACAATTCCCAGCAGGGCCAGGAACACCACAAGTGTGATGAAGCGTGTGACTAGCCACCCAGGTTGCATGTACACGCTGGAAAGAAAAGAAGCGCAGGAGGTAAATGGGAGCATGGACAAGGACAGACAGTGTGATGAAGGAATGGAGCACGGATAGGAGCACCGGCAGGAGCACCGGCAGCGTGATGAGGCTTACGATCAGCCACCCAGGTTGCATGTACACGCTGGAAAAAAAAAGCATAGAAGGTAAAGGGATAACATGAACATGAACACGGACAGTGCTTTGAAGCATGTAATCAGCCACCCAGGTCGCATGTACAAGCAGTAAAATCACATTAAAAAATCATCGCATGTACAAGCAGTAAAATCACATTAAAAAAACATGGAATGAAAAGGGTGGTTTTGCACGCATTCATTAACTAAGCAGACACGCGCACATATCCTCCACAGTGATTGCGTTGGTGATTTGGTGGGTGATTTGCATTGGTGACAACTGGGATGAGGCGGTACCCACAGCATCAAGTTGCATGGGCATGTTGTACGCCTGCTTGCAGCTTATGCTTGAAGCTACGCACAATATGCAGGCATCGCTCAAAATGTTTTCAGACACAAGTAGACCATACAAACCAGTCAAGGCAACAGCTATAGTAAAATTGTTTGATCAGCAATGGCAATTGACGATTTGATGGAAGATGTAGTTTGTGGCCAGCAAATGTAAGTGCTTTTGATAGGACTTGCAATATTCCAGCTTGCACACAAAACGCATCCAATGAAACACACCTTCCAATTGTCAAAATTTGTGCCCAGTCGAAAAAATTGGTGGGCTCTTTACCCTTTATGGGGTTAGTGTGCTGGTACTGAGTGCGCATGGTGAGCTTGAAATCATGCGCGGTCTTGAGCTTGGTGGTCAAGGTGTCGCTGATATGGAACACCTGAGCACATGGATACAAAATTTGTCATGTACATGCATCGCCAAGTATAAGGCCAAGGCCAAAAATTTTGAGCACGACAGGCCCTTCAAACATGGGTAACACACATTTTCTTGCAACTAATTTTGCACTGCAGCAAAATCCAGACAGAGGTGTGCACACACAGTCTGGGGAGACGATTGGGATCATCAATATTGCTGACACTCCTTACACATTTAATGGGCAATAGTCCTCCTTTTGTATTTCGCTGTGTATTCGCACCACACAGCATTCCTTTTACACCTCCCAGGACTCCCTACTCATGTATGGAAATCAGTCGACAATCCGCAAAACTTGAAACAAGCTATCCATCTCTGGTTTATTTAGTCGCACACGCAGACTCATTTGTGGGCCCAAAGCACAGTGCCTTCAGGGCAACACACACCAGGGTGGCCGCGCCGAGCAGCATGTACCAGAGCAGCATGCACTAGGCGAGTATCAAAGCTCACTGGTTCGTGAGCAGCAACACACACCAGGGCGAATGCAAGGTTAGCACAGCTCGTCCCACCTTGTCCAGGTAGGATTTGTCCCAGTTGAGAGCTGCCCACTTCTCAAGGAACCTTGCCACAAATTGGTAGCCCAGGGTGAATTGCTGCTTGCTGTTGGTGTTGTTGATGCTGAACATGTCAACTTGGGACTGCAGGAGTAGATGATGGGAATATCATTGGATAAGCAGCATGTTAAGAAGCATCGGGAATCATGGGTAAGCTGCAGGGACGTATGGTGGGAAACATCGGGCAAGCTGTTTAATGAAATTGTTACGTTGATCATGGGGCGGGCAAGCAGCTCCTTGGAAGTCTTTTATTCATCAAACTGGCACCATTTTGAAGCCTCATTGAGTTTCATCCTGATTGGCTAGTGGTCAGTGGCAAAAGCTTGGTGTAGATTCATAAGGTGATAAAGACTTCCTTGTATCCACAGCCTCGAATGCTACATTGCATCTCTGTGAGTGGGATGAGACATAACAATCAAAAATGATAGACTCTAACAATGAGAACTTGAAGGATGTGCTGTCGAATGCTACATTGCATCTCTGTGAGTGGGATGAGACATACCGTAGGGACTTTTCAATTTGGCGAATAATTAATTAAATAATTAATTAATTCTGAGCCCTCCTCGCGAACTGGAAAATTCGAAAAAATTAAGTTTGAAGGGACCTCGCGAAATTGTAACATGCATTAAACGTAAAATGGAGCCCCATCCCCAGCAGGGGCAAAGGTCTCTAGCTTCGTATGGCTTTTTCAAGAGGCCCCGCACTGAGCAGGATGGCCCTAACCTAGGATGGCCCTAGGGATGGCCCTATAGCCTAAGGGGAGGCAGGGGCAGCAGGGGGGTGAGCAAGCGGAGGGGGCAGCGGAGGGGGCGCACTCAGAATGGCAGGGGTGCACCAATTGAGGGGGGGTTGCCCAGGTTTGCAGATGAGGAAAGCGAGGAGGAAAGTGAGGAGGAGGCCATGTCCACTGAGGAGACATCAGCAGAGGAGGAGGATGAGTAGGATGGCAGTGATGGTGGCAGGCACTAATGGTGTCTTGGGGGGACCCAGCATGACAGTAGAGACGAGAACAGACCTGGATTGACTTGCTGGTCGACTTCCCTCTTCATTCTTTGCATTTGCTGCTCAAACAGAGCTGAAAACGGTGAAAGTTCGCAAGAAAAAAATTATTTTGAGGGCCTCGCGAAGTAGTAAAGTTCGCAAAGAAAATTATTAATTAATTATAAATTATTTTTGGAGGCTCGCGAATTTGTAGGGTCGCGAAATCAAAGGGTTCCTACGGTAACAATCAAAAATAGATAGACTCTAACAATGAGAACTTGAAGGATGTGCTGCATGCAGCTGTGTTTTGTGCAACCCCACCTCTTTTTTTATGGAATTCATGCTTGATCATGCAATTTGGAGTGAGAACCAGCTGTTTAAAACGAGTGGCATGCATTGCGTGTACAAGAGCCATTTTACAGCTTGGACTATTGTCCAGCGTACGCAAAGGAGAACAGAGTGCTTGACAGACCATAGCAGCAGTCACATCCTGCACGAGCATACAAGATGACTAGGAAACAGACTGCACACCACTTAAAATGGAGGACAATCAACGCACACCACATAAAAGTCGCCATCTTTTGCCCTGTTAAGCAGGCAGTATCCTTTTGCTGTCCCGCTTAGTATGTGAGCTTCTACATGTCATGCAGCTTTTCAGGAATGAAGTGTGAAATAATACAAGCAGCTGCAGCAAGCACAAGCTCAGCCACGTCCCATCAGACCTGCAACAGCTCCAGCAGCAAACCTCGGTCTTCAACGGTGGTGCGCTGGACTGGATGGGTGAGCAGAATGTCTATGATCTGGAAGGACAGCCTGTGGACAGGCCCAGATGCACAAATGGGTGCAGCGGTCATTCTTTTTATTCATTTTAATGCTGTTGGGAGTTGGAAGGAAGAATGAGTTTGAGTAAGCAGAGTATTTATGACCTGGAATTCAGGATATAAACGAAGCCACATGCGAAAGCAATCGGGTACAGCAATCAAGGCTCTGTTATATAAAATTATATAGGAAGAACAGGAGGGTGGGGTATCTGAATGAACAGAGTGTCTAAGACCTGTAGGACAGCCCGTAAACAAGTGCAACCGCAAATTGGGTCGGCGTTCATGGTTTTTGGAGGAAAGCCTTGAGATGGAAGAGCAGGACATCTATGATCCAGGCAGACAGCCTGTGTGGATATGTGGGCAAAATCGGGAGCTAAGATGCGTGACCTGGAAGAGGTGTGGTGGGTGATAGGGGCTATGAGCTGGAAAAGCTTGTACCTGCTGTACCATGCATCAGGCAAGTGAGCTGCAGTGGGCGAGCTTCTTGCAGGCAGGCAGGTGATCAAAGCATGTGGATGGATGGACATGGCCATCTTGGCTAGCAGGTCGTTCCTTTTCTCTTCATTCCTTTCCTTCTTCCCTTTCCTTTTCTCCCCTTGAAGCATGGCCTATCAGACATGCTATGCAAGCTTCACCGGCTCTTTCCTTGTGTCCTCCAATGATGGATTGCCTTTTGACACTGTGCAAAGCAGCGCATGATCTACTTTGCTTATGGGGCATTGCTATGCCTTTAGGATGTGCTCCAGAATATCCAATGAGCCAATTGTTCCCAATGGAGCACTCATAGTGCATGATACATTTTTGCCCTTCTAGGCGCACTCCAAGCGCAAGATGTGCAGAATTTTACCTTCAAGTTCACACTTCAGTTGAACCCTGATTGTTCCCTGTAACCTCATTTCATCCTCATGGATCCTCAATTCAAGCGCACTAAGGATACTGATTCCATTAGTTTTGGTTATGGCTTTTGGAAAAGCGGCACGACCTTGGAATGCAGCCGAGCCAAGCATTGAGTGTCCAAAGTAATGCTGGCAAGTTTGGCCTCATATCCATCAGCTCCTGACCTGACTACGCCAAGGAATTCTCCGAGTGGAGTCGCTCCTACCCTGAAAATTGATGCTGGGGCCACACTTTGATGTGGGATGGCACAGTGCGAATGCTGACTATTGACTTGTGCTACTCACTTGTTTTCAAGCATGCTCGCCACCAACTCTGCGGGAATGCCCTGCAAGCACAAATGCATGCAGTGCTAAACAGCGTTACAACGCCCAGCCCTCAGCTGCAGGTATTGGCCATCAAGGCAGGGCATAAGTGAGTGCTGCAGAGATCTTTACTACATATGATATCCTCTTCATGAAACTTGCATGAGAGCCATCTCCGGACATCATGAGAGATGAAAATTCTTTCTGTGGGGCCCGGTAAAACTTTTGCAGCCCTTCATTACTGGAGTTCAAACAGCATGAAATTTGACACAAAAAACTTTCTGAGAGAGGTATTGCCTTGAAATGTGGAGCTGAAAGGCACAAGTTGGCCTGCACTACTTGACATCCTCCAGGCAACAAGCATTCAGTCAAGTCTACTTGGAGCACACTAAGAGTAAAGTCTGGCATGAAGAGTCTGTGGCTGAAGCTTCGCTGCACCAGCAAACAAGGACATACCCAAAGTATCATGGCTGCGTGAGTGTATAGTTCATACAGGTCTTGTTTCTAAGCAGGACTCCCTGTGCAGCATCATACCCACTCACCATCTCCAGCGCGTTCCTTACGCGCGACAGTTGTGCACCACTGGAAACGAGGTCAGCAATGTGCTTGCCAGACAATCCCATGTCCATGAGCTCTAACAGCTCATCCACAGTTGTACCCTGTGGCCAGGACAGCTCCAAAAAAATAAGCGCAAGCCAAATTTGTGATGACAGGTCTGCAAGGATAAGCACATATGCCACCAAACCCTGCAGCCAGGACAGCTCCAAAAAAATAAGCACATGCCATCAAACATGTTAGTTTTGCAAGGATAAGCACATATGCCACCAAAGATGTGATGACAGTTCTGCAAGGATAAGCACATATGCCACCAAACATGTGACGACGCTTCTGCAGGGATTAGCACATAAGCCACCAAACATGTGATGAGGATCTGCAATTATAAGCACATATGCCATCAAACCCTGCAGCCAGGACAGCTCCCCCCCAAAAATGCACACACAAGCCATCAATACGCGAAAACGATTATGCAAGGATTAGCACATATGCCACCAAACCCATTATCCGCTCTGCGCTTTGTGGCAATCCTTATACTCACGCTCCTGCAGTACTGCAACTTGAGGACATTTCTCACCTACACCTACAACTCTGTCATCCAATCATATATCAGTGGGGACTTCAGAGCAAGAAAGCCCAGCCATCACCAATGATTTTGGTCTTGCAGCCAATGCATGCCTACCCAGAAGTCAGCTAATGGAGTGAACCAATACAAAGCTGGGTCATAAAACGGTAGATGAATGCATGCAAGAAGAGTGTCATTGCGAGGAGGTTGTTAAAGCTGCTTGGGACGTAAAAGAAAGTCACCAAGGAGCAGCAGCACCCGTACCAAAACACATGTTTTCACACAATCTACTCATCTATGCTTGCCTGCTGGCAAAGTGCATGTGCTTTGAGCACATCAGCTGCGCGGAAGTGCGCAAACACACATTCGCCTGCTGTCAGGCTGAGAAGTGACACAGCCAGAACTGTGTCCTTGCATCTTTATGGCCACATCCCACGACCCTTTGTCAAAGCAGACTCTCACCATGACATTTGTGTGTGTGTGTGTGTGTGTGTGTGTGTGTGTGTGTGTGTGTGTGTGTGTGTGTATGTGTGTGTGTGTGTGTGCATGCTTAAAATTTTAAATCATTCCTTGTTACAAAGGAACAAGGCAGCAACAATCCTCAAAGTAATTCCGAGCAGCATGGGCGCTCCTCAAATTCTGGCGCAGGGGGCTTGCCGGGGCTCAGGGTTGTTGTTTTCTGGAGGTGCAGGTGCTGTCCCAGACACCTTTTGCAGGTCTGAGCAACAGAGCTTATTCCATTGCTCTGAACAGCTGTTTCCTGTTGAAGCCTGTACATTGATGGAAAGCATTCAAGATTGCCGGAATGCTGTTGAAATCAATAGCATCTTTCTGGGAATGAATTTCATGCCCTCTGGCAGCCGCGCAAGATTGCGCCATTACACCAAGGTCTGCAGGGTTTCCTAGCTCATGGGTCTTGCTGCACCAAAAGGCTCCCTTTGCTGGCTGCTAGGCAGATGCACCCATGAGACGCATGCCGTGGTTTGTGCAGCATTTCCTGACACACAGCTCTTTTTGACGCAAAGGCTCAAACTGGCTGGCTGCCCTGCAGATGCACCCACCCAAAGCGCATGCTATGGTCCCTGCCTGCACAGTGCATACCAAGCTCAGACAAAACATTTCTGCACCAAGCCTCACCTGGCTTGCTGCCCTGCAGATGTACCTAAAGCGCATGCTGCGGTCCCTGCCTGCACAGTGCTGAACAAGCTTGGACAAACATTTCTGCACCAAGCCTCACCTGGCTTGCTGCCCTGCAGATGTACCTAAAGCGCATGCTGCGGTCCCTGCCTGCACAGTGCTGAACAAGCTCGGACAAACATTTCTGCACCAAGCCTCACCTGGCTTGCTGCCCTGCAGATGTACCTAAAGCGCATGCTGCGGTCCCTGCCTGCACAGTGCTGAACAAGCTTGGACAAACATTTCTGCACCAAGCCTCACCTGGCTTGCTGCCCTGCAGATGTACCTAAAGCGCATGCTGCGGTCCCTGCCTGCACAGTGCTGAACAAGCTCGGACAAACATTTCTGCACCAAGCCTCACCTGGCTTGCTGCCCTGCAGATGTACCTAAAGCGCATGCTACGGTCCCTGCCTGCACAGTGCTGAACAAGCTCGGACAAACATTTCTGCACCAAGCCTCACCTGGCTTGCTGCCCTGCAGATGTACCTAAAGCGCATGCTGTGGTCTGCCAGCATCTCCACCTCCTCCAGCTTGAAGCCACGGTCAAACAAGGCTTTCAGGTCTGCCTGCCGCCACATGAAGCTGTAGCGCGTCTTGCTGCAGCGGTAGATCACGGGCTCCTTGCCCAGCAGCATGCTTGACACCTGCGCACACCATGCATGGTTGCATAATTTTGTACGTGCCACTTGAAGCTGTAGCGCATCTAGCTGCAGCGGTAGATCAAGGGCTCCCTGCCCAGCATCATGCTTGACACCTGCGTGCATCATGCATGTTTTTACTATTTTTGTTTGCCAAGTGGAGACTGTGGCACATCTTGCTGTAGCGATAGGTCACAGGCTCCTTGCCCAGTAGCATGCACAACACCTGCGTGCGCCGTGCATGATTGCATACTTCTGTATGTGCCACATGAGATTCAATGCGCCTTGCTGCAGAAAAAGATCACGTGATCCTTACCCAGCTGCATGCTCAACACCTGCGTGCGCCGTGCATTATTGCATTATGTTGTATGTGCCAAATGAGCGCTGAACGTGCCTTGCTGCAGCGGGAGATCACGGGCTCCTTGCCCAGATGCATGCTTGACACCTGCGCATGCCACACATGTCTTTATGACTTCGTGTTTGACATATGAAATGCGTCCTGCTGCAGAAGTGGAGCAGTAGATCATGGGCTCTTTGCCTGGCGGCATGCTCGACACCTGTGTGCAATATGCGTGCCATGGGAGCTAACTTTGAATGCGCACGTGTTGTGTGTGCTTTGTTGTGAGTATGTTTGCATGTTGGAATGCCTGTATGAATGTACGTCTGTCTTTCTGCCAGTTGGTCAGTTAGTCAGTCTGTCTGCCTGTAAATGCACATTCATATGGAGCACAACCATGCTGTAATGGATAGTGGGAATAACATTACAGTAAGGTGTTTCTTTCGGATGCATGAGGCAGCGCATGGTGGCCAGGAATGTACATTTGGCTATGGATTGTGGCCAGGATTTTGCAGGCAATACAGGCAGCACCTCTCTGCTACGCATTTCAAATCTGAAGCTGACGCATACCTGTCAGGCTACCTTTCCCTTGCGCTTTGTGTTTGAGCCAATGGCAAATGGGCGAGTATAAAGCATCCCATTTTCAACTTTATAAATTGCAGTTTGCCAATCACTTCAGTCTTTAATAGCCCGCAAAACGTTTCAACGCATACTTGCATTTGCCATTCTTTAGAGCAACAGCTGAAAGGGCAGCATCAGAGTGTGTCTGATCACCAATGCATACTCGCAGTAGCTGAAAGGGCAGCATCAGAGTGTGTCTGGTCATAAAAGCTGTAAGCGTACCTGTACATCCCGCGAAGCTTGTGGAGCAATGTTGAGGAGGTTTGAAGCCGCGGTTGGGAAATTTGATGCCAGTTCTTCGATGATGTCGCACCTCAGCCCTAAAAAACAAAATGATCGAATAGTGGAAGCTTGATGGAAAGGAGTGCTCTTGGGTGACAGATCAAATGAAGTGCCCCTGGCTTCAAAATCGCATGGAGTGCGCTTGGCTGAAATTCACGTGACATGCTCTTGGGTCAGAATCATGTTGGGGGACATACAACCTAAACAAAGACCAGGGAACCAAAGAACATCCACGGTGCGGACATACAACCTAAACAAAGACCAGGGAACCAAAGAACATTCAAAGTGCGGACAAAATTTGGTCCCAAAGAGCAAAGGGTTGCATAAAAAACAGTTCAGCACATGAAAAGTGAGCACTTGCGTTACTTCATGCTAGTTGAACCGTCCAGCAAGCACAGGGTCAAAAACACTTCGACCCACCCGCATACTCTGATGCAACGCACCGTCCAAAAAGCAGGTCCGCTTTTGAGCCCCATTCACTTCAACCCAGCGCACCATCGCTGACACTCCTGCCTCCACGCTCTCTGCAGATTGGGCTGTGAGGGCTGCAGACAGCAAGCGTGAGATGTTGAGCACCTGCAGCGCAAGTTGAGTTCAGGAACATGCACCAGTTGGCGGTGAGGTTTGAGAGGCGCGGCTCTAGGCATTGAAGCCCCTGCTTGATGGACTTTGCCAGCTGGCAAAAGGCTCAGCATTGCACCAGAAGCTTCAAATATGACTAGGATTGGCCAATTCCATGTAATACAAATATAATATACATATAATATTATAATTATTGCATTTTCCTCGCCAGAAAGTTGGTACACACGGCGTCTTTACTCAGAATTAGCCAACCTCAAACATTCAGGTTGCACTAGTGCGAGCGGGGCCCTACAGAGAGACCCTTCAATCAGGCACAGAATCAGGTAAAGCAGAGCTCTCAAAAGGGAGGGCTACTGGGGACCTGCTAGTTACATGTTGCTAAAAAATAATTGGCCACAGCTTGCAGTCAAGCACAACTCACGCAGCGTTTATAAGGTGTATCCAACGAGTTTTCTCCAGCTTATCGAAAAATTCTTCCTGCGCCAAAACTCGGCCAGAAAATTATGCTCTGTACCCTAGCACATCCACACTAAAAAGCAATTCCTCAACAAACTCTTCATTCTGCTGTCACAGGAACACGTCTACGCTCTTACAGTGTCACAATAAAAAAAGCAAGAAACCATTGGATTTAGGCATATTAAGGCAAGCCACCCGAAACCCTGCAAATACTATGCTGCAGCAGCCTCTTTCGTCTCAACTCATGCCTCACTCTTGGCCATGGTATTTTCACGCCCCTTGGGCTTTTTTATGACCCCTCTCATGTTCACTTGCGCCTCACAGGAGGTCATGGCCCTTCCATGCAGATGCAACCTCCATGCTACCTGAGATCATGCAGACACGACCCTGCATCCATGTCCATTGCAAAGGGCAGGGGCCTTTCCATGTAACCTGCAACAACGATTCTCTCACCTCAAACCATGCCTTTCCGTTGGTTGTGGTTTTCCATCCTTTGCAATAACAACTCACTTCTCTCACCTCAAACCATGCCTTTCCGTTGGTTGTGGTTCTCCCCGTCCTTTGCAACAACAACTCACTTCACCCACCTCAAACCATGCCTTTCAGTTTGTTGAGGTTCTAACCGTCCTTTGCAACACAACTCACTTCACCCACCCTGGTTTGTGCCTCCCTATTGGTCGCAACTTTCCCCTGTTCACTGCGACAATGCTTTCTCTCACCTTGATTCAAGCCTCCATGTTGGTCATGCTCTTAACCTGCCCCCCTCACCATGAAAACCTGTCTTCATGAGGCTCTACTGCAGTCCTTGGCCCTCCTGACATTTTTCCTGCGACCACAGCTTATCTCACCTCCACACGCGCCTCGCTGTTGGTCATTGTTTTTGCATTTCCCCCACGATTCCCTGACCTATTAAGGCTCTTGCGCAGCTCTCTGCCCACCCTCCTGGCTTCCTGTGCACGTGCACATGAGCAAGAGTGTAATGCCCACAAATGAGTGATGCAAATATCGCACATAAACAAGAGTATGATTTGCGCAAATGAGTTATGCAAATAAGATCAAAACTAGCTGCTGAGTGTGGATGAACACATACGCACATGTTTCTGCAGGGGATGAGATCAACCAAGTCAATGAGGTGAAGCAATGGTGGTAAGAATATTTGCACTGTGATTGATAGGTTTGAAAGCGTCTCAAGCTCCCATGCTGAAGGAGGGAAACGATCCAACTCTTGCGTGCTGTGCGTCCTTCAGGGTCAATGTTACCTGCACACTTTGACGAACGCTCTCCATCGACTTCATCGCCTTGCTTCCATTCTCATTGATGCTGCCGTCCACACCAGGATCTGAGAATGAGCAACAGACCGACTGACAATGATGTTTTAACTGACAAACACGTTAACTGGCGATGTAAGCATGCTCGCAATGCTACCAAGTGGTAAGGCGTGCCCACTCACAAAACCGTTGTGCTAGCCATCAGCTTTGTGGATAGAAGCAAAAGGCTGTCTGACAAGACTGCCTAAACGTTTCTGCTCCCCTGAGCATGCCTTCTCGAGACGGCCTCTTTTGTTTGAACTTTCCTGATTTCTTGAGCTTTGTCTTAACTTTTATGCTCCCCTGAGCATGCCTTCTCGAGGCCGCCTCTTTTGCTTGTATCTTCCTGCCTTCTTGAGTTTTGTCTTAACTTTTATGCTTCCCTGAGCTTGCCTTTAAAAACCCAGCCCCCTCGCCACGGGCAAGTGAAGCGCACGCATGCACGCACGCACGCAAGCAAATCTTATGCAGTGGTGAGGGTCATAATATTGAGATCTAAAGCACATTTAAATCATAGAGTTGGCTGCATAATGCTGCGCTGATGGGAGTATCTATGGCATTTTTATAGCCTCAAACAGCATCCATTTTGCATTTAATATGTTTACATTTGAATGTGGTATCTAAACATTAACTAGGTCTGGGCCAAACGCTTCTTTGAAGTGCCTTTAAGATGGCCTCTTTGAAGAGCATTCAAATGGACAGCCTCTCCTCCATGAGCAATATGTCAGCCCGACTGCAGAAATTGAGTTTGTCAGATGGTGGGCAAAGCCACCTACAGCGGATGCAGATACAGTGGGGCTGAAGGGAAGCAAGCTTTTCCTGGCAAGTACGAATTGATGAGGAAAGGAAGTCCAAAGGATCTTGTACAAGAGGCACGAGGGAGGGCAAAGCAATGGTACCATTTGCAGCCTGTCCTAATGGTGCAGGGTGGCAAGGAATCATGCTTCTGAGGCATTCCTGAGGCGCTCCTTGGGTGCACTGTGTCTAGCACTTATGGAGGCGCTTCTGTGGGGCACTCCTCCTGAGGCCCACCGTGCCTGGCAGTCATGAAGGCATTTCTAAGGAACACTACTCCTGAGGCGCACTATGCCCAGCAGTCATTAAGGCGTTCCTGAGGCCCACCGTGCCTGGCAGTGAGGCAGGCTTTCCTAAGGGGCACTGCTCCTGAGCCGCACTACGCCTATCGATCATTAAGGCGATCCTGAGGCGCGCCGTGCCTAGCAGTCACCAAAGGCTTTTTCTTGTAAATGTGTGAAACTGAGAAACACTGTGAGGAGCATGAGGCGTGGCAGGCTGCTTTGCACAAAGTGCATTGCTGTGCATGAGGGACGGCAAAAAGTTGATGTGTACCAAATCCAGCCAAGAAGAGCCGTGCTACAAAAGCTATGACAGGAATTTCAGGGAATGGGAGCTATTGAGAGGTTGGCAGCGGGGTGATGCGCAACCACCCAGCCTTGCTGAGCACTGCTTCTGCCTTCCCACTGCTATTGTGTAAACCAAACCAAACCATCAACCAATTGACCATTCATTAACCAATCAACAGCAGTCTGGATGCTAGGCAAGACCCTACCTGGAGGCGGCAGCAGTCTGAATGCTAGGCAAGACCCTACCTACTAACAGCAGTCTGGCGGCATGTGATTTACTCAAACAAGTAGGTGCGCCCTCAACCGCTGCCTCTTCAGCTTGCAAACGTGATAAGAGGCTCATTACAAAGGCACAATCATGGAAGATGGCAGTGAGCGGGTGTTGCTGGCAAGCTCACCAGCACACTGCGACCTCACTGTTGCACGTTCACTGCACACTGCAACCTCACTGTTTTGTGTTCACTACACACTGCTACATCTGGCGTGACTTCTGGCTTGTGCAAAAAAGCACAATTCCCCAAATACAGTGTTTACACGCAAAGGCCACCGTACAAAATTTCTGTTTCAACATGGTTTTGATTTTTCACAACATAGCTCATAAAGGAATTCCAATGATGCACCAGGATGCGCGCGTGCACATACACACACACACACGCACGCACGCACGCGCACACACACACACACACACACACACACACACACACACACCTGAAAGCCCGAAATTCATGCTGGTGCTCCTGTCCAATTCTTCATCAAAGTAAGAACTATTAATCTTCTGCGAGTGAGAGGTGTTGTCTTCTATCGTGTCATGGCCAGACTGGTAGGTCACAATCTTCCCAGGTAGCAACAGCACGAAGTCCTGCAGAGGTTTCAGGGAGCATGAGTACTGTGTGTGTGTGTGTGTGTGTGTGTGTGTGTGTGTGTGTGTGTGTGTGTGTGTGTGTGTGTGTGTGTGTGTGTGTGTGTGTGCGCGTGTGTGTGTGTGCACGCACACGCTCTTGTGTGCTCATGTGCTTCTGCGATTGCAGAGAGACAATAGGAGCAGAGGTGCAAAGAAACCTCTCCAGGCAAAGACACATTCAACACGAAAAGTCAGGCCGGGACGGCAATGCGCTCACCTCTTGCATCAGAGCACAGGTTTTTGGAGGCTACAAGGAATTCAAAGTGTCATTTGTTTGGAACATCTTTCATTTGCTACAACCTTCTTCATGCCCCCCCAGGTGCGTCCAACATGATGCCCTTCAATAATCTTGCATTTCTTGTGTCAATTTGTTTGAGAATTAAGTGCACATCGGTGTGCTTGGCCTTCAAGTGACAAATTGGTGTGAGTTTGGCCTTCACATTGATGCGCTTGGCCTTCACGTGACATATTTGTATGCTTGGCCTTCATGTGAAACATTGGTGTGAGTTTGACCTTCACATTGACGTGCTTGGCCTTCATGTGACACATTGGTGTTGATTTGACCTTTACATTGACATGCTTGGCCTTTGTGTGACACATTGGTGTGAGTTTGACCTTTAAATCGATGTGCTTGGCCTTCATGTGACACATTGGTGTGAGTTTGACCTTTACATTGACATGCTTGGCCTTCAAGTGACAGAGGTTCTGGCCAATTTTTGGACCTCAACATTGCCTTAATCCTCTATTTCAAGATTCCCTCTTGCTCACCCTCACGTGCAAATCATCAGAATCAGCACCACAACCTTTCAGGCAAGTAGGATTTGAGGTAATTTGTACCTCATTCGTTGTTGCGATCCCACAAGTACAAAATCTGGACTTCCTGTACACTTGTTGTGCTATGTCACTAATGATACTGGGGCCTCCACTCTTTCTGAATGCGAACACACGCGCGCGCACGCGCGCGCGCACACACACACACACACTCACCAAAGTCATCTCAGACATGGCAACTTCCAGGCGCACCACAAACGCCTTCATCCCTTTCTAAGTCACTGCATCTACACTTGCCTTGAACACACTCATCATGGCCATCTCACACATGATTGCAGGGTCCAAGCGCTCCACAAACGCCTTCATCACTTTATAAGGCACAGCCTCCAGTCCTGCTACCAGCTGCAAAAAAGAGGCGGTTGATGCACAGCAGCGTTTGCAAGAAGCTCGGCAAAGTATCGTTTTGTGGGGTTATAAAATGAACCGCTTAGGTAAGTTAATTTGGTCTTGGAGCCATCAACTTCATGGAAAAAACACTTGGTCAAGAAAGTGAAGTGACTTTGGGGAACCAAAAAAGGAATTGGGGTTATGGAGTGATCCGCTTTTGTGGGGCTGCAGAACCTGGGGTGTGTGCAAGCCGGCCAGACTGGTAAACAAAGCGTTTACTTTATTGCCGCACACAATCGCCAGGTTTTTGGACTAAGCACAAGATCTAGGCTGCGGCCAGCCAATAGGAACAAGATGCATCATCCTACACAGATTTGGCCTGTGAGCTCAGAGGGTACATAAGTTCTGGTGTGTATCTTCTCCTATCGCGCAGGATTGCACACAACTGGGCCTGTAACACTGCAAGTCCTCTTTTTGCACAGAATCGGAGCGGTGAGCTCAGAGAGAGGTTGAGTTCCATGGCATGGCCTGAGCCTAAACAAGAAGCACTCAGAATGCTGCGTGCTTGTGAAAAGAGGAAGGTTGAAGTGTATTTTGGGGCCCACACACACCTGCTTGTAGAGGGTGTATTTGAAACTGGCTGCATCCTCTGCGTGGGTGTTGTAAGTGTCCAAGGGCTTTGCCCTCAATGCTCTCAGAGCACGGGCCGCATCAAAAACAGAATTGATGCGCGTCACAGCAGGGCCAGGCTTTCGTAGGTCTGTCTGAGCAGGCGTCCTGCACCAGCGGGATGCAGCAAGGTGCGGGTGGAAAAGCTGGATCTCTGCCTTTCCAGGGAAAGACAGGAATGCCAAGCCTTTGCACAAGTCGTCGGGAGCAAAAAAAGCACACACGCTTTGCACAATAACAGTTATTCCGCAAGTTAGGCACAGTATAGAACAATACATATACCCCCGCCCACACTTGTACTGGACCGCATCGCTGAGCTTGCGGGCAGTGCAGTGTGGGAAAATCAGCATGCACACATGAGGCAGGACTGAGGAACAGAAGTTGTTTGTGGAAGCTGCAAGCCTCAAGGGTAGAGTAGTAGTTCAGAAGCTTCAAAGGCGCAGGCAGTGCAGTGCCTGCATATACACACAAGCATGCACACGAGCAGCGCGTGCACATGCATACACCCATGCGCGTTTGTGTCTGTACACATCACCCACACACCCACACACGGACACACACACGCGCACGCACGCACCTGCCCAAGCTCAGACCATGAGAGGGCTTTGCCATGGACAGCTCAGAGGCCAGCACGTTTCCCTTGAGAGACTTCAAACTGAAGCTGTGCCAGTAGCTCCTTGCGGTGTTCTTCACAGGGTCTGAGCCTGCGGGCAAATGCTGCTGCCGCTGCTGCTGCTGCTGCTGCTGCTGTTGCTCCTGCAGGGGCACGGCACCCCCCAGGCCCCACGAGCTAGCTTGCCTTTTCAGGCCGGTAACAGCCTGCATTGAATTGGGCGTAACACGTACGCAGCAACATTGACACATTGCTGTGCTCACATGCAGCAGCAAGGAGAGCCATGACTTGCGCAAGTGTTTAGTTTTTCTGTTAGCACTTGAAACCTGCCCAGGAGCTCTTGTTTGAAAGACCATCTCTTTGAGGCAGCCTTCTGAAGGACAAAGCGTGCAGGCACTCGGCAAGCTGAACACCGGCAAGAAAGCGGGCACATTGTTTGCTTTGATGTAGCCCAGTGAGGGGTGGTGAGCTTCCC
This sequence comes from Dunaliella primolecta, assembly GCA_914767535.2. Lineage (NCBI taxonomy): Eukaryota > Viridiplantae > Chlorophyta > Chlorophyceae > Chlamydomonadales > Dunaliellaceae > Dunaliella > Dunaliella primolecta. Next base: position 2,943,210 of record OU611760.1, on the reverse strand, counting down.
AATCAAGACTCAAGTGCGGCCCATCAAAATAACACAGGACTTTGTGCTGGACATGACAAGCTCATGTCACCCCACGTGACAGACATCGCCTGACTGATTAATGCCATATGTAACGATTGACGTCGGCCTATTGCGCTACATTGTGTACTGCGCTAGGTAGCGTTAAACAACGCCCAAAAAAACCCACACGCTACATGCCGATCGCAAGTCGTATCACTCATATGTCACACCATCATGGCTGACTCATGTCGAACCCCCCCATTTGGCTCATGTCACCCAAAACTACCCCCAAGCTGACAAGCCTTGACAATCACAAATGGCAGACTATCTCACCTCAAACTGACACCAAACCGAAAAGCCTCATTACTTAGGAATGTAGTAGACTCGTGACATCCCAAGTTGGCAAGCCTTGGCAATTATACACTCACCTCTCACCAAGCACATGCTATGCAGTCCTTATGCATGAAGCAGGGTATTTTAATTTTGGTTTAAGTGAATGGTTGTATGAGCAATGAGCACAAGCTACCATGGACAAGCTGCCAGTGGAGAGGCACGTGAGAATGCCTGGCATGTTGACAGATAAGGCAAAGCTGCCAGTGCTTTCCCTGCTTTTTACCAGCCTGCTTTGATGTGTGGTAAAATTATCACCATAGTAAAGTAGCTGATTGTGCTGCATGCTGTCGACAGAATGCAAGGTCGCCGCAATTACCATGTGAGAGCATCACACTCACATGGTCTCTCCCTGCGGACGCCCTCTTGCTGAGAGTCTTGACCGCCTGCCATGCGCTCAATCCAGCCTTGCTCCGCCTGCTGCCGATGCTGGATGCGCTAGGACCACCACTCTGCTGGTGGCTGGACGCCTTGCTGGAGTCCTTGCCTGATGATTTCTTACCCTCCAGCTGCTTTCCTTCCCCTGAAAGTAAGGGTGCAGGGGCAACCTTAAAACTACTGTCACGGAGGAAAACACATTTTACAGAAGAGAGCAGCCTGCAGGCTGGCGCTAGGGGGGTTTGAAGTCCCTGGGAAGCTTTACAAAAAATTAGGCACCTTAGCTGCATCCTTGATATATGCCCAAGCGCCTGTTCACGACTCTTTTTGCCTAACCTATTTTGCATGGCCAACTACATGCAGCTTCCTGCAAACAAAAGAGGTACTGGCAGAGGCCACTCTCCAATGGGCAGCAGGCAAAGACCATGCAGCAGACAGGAAACATGTGTTAGACATGGGCAGTGGACAGAGACCATGCAGCAGACAGAGGCTACTCAAATACAAGCAGCAGACGGGGGCCACTACACATTCTTTGCAGAAAGAGGATTATTCCATCTTTGACGGCAAACAGAGGCGCTCCATCTTTGGCAGAAAATATCAGCCACTCAGTTTTTAACAGGAGGTAAAGGCCGCTCCTTCCTATCTGCAGCCTCATTCTGCTTCTGTCTGTAGCCCTGCAAGGCTGAGAGGGCTCCAACAATGCAGCACGGCATTGTGCGCAAACTTGCAAAATGTTGCAATGTTGACCAAGTCTATCAACACCCAGACCCCTCCCTACCTTTGCTTGAGTTGGTCGCTCTTGACGTGTTTATTGAGTTTGGGGGGATTGGCTTGCTTGGTGAATCCTGTGCTGTACTCTGTTCCCGGTCCTGTACATCCAAACAAGCAATGGAAAGAAGGGGACAATTTCCCATTTTTGTGTATTGGGCATATGCTGCTGGTGCCTCCGCACACGCAAATTGCCTGACCTACAACTGTTTTGCAAATCTTGTTATCAAATTGCCAATGGCCGAAATTAAAAAACATTGCGCTCCTGCCAGAGGGAATGCAGAGCTTGAGGGATGAATCAAAGAAAGCGTGTGCACAAACAAACAGAAACAGGGAGCTCATGTAAACTTAGCATATGCTCCTCTTGCTGGAGTCCGGATAGGCTACAAAACAGGTGGGTGGCGTTGAATGAGAATAAAAAGCGTGCGCTCTTTGGCTTTTTTAAGAAACTGAGTGGATGGGCTTGCCATGCAGTGATAGGCAGAGAGGACGGGCAGTCCTCCACCATTGCAAACTACAAGAGCAAAAAGGAGAAGCATCAACGCAGGCTTTTTGCTCTACCAAGATTGTCACAATGTTTCCCGGGCAATGGTCAGGCATAGGGCAAATCTCAAGACTCCAAACATAGCGTACTTCTTTATTGGAGGCAGCCATGCACATGAAGATGGCGCAAATCATGAGGTTGACTCAGACACAGCCCCACACACACAGTACACACAGAACATGAGCAAGGAACAGCTTGCAGAGCTTCTTGCCAGAGCCATGCACAGGCACTGTCTTCCCTACACAATATGAGGCGTGCCGAGCAGATGCAACGCCTTCCTTGCATACAAAGGCACTGCATTTCCCACCTGGATGCCTTGAGATTGCAGCGCACTGATCTTGCTGTTCAGCTCCTCCAAATTGAAGCCATCTACAAACGCTTCCAGCACACTCACATCCACGTCCTGCCTCGGGGAGTAGCACAGGCTTTGTTTGTGTGTGTGTGTGTGTGTGTGTGTGTGTGTGTGTGTGTGTGTGTGTGTGTGTGTGTGTGTGTGTGTGTGTGTGTGTGTGTGTGTGTGTGTGTGTGTGTGCGCGTGTTCACAATTCTGTGTTTACATATGTTCACATCCATGAGTTCTTCCACGCCCTGCAGCAAGGAGCTGTACAGGCTGCGTCTTGTCATCCATGTGCTGCAGCTAGGAGCAGCACAAGCTGTGTGTTTTCATTCATTCATGCGTTCACACATGTTTCTATTCACTTGTTCTTCCTTGTCCTGCAGCAAGGACCAGCACAGGCTGTTTGTGATCAAAAGTAACCAAGACTATCACATCCTCAATCGATGGGGATGAATTACAACCCTGGTTCAAGGAACCAAATCACCATGCCTCCTTCAAGCGCCAGGACTAGGTCAAACGTGCAAAAACATTTTCTTGAACACATACGCCCCATGATGATGCTTTGAAAGGGCATTCAGGATCACAGCCAACTTGTCCACAACTGGCGTGTGCGCTTGTTCATGCGCACATTAACACTAAACACACGCATGAACACTTAGGGCATACCTGGAGGCAAGCCAGCAGCAAGTGGAAGGCTCCAGGGAAGGACTGCCCCAAATTGATCATTACCGTTGACCATGGGGTGCGCAAGAGGGCTTGGGGGAACATGCGCACCAGCCTGCAGCACAAAAGATGCGTATGTATCAGGGATGGGTCAGTCGCAAAACGCTACTTTTACAACAGCAAAAAGTGGCCAAAAATTGCAAAAAAGTCAAATATTTCCAATACAGGCTAATACGTGTAATTTTTCACCCCCTTCTCCCTCATTTTGCTCCTTTTTCGCCTCATGTATGCCTTCAGGCTGAGCCAAAGTAACATAATCTCACTAGGACTCTTCTCTCCCGTCATAATTTAATGTTTATGGCTTGGGGGGGGGGGGGGTGCTGGCCTTGCAAGGGGGGTATTTAGGGGGTGGTTAAGATCCGCTTTAGATCCAAAACCGTATTTACGTACATATGTATGTATGTATGTATGTATGTATGTATGTATGTGACATACACATACATGCACCAGCCATATGTTCACAGCTGCCTGCAGCAGACACCATAGACACAAGGCAGCGAGCCAATCCAGACAGGACCACTATTATGGGCAAGAGGGTGCGCAAGAGGGCTCGAGAGGATATGCGCACCATCCTACCACACTGAGACAGGCAGCATGCGTGCCCATCTGATGGTCCATCATCGTGGGCATGCTAAGCAGCAAGGCTGAGAAAAAAAGGCATGCAGCGGTGCGATCGAAAACAAATGCCAGTGTTTCAAGTGCCGGGAATGCTAATGCGCTTGTGTGCAGGCCAAATGAACTAAAGAAGGGATGCCCAGCTAACCGACACTTGTAGGTGCGCATCATATTGTGGCTAGCAATTGGGTTCATACACATGCTGGCTCTTGTCTATGGAGGGGGCAGGCTACTGGATGCTTTCAAGGGCTTTCCACCTTCGTACCTGTCCACCAAAAGGTGCACTAGCAGCTCATCAGAAAGGGCGACGGCTTGATCTATCAGGTCCCAGGCAAGGCTAATACCTGACATGGCGAGAAAGTAGGAGAGGAAATGGTAACAGGGGTGTGGGAGCAGGGAGGTGGGCAGGGGATGTCTAAAGGGTTGTTCTGTTTTGGGGGCTACGTCTTAGAATGGTCCGACCGAATTTTCTTAAAAGGGCCGACGACAAAATGATATCGATGCGTGGATCAAATCTATAGGAAAATGGGCACTGTGTGCAGTGCATATCTAGGTTGTTTTGAAACATGCCAGGTCGCCACACCTAAGATGAAGCACCTTGCTCCAGTGCTTAATCCGGATACACCCATTGTTTCTGGACGTTGAAATCCAAATAGTGTGGACGCTCCCCATCCTCAAAGAACATGGCACTCTGCACCTGAGCTTACCTGATGAAGCGTACTGGCACTGCTCAGTCATCAACTTAATTACACAAATATGCATGCATGTACACACACACACCTGCATCAGGTTTGTTGGGCTTAAGCAGGCTGATCATACTGGGCCCAGACTTGCTCGCCGTCAGCACCCCCCCCTTCCCATCCATGGACAGCGCCTTGTCCGCCGCACCCATCTCGTTCTCACTGCTGCTGCTGCTGTCGCTTTCATCACCATGCGTAAAGGAAGCATGCGGGATGCCGTGCACATTGCCGTTTGCCGGCCTCGTCTTCTCCATGCCTCTGTCCGCCTCTGGGCTTTTCAATTCCCCAGTGGCGACGTTCTCCTCCAAGGCAACCAGCTTCCTTAAACCCCCGCTGTCATCCATGCCCTTGTGCTCCGCTTTGAAGTGACCGCCATGAGCAGTGCGCGCATTGCTGAAGCTCAAGGTGTGGTTACGGACGAGGGGTGTAGAGGCAAACGTGCCGTCTTTGGGGGTCAGCTGGGGGAGCTCGGCATTAGGCACCCCCCTGCCCATCACCATCAGATCCTCCACCTGCACAGCACACGTGCATGCGTGCAACGGTGTGTGCGTACATGTGTGCGAGCAAGTACAATGAGGCGTGCAGGTGTGTTTAAGCAGAGTGGATTCACGAGAGCGAATTCACGTGTGCTGCACGTGTTTTTGTGCATGCACGCACACGCTTGCATTCGATATTGTATGTGTGCGAGTGCGCGCATGTGTGTGTGAGTGCATGTATGTGTTTGTGTGTTTGTGTGTTTGTGTGCTTGCGAGTGTGAGTGTGTGTGTGTGTGTGCGCGCACGCGTGTGTGTGTATTTGTGTGTGTGTGCGCGCGCGTGTGTGCGTGTGCGTGTGCGTATGCGCGCGCGTGTGTGCATGTACATGTTTGTGTGTGCGTGTGTGTATATTTGTGTGTATGTGTGTGTGTGTGTGCATGTGTGTGTGCATGTGTGTGTATGCGTGTGTGTGTGTGTGCACGTGTGTGTATGTTTGCATGTGTGTGTATGTGTGTGTTGGCAAGAGTGCGTATGCAATGTAAGGAGTGCTTCACTATTTGACCATCAAATGTCGTTTGCAAGCGGCCACATCCCATCCACACTTACGTAGCCTTCCAACCGCAGCACCTGGACCTGGACGCGGTTCAGGCATTGATCCAGCGTCTTCTGGAGAGAGAAGCTCCACAGCTGCACGCAGTGTATACATGCGGTGATGTGAGAATATATATGTGGTAGTACCACAAATGCACACAGGTGCACAGAAGCGAAGGACGCACAATGTTTCCAATTGTTTGGCCAGTTCAATGCTGCAATGAACTTTCGCCACGGATGAGCGAATGGCAGTGCTGATTGACTGCAGGCCGGGAAACCTAGTGGCATGAATGGAGGATTTGGTGTGCAGTACAAGGAACAAGCACAGTACACTACCTTCCCCATGCACCCGCACTTCTGTCTCATAAGGTCCGGGTCCCCCAATTATCACCCACCTGCACCAATACCCACGGCCCACCACCCCCCTTGCACACAAACACTCACCTTCACGCCCCTGGGCGGTGGGGGCGGCTCCTCCTCCTCTTCCTCCTCTTCCTCCCCCTCACCCCCAAACCGGTCTCGCATTGAATGGTGGCGGTGGCGTGAGCTGGTGACTGAGGTCATGGATGTTCTGTACCTCCTGCTCTGCCTGCTGCCCATCAAATGAGAATCGTTGTTCATGTTTTGCCGCGCCGCCTGCATCAACACACATCACGAATGGTGGCTGTGGCGTGAGCTTGTGACTCAGGTCATGGATACTCTGCGCCTCCTGCTCTGCCTGCTGCTCATCATATGTGCCGCGCCGCCTGCATTAACACAACACGCCCTTGTTCGACACCGCACGCCTCTGCTCATGCGCCGAGTCGCCTGCATCAGCACCTTACGTCCTCGTTTAGCTCCGCATATCATTGTTCAGTTCTAACCTCAAAGTCCATCTGCCAAGCCGCCTGCATGAGGACCATCAGAGGCCTGGGAGCGCTGTATTGGCAGCAGCGTGTTTTGCACTTACGCAACCGAAGCTGCATCTGGGGCAATGATGTCACACAGGGTGGAGAAATGCAGGCGATGCTGACCACTGGATACATGGATGGATCACGGCTCCTGGCGGCTAAAGCTGACCGATGGATACAAGGATAGAGTATGGCCTCAAGCAAGCGATGCTGACCAATGGATGGAGGGAGGGAGGGAGGGAGTGCTGCCCCTGACAGCACGCACAATCAGCCTGCACCACTATAACCAGCACAATCAGCCTTGTGACTGGGCTGCTCCTAGAAGAGAGGGCTGCCGTGCTGAGTGTGGAACTGTGCACAGACATTGCATTGCTTCAAATTTGTTGCCTGAGCCTGCCTCTGCCTCCCTTTCAGATCATTCAGCCCTCCGCGACGTACCTCACCTCCAGCACCTCATCTCAAGCCACCTCACCCCCAGCACTTCCCAGCTGGACCACTTCCGAGAGTAAAGCACAGGATGAAATGAGCAGCTTAATTGCTTACAGAGCAACGACACACACACACACACCTGCTGGAATGTCATGCGCCCCCCTGAGGCTGTCGGGGCCCCCGGGACGACGAGGGGAGGCAGCCGCCCAAACGGAGAAGGATGTGGGCTCCTCCCGGGGGGGGTTACCTCACCAGCATCTCCGCTCCCTTTGCCCCCGTCTCCAGCTCCAGCGTCCCCTGCCCCCATGGTCTCTCTTTCCGCCCCCTCCTTTGTGCACTCTCCACGTTCACCTCCATCCTCGTCCTTGAACGTTACCCCGCCTTTGCCAGTAGGAGAGAGGCCCTGCAGCCCATCCCCAGCACCCGCCGCACCCCCTTCCTGTGTGCTGACGCTTGATCCTCTGGTGGCAGTCTTCAAGATGCCCCTGCCCTCCCCATCGCTGCCATGGCCTCCGCCCTCCCTGTGGTTTTGATGACTGTGGCCTCCAGGCGCGATCTGCGCCACAGGAAAGCATGCAAGCAGAGGGTGATGAAACTGAGACCTTCATTTCATTTCTCCGCAGTGCAGCGACGCAGTGCCTCCCGGCTGCCTCAAGCCGCGTCGCAAGGACTATGCCACACGGCATGCCTTGATTTCCGTTGGAGGGTGTCGAAGGCATGCACCTAAATAAAGAAGTGGATCTTGGTGGCTCTCTGCAGGTCGTGAGCTGCACCTATTGGCTTGAGCGAGCGGGGCCATCGTGCGGTGCTTCTGTTGGCGATGCTTGTATTGGCATGCTCGGGCAAAGGATCTGTGTAAAACAAGTTGCATGGCCCCATCCACTTTCGTAGGATCAACAGACCCAATAAGAACGCAGCACAGGAGCACAGCAGTGCAGGTATGACAATGATCTGCAGTGAAAGAATGATTGGCAGTGCAAGCATGACATGCTGAAAGTGACCTGCAAACCTGTAACTGACTCGCTAGAGCAGGCTGCCTGATAGCCTCCCATCACAAATGCAGCACATTAAAACACATGCTTGGAGCAGACCTGCTCATCAAGGTGTTTGCCAGACAGGCCCAAGCATGCCCTAACTCACATGCCCATTTAGGAAGTGGCAACGAGGCCTCAACGTGCCCTGACGAGCAGCCCCATCCAGAAAATGGCAGAGGCTCAACGTGCCCTAGTGTGCAGGCCCATCCAGACATTTTACAGACTCACTGCGCCCTGACATGCAGGCCCATTCAGAAATTATTATGCCTGCTCATGGACGATTGCCCTCCACATGCACACGCACCAGGTCAGCATGGAAGCGTGCGCTCTTCTTCGCGCCTGACGTCTGTGCAGCAAGCGAGCTGCCCTCTTTTGCAGCCCCGCCCCCCTGCGCTGTCGGCGAGGATCTGACTGCTCCATCCCCTCCTTGCTCGCCCCCGCTGCTCCTGTCTTGGCCCGATGAAGGCGCAACAGCAGCAGCAGTGGCGTTATTGGAGCTGGGGTTCTGGAGCCCAGTCGAATGTGAGGAATCCACAGTGAGGTCTCCACCACCGCTCCTGTGCGGCTCCTGCACACCCTCTGCCTCTGCCACAGGGCCTGCAGTACTGCGCATGTCCGCTGCCTCTGCCACAGGGCCTGCTGGACTGCCGTGGCGCTCTTGGCCCTGCTGCTGCTGCTGCTGCTGCTGCTCCTGTATCTCCTCCGCCTCTGCCACGGGGCCTGCTGGACTGCTGTAACGCACTTGACTCTGCTGCTGCTGCTCCTGCATCTCCTCTGCCTCCGCCACGGGGCCTGCTGTACTGCTGTGGCGCTCTTGGCCCTGCTGCTTCCGCTGCCGCTGGAGCAAGAAGCGTTTGTATGGGCCATCCACGAGCGGCACAGACCCTCCCCAAAAATCAAGCAGGCCAGCGCCACCTGCTTCTTGGGTGTGGCTCTCAGGCTCCAGACCTGCAAGCCCAGGAGGTGGAGCTATGGGGAGAGAAGATGCACAGCGCACCCCCTCCCGCAGCTGCTTTGGCCTCTGTCCCGCCGGCGGTGGGTACAACACGTGGGGCAGGAGCTGCTCAGGCATGTGAGAGGGGGTGCGGCTCGTCCCAGCCATCAGTGCTGGGTGTGTGTGGCCTCCTGCAGCAGCACCACCAGCTTGTGGTTGCTGCTGTATCATCGATGCTGCTACAGCAGGCAACACACGCTTCTGTTGGCACGGACCGAGGCCAATGCTGCCGCTGCTGCTGATGCTGTCATCATCCCCTTGCAAAGGAGAGGCTGGGCAAACCGGGCTGATGATACCACCCCCCTGCAGGCACTGCGCAGTATCCTCATCTTCGCTGCCCCTGCTGCTGCGCCCCTGCCTTGCAGCATTACTCATGGCGTTCCCAACAGGTGGATAGGCACCCCTGTGTGCACCCAGGCTCACTCGCCTGTGTGAACGCGCAGGCCTGTAAGGCTCCTGACCCCCTTCCTCACTGCTGCTGCATCTTTTGCTTCCAGTCCTTTCCCAAATCCCATCCAAGTGCGCCTGCAGCACCAGCCCTCCTCCTCTGCCCTCGCCCTCACGTCCAATGCCCTCACTTCCAATGCCCTGGGGGCCTTTATTGCTCCCTGGCTCCTCAGCTCCACCCAGGCCCCCCTCGTCCCCCTCCTCTTCATGCGTGTACAGGCCTTGCACAGCCCAGGGGTTCACATAATTCCGCTCCACAATATCGATGAGGCTTTCAGGATTCCATTGCATACCGGCACTCAGGTCTGAGGCAGGGCTCTCACACCCCTCTGCCAGCGCTTGTGCCTTATTGCTCCTATAGCTTGACGCAGGGGGACGCAAGCTGGAGGTGGCTGCAGCCAGCGCCCTGTACACAGGTACAAGCAAGGGCAACAAAGCAGACATGCTTGGGCTAATAGATCTTAGGAAGCTGGGGGGCTGCAGGCAGGAGGTGGCCGCAGCCAGCACCCTGTGCTCACTCATGAGAGTGGCAAAGAGCAACAGAACAAAAGCGCTAAAGCTAACAGATCTTAAGAAGCCGCGGGCCGCAGGTGGTGGTAACACACTGAGGTCCTCACATGCTCACTGCTGCCGTTTAGTTTGGCAATTGGTTTACACACAGATTTGGTTTGCTTGTCCAAAGGTGCACACTCCAAGGCCCCACACTCACTGCTGCCATTTGGCCGCCTTTGGAGAAGTCCTGTCCTTGGTGAAGGGCATGAAGTGGGACGCGCCAGAGAGCCTTGAAGAACTGAAGCCAGGGAATCGGTAGGACTGCCGATGGCTTCCCATCATAGAGGAGTCACGAGTCATCATCGAGGGAGACGGCTTTGGAGGGTCTCGCTGCAAGGAAACAAACAGCGCAGCACAGGTAAGAGCTGGAGGGGGAGGGGGATGCACACGGGCTTCGGAGGGTGCCGTATCAGAGTCACAACAGTCCAGGCGAAAGCTCCTGGAGGGTGATGGCTCGGCATTATCGTGCAGCGGAAAATTTATATTATGCAGTGGTGGCACAGACCGGGGGGGAAGGGGGAGACAGTATTGAAGGGTCCTGCTGCAAAAAGCCACCCTGGATCTGTAGGCACAATAGGCGTTAAATATACATAAAAAGCAGGATCTTGGGAGAATGACACCACAATGTCATGGACAGAGCTGGCATACATCAAGGAGAGCAACATCTGTGTATGCTGTCCACAACAGGCAGAACAACAAAGTAGCTGAGGCACATGCTCATGGCTGTGCCCCTTAACTGGGTTCCGCTTTCAGCTTCTACCTGAGATGAGGACGAAACAGATCTCTTTCAAAAGCCTATAAATGCCTGGCTAAGGCTGGTAGTGGCAACTTTGGTTAGAGGACTGATATCTGGAACAAGTGGGCTTACTTGCTCTGCACATGCAAGAGTGCATGACAAGCCAACCCACCTGCTCCTAAGGTATCATAGTCATAGGCTCAGAAAGCAGAGGCTGCATGTGTCACTCAATTCCAGCTCCATTCTGCTTATATGATCCCACGGAGGGAGATGTGTGCAAGAGAGCCATTTGTGACTACTGTGGTTATGGCATTGCCACAAAGGGACCATTGCCCCTTGCCACCTTTGACACTTATAGCTGCGGATTCCCAACCACACTGGAAGACACAAATCCAAGGCTCCCTTGCAGTGCAGCCTGCCTCTAAGAGCAGGACCTGTTTGGCTAAATACTGTTTGTTTGCGGATTATGTGTGTGCATGAGTTACACTGCAGACACTCTCACATGCGCGCACGAGTCACGCTGCAGAGCCTCTCACATGCGCGCTTGAGCCACGCTGCAGACACTCTCACGTGCACGCATGAGCCACGCTGCACACACTCTCACGTGCACGCCTGAGCCATGCTGCAGACACTCTTATGTGAACGCTTGAGCCACGCTGCACACACTCTCACATGCACGCATGAGTCACGCTGCACTCTCATGTGCACGCTTGAGCCACGCTGCAGAAAATCTCACGTGCACGCATGCAGGCATGCGCTCATTTACACGAGGCAGCAGAATATTAGTGCGACCTCCATGATGGACATTGATGGACATTACTTTATTTTCAATGTGCCTCAGGACCAGCTTTCCTAGCATGTGCGTTTGCGCAGAGCTTCGCCTCAACAATAATTTGGGCGTCTTCACTGATGCAGCCAAAAAAAAGCTTTCAAGGCAACCTCCAAGCCTACGCATAATGTTTAGTTTAACCGCAAGTATCATGTACTGCAAAGCACCTCGGACTGGCAGCATTTGCAGCAACAAGAGACATCATCATAAAAAAAACTTTAAACTCAATGCAGAGCCCAGTGGCACCCTGCCACTAAACATGAGCTCTGCTCATCTCCTGGAACAATGGGCTATAAGTGGCTTGCAGAAGTGTAAGATCATGCAGTAGAAAGGTTCAGGAAGTGCATGATCCTTGTAGTAATTGACTGACCCAGTCTAACCCAAAGGCTGGGCCTGGAGGGTGATTGGTGCTTGGTGATCTGACCTGGGAGAGCCTGGTGTTGTTACAGAAAGTCATGTGCCATAAAGGCCAGTTGCGAACCCTTGCTATAAACAGTTGGGGAGCCCCATGAGCAAAGAATACACCCATGCACTGCTATGCTGTGATGACAGGTAACCCAAACCAAATTAGGCTCAAGAGCAATCGGTAGGAACCTAGCTACCTCGCAACTTAGGGGACCTTTCCTTCATGTTTGCAGCCAGTTCTTGGACTGCACGGCCTGTCCGTGTTATCCCACTTCATTCACTTTCACTTTCTTTCCTCTTAGACAGTATGGCAGTGTGCTGGAGAAAGATCATCAATGCATAAGCTCAATCTTGGGGTTGCAGTCCTTTCAGTTCACTTCATTTCTTCTACTTTCATACCTCTTCTTTCCATATAGCCAGCATGTCGGCATGCAGGGGTAGGATCTTGATGAAACCTCATTGACCCCGAGGCTTTGAGAAGGCAGACACCAAAGAATGGCAGGCTGCTATGCATTTCAGCAGGTGTGCATGCAGGCGTGCACGCAGGGGTGCGTGCGAGGGGGAGGGAGGATGAGGAGCACTCTGCTGGCATTGTGAGGCCATCCATGAGCCGCCATTTACCGCTGCCATTCATAACTCAGAAAAGAGAGCCTACATCCATAGCTGCAGAGCAACTATTGTGGAGTACACGCCAGAGACAATGACACCTCTCTTGCTTGAGACTCCTCAGTGATTGATTTGGGCGCCTGCCAGTCAGAACCCTACGCCATAATCCTGGAAGTCTCCCTGGCATGCCAACACTCACCAGCCGCCTTGCTTTTCCTTGGATCCTGGAGGGGGTGCGGTTGTAGGCTTGGTCCATGCTGCGGGTGTGGCAGGCTGCCATTGCCTTTTCAATCACCTCCCTGCGTGCGGTACCAAGGGGTACAAGAGGCAGCGGCGATGCTTGATCAATGAGAGCGAGATGGAAAGCCTGAGCCTTCTGGTGTGAGGCATTAGCAGCAACAGACACACAGCAAGAATAAAAGCAAAGCTTGGGCAGTGCACCCACAAGGCCCACCACATGGTGAGGAAAACATCAAAAGACACAAATCTTCCCCACGAATCGTCCCCCATGTAACAAAGTCATGCTAAGTGAGCTTACTAAGCAAACCACATTGCATGATCTATCCCTACCTACAGTATCAAAGGACTCCCCTTTCCCTTTCAGCAAAGACAATTTCTGTGCTCCAAGGGGGAGCAAAGCTTGCAGGGACTGCCTTCAGGGTTGGCCACACACACTCCACTGGGGGACATATGTGGCACTCACACACATCCACGCATGCAACGACAGTGTGCACCGTTTTTGCACACCCTATGACATGAATACACACACACACGAACATCAGCATGTTTATGTTGCTTGAGCACACACAAGCAATCCATGGCACCCACTTGTGGCGTGAGCACAACATCCTGACTTGAGCACACACACACGCACCCTATGGCATCCACTTGAGGCATGAGCACAGACCAGGGGACGCCTGCCGATTTGCCCTCCTCAGCCAGTGCGCGCTGCATGACGTGCGATAGCTGGCGGACGACCTGCGTCTGCTGCAGCAGCTCAATAAGGCTGCGGGCCTGCAGGCACACATAGGGTGGGACAGTCCCATCTGATCTGATGTACTTTTCAGTAAACACGTGGACTCTTTAGTAGCTAGCAGACGACCACGCCTGATGTAGCAGCTCAACAAGGCTGCGGGCCTGCATGCACACAGGATAACACATGCCCACTGAGCAGCCCAACTCCGGGCTTGCAAAGCAAGTTGTTTAATGCTCGTGAAGCAAACTGTCTGCCGCAGCAGCTCGATGAGACTGCGGACCTGCAGGCACACATAGGGTTGGCCAAATTCATATGTCCATCTGTGACATACGGAGTACAAACAGGCTTTCTAGCACTGGATATACACCCAGGTATAAATCGCATGCGCACCACCAGTCACCCATGCTTGGTCCTGTGCAAAGCTCTACCCATTGCATGCGCACCAACAGTCAGCCATGCTCAGTCCTCAATCCTGTGCAAAGGCTCTACCCATTGCATGCTCGGGAAGGGTCACCCGGAATGCCTCGGTCAGTTTATACAGGATAGCAAGATGGTTTTAGAAGGTTGCTGCAGCATGATCATGTGTGTGTGTATGTGTGTGTGTGTGTGTGTGTGTGTGTGTGCATGCTGCCTATAATATATTGAGTCTGCTGCCTTCATGTTTCATGTTTTCCATTTCCTTCTTTCTGGCTGGACGCAGCACAGAGCGTGCTACCTACTTTGATGACGTCCACATGCGCAACATCTGCGATAAGCACCTCTAGCAGGCCACATGCTGTTGCTGGCCCATCCATCACATCCCTGCGGAACAAGATCCAAAAACACTGGTGAGGGTAGGATTCATGTGATCAAGGCAGGCATGTGCAAAGCAAGTGCATCAGCTTACAGAGCAATATTTCTGGCCAATCCATCACATCCCTGTGGTGCCACGTTCCAGAAACACTGGTAAAGGTAGGATTCAAGTGATCAAGGCAGGCATGTAAATAGCAAGTGCATCAGTGCACAGAGCAATAATATTCCTGGCCCATCCATCTTATACCTGCAAAGCCACATTCCGAAAACTCTGGTGAGGGTGCGACATGTGCAACCAAGGATGATGCGTAAATGCCAAGCGAACCAGCACACAGAGCAATGAGCATGAGCCCGTACTGACAGACATAGAACAGCACCTCTCACTGCAGCTGAGGAAATCGTTACTACTCCTGACATAAAAAGGTTTTAATCTATAGCAAGGCTGGCAGCGTTTCACGTCCATATCTTTCCTGCCACCACCTTTCCCATCCACACGCAATAAACATACTTTGCAGCCAGCAGATTCCTCTTGTTTTTCTGTGCTTGCGCAAGCACAGAGCCATCCACTTCTGCATGCAGTGAAAGCTACTCGCGAAAGCTACACAACAGATGTCTCTTGCCTGTCCTACCTATGCTGCTCACCAGATGTTCTTGCCTGCCGCTTCAGTGCCACTCAACGGATGCTCATGGCTGCCACCACTTCAATGCCACTCAACGGATGCTCTTGGCTGCCACCACTTCAGTGCCACTCACCAGGTGTTCTTGCCTGCCACTTCAGTGCCACTCACCAGATGCTCTTGCCTGCCACTTCAGTGCCACTCACCAGATGCTCTTGGCTGCCACCACTTCAGTGCCACTCACCAGATGCTCTTGCCTGCCACCTCAGTGCCACTCACCAGATGCTCTTGGCTGCCACCACTTCAGTGCCACTCACCAGATGCTCTTGGCTGCCACCACTTCAGTGCCACTCACCAGATGCTCTTGCCTGCCACCACTTCAGTGCCACTCACCAGATGCTCTTGGCTGCCACCTTTTCAGTGCCACTCACCAGATCCTCTTGGCTGCCACCACTTCAGTGCCACTCACCAGATGCTCTTGGCTGCCACCACTTCAGTGCCACTCACCAGATGCTCTTGCCTGCCACCACTTCAGTGCCACTCACCAGATGCTCTTGGCTGCCACCACTTCAGTGCCACTCACCAGATGCTCTTGGCTGCCACCACTTCAGTGCCACTCACCAGATGCTCTTGCCTGCCACTTCAGTGCCACTCACCAGATGCTCTTGCCCGTTACGTCTTTGAGGTCAGACAGCCTGCCACCTCCGTTGGGCAGCATGCTACTGTCACGGCTGTCCACAAGCTGGTTCTGTGCAGCTGAGGATGCAAAGGAGCGCACGCCTGCACAGCATAAGCAATGATGACGTGACAGCATTAGCATGAGCTGACTGCAGAAAGGTGCAACCACATTGTCTTGCAGGTAAACAGGCATGACCCCAAAGATCCACTTAAAAAAAAGGCGACCTTGCTGGAAGGCTTGCGACACCTCTCTCATGAAATGTCCAAGTGCAACAGAAAATAATATACCGTGCTACCATGTGGTCATCCCGCACCCCTACAAAATAATGTTTTCACAATCCCGCACCACTCCCGCAGAGGCAGGAGCCCCCTTCCTGACCATCAAATTTCCAAAAGCATATCTATTCTTTGTCCCACACTACCTGCAGCTCGTGGAGTGGAAATTCAATTGTCCCACAACCATCCCGCACCTCTCAAAAACTTTATCATTTATTAACCTTTGGGGGATGATCAAAAAGCACTACAGCAAAAAGAACCTTCCATACACCGTATACCGTGCTTAACTTTTCAAATGACCCACAAGCGTGAAATGCAACAAACCTAAGTTTACGGTGTCTATTTCTTGGCAAAAAAAGCAAGGAATCTGTGAATAATGGGCCTTGCACTTTATGTAAGCATGCAAGCTTTAGCGCAGGCATACACACACACAACCAAACACATAACCACATACCAGTTCTCTGCCCCCCATTTCGGATTCGAATTCCCAAGGCTTCATTGATTGCACGCGCAACCTGAGGAATGAGGGTGAGGAGCACCAGCAAAAGTGACTGTCTGATCCTTTTACGAAAAGCATGCAGTACTACCCCAAAGTAGATTCGAAGCCAGACTACTCAGCACAGATTCTTGAATGGCGGCACTCAATCCAAGAGGGAAAAGAAAATGCGGGCACCATGTGCATGCAAAGTTGAGAGCATTACACAGCAGCTTTTCAGCTCTCAGATAAGGATGCTCTGCATTTGATTGCGATGGATGCTTGGAGAAAGCTCGCACCACCCTCACTCCAACCGCAACCCCCTACTCGTTATCCTACAAACCTAATGCTAGCAGAATCATTGTCAGGGGCTCCGTGATCAATCCCTGTCTCACCTGCACAGGCCACAACTTATCACCTGCACAGGCCACAACTTATCACTTGCAAAGGTTACAACTTATCCACAACTTATTACCTGCACAGGCCACAACTTACCAGTTACAAAGGTTACAACTTATTCACAACTTATCACCTGCACAGGCCACAACTCATCACCTGTGGGTGCTCAAGAGATCATAGGACGTGCACTTTCCAAGCTGCCTGTCTTGCAATGCTTACTTCAGCAACATCATGTATGTCAGGCGCCTTGTGTGCACATGCTACTTACACACCCGCTCATCAATGGACGCGCCCGCCTCTATCATCAATAGCTACACACACACCTGCTTGTCAACGAACGCGCCCGCCTCTATCACCTGTAGCTTCATACACACCTGTTTGTCAATGAATGCGCCCGCCTCTATCATCAGCAGCATGGCACCCACTTGCCCAGCCTCAGCTGCTGCATGCATGGGTGTGTAGTTCACCTGCAGCAACAATTGATGTCCCTGTCTTTCACATCCGTGTCAGTTATACGGATGAGGTAGTGTGTTTGCATGATGGCAGCAACTATGTGATGACAGCGACTGTGTGATGGCTGGGACTGTGTGATGGCTGGGACTGTGCTATGGCGGTGATTGTGCAATGGCAGCGACAATGGATGGCATTGTGCCTCATCTCGTCACCCACACACCTCTGACGGCTCACAGTCCAGCAGCTTTGCCGCAGCCGCCGATTGGTTGGTTATACACATGATTGGTTGGCTATACATACCATTGGTTGGCTATATATACATACAGCTTCACACCATGGGCAATTACGCAAGGAGGAAGACGCATGCCTACCTCATCATCTTGCACATCCAAGAACGCCCCACGGTTCAGCAGCTCAGCCACCACCTCATCATCCCCCACTGATGCTGCCAAGTGCAGAGCTGTGAAGCCCATGCTGTCGCAGATGTTGACCTGCCAGACAATGCAACTTTGGTTAGAAGCAGGGCGGAGCATTCTTGGGACCTTGGCTGCAAAGGGGAGCTTTGCGCAGGCCTGCCTGTCAATGAGGTGCATGCGATGCGCAGTGTGTTTTCCGTAGGGCCTCAGGTGCTTGTCTCCCTCCACAGCACTCACACAGCACTCTTGAGAGCGTGTTTTTGCTACATCAATGTAAAGGAAAAACTTTTGAAACCAATCCATCCGCTTCTTGTGAGTGCAATCAGCAGCATTAACGAGTTCCAAGAGTTTCCCATCCGGATGCAAAAGACAGAAAGTATATCCTCTAAGCAACTGGAAAGAAGTGTGTTGCTCTGAGCAGCACATATCATCCAATACCAGTGTAAATGCACACTGGTGAAGGTCGTGACTGTAAAGAAGCAAGCGCTCAGTTCCAACTTGCTGACAACAACATGTAGGTGTTCTGGTAAAACAGGTTATCTGATGCATAAGACAGCAAGTGCATCCTCTGAGCAACTGCAGACTTATGCACTACCCTGTGCACTCTCTAGTATTTGTGGTGCTCCTAGGTGTAGGAAGAAGCCTGTAGGAAAGCAAGCATTAAAGTACACAGTGCGACCAGCAGCACCTTGGTTTTTAAAAAGGAATGTAAACAAAATGCAAAGTGCAGAAAATGCATCCTCTGAGCAATTGCAATGTAGGACTTATTTTTGGCATGTTTGTGAGCACAAGGGTCCTCAATGGCACACAGTCAAAAACACACCACACTCCAAGCATTCACACAAACACACACACATACACACAGCAGCAGCAGCAGCAGCAGCAGCAGCAGCAGCAGCAGCAGACAAGCTCACGCACCTCTGCCCCTGCATCACACAGCACAGCCACCATGGCTGCTGCACGCGTGGCTCCCTCAGGGCCATCATCCACACCCTCAGGCACAGGGTCGGAAATGTGCTGCCTTCCACGAAGCGCCGCGTAATGCAGGCAGCACATGCCAAGGGCCTGCATATGCAAGCAGTGCAATGCAATACAGTGGAATGCCACACAGTGGAATGCAAACAGCATGTGCCAGACGCCTGTGAATGCAAGCAATCCAAGCAGGCCAAGCAATGCCGTAGGACACGCCAAGGGTCTGAAAATGTGAGCAATGCAATGCCATGCAATGCGATGCAGTGCAACGCAGGCAGCACATGCTAAGGGCCTGGAAATGCGAGCAATGCAGTGCACACAGCAGATGCTAAAGGCCTTCAGGCTGGGCAGCAGGGCATTGCGAGCGTGGCAGTGTAACTGTGCTGCTCACACTGCAAGCCAAGGGTCCTACGAATAAAGCAGCAAGGCTAATGAGCTTGTCAGTGTGCGCAAGACAGGCAACAGTTAAGGGTGAAAAATACAAATAAAGCTGATTTGATGGGACAGTGGGTCTCCATCTTTGCACTTAAACCTGAAGGCTAGCATCACAAGATGGTATGTGCTCTTCCTCTAGCTGCTCTCTTTCTGGGTAACCTCTGCAACGTCTTTAAAACCCTGGTGGCTTGCCGCTTGCAGACTCTTGCCCCTCATAAATCTGCGCAACAGTTGCGTATGACTGCTCTTGCAGACCTATGTTGCCCTCAACAATTTTTGCATTAGTTGTGCATGACCACTCTCGCAGACCACTCTTGCCCTCAACGATTTATACAACAGTCGCTTGTGCCATTCTGCTGAGAAAGCCTACGTCACGAAAGCCAGAGCTGTCATATGAGCGCATTTCATGTGCAAGAAAGAGAGAGAGTAAAACCACGTGGGTAGAGGAAACCCCTACATCAGTTCAGTAAAAACATTGGCTCAAAAGAGCCGCGCAAGCCCCCTCCACCACAAAGCTAAAGAACAGGGAGGGCTAGTGGTAAAAGGCATTTCATGTGGCTCACATCAATGTCCGGGTTGGGTTCATTCACAGGTGCCCCCAGCTTTAGAAGCCTAGACACCTCGACGATGTCCAAGATGCGCACCGCAGCCAAGAGCTTCTGCAGAGCTGCTGCTGCCTGCAAGAGAAGTACATACAGAAAGTGTCAACAGGGTCGGCTAAAAAATCAGCGAGCCAAAAAGGGGCTGCAATGCAAGCAAGTAGGGCAGAATGAGGGGTCTGAAAATTTGACAGTTCTGAAATTTAATGTTGTTTAGGGAAGCTCTGTGCTGTTGGGAAGCAGACAAGGGGTGAGTAATTAGCTTGTCACGTTCAACCTCCTGAACTGAAGTCAAATAGCTTCTGCGTCCTTGAAATCTATGCTGCAGACATGATAGAAACTCTGAATGAGGCAGCTGAAACGCAGCGATTCCGTGCAAGAGAGATTGTGGCATGCTGCTTATCTCCTTGCCTGATCAACCAGTATAACGGGCCCTTTATATTCCCTTGCAATCCCTGTAATCCCTCGCCACAACTGATGAGGAAGGCTACGTCCGCCGGAAAATTGATTTCAACTTTGCTAGCACTCCTGCCATGCAATATCAGGACAAAAATAAAACAGGAAACGTTTAAAACCACAAGGGTTTTTGGAGCAAGCCCACCTCCTTTACGACAATAGTTTGCCATTAGAGTTGACCAAAACAGAAGAGCTAAACTAGAGGAGCTCACTTCAACCGTCTGTCACCATGGAATAGCAGACTTGTGCTGGGATCGCAAGGCTAGGATCGCATCCAAGGCACAGGCAACTGACAACACCTGTGCATATGAACATCTACTCGCGCTCCAGACCACTAACCATGGCGGGCAGCTCTGGTAGCGTCCTTTTGGACCTGATGTCAATGGATGCATAGTGCTCATTCTCATTGATGAACGAGTCAGATGCGGGCGCACTGTTGCGCCGGTCTTTCGTCCCTGCAGTCTTGTCAGCCTTTTCGCCCCTGTTCAGGTGGAAAGTCCCATCCTGAGAGGTCTCTGAAGCCTCCCGGCTGTCCTGTGTATGCCACCAGTAAGTAAAATAGTTTGCGCTTTTTCCACTGAAAAGATAGAGAATGAAGAAAACGTGTGCAGTGCCTGCATAAACCGCCCCCCCCCCCTGCTGTGGAACGCGCTAGGACTGGTGCAGGTGCAGTTCCACAGGTGGCTACCAGTGTTGGGATTGCTTTCCAGCTGGGTGGGTACTTCCAAAGTTTTCACTGGTCTTTCAAACATTTGTGCTTGGCACACATGCCACATGCATTCTGCCAGACATTTGGGATAGGCGTGGGGCACAAATGTCAAACGAAGTAGATCTTCTCGCTCATCGCGGGATACACCCCTTGCTGGCTTTACATTTGGCTCCTGCAATCCATTGTTTGTGCCTCCCCCTCCTCAACCAAATGAACTGCCTGTGCAGCTCCAAGCGTGTTGCGTTTGCTTGCATTTTGTGTAACGCGTGTAACTACACGTGCAAGCCAGCTCTCTGAGCTCAAGCTCCGTCACACACCTGCAATGGAATGGACCCAAAGTTCCATTGGCCCTCAAACATTGCCTAGCCCGTCAAGCCCTCAGAACGAAGGCTTGCTCTTCGAAAGTCACATAACTTTCTGTTTAATATGTTTTATATTAATTTATATATTTTAGCATCAGTATTCTCAAAATAAGCCACCAGACAAGTTCTGACCGTGTTTTCAGGACATGAACTAGGAAGAAGAGGAATGCTTGGTGCCGGGGAAGGGGTGACTGTATCTGAAGCTGGCAAGCTGCTTGGTAAGCAGTCTGGTGTTGTGACTGCCTGTGCGGCACAGCTCCTCATCTATGCTCCTTGCATACCCCAAACAATCACATAAATGTGGTGTCCGCAAGCAGGCTGTGCACCATCCCTCTCGCTGTCCCTGTCATCTAGTGTGCCCACCAGCTCTAAGCTGCCGGCCACGCAACAGTGGGTGGCAGTTGCTCCTGATGCCCTTACAGCTGCTCAGCTGCATGCGGGTCAGCGCATGCTGGTAAGTCATGATGCAGGTCATATTTATGTGAGTAGCGCATAAGTTGCACCTGAACCCTTCTTGGTTTGGGATGTGAACAGTCTTCCTGCGCTGCTATCGCATCAATCAGGACGCAGAAGATCATGACATTGCGTGGTGCACTGCCAACACCATGCAGGTTGGAATAGTAGACATGGCCACCACGGCATTGCCCCCTGCTGCCTCGCCCATCGGCCGAACAAGCCAGCTGCCCAGCACCCCAACCTCTACCTTCGCTCCCCTGCCTCTACCTGACCTCTCCTCCGAAGGCACATGCCTGACCAACTTGTGGGAGAGCACGCGCAGCATGTGCGGCATCCGCACACCCCACTTGGCTCCCACTGCAGCAGCCTCACGGTCATGTGGCACAGCAGGGGTGGAAGGGCATGCACGTGGCAATACTGCATCAGATCTCAACGGACGAGGCCAACAGGGAGATCTGAGCAGTGTGGGCTCTGGCGATGAGGGAAAGGACAGTGCCAGCAACAGCAGGATGCCAAAGCAGCGGCGTGGGCGGGACCACAGGGGCAGGAGCACCTCTACACGCGCTCCTGACCTGCAACAAAGCCAGCAGCAGCAGCAGCAGCAGCAGCAGCAGCAGGAGCAGGAACAGGAGGGTCAGCAGCAGCAGGAGGGGGAGCTGGGGCATTGCCTGTTGGTGGTGCGGGTGTGGCCTTGCGCGCGCCTCCCACGCGGCTTTGCTGCGCTGAGTAACGCAGCAGCAGAGGCATGTGGAAGGCCCCAGCCAGGTACTAGTGCTGTGGCGCTGTTCCACATGCCCCACGCGCTGCAGCTCATACCAGTGTGCCGCACGCTTGTGCTGCGGGTAGGTACGACTTTGGTATGAGAGTATGTGTGTTGGAGTGGAATGTGCCTGCTTTGTAAGGGTGTCAGGGCCTGCTTGCTGCCTTTGGCAGAACGTTCAAGTTGGAGCCTGCCACTTTGCTGCCTGTGTTGTGCAAGCCCTGCATCTTGATCCCATGCACAATTTGGGTGTATGGGCTTGGCAAGAAATGCAATGTCACTGAGGCATGGGTAATCTTGTGGCTCATAAAGTCGTGAACCCCATGCACAGCAGCAAGTAATCGAGCACAAGCACAGCATTTTGCGGCAGGATCTTCAGGCTGCAGCTGTGCTCGGGCACAGTGTCCTCTTGCACAATACATATAGAAGGTCTGTTGCAAAGTGTGTGCACGCTGCGTTGCACCTCCCATGAAGGTGTGCTCTTTGGTGCGTACCGCTGCAAGCCAAAGCGTGCAAGCCGCGTTTTGCCTCGTGCACAGGTGTGCTTTGATGCGCATCGCTGCAAACCAGCCACACTAGCTGGCCCCTCCGCCAAGCCTGGCCCCACAGGCAGCACGCAAGCACAAGGCAGCGACAGAAGTGGGGCCTCCACACCAACCCCATCAACCAGGTGCCTGCAGCCAGGTCTTGGCTTGCTTGTCCATGTGGCTGTGCTGTGCTGGCCTCAGTGCCTGTGTCACAAGTGATGCCTGGTTGCTTGCTTTGTGCACGAGCGGCAGCTTGGAGGTAGATCAAGGCACTCATTCAAATTCTTGATCGATTGCCAACAGAGGTTACAGGAGCAAAAGACCAGTCAAATGACAGACTGTTATCCATTCGATTGCCGATACTGTTGGCAACAGCCATTGAAAGCCAAGAGCAAGGAGCAAGTGCCTTCCACACCTTTGCAACAGCCACCTCTGCTCCTGCTCCAACTTGCCTACCAGCCCTGTGCCAGGCACAGCTAGCACGTTTCTGGCCCTCCTCGCTCACGCATCCTGATCTCATCTGGCCAATTTCATGCTGAAATTTGATATCCAAAATTGCGCTCCCTCTGTGCGTTGTGAAACACAGGAAGCTCCCCAGCACGCCCAGTGGCTTATCCACCCCCACTACCGCCGCACATGCCACAACGTCTGCCTCCGCTGCCTCAGCTCCTGTCTCCCTGCAACAGACCCCCGCAGCCCTCGGAGACTGGGTACTAGACCTGCTGGCACCCCCCTCAGCAGCTGGTGACGGCAGCAGCAGCAGCAGCAGCCTGACCAACGCACAGCGGGGCATGCTCGGCCATGCCGCTGCCCGACACCTGTGTGGCCGTGCCCTGCTGTTGGGCAACCCTGTGCTTGTCCCGCTTCTGGGTCACACACTGCTATGCAGCGTGGCTGCTGCGATGGAGGGTGCCAAGGCTGAGGGGGCTCAGGGCATGATGGCAGTCGGAGCAGCTGCTGGGGCAGCGGCAAGAGGGACAGCTGGGGCAGCGGTAGAAGGGACAGCTGGCTTGGGCGATGGAATGACAGCTGGGGCAGTGACTGGGAAGATGGATGGGGCGGCAGCCCTCTGTGGAGCCCCCCGTGCAGCCCCCTGTGGAGCAGGCATGGCAGCATGGCAGGTGGTGGCGGGAGTGACGGAAGTGGTGTTGCTTCTTGAAGGTGTGGGGAGGGGCGGCTGCACAGCTTCAGGCTTTGTGTAGGGCACTTGAACCTGGCTAGCTACGTCATAACTCAGATCACAACCACATACTGGGTACTATCACATAATGGCTGCAGTGTTGGCCATCTCTGTGTGGGTACTCCATGTTTGGCGTGTTTCTAGAACTAAAGAGTCCGTATCTATGCCGTGCAATGCGAATAATGAATTAAAATAGGCCAACATCAGTGAGCGTTGAGACGGCGATGTGCTGTGGGGTGCACTGCACAAGTTATGCCATCCATTTCGCATTCAGCATGATGGTGGCTGTGCGCTGGAGTTACCTGCCCACGTTGGGTAGCACAGTGCATGCTGTCTGCAAGCTCTTTCCGATCCCTGAGTGAACCAGGCAAGGCTCGTGCTGCAGTGCAACTGCTGCTGCCCTTTTGCACCATGAAGGCTTGCAGTCAAAGCTGTGCAAACCAACTGCCGCGCAGGTGAAGATTTGCCTGAGGAGGTTGCAGCCCAACTTGCACCGAGCAACAAGGCACGTGGAAAGGTGTGTTGCATTATAAACATGCTGCATGTGTGCCATGGTCGCGTGCTCAGGCACATTAGTTTAGTGTAGTGTAGTAGCAATGTAGTGTAGTAGCAAGGTGTAGTCCCTTCTTCCAGTGATATTGCATGGAGAAGAAAAGAAACAACCAACTCAGTTAAAGAGACCGCGTGCAGAAAGAAAAGGTTCCCTAGCTAGCAAGGTTGCTGGGGTCTGGCCAGTGCATGGGAATCCAGTGGGGACGAAATAATTGTTTACCCTGCCTGAAACGAACACTCCCCTTTCCTTGACACCTGCCCCCATAACTCCATGCCAGTGCGTGCAGCATCCCGTATGCCCTCTCTTGTGTCATCCATAAATGCGTGCAAGTCTTAGATGTCAGCCTGCAAGGCCATGCCATCTTGCATCTTCACCCTCCATGCGTGCATGTTCTGCAAACAGAAGCCTCTGCACCCACAAGTGTTTCGTGCACGCATGCACGCATGGAGAGTGAAGATGACACGCTGCAGGGCCGTGCATGTGTGCAAGGTGTTGGCATTGCGCTTAGGGCATGCACGCATGGAGAGTGTGGACAATACGCTGCAAGGCCGTGCAAGTGTGCAAGGTGTTGGCAATGCACTCAGGGCGTGCATGCATGGAGAGTGTGGATGATACGCTGCAGGGCCGTGCATGTGTGCAAGGTGTTGGCATTGTGCTTAAGGCGTGCACGCATGGAGTGTGTATAATACACTGCAGGGCTATGCATGTGTACAAGGTGTTGGCGTTGCACTTAGGGCATGCATGCATGCAAGGCGTAGATCTTATGATGCAGGGCCTTGTAACGCTGTGTGCTTGAGCAGCTTGTTCGGCCCAGCCCTCCACCTGCATGTCGGCAAGATAGTCCGACGCATGCTGTCCGTAATGGGCACCGTCCCCCTGAGCCATGCATGCATGCGCCCGTGCAAGGCTTTAAAAAATGGAAGCCTGCAGGGCCATGCTGTGTTGCATGCTCAGGGACAACTCTGATCCACCCTTTTTTTGTGCATGGCATGCATGCACGCACGCATGCAGGGTTCACACTGAAGCCTGCAAGGCCATGCCTCACTTCCAGCCTGGGCTCCATCATTATGCCGTGCATGCATGCACGCATGCAGGTTCATGCGAAAGCCTGCAAGGCCATGCCGCCCTTCCAGCCTAAGAACCCTTGCGAAACACACGTAGGGTTCATACGAAAGCCTGCAAGGCCAGGCCGCCCTTCCAGCCTGGGCTGCTGGCCGCAGCATGGGGCAGCTGGTGTCCCAAGCCAGGGAGGCAGCAGAAGCAGAAGTGAAAGGCAGCAGTGCAGAGGCAGCCGCTACTGCTGCTGAGCGCGCGCTGCGGTCAGGTAAGGGGCAACCTGTGCACGCCTCATGTCTGTGTTGACCTGCTGTATGGCTTGAGTGTGGAAGGCGCAGAGGCAGCCGCAGCATTTCTGTTGAGCATGCACGTGCTGCAGTCCTGTAAGGAGCACTACCTTAGTGCATTGATGATGATGAGCTGTGCATGCATGGGTAGCTGCCACCTGTGCACCAATCACCGCGTTCCTTTTGCTGCAACACCCCTGGAGGACCTGCGCACAGCTTGCTGCGTTTTTGCTGCATCACCTGAGGGGGACCTGTGCACTCATTGCAACATTTTCCTTGATGCACCACCTATGCAGAAACAGCGAAGGTGCAAGTGCAGGTACCGCGACAGTTCACATGCACTGAGACTTGGGGCTGCAATCTGTTTTGTGCATGCTCCCAACGCAATGGTGTGCCTCTCCTATGTGCATACCTCCCATGCATTGGTGTGCCTCTCCTATGTGCATACCTCCCATGCATTGGTGTGCCTCTCCTATGTGCCACATGGCCACGATGGCGATGTGGCCATCATTCCTGCAGTGCCTTCTGGTGCTCCTTGCTTGTGCTTCCTTTCAAAGTGCTTTTCTTTCTGAGTGCTTTTTAATGCTCCTTGCCTGCACCTCCTTTCAAAGTGCTTTCTTTCTGTGTGCCTTTCGGTGCTGCTTGCTTGTGCTTCCTGTTCGCCAACCCACCAGCTGAGCAGCATGCTGGCCCTGACATGCACGCAAGTGCACATGCCTGCATGCTAACAAGACCCCTCAAGGAATGCACGCATACATGCACACACACACGCACACACACACACACACACACACATATGATGATGATGACATCTAACAAAAAAATGCACGCAGGCCTGGCAGCTCACAGTGCCTCTGGGTTTCAGGCCCTTGGCGGTGTGGCCCCCTATGCTGCTGCCCTGCGTGAGTTGGTGGCCCTGCCGCTGCGCGCACCCCACTTATTTGCGGGCCTGCGTGTGCGCCCACCGCGTGGCGTGCTGCTGCATGGTCCCCCTGGTAGGTGCCAAGCATGAGTTGATGGCCTTGCCACTCTGTGCATCATACTCCTTTGCGCCTGCGTGTGCGCCCTCCGCGTGGCGTGCTGCTGCATGGTCCCCCTGGTAGGTGCCAAGCATGAGTCGGGGGCCTTGCCACTCTGTGCATCATACTCCTTTGCGCCTGCGTGTGCGCCCACCGTGTGGCGCGCTGCTGCATGGTCCCCCTGGAGTGTTCATGAGGAGGGGCCTTTGCCATATGCGCTATAATTCAAGATTGCTCTGGTAACTGGACAGTGCTGGTAAAAGTGTCATGCATCACCATAGACTCTAGTGGAGTACCAGCGTTGATCCCTGAAGGCTTGTGCAAGAGCACATGCCTGCATACCGCCTCCAAACCAAAATTTGGGCATCAAGAACACAATGGAGTGTTTACGTAGTTGTTTGTCCTTCTTGTCTTTTAACTGCCTTTTCATAGTATGCAGGTATGCCATCTGCTCTCTGCCCGCACATTAACTTAACCATGAAGTGCTTGCTCATACTGCTTGCGGCTGGCGAGAACCTGATGCTTGATCTTGGATCAATTTGTAATGATACTGCTAAGGAGGTAGACTGGGCTTCTGACCACCTGATTGATCGTTCTTCCTGCAGGAGAAGCCAAACTCATAATCAGACTCCACTGGCATGCCATTAAGATATGTGCTAATCACTTGGTTGATTGCGCCATCCGCAGGAGGAGGCAAGACTGTGCTAGCGCGCGCAGCTGCGGCAGATGCAGGGGCTGCCTTGCTGATTGTTAACGGTCCAGATGTGGTGTCTGAGTTCTTTGGTGAGTAACTCTGGGAAATGAGAGAAAGGAAGAGTGGGAATTGTTTGATACGAGATATGATCCATAAGGTCTGATAGAACTTTTTCACGCTTTTCCAAGGAGGCTCACTTTTTCCAGAGCGATGCACTGCATTTGTGTTACACATTTTGTACGGTTGACATTTTCTCGATTGAGTGGGTCTGGGATTCTAAACAGCACAGTGTGAATGAACGGCACTAAGAATGTTGAACGGTACAACGTGAATGCTTATAAGCAAGTGGCCATAATTAACAAACCCGGTATGGCTCGTGTGCATCTTGGTCTCACGTTTAAGTGTCAGCAGTCAGAAGCAGAATGTCGTCAAGTGCGCGTCCCAACATTGGCTTATCTGCATGGTGTTCTTGCTGGAAGGTGACGGTTGGAGGGTGAAGGGTCCTTGGGAGCAACAGCCTCTTTTGCCTTGCATGCATGCGTAATCAAAGCAGGAGGAGGGTCAATGCGTTTCCCGGATGCCCATTCAGTGTGATGGTTCCTCATGTGATGCAGGTGCAAGTGAGGCAGGGCCTCAACTTCCCTGTGCATGCATTGTCAAAGCAGGAGAAATTTCAATGCGTTTTGCAAATGCTCATGCGCATGCCCATTCGTTGTGATGCTGTTTTTTTCATGCAATGCAGGGGAGAGTGAGGCAGGGTTGCGTGGGGTGTTTGCAGCTGCAAAGCGCCTGGCCCCAGCGGTCGTTTTTATTGATGAAGTGGACGCGCTGGCACCCGCCAGAGGTATGGAAGGATGATGGAAAAATTGGCGGAGGCCCACACGCATCATTTCTTTTCCTAGATGTGTGGCGTGCCTGATCTTGAGACCTGCCTTCACATGTAGTCAGTAGGGTGGGAGCTGCCTAGCATCTTAAGCCCACCAAACAGACAGACAGACAGACAGGCAGGCAGGCAGGCAGGCAGGCAGGCAGGCCGGCCCCATCAAAGAAACAGCCAGAGGGTAAGAGCTGCCTGACATCTTGAGCCCAACTTACTCAGGACTTTCTGGGGCTTGGATTGGAGAAGAGTCACCTTGTGGACACCTTCCTCCTACAAGTCACAGCTCACATGCTTTGGGCACTGTGCGCATTGTGTACGAAACTGGCATCCATAGTAGTTTGCTACATCACAGTTGCGCATGCTTGCATTAACCAGTGTCTGTGCAGCAATATCAAATCATTGCTAAGTACCCATAATCACACATATACACACACAGATGGACACATGCACATAATGGATGCATGCCCACACAAATGCACACACAGGTGGTGGTGAAGGGGGCGGCGGCATGGCTGGCGCTCTTTCTGGCAGCACAGGCGGCGCTGGAGACTCTGCTGCTCGGTTGGTGACTGTGCTGCTCACCCTAATGGATGGGGCAGGGGGGGCAGGCCCTGGTGAGCAAAGTGCCGCGCTTGGTTCCCTTTTTTTCCGATTGACCCTCTTTACTTCATAAGTTTGGCCAAGTGCTTGGGTATTATAAAATTTCTGGCTCTATTTGCTTTCATTCTACGAGCCTGGCCAAGGTGAGCACGTTTCAAAGCTACAGCGACCTGCTTTTCATCTGGTTTTGGCCCTTGGGGCTGCTTAAGGAACGCATGCCATGTTTGGTATATGATGGCTTGCTTCCTTGCCTGGAAGCAAATGCACATTCGGATTGCTCCTGATGGAATTATGCTGCAGTGAAGCAATCAGGCGCGCTTGCGTTTGCGGTATTCAAGCAAGCTTGGGCTATGCAATTCATATGAATGGCATGTGCATTGCTCTGAGGTCTGAGTAGCGGCGCTCACCAGATTGCTGGCAATTATTACGAAGTATGGCCCACTCTTAGAAAACAATGTTGGAAGCATTCTGATGAAATTACATCGAGGCATTTTTAATCAGATTGGGCTCTGTGCAGCGTACTCACTTAACTTTCTCTTTGCTCATCACTGTACAGCACTGCTGTTTCCAAACTTTACCTTGACGCAATTGTCGTTTTCTTGTCCCTCTTCACGCCAACCCAAGTGTGGCAGGGTTTACTTGCCGCTGCCATGTGGCTTCATTTTTTTCTCAAACTTGCAAACCTGCAGCATGCACTTCTGCAATCCCTCAT
The DNA here is from genome assembly GCA_914767535.2 of Dunaliella primolecta. Classification (NCBI taxonomy): domain Eukaryota; kingdom Viridiplantae; phylum Chlorophyta; class Chlorophyceae; order Chlamydomonadales; family Dunaliellaceae; genus Dunaliella; species Dunaliella primolecta. The sequence continues at coordinate 2,913,387 of OU611760.1, read as the reverse complement.
TGGTGATGTTATGGGTGTTGTTATTTAGTATTGTTGCTGCCACTGCCATGGCCAAGCGCCCCATTGTGTGCAACATTGGGCCCCTCACCAGGCATCGTTACTTTAAAAGGGGGCTGTTTTGTAGATTCCTGTAGTTTTCACTTATTCCGTTTCCAGGTGATGGCGTGGTTGTCATTGCCGCCACTAACCGCCCAAACGCACTGGACTCTGCGCTGCGGCGGCCTGGCCGCTTTGAGCGTGAGCTAGAGGTGGGCGTGCCAGGCCCACAAGCGCGCGCGGATGTGCTACGTGCAAGGTGCGCAAGTCTGTTATTATGGATTTATGGATAAATACGGGTGTATGTATATGCGGGGCGGGCAGTAGCTGCATTGAAGCATCGAGTCTTATTCTCCTGATGAGGTTCAGAGCATCAAGGTCTGTGCACTTTAGGATTTTTGGATGGGCATTCATAAGATCTCTGCATGAGTATGCATGCTTGTGCAAACCATGCTTATTGATGAAAATTAAAAATTGAAGTCCGCCTCATGCATTTGCGATACCTGCAAACCCATGGAGCTGAAGGCTTGGAACTGAAGTGCATAAGATGAGTAAATGCTGTGCTGAACACCGACAAGCGTGTGTTAAGGAAGACGCTGCAGCTCTCGCTGATACGTTGTGCAAGCCCCACCGCATTGGGGCATGTGCTGGAGACCTGCACTAAATTTGAGAATTTTTATCAGTATGAGCTTGAATAAGCTAGTTAGTTTGGGGGTGCTTTGATATGAGTCAATAATATGGGCTGCTAGTGTGCTGAAGCCCCCACTAAAATGGAGGATGAGAATGATCCTCTTCTCAGCTCCGGCATTGCCATTGATGCTCCTACTGCTCAGGCTGCAGCTGGTACCGCGCCATAGCCTGCAGGACACAGACATTGAGGCACTGCCATCGATGCTGCTACTCCTACTGCTCAGGTTGCAGCTGGTACCGCGCCACAGCCTGCAGGACGCTGACATTGAGGCACTGCCATTGATGCTGCTGCTCCTACTGTTCAGGTTGCAGCTGGTCCCGCGCCACAGCCTGCAGGACGCTGACATTGAGGCATTGGCCAATGCTGCGCATGGCTATGTTGGGGCCGACTTGGCTGCGCTGGTGAACGAAGCCACTCTGGTGGCCCTCAGGTCTGTCTAAATAGGTAGTGGTTGTGGTAACAAGTTCTGTCGCTGACATTGGTAAAAAGGGGTAGAGATGGGTGCATCTGGGTCTGATCATTGTTGTGCGCCGTAACAGGTAGGAGTTTTGAGCATGCTGTCCATGAAGCAGTTCATAGGTTGCACAGCAGGTGCTGATGTGCTTGCCATGTCACGAGCATACGTATTAACACTGATTGGTATCACCGAAAAGTCAAGCATTTTGTGCTTACTTCTTGTGCTCCCATACAGAGCTGCTGTGAAAGTCTGCATGCCGCAGCATGTGTCTTGCCCTCTCCTGTAGCACGCATGCACTGAATCATACATGCAGCTCCTGCAGCAGCAGTGGTCTGCATACTGCAGCATGCGCAATGCTCTCTCCCGTAGCACCCATGTCCTATATCATGCATGGGCACTGCCCTCTCTATAGCCACGGCCAGGCAGCAATAGCATTATGCTTGCTGTTATAGAAACAGCACTTTGCACACCGCCCTGCCCATGTCCACAGCCAGGTAGCAAGAATACCATGCACGCTGTCGCAGACACAGCTCTTTGCACACTGCCCTGCCCATGTCCACAGCCAGGTAGCAAGAATATCATGCACGCTGTCGCAGACACATCTCTTTGCACACTGCCCTCTCCATGGCCACGGCCAGGCAGCAACAGAGCCATGCACGCTGTTGCAGCAACAGCACTGTGAGCACTGCTTTCTCCATGGCCACGGCCAGGCAACCAAAACACACGCGTGCTGGGCATGACAAAGGCCAAGCCCCTCCTGTGCACCCGCTTGCCTCCGTGTTCTCAGGAGGGTGGTGGCTACACAGCAGCAGCAGCAGCTGCAGCTGCAGGGAGCAGAGCAGCCAGAACTCGATGGCGCTGAGGTTCAAACCAAGCGCAGGCAAGGTGAAGCAGGCGGCCATGCTGCCGGAGGGAATAGCGCTCCTTCTGAGCCAGACCTCCTCCCACCCACAGAGGGAGCCCATAATGCTGCGTGTGATCCCCTAGCACTGTGTGTGACCAAGGCAGACTTCGCGACGGCCGAGGCGCGCGTGCGGCCCAGTGCGCTGCGGGAGTTGGCGGTGGAAGTGCCACGCGTGGGGTGGGCGGATGTGGGGGGCCTAGACAATGTGAAGCAGAGGTAGGTGAGGGCGTGGGTGTGTGCACTACTTTGGGATGACGATGGCGCCGCTCGTGCCGCGGTGTTGGAGCTTGTGGATCATGTTGGGACAAAAAGGGAATGGTGTTCGACTGGCAGGCTATCAAACAAAATGCTTTCATTGCGCGATGCAAGTGTGCAAAGTTTCCATCAAATGTTGTATTGGAAGGAACGCAAGTGCGTCACAGCTGCGCACTAAAACGCGCGTGCGCGCACACACACACACACACACACACACACACACACACACACACACACACACACACACACACACAAGCTCTCTTGCATACACCTGGGCTTGTAGGCTGCGTGAGGCGGTGGAGTGGCCCTTCCGTGTGCCCAACGCCCTCTCGCGTGTCGGCGCACAGGCCCCGCGTGGCGTGCTGCTGTACGGCCCACCTGGTTGCAGCAAAACACTGCTCGCACGTGCCGTGGCATGTGAAGCAAAGCTGAACTTCCTGGCCATTAAGGTGGGAGTGGCTGCAGTGGCATGCGAAGCAAAGGTCAATTTTTTGGTCATTAAGGTGGAGGTGGGAGTGGCTGCAGTGGCATGCAAAGAAAGCTGAACTTCCTGGCCATTAAGGTGGGGGTGGCTGCAGTGGCATGCAAAGCAAAGGTCAATTTTTTGGTCATTAAGGTGGAGGTGGGAGTGGCTGCAGTGGCATGCAAAGAAAGCTGAACTTCCTGGCCATTAAGGTGGGGGTGGCTGCAGTGGCATGCAAAGCAAAGGTCAATTTTTTGGTCGTCAAGGTGGAGGTGGGAGTGGCTGCAGTGGCATGCAAAGCAAAGGTCAATTTTTTGGTTGTCAAGGTGGGCATGGCAGCGCTTGCATCGCTGGGTTTCCTTCGCTGGGCTTCACCATCTATGACTTGGTGTATGGTCGCATTGAAAAAAGGTGTTTCTGCGTATCATCTTTGCTTCTGTGTGACAGCAAAGCTCCGCACGATTGCTACACCAGCAAATAGGACAAATTTGAGACGAATGTGCACATCACAAGCCTCTCTGTGATACCATTGCCCTGCGCGATTTCTACATCAGACAAGCCAAAGCTGCCAGTGTTGTGGCTTCTCCTTCTGGACAAGGTTTGAGATTTGTATTTTGAAACTTTTATCAATGAGGTAGCGTTGTAGAGTATGCAACGTATTAAAATGCTCCAACCAATCCTAGTAGGCCAGATCCTGGTTCAGGCAAGGGGCTCCTCGGCGCCCATGAGAGTTTTAAAAATGCACTATTCTGTCTTTATTTCTTTTCATGCATGATGCCCTGTATTGATACTTGATGGCTCACATGCCAAACAGGTGGGAGCCACAGCTGCAAGCAGACCCACCGCCTTCATTTCAAACTTTAAGATCAGAAATCTAGCATGTCCCTTAAGCAAAAAGTGCCTTTACGCTTGAAGCCTCTAGAGCCCCAGCCTACTCCGTCCTGCTCCAGAAAGCTAGAGAGATCAGGCTTTGAGATGTGTCACATTGCGTACTTGCAATTGAACTGAATTGAGTACAAAGGGGTGATCTACTTTTCCAAACCTCGCAGGCCTTTGTTGATATCTTGGCTTTGTTGATATCTTGGGTGGGTGGAGGTCTTCTGTATGCCAGATCATCAAAAGCAGAATGCTGTTTGTGTTGGATGTTAAATTAAAATTTTGTTTTAGATTTGGAGTTCAGAGTAGTTTATGTTGCAAGCCCAGTGATCTTGTTCTTGCATGTAGAAAATCCCACAAATTGTGTCCCGGGGTCTTCGGATACTTGAACCCGCTGCGGGAAGATCTACAAACGTGCTCTGTCATACATACTCTACATGCCTACCTGAGCAGCTCCCGGTTTCTGTATGGAAACCCGCAGCAATCCTAAATTTGTGAAGGGTGTGGCAGTACTTGGCGGTTTTGCCGTGTTTGACAGTGTAGCACATTTCACATTGTTGATTATGGCAAATGCTGAGTGTTGTGATCGTGGCAAGCGCTGAGCACTCAATGCTAGCATGTACAGTGCAGAATACTAGCATGTGCAGTGCTGTGATCATGGCAAGCGCTGAGTTTGTGATCATAGCTAGCGCTGAGCGCTGTGACCGTAACTAGCGCCGATTGTTGTGACCATGGTGAGCACTGAGTGTTGTGACCATGGCAAGCGCTGGGTGCTGTGATCCTGGTGAGCACTGAGTGCTGTGGTCATGGCAAGCGCTGAGCGTTTAATCATGGCAAGCGCCAAGTGTTGTGATCATGGCAAGCGCTGGGTGCTGTGACCATGGCAAGCACTGAGTGTTTAATGATAGCAAGCGCAGTGCGGTGATCATGGAAATCGCTGAGTGCTGTGTCCATGGTAAGCGCTGAGTGTTTGGTCATGGCAAGCGCAGTGTTTTGATCATGGCAAGCGCTGGGTGCTATGATCATGGTGATCGCTAAGAGCTGTGGTCATGGCAAACACTGAGTGTTTAATCATAGCAAGCGCAGTGTGGTCATCATGGCAAGCACAATATTGTGATCCTGGTGAGTGCGGAGTGCTGTGGTCATAGCAAGTGCTGAGTGTTGTGAGCTGATGTAAGCATACACAAAACACCTGCCACATCCCACTTGAAGACCATTCTTATGCTCAATCAAGCGCCGTCTTTACTCTGGATACAGGGTGGTGAGCTCTATTCCAAGTACGTGGGCGAGAGCGAGCGTGCCATTGCAGCCCTGTTTGCACGCGCTCGTGCCACAGCCCCATGTATCATATTTTTTGATGAGATCGACGGCCTTGCAGGGACCCGCTCGGACGACGGGGCAGGTATGTCTGATATGCAAGACTTGCATATGGATGATAGGACATGATGCATTAAGAATTCCTTGCATTTGTTCGCCGTTCTGTTTTAGATAGGAAAGCATGGATAATCTTTGAAGCAGCTTCGCAGGGATCCACTCAGATCATGGGGCAGTTACCTCTGATGTGCGAGATGTCATTTGATGCATTTATGATTCTTTGCTTCCTTTTGCCATTCTGTTCTAGTGATGGGACTTTTTTGAAGCAGCCTTGTGCGGACCCCCTTAGAAGATGATGGAACAGGTGTGGCTGACACGGAAGCTTTACACACTGTGCACGATACAGTGTCGCTACACTGCATCCATGCATCCACACTGCATCCAAGCATCCACACTGCGTTATAATCCACACTAGACTCATGATCCATGCATCATATCAACATTTTGCTCTAGGGATGGAGGCATCAGCCTCTTGTGAGCAAGTGTCAGTGGCCGCCCAGCTGAGCTTGACTCGATGACACCTGTGGAGGTTAGCCAAGTGCTCGGCCTCAAAACGACAGGCATTGGCGAGAGCCCAAACGCAACGTCGATGCTTCAACTCAACATTGTTCATTGTCTGATTGAACTGGTCCCAGCGTTACATGTCTTTTCTCAGTTTATGCTGGGTGCGCTGTTCCAAATTTTCGTTGGATCCAGGAGGGCATGTTGGGGACTACGTGATGGTGCAGTATTTGCTATTGAAATTTGAAATAATTTAGATTACTGATTCATTCATTTATTGCTGCACTGCAGGGGGGCACGTAGGGGACCGTGTGATGGCGCAGCTGTTGTCTGAAATGGATGGCCTGCAAGACCGCCTCGGAGTTGTGGTGGGTGCTTGTAAGCTTCCTGGAGGCCGCAGCGAGTGAAACACGATTCACACTCCATGCGTTCCCTGGTGTTTGTGCAGGGGTGGGTGCTTGATGGGTTTTGCTTTGTCAACACAGTGGAGTTTGCTGCGATTGGTGCAGCACCTGATGGAATTTGCTGTGTCTGGTGCAGCGGAATTTGATCCAGTGAAGTATGCTGCAATTGGTGCAGTGCTTGACAAAGTTTGCTGTGTTTGGCACTGTGGAGTGTGGTGCGATTGGTGCAGTGGAATGAGGTGTGGTGTTTGCTGCGTTTGATACAGTATTGGGCGCTTGATGGAGTGACAGAGGCCACAAGGAGCAGACCCTTCTGCAATCCCCATCCACAAAAGAGCTCCAACATCTAAGTCAGACATCATTTGTGTGTCCAAACACACGAGGATTAAAGAAAGGTCAGCCCCGTGTTTGGTGACGCACAAACAATATCTGAGGCAGTTATTGGAGCTCTTTTGTGGATGGACAGGTAGATGCTGCCTGCTAGCATGTCTGTCCTATAGCCTCTTGTGAGTGCCCATGACGCCCCAAGTCTGTTGCTTAAATGGGGATTTACGAAGTTTAACTTTTAGGTTGAGACCCTACGCTCAAATTTTGAGCCCAAATGCTCAAAATGCTGCATTGCATCTCTCCCTGGCTCCATTCATGCACACCACTTTATTACTCCCGCACCCTCGTCCATGTGATTGTTTGGATCTATAATGGCCATCAAGATGTGCTGCTGGGCTTGGAGGGTATTGGTGGTGGTGGTGGTGGTGGTGGTGGTAGTGGTAGTGGTGGTGGTGTGCACATCAGCATGCGCGATGGTGTGCATGGGGTTGCAAGCAACGCTTTTGAATTGAGACGTTGGGTGTGCCCACAATCATTGAATGGTGTGTGAGGGGATGCAAGCGATGCTCCTTCGATTTCAGGCACAGATCGCTGCTGGCCCTCTGCCACCTGTGTCCCAATGTGCAGCGCCCCCTCAGATGATGAGGGAATGAGGGAAGCCATTTGAATAGGAAAGGTTGGATACAAGCCAGGCCTGGCAGCAAGTAAGCACGAGGGGATGCCTTTGGCGGTAAGCAAGGCTTTGGCATTAGGGAAGGCCTTTGACAGTAAGCAAGGCTTTGGCAATAAGCAAGGCATTGTGCAGTAGCCAAGGCTCAGGCTGCAGGCAGGACTTTCGCAGTAGGCAAGGAAGCTCAGGCATTTGGCAAGGCTTTGACAGCAAGCGAGCAAGCATGAGGGGATGCCTCTTTCTCATGGGACCTGTGCAGAGACAGGAAGCATGGTCAGCTGCTGCTGCTGCTGCTGCTGCTGCCGCTACAACTGTTGCTGCCGCTGTTGTAAAATTGAAGGAGCGGGCACAGCACCCCCTGTCCTCGTGGCAGTCACGCCCCCACCGACACCTCCCACTGTACAAGACGGCGCGTTAAGCGTCACAGACTGCACGCGCACTTTTGAGTGCTGTAATCACGTCAAAATTCAAAGGAGGGACCGAGGTGCCCAGAGGCCCTTTTGCACCCAGCTACCTTCTTTGCAAGACTCACCTCTCAACAGCGCAACATGACCTTCCCTAAAAGGGGAGGCCTTCTGACTTTGCCTCTCAATTAAACCACTGGCTCAGGTAAATAAGTGTGTGGGGGGCATGCCTGCAGTAGCAAAAGGTCCCATGTCCAACCTGATGGGACCGCACAAAAGGCACTTGGATTGCGTTTGCAGGAGCTGGATGCCATTTGATACATACTTTGCTTGCGTTTCAATTGCTGGCTGCCACACTAAAAAAGAAGAACCTCCCCTGCATTTGCAGTTGTTGGCTGCAACTAGCCGTCCTGACTGCAAGGATACAGCCCTTCTCAGCCCTGCCCATACTGACCCCCCGCTGCACAACAACAAAAGCAGTGAACAAAAAGAAACACTTCCCTTGCGCGTACAGGTTTTGGCTGCCACCAACCGCCCTGACTGCGTGGATGCAGCCCTCCTCAGACCTGGTCGCTTTGACCGCCTGCTGCACGTACCACCTCCAGATGCGCGTGGCAGGTATGTGTGTGTGTGTGTCTGCGTGCATGTGTGTGTGTGCGTGTGTGTGTAACATGTTAGTGTATGTTATCAGTCTCTTGCACCTAGCAGCATGTCACACGCAATGCAAGACTAAGTTGTTTGCATGGTGCAGCTGGAGCCATCCTTCCCCTGGGTCTTGCTGCATGGTGGCTCCCTATCCAACAATTTTCCTTTGCTCGCCCGTTCCGTGGCCTTGAGGGTTGGTATAGCTGGAGCTATCTTTCCCTTCCATGCCAAACTAACGTCATCCATGGCGCACGGTGCTAAGTTCGAATATCAATCACTCCTTTGCTCTCATTCCGTTGGCTTGTAGGATGGAAATCTTGAGGGTGAAGCTTCAGAAGACGCCGGTAGCAGCAGACGTCGATGTTGCGCAGGTGCGGTGCCGTTCGATCAGAGATCAATCACTGGTCAGCCTCTCTCAACTGTGTATCTTTCAGACTCTCCTAGAAGACAACAACATATCTGGTTACGCTCCTGTCCGTGTTTATCTCTCAGAGCTAACCATGCCAAACATCTTTGGTTTATCAAAATTACGTCCATGATAGAGATGTTTGATGTTTAGATGGTGTCGGGATGACCCCAGATCACTCTCCTGGCCTCAGATTATCCAAAAAGGGCTTGTGGTTCTACCCTGGGACCATTTTGATTTATAAAATTATGCATTTGTGACTTTTATAAACCTTGCTTACATCCTGCATGTTCAAATAACAGATGGAGGAGGCAAAACGTTGGCCTTTTTTGTACCCCTTTTCAAATGGTGCATCTCACCAACTGCCAAGTCTGTTCACTCCCTTTCATTTGCAATTATGCAGATCCGGTGAAACGCTTCTCACAAAACTTAGCCATTCTGGCAATTTCAATGTAGATGGTTATGTCCTGGAATAGGTTGTCATCTGGAATTGACTTGTAACGGCAATAAATCAAGTTGGGCTTTCCAAAAAGTACATACTTTGAGGGCGCTTGTCTGCCTCTAGAGCTCTGCACTTTGTTGCAGAAGGAGCTTGTCTTGCTGACTCCATCTAGCCTTGTTGGTCCTGCTTTTCTCCTTCCTCTTTTCTGCGCTGTCACCGCCTTCGTCCGCGCTTCCATGAGCCTTGCACCCGTCCAACTCAGACTTATGGGTCTAGTTGATCCTGTGCAAGTGGCGTGTGATCTCAACCCTCCTATGTGTCTTACTGTGGATAGCACGTCTTTGTAAGCAGTGAGCGCGAGCTACTGGCAGAGCCCTCATGCCCATGCTGCTCCTCTTGAGCTTTTGCTCCAGTCCCATTAACTTGGGGAGTTCCTTTGACATACAGAATTTTTATCCTTGCACTTTTCCTCTTGAGGAGGCAGCAAGCATGTACTATGACAGGAAATTAGGATCAGCTGATGTAGCTCCTGAGTGCCCCTATGCATGCTTAAGCAGCACCTGTGCTAAGCCAACCCGTATGCATGCTTAAGCAGCACCTGTATTAAGCCAACCTGCCCCATTGTGAAGCATTTGCTACTGCTGCCTACAGACAATAATGTCTGACTTATTTCGTGTGCAAGTGTGTGTGTGTCAATATCTCTGTTTATTTTTGCATTCCTTAATTCACAGGATTTACGGTTTTTGCAGTTCCATGACAGACCTTGTTGCTATTGGTGGCTTCTTAGGAACATGTGCATGGACATGGTGTAGGGCCTCCCTGCTGACCAGGAATGCCCCTCATCATGGCCCTCTTTCTGTTGCCTTCTGCATGCAGCTAGGTTACAGTACAGATAGCTATATAGGCGCTGACCCTTGAGCCCTTGCACGTGAGCAAAGATGTTCCTCACCATGCCCCTCTGTTGCCCTCTGCATGCAGCTAGGTTACAGTACAGATAGCTATATAGGCGCTGACCCTTGAGCCCTTGCACGTGAGCAAAGATGTTCCTCACCATGCCCCTCTGTTGCCCTCTGCGTGCAGCTGGCTGACAGGACAGATGGCTATACAGGCGCTGACCTTGGGGCCCTTGTGCGTGAGGCAGGTCTGGCTGCTTTAGATGAGGACATCTCTGCGCCCCATGTAAGTGGCCTGTCTCAGCTGCCATAATCCTCAGTGCAGGCACACGTCTGATACATCACTTTGAAGATTGTTTCAGTTGCTTGCCTTCAGCACGAGCACATCTGCAACACCTTGAGGCTCGATGCAAAAGCAGCCATAACAGTGAGTATGGTATGCAAACACAACAAGAGTGTCCCGGATTGCATTCTTGCCAGCTCTGTGTGTGGTTTGCTGACCCTGAGGAGCTGCAGCGCTACATGCTTCTACTATATTGGCTCCTATTGCCTGGGCTTCTAGTGTCTGGGATACTATTGTTTAGGCTCCCATTTCCTGGGCTCCTATTGCCTAAGATTCTATTGCTTGGGCTCCTCTCGTCTGAGCTCCTGTTGCTTGGGCTCCTCTTGTCTGAGCTCTCATTACTAGGGCTCCTCTTGTCTGAGCTCCTATTGCTTGGACTCCTATTGTCGAACCTCCTGTTGCTTGGGCTCTTATCGTCCAGTCTCCTTTTGTCTGAGTTCTTATTTTCTTATTTTTGCCTTGGCTCCTATTTTCTGGGCTTCTGTGGTCTGGCTCCAGAGCCGCTCTTGATAAAGTCTCATGCACAAGCATCATCGTTGCCTTCATTGGAGGATAGGCGAACATGGCTCGCATAATCCTTGAGGAGAAGGACTGACCTTGACCCTCTAGCAAGACGAAGGACTGTAGCTGCAAGTGAGCTGCAAGCTCACTTGATAAGACAAGAGCCTTGCAGCAGGCATGTCAAGCTTGTTGGCATGTTGGGTATGCAGTCACGTTGCAGGCATGTTCAGTTTCTTCACAATACACGCAACAGTGCGTGTGGGGGCATGAGCTGACAGCAAAAGGGTTCCTTGTTTCCATCCCTAACACACTTTGCTTTCCAGCAGCAACCATTACACATGTTGGAAGTGGTGTCGGTAGACTGTCAAGGTTGCGGACATGGTTTTGCGCAACACTCGTTTCGACCAGTACTGTACCTGCCAAACAAGATGCTTATATGTGCATCTCTACGACTTGCTCGCCTGATGTTGGTGCTGCCTTTTGCAATTCAAGTCTCCATGCACCTCCAGGTGCACCTCCACCAAAACCTGCACCTCTACCACCTTGCACCACTACAAATTTGGCATTGCTACCAAAACATTGCAACTTAGGTCTCTATGCACCTCCAGGTGCACTTCTACCAAAACCTGCACCTCTATCACCTTGCACCACTACAAACTTGGCACTGCTACCAAAACATTGCAACTCAGGTCTCTATGCACCACTTTGAGCAAGCCTTGCAGCTGGTTCCCCCCAGCACACCCTCCTCAGATCACTTGCTTGACGTCTACCAGCGTTTTGGAGGGGGTGCTCATTAGCCTTTGTGAGGCCATGCAGACACCTGCAAATGTGCCGCCAGCGGCGTCCTAGGCAACGAGGGCAGAGGCTGTCTGATGCGCGTGGCATTTTCATCGCCCTCTCATGCGAATAGGATGCATGAAGCGCACTGTTTTGCACCATTGGTCGCACATTGATGCACTGAAGAATGTTATCTCGGACCAAGGGACCCAAAAACCTTCGGCTGCTTCCCTGGGAACTGTATGGATGCTTTGGGCACTGGTGGTGAGACTCTACAAAGCTTGCTGGCAAAACGTATCACCACCTCACGATTTGGCTTGAAAACCTTATTTGCATTTTTGATTGTCCTTCTATTCATTAATCCCGCTCGGCTGGAGCCTTGATAAAGAATAAAGTCATGCCACCTGTCAGAAGGTTGGTTTGATGGCCCCTTTGTTAGACCCTTGCTAGCTTGCTATTTAGGGAACATTTCCATTATGCACGCAGCCTCTTAGCTGGCATGGACTTTTTCTTTCTTTGGCCTATGCATGAGAGAGGATTTGCTCTCAAGCGAACAGGAAGTTTTTTTCTTGGTTAAGGTCACAGAGGTTACAGAAGCAGAAGAAAGTCTCCAGTCAAAATGCCTGACTGCTGGCCTATTCACAAAAAAGGAGGAATTCATGCAAAAAGGGGTACAGTTTGTTGTAGCTTTGGTTGACGACTGCAAACATGTTAAAATGCTATACATGATGAATGGCAGACAAATAAGGAGCCATGTGGATAGAGGGGTGGTGGAGGGGTCTTGGGCTTTGCAGAAGAGAAAGGCATCCATGAAAGAACTCCAGATGTCATCTTAACCTCTCGACGTTGGCCCCGGGTAGTACCAGGATTTAAGGCTGAGTAGGGTGAACTGTGGCCCAGATAGTGCGTGAGGTCCCGGCATCGACTTGGGGATACCGGTGGGGGTTTGGGTCCTTTCCTTAATCAACACTTCTGGCCATTGGCTTGTCGTGAAGCTTCTCTCTTTCAGGGGGAGGAGAGGCCAGGCGTCCAGGAGCATAGAAAACTTCCAGATACGCATTAGCTCTATTTCTACCTGGACCAGAACCTAGGCTAGTAGTTCTAGTCCAGGTTTGGAGGCTCTTTGGTAAGGCCCTTGCTAGCTTGCCATTGGCAATTAGGGGCCCCTTCCTTAAGGCATGCGGCCCTCAGGTTTGCATAGACTTTCCTTTTCTCTCCGTCTTAATTGCATTCCGAGTTGTATTTTTATTGTGCAAAAAAGTGCTGACCTCGGAGGAACTTGAGGTTCCTGCAAACCATTGAGCAGACTGGGCCTGTTCCACGTGTCCATGCACTGCAAGACCTTCTCCTGCTCATCATTAAGACCAGGGAACTCCTAGTAACCCTCTTATCACGATTGACCTCTTTTCTTTTCTTCTCTTGTTGGAGGGAAAGAGAAAAGTGATAAAGAGAAAAAGGAGGGGATAAACGTTGCCTCGCTCCTAGCTATCCTCTTTTCCTTAATTGATGTGGGGGGTGTTTCCACTGCCTAGGTGGTTTTCCTTTTCTCTCTTTACTGATGCTTGCACCGAACGACCTAGATAAGTGAATTAAAGGATCAAACCAGTAAGTTAAGAGCCAGGTCAGGGACTGGAGAGACATCGCCTATACAGATGGCAGTGTGATTGAACACACGATGACTCCATCACTCGCTGGCCCAGGTGTTTACAAAACGAGCAGAGATATTACAACCCTCTCAACAGCTGCAACTGCCCATGATACCCAATGGGACCTCCGAATACTGTCGACAGAGCAGAACTAGCAGGCGTTCTTGTAAACCTCAAACAAGGGCACACTAATTAGCCTCCAACAGTGCGTCCAGCTTCTCTCAGATTTTTATAAACAGGTCCTTGATCCGATGCGCGTGAGGATCCACCTACATGCAGGACTCATCCAGGCCACCTTAAATTTGGTCAAACACTCCCTGCACCCTATCAATGTCTACAAAGTTAAAGCCCACTCTGGCATTATTAGCAATGAAAGGGCTGACGCCTGCCCACGAACTGTGCAGGACACCATGCATGTTGCACTTCCATATGCCAGGGACCCCTTTCACAAATTCTACTGGCTTTCAAATGAAGTTCATTGAAGCCTACACACGGACATAACAATGACCCAGATCACTCCCCTCTGCTCCTACTCAGTATCTCACCAACCTGACAGGCAAAACTTAAAATACACATGCACAAATGGTACAGGCTTGGCTCTGCTGATACCTCTGGCTACTATTCACTACCGTGGGCAGCCCAAGAGCCAGCTTGAAGCCTCCAAGCAGCAGGACCGTGATCTGTGTTGCCATCTTCCTAGGGCCCCAGGTCAAGTCACCCTCCATACAAGGTTTACAAGGATAAGGCCTTCAGTCAAGAAGTGCGACTGCTAGCCTGCTCATAAAAGGCAATCAATTCATGAAGGAAATAAGGAAGTTTGTTGTTGTTCTGGTTCAAAAAAGCAGACACATCATGAGATTCTGCCTGTGAGAACAAGGGAGCATATTTCCTGCGGAGAGAGACCACCTGGGGATGTGTGCAATGGAAGAGGACATGTTGTTCATCCTGGACATCATCATCAGCCTCACAAAGGTCACAGTTTGGGGAAGAGCTGTGATTCCAAGTTGCTGTTTCATAGCGAAGGGTGTGAATGCGGAGTCTAAACCGAGCCACGCTGCGAATGACATCATGGGGGAGGTCAAGGAACATGTATTTGGGGAGGCTATAAGGAGAATGCATAACCAAGGCTCTTTTAGTAGGAGGAGCTCACCACTGGTGATAGGTCAAGCGTTTACTGTTGCGCTCTCTAGGGTGTGTGTTGGAAAAAGGCTCCCAATATTGTAGATGCCTGGTCCTGAGATCTACAACAAAACGACTAAGATCCATAGGCTCACAATTCAGCAGCTTCTGTTTGAAAATATGGGAGTGTGCCAAACCATCCATGGCTGATAGAATATGGGAAGACCAACAATCATCAAATCACGAGCTCAGCCGCATGTCAGCCTGCAAAATCATTTTCATTGTGGAGCTGTTGCATCGGTCAAGGAGTTGTAAAGACGCATTGCTGCTTGGAACCAATTGAATTGTAAGGGCTCCAGACCACATTCCCGCATGATGCACCAAGAGGGAGTAGTGTCCCTGACCCCCAAAGTTTTTTTAAGCACTGTTAGTAGCCACTTCTGTATGGGATTGTCCATATCTTTGCCTTGCCGAAGGTAAGGGGTAGCCCAGATCTGACTTGCATACATGCCAGCAGGGATTGCGTACGTCTTGAGGAGCCAAATCTGGGCGTGTAATCTGTTGGCAAGGTCGTGCTCCTGAACAAACTTTTTGACTCGGAAAGTACCAGCTGTGAATGGTCTCAACGCTGCATCGGCCGCAACATCCAGATTGATTGTTTTGTCACACACCATGTCGAGATTGAAAGTATCTGTGTAGGGGAGCTGCGTACCATCAAAGTAAAGTGGGGGCAAATTATCAGACCTGGAATTGAAGCACATCACCTCAGATTTCAATGTGTTGACAGTCAGCGATTTCCTTTCAGCATAGGCTCTCAATTTGTTTAGCATGGTCTGCACGTTGGTATGGTCATTGGACATGAGAGAGAGGTCATCAGCGAACAGTAAGTGAGTCACCATGAAATTGGGAATACCGGTTAAGTTTGGATGCAGGCACCTCTTAGCTTCAGCTTAGTAGCCTTTGTAGGCAGGTACAGCTATGCATCCGATGTCCCCCCTCCCTTCCCTCCCTTTCCATTCTTTTTTTTCTGTTCCTTTCCTTTATTTCCTTTTCCTTTCCTTTCCTTTCCATTATTTTCTTTTCCTTTCCTTTCCTTTCCTTTGCTTCCCTTTTTTTTTCAAACTCGTATCCCCATGATTAATTGCAATGACCATACTTGATACCAGCGCTGAGTACAGAGAACTTCTTTGTATGGCTGTAAACGCACAATTGAACCATTGAACCATTGAATGTTGAGGCGGCTTGCTTAAAGTTTAAACCTTTGCCGTTTAGATACATGAGCTGCTGAGAAGTTACTTCACTATCGCTATCTGCTTTGAGTTGCATGCGCTTATCAGACTTGCTTTCGATAAAGAAAAGGAAAGCCTACTCAGGCCTGAGGCCGCGTGCATTAAGGGAAGGTTTCCTAACCAGCAGGCTAGCAGAGGCCTCACCAAAGGGCCCTCAAACCTAGACTAGACACGACTAGCCTAGTTGAGAGCCAGAAACAGAGGTAATGAGGATCTGGAGGGTTGTCCGCCATGCTCCTGGACGCCCAGACTCTCCTTCTCCTGCTCCCCTCCGCCACGCGTCCCGCAACCCCCCCCCCAGAACTCCACTAAAAGTGAAGTGTATGCCTTGTGATAATACTAATCTTTGAATATCATGGCAACTCAATTTGGAAGCTAGGGATTTTGATGAGTTCCATCTGCTTTGCTATTTGAGTTGGTTGAGACAAACATCCTTTGACGCTTGTTGCTGAAATGCTTGAAGCTATCTTATGAAAAAATTCTGTGTATATATTTTATGGTCCCTTCAGTTTCCTGCGAGAACTGATCATGTGACCGCTGAGTTGCCACGTGCCTGTACTGAACATCACGTGAAGCTCCTTGACTGCTGGAATGTCTCGTATGCTCATATTGGCAAATGCAGTGTGTGTAGAATAGACTAGCAAGAAAGCACTGAGCCTGCTGTGTTCCAGTCGAGCTTGCCTGCTGTTCTCTGCCTCTTCCTTTTTTTCTTCTTGCAGACATCATGATGATGCAGCTTTTGTTTCCTGTTTCTAGTATTTCTGTCATTTACAACTAGCTGGCAGTGTCCAAGTATAGAAACAGGAGGACAAGGAACAGGGATACTGAAGATGACATCTCACTCAGGGTTGCTTTTGTGCTGAATCTCTTCCGAGCTGCGTCACAGGAAAAGTCCGGCAGAGTACACCACCGTTGCAACCTAAAAGACACAAAACAGATTCTGCTCAGCTGCCCTTGTAGGCGGATGTAGCGATGTAACCTTACCATTAAAGACATGAAACATAGGCCCAGTGTTCATCACCAGTACATTAGTAGTCCCCAAGAGGCTGGACAAGGAAAGAAGAAATAGCAAACAGCAATTCCAGGTTAACTGCAAAACTTTTGCAAGCGAGCCGTGATCTAGATCACTGCACACATGGCCTACCGCTAAAGAAGACGATCCCTCACAGGCAGAGACAAAACCATACATCCACATCAAGGTTCAAACGCAGGGGGAAAAATATGAGGTGCCATTATTCAGTCTTGTTCCTCCGTCCAACGCAGTTTGGTGGAGGAACTAAAGAAGTAGCCGTACATGAGATGCCATGCAGGCGTGAAACATCCACAGTGACGGCACGTATGTACTCCTTAACAGGTATAATTTGGGTGGAGCCCACACAGCTTGAGTGGCGTTGCACTACATCTCTCGGTCGTCGCAGATTCAGACACTCAACTCACCACACACAGAGGATTGAGGAGGAGCGCAGCTTTGCCAGTCCACTGAACATTGAGGACACAGAGGGGGTAGGGGCTGATGGCAAAAGCAGGTATAGGCAGACATGGAAGAGGCGCATGCCAGTGGTGCAGCATCGGTAGGCAGGTCTCATCATTTCGTGCAGGCAAGCACCATGGAGGCAGCGATGGTGAGCATCTTCGCGCGCAGCATGTTGCTCTCACTATTGTCGCTTGTAAGTGGAGGGCGTGCGCATTCCGTACACATCCGTGGCGTTCATGACGCCATTGACTGACGCACTGCGACCGTTGCTGCCATTAGGCCTATAGGAGGTAGAAAATGCCATCCTCTCTGCGTTCATTGCCCTCTGCTCCGCCTCGAGCGCGCGCTGCTCCGCCGCAGCGAGCCTCTGCTCCGCTGCCTGGGCGCGCGCCTGCAAAGCAAAGCAATGCAAAGTAGCAAGCATGTTCATGGCATGGCTTCTGAGATACAAGGATCCAGGGGAGTTTTTTTTGTGTGCTGAGGGGCTATCATGGCCATCGCAAAAGCAGAAGGACGGGCGCTTGGCTACCTGCACCACACTGAAGCTCCCACGCCCACAGCACGTGAGCCACAAGCGCACACACACACACACACATGCACACGCACACACACGAGCGTGGCATGCTGCCTGCACGACACTGGACGCAGGAATATGGCATGCTGCCTGTAAAGTACTGGACACAGGGACGTGGTATGCTGCCTGTACAACACTGGACGCAGGAACATGGCATGCTGACTGCACAGCAGTGAAGCTCCTCCCCTACAGCAGGTGAGCCACAAACACCAGAGAGCAGTTTGCTGCCTGCACCACGCTGAAGCACCCATGCCCACAGGGTATGAGCCACAAGCACACACAGGAGCGTGGCATGCCGCCAGCACAAAGCTGAGCTCCTCCCCTCATAGCGAGTGAGCCACAAACACCAAAGAACGGTCTGCTGCCTGCACCACACTACGGCTCCAACGCACACAGCATGCGAGGTGAAGATGCAAATGCATTGGAAACTCAAGCCTGTAGTTCACGCCTGCGTGCTGCATCTCGAGTCCACCCTAAAATCAGGTGTTTGCTGGTGTAGACTTCTGTGCCACCTCTTCCTCTTGGTCTGTGTGGTGGGGCCCTGCCTTTCAGGTGACCTTTCCTTCATGCACGCGGCCAGACTTGGCAAACGTAGTCTTTTCTTTTTTCTTTTTTTTTTCTTTTTAAATCAGGTGACACAATGCGAACTTCCCAGAGGGCAGTGTTGCCTAGCTCACCATGAGTCATGCATAATGTCTCAAGATTTCCCCCCATTAACTTTGTTTGCTTCATAGCCATCCACTCCTCTCTCTTTTTCAAGCCTCATCCCACCTCGGCCTCTGAGTCCACGGCTTCCAGCTCGGTGTCGGCAGCAGCTGCTCGCCGCCTCGCCTCCGCCAGCGCTGCTGTTGCCTCTGCTGCCCGTTTCTCGGCTGCTATGGCCCGAGCCTCCGCAAAGGACTCTGCACATATAGATGCACCGGGCAACACAAAGGATGGTTGGATGCAGCGATGTGCACGCACACCACTTCGCCCCCACACCAAAAGCACGTTCCTTCGCAAGAATGACACTGGCACATCCACCCAATCTGGCAAGGCAAGACAGCGCAGAGCAGAAGCAGCTCTGCACAGAGCTCTGCAGACAGCCCAGCACTCGCACCTGCAGCCTCCAGCTCTGCATCTGCCGCCTCTGCCCTCTTCTCTGCACGCGCCAGCGCTGCCGTAGCCTCCGCTGCCCTCCTCTCTGCCTCCACAGCGCGCGCCTCTGCCAACGAATCCGCCACTTCCAGCTCGCGATCGGCCGCCTCCGCGCGCCGCTTAGCCTGCTCCAGCGCTACCGTCGCCTCTGCTGCCTTAGTCTCTGCCGCGCGTGCGCGCGCCTCTGCAGCAGAGTCCGCCACCTCCAGCTCCCGCTCTGCCGCAGCTGCACGGCGCTCTGCACGCTCCAGCGCGGCTGTGGCTTCTGCTGCACGCTTCTCTGCAGCTTGCACGCGTGCCTCCGCCTCTGCGTCTGCATATTGCAGCTCTGCGTCTGCTGCCTCCGCGCGGCGCTTGGCCTGCGGCAGTAGGAGTGGGTGTGGGCAGAAGTGTGAGAACACTAGTATGTATGCAGGTATACAGGAGGATTCAGAGGAGCGAAGGAGCCGAAAGGTACAAAAGATGCACATGCACATGGAGTCATTCGTGTCAGCAATGGCCACACACTTGGCTTGCAGGCCCTTGGTGAGAGCCTGGCTGGAGAGCCAGTAAGAGAACCCTTTTCCTGTATGCACGTCGTTTCTTCTTTTCTGACTCGGCACATATAGCCCTTTCACGTCCTTTCTCCTTTTGGGTGGGGAGCACGTGAGGCAGCGGAGACGGAGGACGTGAAGCAGAACACTGGCATGGCATGCAGAGATGCCTGGGAAGACATAAGCACAACCACAAACCAAACAGGGCAACATACAGCTAAATGTGGCTCTAGAGGGCTTACACCGCTGTTGAAGCCCTTTCCAGAAAAAAAAAGTAATGATCACTGTTGCGGTTGAGGCACATGGGTCCAATGCAGTGCATGGGAGGCACTCATCATCAGAACAATGCACGTTATCTGCACCAAGGACCGCCACCTGCTTTTCATCTTGGAGTGCAAACACAGTGTCATGTCATGCAGGCACACCAAATCCTAGCTGCCAATCACCCGGCCTTCCACATGTGCCTTCCCCTCTTGTTTTCAACACCCCCCTCCCCCTTTCTTTTTCCCCACTCTGCCCAAACGCTGGCCACACCACACACATGCTGACACACCGCTAAACACACCACACCACACTTGCCTGCTCCAGGGCGGCAGTCGCCTCCGCCGCCTTCCGCTCCGCCGCTACTGCCCGCGCCTCCGCCGCTGAATCCGCAAACTCCAACTCCCTGTCTGCAGCTGCCGCGCGCTGCTCTGACCGTGCCAGCGCCGCCAGCGCCTCCTGCGTCCGCCGCTCTGCCTCACGAGCGCGCAGCTCCGCCTGAGAGTCCGCCGCCTCCAGCTCCCGGTCTGCCGCAGCTGCGCGCTGTTCTGCGCGCATGAGTGCAGCGGTCGCCTCGGCGGCCTTCTTCTCGGCGGCGCGCGCGCGAGCCTCAGCGGCGGAGTCTGCATATTCCAGCTCAGCCTCTGCTGCAGCTGCACGCTGCTTGGCCTGCAAGGACACACACACACAGGGTGCGGCAATGGAGACGGTGCTTGGTGAGAGCTGGCAGACAATGTATGCACAAGGGCACACACACACACAGGGTGCGGCAATGGAGATGGTGCTTGGTGAGCGGCTGATAACGGTGATGCATGCACAGGGGTGCATGAGGTGGCACACACAGGGTATGCCATGGAGTTGGTGGTTGGTGAGAGGCTGACCAAGACGAAACATGCACAAGAACACACGCAAGGTGCAGCACGGAGCAAGTGCATGGTGCAAGGCTGATTAGATGGCACATGCCCGAGTCACGTGCCTGCAGCTGGCTGTCACTGGCACCATGCAGGAACATGCTGGAGACCTTCAAGCACGCTCCCCCTTCAACTCCACACGCGGATGCACTCTCACCTTCTCTGAGACCTTCAAGCACGCTCCCCCTTCAACTCCACACGCGGATGCACTCTCACCTTCTCTGAGACCTTCAAGCACGCTCCCCCTTCAACTCCACACGCGGATGCACTCTCACCTTCTCTGAGACCTTCAAGCACGCTCCCCCCTCAACATCATGCGCACGTGGATGCACTCTCACCTTCTCTGAGACCTTCAAGTACACACTCCCCCCTCAACTTAATGCGCACGTGGATGCAGTCTCACCTTCTCTGAGACCTTCAAGCACACACTCCCCCCTCAACTTCATGTGGACACTGGGGACCTCCAAGCATGTTCCTCAACTTCCATGCATTCGAGGATGCACGCTTGCCCTTTGTGAGACCTTCAAGCACACACTCCTCCCTCAACTTCATGTGGACACTGGGGACCTCCAAGCATGTTCCTCAACTTCCATGCATTCAAGGATGCACTCTTGCCCTTTGTGAGACCTTCAAGCACACACTCCTCCCTCAACTTCATGTGGACACTGGGGACCTCCAAGCATGTTCCTCAACTTCCATGCATTCAAGGATGCACTCTTGCCCTTTCTGAGACCTTCAAGCACACACTCCTCCCTCAACTTTCAATGTGTGCAAGGATGTGCACTCTTACTTTCTCTAACGCAGCCACAGCCACCGCTGCCTTCTGCTCTGCTGCCACAGCGCGTGCCTCTGACTCGTTGTCCGCCGCTTGCAGCTCAGCATCCGCTGCAGCTGCCCTCCTCTCTGCATCTGCCAGAGCCTTCGTGGCTATAGCCAGCTTCTGCTCAGCCACCCGGGCGCGTGCCTGCATGGCAGTGTCAACCTTGCTAGTTAGGGAACCTTTCCTCAATGGACGCAGCTGGACCTGGCTTGCGTAATCTTCAATTCTTTTCTTTTCTCAGCCACCTGGGCACACGCCTGCATGGCAGCGTCAAGATCACCCACCCACGTTGCATCAGCTGAACAGTCCTACGCACGCATCTTGTCAGGAGGCCAAAACTAGCTGCCCAGCCAGTGCGCCTGCGTCGCAGCGCCAAGGACACCATCCCATGCAGCATCAGCTGACCTGCCCTACACATGCAGCTCATCAGGACATCCCTCCTCTCCATACCTTGCTCGTTCTTGCTTCCACTTGTGCACGACCTGTGGCTTGTTGGGTGCAGCACATTTTTCTCTCACAGCACCATGCACGACCTTAGGCTTGACGGACGCGCATTCTTAGCGCATTTGTTTCCCACAGCACCATGCACAATCTTGGGCTCATTGGATTACCAACGCACGGCACACTTCTGTCCTTACACTCCTCACTGTTTGCTGACCCCTTTCTATTTCACCTTAAGATCCACTTCCAGCGTTTGCTCTCCCCCCCCCCTCCCTCACCTCTTGAGGTGAGGCCTGCTGCCTTCAGCGTTTGTTCACCCCTCCCTCCCTCCCTCCCTCCCTCACCTCAGCCTCAGAGTCCGCTGCCTCCAGCTCTGCATCCGCGGCCGCCGCATGCCTTCGTGCCTCCGCCAGTGCGGCAGTGGCCTCTGCTGCCTTCCGCTCTGCCGCCTCCGCGCGAGCGTTGGACGCAGCTTCCACACGCTGCAGCTCTGCAGCTGCGCGTTGTTTTGCCTGCGGGGTCAAGGATGAGGTCGTTGCGCAGGTGATGGTGTTGTGCAGCAGGGACAGGGCAGTGAGGGTGTGAGCGCGGTGCAATGCAGGTGGCTCCTACTTGTTGCAGCTGCGCAGCCGCGCGCTGCTTCGCCTGATGGTGCGAGGAGGTGGTTATGGTGCAGCAGGGACCGGGGGGAGGGGGGTGAGGATGCGAGTGTGATGTGGTGCTTGCTCTCTTAGCGGGGACATGAGCACGACTTCAGTGATAAGTTGAGCATAGCGACGACTCATTTGTGGGCCTGGGAATGACCGATCTTGAGCACACAAGCCTCACAAGTGCGCTCATCACATATGTATGGGAATTTCAAAGGCCCTTTGGGGAGGGAGGGTCCTCTTGGGCGGGAGGAGCCTCCTGGGGAGGGTCTCCTTTACCTTTTGACTACCCCTGCGCACCCCCCAGGCCAGGAACACATACAGCCATGCCAGAAGAGGGAAGAGGAGGCCAGATGCCGCCACAGATGCTCAGGCAGACTAGAAGGCTGCAGGAGAGCTGTGACACCCTACGTGGCCTTGGCAGGAGGAGCAGCAGCAGCAGCAGGAGAAAAGGGAGCAAGCGCTGGGGAGTGCAGGCCCCAAAACAACATGGGACTGGGCCTGCAAGGCAGTTTCACCTGTGCATTTCACCACGCACTGAACACAGCTGGTTTAGCCAATCGCAATGAGTAAGCGACTCCTACCTTATTCACGCACCACAAATGTCCCATCCCTGCTTGAGCATGACTTGACTCATGCTCCAATTTGGGGACCTGAGGATGACTTGGTTGATGCAAGCGCAAGCTCAAGGACATGAGCATGACTTGGCTGATGCAAGCGCACGTCCAAGGACCCGAGCATGACTTAGTTGATGCATGCCCGCAACTCCAAGGACCTGAGCATGACTTGGCTGATGCATGCGCGCAAATCTAAGGACCTGAGCATGACTTGGCTGATGCATGCGCGCAAATCTAAGGACCTGAGCATGACTTGGCTCATGCGTGCGCGCAAGTCTAAGAACCTGAGCATGACTTGGCTGATGCATGCGCGCAAGTCTAAGAACCTGAGCATGACTTGGCTCATGCGTGCGCGCAAGTCTAAGAACCTGAGCATGACTTGGCTGATGCATGCCCGCAAATCTAAGAACCTGAGCATGACTTGGCTGATGCATGCGCGCAAGTCTAAGAACCTGAGCATGACTTGGCTCATGCGTGCGTGCAAGTCTAAGAACCTGAGCATGACTTGGCTGATGCATGCGCGCAAGTCTAAGAACCTGATCATGACTTGGCTCATGCGTGCGCGCAAGTCTAAGAACCTGAGCATGACTTGGCTGATGCATGCGCGCAAGTCTAAGAACCTGATCATGACTTGGCTCATGCGTGCGCGCAAGTCTAAGAACCTGAGCATGACTTGGCTGATGCAAGCCTGAGTGTAAGGACCTGAGCATGACTTGGCTGACGCATACGCAAGTGTAAGGACACGAGCATGACTTGGCTCATGCATGCGCGCAAGTCTAAGAATTTGAGCATGACTTGGCTCATGCGTGCGTGCAAGTCCAAGGACCTGAGCATGACTTGGCTGATGCAAGCCTTAGTGTAACGACCCGAGCACGACTTGAGCATGCTTCAGCTCAAGAGCAAAACTAAAAAGACGGTTTGCCTGCCTGCCTGCTCGCCTGCTTGTAGGCTGGAGAGCAGATAGATAGATAGATAGATGGACAGATAGCAGCATGACGAGGCAACATCAGGGGCGACATTGGCAGCAGTGCGAGGGTACAACAACTTCAGCACACAGTGGCATCAGCGCGAGCACCAGTATTGAGTGGGCAGCACCTTCAACACACCAAGGCAGTATGTTTGCCTGCCACTGCTTGCAGGTACACACAGGGCAAGCGCAGCAACCTGTGCAGCTTGCATGAACCAACGCAGACGAGCACTCGTGCACTTCATGGGAACGATGATGCTTGCCTGCAGCCTTGGCGTCCCAGGTCATGCTCCTTCCTTTCGCACCAAAGCTTCTTTTTTCCCTCACTTAGCAGCCACGTTTGCCTCCCTCCCTACTAAAGGCTGCAGGCACCAGTGCTGACAGCCCCAACACTTCCACAAGCCCAGCATCGACATTCCAATCCAGAGGGCAGCAGAATCTAGGGTGTGTATCCATACACCCCACCTCGCTTGCAGTTAAAAAACCCCGCATCATCCTTTGTTTCCAACATTTTTACGCCCGTTCATAACTTGATCTGTAGGAGATGGGGCCCCTTGACTGTTCTTGCTGAGCTTGCGTGCGGAGGGCTATAGTGAGGCCCTTGCTAGCTTGCAAGTTAGGGTAAGCAAAGCTTCCTGAATGCACGCGGCCTTTATGGCCGACACAGTCCTCTCTTCTCTTTTCTTTCCTTTTGTTTCCTTTGTTGTCTTTTCCAGGGGACGTCCACCTGTGCCAGTCACAACTATTCAACCCTTTCCTTTCCTGTCCTGTCCCCACTTGTGCCAGTCACAACTAATTAGCCCTTTTCTTTCCTTTCCTGTCCTTATCTGTGCCAGCAACGACTATTTAACCCTTCCTTTCCTGTCCTTTTCTGTCCCCACCTGTGTCCATCACAACTATTCAATCGTTCCCTTCCCTTTCTGCCCTTTCCTGTCCCCACCTGTGCCAGTGCAGCAACAGCATCTGCAGCCCTCCTCTCTGCTGCCGCGGCCCTCCTCTCGGCCTCCGAGTCAGCCACCTCAAGCTCCCTGCTTGCAGCTGCTGCACGCTGCTCTGCGCGCTGCAGTGCGGCGAGCGCATCTGCTGCGCGCTTCTCTGCAGCTTTGGCGCGCGACTCTGCGGCAGGTACCGACTGCTGGAGCTCGGCCTCGGCGGCAGCTGCACGTTGCCTGGCCTGCACATGTGTGTGTGTATGTGCGTGTGTGTGTATGTGTGTATGTGTGTGTGTGTGCGCGCGCGCGTGTGTGTATCTTTAAATGCAAGTATGCACGTGTATGTCTATGTTCAATGGTGTTTGTTAAGAGATGCTCACCTGATTCAACGCAGCTGTTGCGTCGGCAGCACGCTTTTCGGCTGCCACAGCGCGTGCCTCCGACATGTTGTTTGCGGACTCCAGCTCTGCATCTGCAGCCGCTGCCTTGCGCTCCGCTCGCTCCAGTGCAGCTGCCGCATCTGCTGCACGCTTCTCTGCTGCGCGGGCACGGGACTCAGACAGGCCGGTCGCGCGCGCTAGCTCTGTTTCAGCAAAGGCGGCGCGCTGCTTGGCCTGCAGGCAGCAGCAGCAGCAGCAGCAGCAACGGCAGCATATGGGTCTGGACCAAACAGTGTGGTGTGTCCTGCTGGTAGTCATGGTCTCAGTCTGTTTTGAGGCCTTTGGCTCCCCCTTTTCTCTTACCCCCCTGTTCCTTCCAAGGACTCCTTGAAGAGGGCTTCACTCGCCATTTCAACACAATTCCAAGCACACACACCCTTCCAAGCAACTATGCACAGAGACAGCCACAAGCGCTCAGCCACGACCAACAGCCTGGCTGTGCAACAGAAGCGTGTGCACTTCTCTCTCACACACACACCAACAAAGATTCAGACTTTCACGCACCCACACCCCCACACCAGCTCAACCTGCCTGCATTGCCCCTACACTAGCGCAAAAACCTGCAAATACTCCCCCTCTTCCCACTGGTCCTCTTCTGCTCCCACCCACTAGCTTTACCAACCGCACCATCTCCGCCCACGCACACACTCTTCATTATTTTACTCCCCCCCAAGGGCCCTCACTCCTCTGCCCCCACTCACCAGCTCCACCGCCTGCATCGCCTCCGCTGCCCGCCTCTCTGCCGATGCTGCTTTCTCTGCCTCCGCTTTCGTGGCGCTGCCTGCCGTGCGCAGCTCGGCATCAGCCGCTGCTGCACGCTGTTCTGCCCGCTCCAGCGCCTCCATTGCGTCGGCCGCGCGCTTCTCTGCAGCGCGTGCGCGCTGCTCTGCCAGTCCCACAGCCCTGCGCATCTCAGCCTCTGCTGCCTCTGCGCGCCGCCGGGCCTGCATGAGTATGAGCAGGTGGGGATGAGTTGGGGAATGGCAGCAAGAGAGCTCTTGGTGGCTGTCATCACCACACCAGCAGCCACTTGCTCCACCAAGAGAGGCTACTGGGAGGAATCCTTGCGCAGCGGCCATATCACCGACGTGCCTCTGGAACGTTCCAGCGTGAAGATGGTTGGCAAAGGGCCATCCTTCAAGAGGTATGCCGCGAGCAGTGCGGCAAGTGCGTGGTGGCTTTTTTTCACATCCGACCAGACCCCCTCCCATCATTTTATACAGCCACCTTTGCTGCCAGCCCAGCATTTTGCTGCGTCA
The DNA here is from genome assembly GCA_914767535.2 of Dunaliella primolecta. NCBI lineage: Eukaryota > Viridiplantae > Chlorophyta > Chlorophyceae > Chlamydomonadales > Dunaliellaceae > Dunaliella > Dunaliella primolecta. The sequence continues at coordinate 2,886,951 of OU611760.1, read as the reverse complement.
GCAAGGGCCTACTGCTCGCACACCCTGATTTCCTTCCTGAGTGACACAGCAAATGGTTGTGCGCTGCCAATGGAAGGGCCTACTGCTCGCACAGCCTGATTTACTTCCTGAGTGACACAGCAAATGGTTGTGTGCTGCCAATGGAAGGGCCTGCTGTTCGCACATCCTGATTTACTTCCTGAGTGACACAGCAAATGGTTGTGTGCTGCCAATGGAAGGGCCTACTGTTCGCACAGCCTGATTTCCAGAGTGACACAGCAGATGACGTACCTCCTGGTGTCGCAAACAGCAGCTGTACTACAGGCTGCTACAGGCTGTAGCAAACACTTGCAAGCTGCCTTATCCGGAGTATTGCATGCACTGCAGCCCATGCCAATAAAAGGTCTCAATCTCAGTGATAGCCACCATCGCCTGACAACCAGCCAAACACCATCAGCGCCGAGCAGACGGAATTGATCGACAGCCAGTTGGCGGCCCTCACCTCAGTGACAGCCACCATCGCCTCCACCGCCATCTGCTCAGCCTCCCGAGCCCGCTCTTCAGACTGAGACTCCGCAAACTCCAGCTCTGCGTCAGCAGCAGCTGCTCGCTGCTCAGCCTGTTTACAGCATGCGTGTTGACAGAGGTGCACATTTCAGAGGAACTGGAATGAGTTGATTGAGTGTACATGCGCTTGTGCGTTGCTGGGTACATGCCCTCCTGAGGAGACCATGAAGTGTTTGGCAGAGCCGTGTCCCTGCTGCAAACGTGTTGCAGTCCTGGTGACCATGCCTCGAGCGATGGCCGGTGCTGATGACATTGCCAGTGCTGGTAACCATGCTTTGAGTGATGGTCCATGCTGGTGACCACGCCTCAAGCAATGGTTGCTGTGAGGAGGAGGGGCATCTGTACACCTTGCATAAAAGGATGGGAAAGCAACACGCTGGCCACAATCAGACAATGCTGCAGGGTCGGCTCAGGCAGGAAGGGCAGCTGCGCAGGATGTCATATACACTTGTTCTCACGCTCTTCTGCACCAATCCTCACTCATCATCTCAGCTCCTGCAACCACAATGCCCATCCCATCCAAGGCCTGCTGCTGCTGCTGCTGGTGCTTTCCAGCCCCACAGGCATCGTCTGAAGCCAGCTGTTGGAGGCCATGGAAATGCTCCCGCGCACAGAGCCAGAGCCCTTAGGGAGGGTAGCGCATTCTGCCTTGCTGAGAAGCAAAGCTGCTGTGGCAGCCCCTGTGCTGCCTTCAATTCTGATGAAAACATCCAACACCACCACCACCACAACACCCGCGACACTTTGTTCCCTTAGCTTTTCCACACCCTTTTCTGCCCGACTGCGACAGCACTCCACCCGAGCCCAAATCACATCATCACTTGGACAACAGAGCAACCACCATGAAAACATCCAACACCAACACCACATCTGCAATACTCTGCTCCCCTTGATCTTCACCACCCCAACCTGCTCGACTGGGCTACGCTTTCCAAGCCCTCGCCCCATCACTCAGACAGCAGAACACCGCTCACTCTCCCTCCTTCTTTCCCCTGAAACAATTGTAATTGCAACATTGCACCCATCCTTGCATACGCCGCAGCTGTCTCTCCTGCCTTACCCTCCGCTGCCACCACTTGCTGCTACAGCACTAAAAAAAACGCTACGTAAAATACACCCACCCTTGCCAACGCCGCAGCTGCCTCCTCTGCCTTGCGCTCCGCGGCCACCACTTGCTGCTACAGCACCAAAAAACGCTACGTAAAATGCACCCACCCTTGCCAACGCCGCAGCTGCCTCCTCTGCCTTGCGCTCCGCTGCCACTGCGCGCTGTTGCAGCACGGAGTCAGCCGCTGCCAACTCAGCCTCAGCCTTTGCAGCGCGCTTTTCTGCCTCCGCCAGGGCGGCTGTGGCAGCGGAAGCGCGCTCTTCTGCCGCCCTTGTGCGCTCCATAAGCTCAGTGTCTGTGTGAGCAACGGATGTGCAGGCGGGAGTGTGTGTGTATGTGTGTGCGTGTGCGCGTGCCTCAGCCGTCCTAGAGTGCGCTCCACAAGCTTGGTGTCTGTGTGAGCAACAGACATGCAAGCACAGGTGTGTGCGTGTATGTGTCATTGTGCAGGTGCGTCATGAATTATGAGAGATAGCAGCCCACCAGCACCTGCAAGTGTTTGCTGCTTTGTGTTAACACCAGGAGCTTGGTCAAGAAGTCCCGGAACAGGTGCATGCAAGCAAGGCAGCGCTGCTCGCATTTGATACAGAAGCTTATGTTCATGGCACTTCATCACCATGCTTGCACTCATCCCAGTGTACATAATTTTCTTGGTATGCTTTCCTGGGAAAGTACGGAACTCAAGGCATGTCTATTGCAGGGTATCAGTTCATGCAATTTTACTGTGGACATGCTTCTTGTTCAACACCTGCACTGAGCACAATGCATTTTGTGGTGCAATGTTTATCATGCAAACGTGTGTGTATAGGCACGCCAGCACGCACCAGCAGAAGCGAGCTCTGCGTCTGCTGCTACTGCTCGCCTCTCTGCCCAGGCCAATGCACTGGTGGCCTCCTGCGCCCGCCTCTCTGCTGCTTGGATGCGCTGCTCTGCACGCGCGAGTGCCGCGGACGCTGCGGCTGCGTTCTTCTCTGCCTCCATGGCGCGCGACTGCGGTGTTTTGTAGCACATGTGGGCGGAAAAATTGCAGTGTTTTGCAGTGCGTGTGGGTGGAAAGACTGAGGGACATGTTGTGTTTGTTAGTGTTTGGCCGGTTGCGAATGCTCTCATTGCCCTTTTAGATCGGAGCCAATGACAAGTCAGGCCTGTTACAGCCTTTCCAAGCTACCGTGCACATCAACGTGACCCCTACAAAACATAATCAACAAAATCAAGGTCCTCATTCCCCCCTTGCCCAACACAGAATATTCTCACACCTTCAGCTTTGGGTCAAGTGTGGTGCACTCCATGTATAAATTGCGGATGCACACTGCCATGCCTCCTATAGCGCCTCCATTGCCATACCTCCACACAGCCCCCCCTTCCCTGCACAACACTGAACATCCGCACCTCCATCTGCGGGTCAGGTGTGCTGCGCTCCATGTCAATCGCAGATGCTCGTTGCACCGCCTCCACCAGCGCCTCCATCGCTTCGCCTGCCATCTTCTCTGCCGCCTCTGCACGGGCACGCAGCTCCTCATCCGCCTCAAACAGGTCCTCATTGGCCGCTGAAGCGCGTCGCTCTGCCTCCGCCAGCGCCTCCATCGCCTGTGCTGCCTGCTCCTCTGCTTGCGCGGCGCGCCGCTTAAGCTCTGAGTCTGCGTGCAGGCAGTGCATAAGGGAGCACATCATCACCAGGCATGAGCACCACGCAAAACGTTGAAGTGTTGAAAAGGACAAACGTGAACAAATTGCCCACTCCTCTGCTTGCATGGCGTGCCGTTGAAGCTGAGTCTGTGTGCAGGCAGTGCATGAGGGAGCACCTCATTGCAAGGCATGAGCACCACACCAAACTTCAAAGTGTTGAAAAGGACAAACATGAACGAGTTGCCCACTCCTCTGCTTGCGCGGCACGCCGCTGAAGCTGTGACCCTAAGTGCAGGCAGTGCATGAAGGAGGATCTCATTGCAAGGCATGGGAATCACACCAAGCTTTGAAGTGTTCAAAAGCACAAACATGAGGCAAAGGCCACCACGACTTTATAGGGAAGGATGAGCATAAGCTTTCATCCTTCGTGCAATTCCATCCAGAATTTCGACCAACAAATAACCCCCTGCGTACCGTTGAATGCCTTTGGTTGCGCACCATCACCACAAGTGTGCTTGCACCACTCAGCCTTCCCACACACAAAATGAGCGCACACACAAACACGCACACACACCTTGATCTTCAAGCAGAGCTTTTGCCGCAGCCGCTCGCTGCTCAGCTTCACCGAGCGCAGCAAGGGCCTCCTCAGCCCTCCTCTCGGCTTCCTCGGCTCGACGCTGCAGCTCATTGTCTGCAGGCAGAGTGCATGGAAGAGGTCGTAAGAAGAGCAAGGCGAGTGATCCATTTCACGTGCAGCTGCTGCTCACTGTCTGCAGGCGGAGTGCATGGCATGCATGGCAGAGGGTGACAAAGAGGAGCAAGGCGGACAAGGCAATTGGCTTGCATCTGCAGCTCATTGTCTGCAGGGCCAAACACATGGAGGTCACGAAGGAGAGCAAGGCAAGCAACCCATTTGGCTTGCAGCTGCTGCTCACTGTCTGCAGGCCAAATGCATGGCAGAGGGGTGTAAGAAGGAGGGGTGTAAGAAGGAGAGGAGGGCAACTATTGGTGAAGATGTGAGCCATCTCTTCCTGTGCCACCCCCCCTTGTAACCCTTGTAACCCTTGTAGTCCTTCCTGTGCCACATGCTCACATGCTCACATGTGCAATGGCCAAGCCAGGTTAGCCTGCGTGCAGCAACATCATCAGCAGCAGCAGCAATGACTCATCCACTCAATACAACCTTATTCAAACATGACCTCGCCTTACTCATACATTACCCGAGCCTTTTTATTTTGTGCTCCTCAAGCTAGCAAGCTGTGCATGCGCAACCTGCCCCCTGAACCACCACCTGCCCCCACACCTGACGCCTCAAGCTCCCTATCTGCTGCGGCCACACGTTGCTCTGCCTCTGCAATGCGCGCAGCAGACTGCGCCGCCAAGCGCTCAGCAGCCTCCGCACGGATCTGCATCTGGGATGCCCCTAGCTGAGACCTACGACCGCATGTGTAGGTGTGCACGTGTTCTACTGCTATTGGATTGTTGATTCCTAATTCACTCATTCAAGACATATGTATGTATGTGTGTATGTGCTCTTGTGCGTGTGTAGGGTTTAGTGTAGGATTTATGTGGCTCTCGTGCATGCAAATGTGTGTGTATGCATGTGTGTGTGTGTGCATGTGTGTGTGCGCGCGTGCGCGCATGTATGTATGTGGCGTGCGCCTGCGTGCATGCGTTAGTTCACAATTAAATTGTTGAAAGTCTGACAAAAATCCATTGCAGAAAGAAGCGCAAGTCAGCAAGTGCATACTTAGAGGTGCCAATTCGCAAGTGGCAGAAAGGGCGCCTCGACCTGGGTCAGTCACACTTTCAATGCTGTTCCTATCACACAAGCGGCATGCCACCACCACTGTCATCACCAGCATGCCAGAGCTGTTCTAGCCGCAATCATTCCAAGCAGTCCAGGTGCCGGCGCATGCATTACTCACTCCTCGGCCTCAGCAAACCACACATGCCATACCGCTGCAAACCCTTGCACGCCTCGATTTCACAATCCCTATGCATGACCTGACACTTGCATTGAATGGCACCTGCATTCAATGGCACTTGCATTTATTGACGCCTGCATTCAATGGCACTTGCATCCATCGACACCTGCATTCATTGGCACCTGCATTCAATGGCACCTGCATGTAAAGACACCTGCATCCAATGGCACCTGCAGTCAATGGCACTTGCAGTCAATGGCCCCTGCATTCAATGGCACTTGCAGTCAAAGGCAGTTGCCTGCACCACCACTGCCCTACCGCCCTACCACCCGCGTAGGTACGCCATGGTACACACATGCCCTCCCTGGATGCGCAGGCATGCCCAGGTGCATTCTGCACCCTTTCCCCCCAGCCCGGCAGCATTCGCTCACCTCTGTAGCTCACATGCCATCAATCCCAGTGTGCGCTCAACCCTTTCTGGCTAGGAAGTCATGGAGTCCTGTATCTGCTCACCTTTCTAGCTCATAGGTCATCGAGTCCAGCTTGCGCTGTAGCACCTCTAGACGCTCCTGAGCAGCGCTGGTGTCTTCGCTGGCTCCAAAGGGGGAGTAGCCTCTGCTGGTGCTGGCCTGCGAGCTGGTGGCCTGCAGGTGTGCGTGCGTGCAAGTGCGCGTGTCTGTGTGCATAGAGGGGGGAGGAAATGCTGCATGTGCATGCGTGCTCACGTGTGCCATCGGATAACCAAACGTCTAAATGTGGGATCCATTTTGAGCCACTGTTGCAAGAGTGCGCAATCAGTCAGGCTACTACTTGCACTCCATGCTTGTGGTGTTGAAGGCAGGGCCATTGGAAGGGTGCTGCAAAATTAAATGTGCACCCAAGCTGGCAGAGGATCAGCAGCACATCGGGTGCAAAAACAAGGCCCAAGCGACGGGGAGCGTGGTTCTGCATGTTGCCAAAGGGGGGGCGCCTTCCTGACCAATGCGCGCAGGAGCTGCCAAACGGAGGTAGGAAAAAAAGGAACAGCAGTTCAGAAACAAAAGGAATGCCTTTCCTAATTCGTCCCACCTTTGCCGCCTCGAGCTCAAGACGCAACCTCACAGCCTCGTCGCGGGTGATCTCGATCTCGGCTTGTGCCTGGCTGACAGCCTGCTCCATCTGTGAGTGCAGGGAGTGCATGCGTGTGCACAAGCTCAGAAGTCTATACCTTGGCACAGGTGATCTGGACCTTCATTTGATTCTAACTGACAGCCTGCTCCATCTGTGAGTGCAGGGAGTGCATGCGTGTGCACAAGCTCAGACAGTCCTTGCCTCGGCACAGGTGATCTGGACCTTCATTTGATTCTAACTGACAGCCTGCTCCATCTGTGAGTGCAGGGAGTGCATGCGTGTGCACAAGCTCAGACAGTCCTTGCCTTGGCGCAGTCAATTTGGATTTGTATTTGCGCCTGTCTGACAGCCTACTGCATCTGTGAGTGCAGGGGGTGCATGCATATGCACAAAGTGCCTGCGACTGTCAGTGTGTGCGGCCATGAGGGTTTATGTCTTCAAGGGAACAAGCTTAAGGTGCGAGCTCAGCTCATCAGTAGCGTGGAGGTGAACAGGCAGGCTTACACACACACACATACACACACACGTTGGAAAAATCACATGCAAAATGTGGGCTGCAAGTCACATCCCCTCCTCATACCTCCCGACTCGCAGCGGCGCTCTCCGCTGCCTCCTGCCGATAGCGGTAGGCACTCTGGCGGGCCTTCTCCAGGTTCTCGCGTGCAATTTCGAGTGCGTCACTGGTCTCCCGCATCAGCTCCTGCAACCCAACAGCAGCAAGCGATGCCGGTTGGCACTCTGGCAGGCCTCCTCCAGGTCCTCACATGCAATGTTTAGCACACAATTGGTCTCTTGCAACAGCCTTTGCATTGCAACAGCAGCAAGAGTGGCACCACAGGTGTAGCAGCATTAGCATCAGCATCTAGGTCTGCCATCAGGATGAAGCAGCAGAGAAGGTGGAAAAGGTTGCAGCACCAGGGGTTTGAGGTTGCCCCAACAACATCTGAGCACGCACGAGTGCGCACACACACATACACACACATACACACACGCACAGACACGCACACACACATACACACGCACACATGTGTGAACACGGGCATGCACGCACCTGATGCTCTTCAAGCTCCATCAGCTCCCCACGCTCCAGTCTGAGGCGCGTGGCCTCCAGCTCTTCAAATGCATCCCGCAGTGCCGTCAGCTCTGCTTCAGACCTGGCCCGCGCCTGCTTGGCCTCAATCACCTCAGACTGCAAATACAGAGCAAGCAAGAAATCCGGTTGGGGCCTTGTAAACAGGGACAGGGGCTAGGAAACAGGACCAGGACGGGGTCTTGAAGACAAAAACGGGGGCTAGGAGGCAGGGCCAAGCGATGGCTTGAAAATAGGGACAGGGGCTAGGAGACAGGACTAGGATGTGGCTTTAAAAACAGAAACAGGGGCTAGGAGACAGGACCAAGATGGAGCCTTTGCAACAGGGACAGGGGGGTGGGAGACAGGACTGAGACGGGGCCTTATAAACAGGAATAAGGGCGATAGGAAATAGGATCAAGACATGGACTGTACAAGGAATGCACGCCCCAGCTTGCAGGGCGAATCAGACCAGCTTCGACGAACCTGTGAGAAGACACTTACAACTGAGTTGGGGGGCATACAGCAAAAACGTGCAGGCGTCTGACGAAACGTGCACTTTGGCATTCCCCAATTCTAAGGCGCGCATGCGCTGTGCCGGGCACCAACTGCTTTAAGCTACTGCGATGCGACATTGCTCGCTCACAGGTGGGACTGGGTATGGCTTGTAATGACTTGCCATGTGTACAGATTGAGCATGACTTGTGATGACTTGCAATACAGGTAACGGCTGAGCATGTTCATGCTCACTTGCATTGCTTGCTCATGGGGACCGACTGGGCATGACACACACAACTCTAAGCTCCTGGCATGCAGGCAACCTCGTTCCTAGGTTTAAAAGGATCCTCGAACCGCAGCTGAATGCGCATGGCACTGGCAGTTGGCCCCTCTGACACAGAACAGTACACACGCCTAAGGCACAAGCGTACGGCCTTATAGACTCAGCACAGCACATGCTGAAGGCACAGCCGCACGGCCTCGCAGTATTAGTACAGCAAGGCGCAGGCGTATGGCCTGTCAGTATTAGTACAGCATGCATTTGAACAGCAAGGCACAAGCGTACGGTGCTTAAGGCTCAGACGCAAGGCTTGTCAGCATTTATACAGCATGCATTTGTACAGAGGCACAGGCGTGCGGCCTGTCAGTATTATTTTACAGCATGCATATTAATACAGCAAGGCACAGGCAGCTGGCCCCTCCGACTGAATACAGTGCATATGCAAGGCAAAAGCGTGCGGCCTTATTGACTCAGCACAGCGCACGCTTAAGGCTCAGGCGTACACACAGCCTCTCAGTATTAGTACAGCAAGGCACAGGCGTACGCACGGCCTCTCAGTATTAGTACAGCAAGGCACAGGCGTACGGCCCCTCAGTATTAGTATAGTACAGCAAGGCACAGGCGCATGGCCCCTCGCACTCAGTGCAGCACTCTCAGCCCGCGCACCTCCAGCGCATCCATGTACTGCGTCTGCCGGTCCAGCTGCTCCTGTGTCTCTTGCAGCGCCACCGCCAGCTGGTCCCGCTCGTACAGCGCCTCAGTCACCTGTTGCAGCAACCCAAGTGAGCGGAAGCAGGCACAGTGATAACCAACCAACAGCATCAACACAGTGATCCAAGTGAGCAACAGCAGGCACAGTGATAACCAACAGCATCAACACAGTGATCCAAGTGAGCAACAGCAGGCACAGTGATTACTAACCAACGGCATCCACCGGTGGTCCAAGTGAGTGGAAGCAGGCAAAGTGTGATTGGACCCCCGATGTTGATTACATCCAGCAGCAACCCAAGTGAGCAGAAGCAGGCAGAGTGACAATAATGGCATCCAGCGGTGATTTAATGCGAGCAGAAGCAGGCACAGTGACTAACCCAAGGGAGCTCATGGCAGGCACTCAGCATGCATGGACTGCAAGGAACAGGAAAAAAACAGGAGGCAGAGGGATGCAGATCACACATGTGCAGGCAGCTGAGCACAGGTCGTGGACGCGAGCATATGTGCCCGGCCTCCCTCCATCCCCTGACATCATTTCCATTCAAACATAGGCGCGCTCATGCACAACAAGCCTCAGCTGCAAGCAGAACGCGTCCCCACGCACGCACCTGGTCACCCAGCTCTGCAATGCTCTGCTCCTTCTCTGTAATCATCTCCTCCATCTCCGACACCGTGGCTGCCGCATCCCGTGCGCCCTGCTCAGCTTCCGCCAGCTTCTCCTGCACAGGGCCAGCAAGGGGGCAGCGTCAATCTGAGTTACTTTGCACTTGAATGAGGTTGGCCAATTCCATTTGCTTATACCTATCATAAGGCAAAGAACAAACCTTTTAGGATGAACTGGAACACGCCAAATACAAAGGAATTATACAGAATTGGCCAACCCTGCATGTGGGCAACTTGTAGCTGGCCATGCGCCGCATTCTAAAGAATGCACAGTGGTGTTTTTTTGGGAGCGCGCAGTGACATTTTTTTCCAGTGTCTGCACAAGGGTGGCGGCAGGCAGGGGGCAACCATAGATTACGCTATGTGCCGTGCAAAGAAGTATGTGATGGCCAGGGTGGAGGCAAACACACACACGCACGCACGCACGCACACACACACACACACAGAGAGAGAGAGAGAGAGAGAGAGAGAGAGAGAGGGAGAGAGAGGGAGAGAGAGAGCGCAGGAGAGCGCAATGCGAATGGAAGCGTCCAGAGGGAAGGGCACAGGGTCACTGTCACTCACCTCCAGCTTCTTGAGGTGCATGCCCAGTGCCTCCTTCTCAGCAGCCATCTGCAGAGCCATCCCGCCCTTCTCGCGCGCCAGCTTTGCCGCATTCTCTGCCTCACGCTCCACTGTGTCCAGCTCATCCTGCAGTGTTTGTGCAGGAAGGACATGGAATGCATGGTTGCTTGAGCTACTGCCTCCTGCCCCGCTGTACATATGATTGTTCCAGTTTCTGCCTCCCGCTCCACTGTGCCTAGCTCATCCTGCAATGCATGAGCAGGATTGACATGGGATGCATGAGCGCATGAGTGTCTGCCTCCCGCTCCACTGTCCACATCTGTTTGGCTCTCCACATCCCGCTCCACCGTGCCTAGCTCATCCTGCAGTGCCCATGCAGGAATGGCATGGGATGCATGATTGCTTCAAAGTTGCAAGCCCACCCCTTTTGCCTGTATGCAGCATGCGTGCCGTGCTGCATCGCTTGCACATAACCATGTGAAGGGTCGTTGGGCCATCGGCATGCATGTCATGGTTTCTCTGCAAAAATCGTGGCGGCATGTACGTACCAGGAGTCGGCTACCCCTGTGTGTGTGCTGCTCCAGGGCAGGTCTCAAGGCTCCTGCTACTTTGCCTGGTCAAGCTACCTTGTAACGACGCACTCTTTAAGCTCTGCAGCACGGAAGCACTTACCTCCCCCCACCCCACACTCACCCAGCCACAACACCCATAACCACACACCCACACTCGTGCGCGCGCACACACCTTCAAGCGGGTGATCTCAATGCGGTAAGAGCGGAACTCCAGGCGAGCCTTTACCAATGCTGCCTCGGCATCCGCTTTCTCCTTCTCAGCCGACATGAGCTGCAGGGGCAGGCAATCAGATGTGGTCATGGGGGATGGACAAACAGCATGGCTTAGTAAAAATGTTTCAGGCAGCCCCTTCACGGCACTTGAGTAAGGCTGCGTCTTGAGTAGGACAGTCTCCAATCCAGCATCTCAGGGGGCTACATGGGACTGAGTTGGGCAAAATGAAGCTGGATTGGGCTCTGCCTTGCGCGCTGCACAATATCCATTTTGACTTGAGGCTTTCAGTGGCAGAATGGGGAAACAACCGAAAAGAAAAGGAAGAACTATGCAGTAGGCAGTGGGAATACTTCCAACATCACATTGACGAAATGGGATTTAGTTGGGCAAGGTGCCAATTGAGGCAAAAAAACGAGGCGAAAAGGAGAAATGGGGTAGTTGGGCAAAAGGGCTCTGTGCTGCATGGTAACCCTTCCGACATACGGCTTTCAGAAAGGGCACACAAAGTGGAGTGCGTGATTACAGAACGCGTTTAAAAACGCCAGTGAGGGGAGCACATGACGGTCCCTCCCTGCAATGTCTCATGTCGGTGCCAGTGCAATCATCCTCACACCACTGCATCTAGGTACCCGATAGTATCTCTGATGAGCAAAACGCATGTCCCTCACATGAGCGTCATGACCTCCTTTTCATCCACTCACTCCCCAATCTTGGACACATAACACAACAGCCCCAGACCAAACAAGCAACCTGAATCACTCAACCCAACTGCACAAATCCACGCGCACGCACGCACCTGCGCTTTGATGTACCGAAGCGTGATCTCCGCGCGCTCCTTGTCCTGCACCGCAGTTTCACGGAGGCGCTCCAGCTCTGCCGCCACGCCCTTCTCCTTTTCGATCGTGTCTAGGGACAGTGCGAGGCTCTCTGTGTCCTCCACTGCTCGATCCGCGGCAGCCTTCACGCGACACAATGCAAAGTTGACCCAATTAACCAATCATGATAGTGCGCACAAAAACAGTGAATTCCTTTCAATTCTGTCCAGGGACAGTGTTCTGAAGCTCCCCACGTCCACTGCTTGATCCCCAGCAGCCTGCACGCCACACAAAGCATGGATGTGACCAATGATGGTAAGATGGTAACAAGAAAACATTCTGCAACACATTCTGCCACAGCAGCATGAGTGCCGTGCGTCGCATGCAAGGCTCGACGGCACTGCCGTTTCAGTTCCTTCCATGAAGTGAGGTGTTAGTCCGGCAGCTATGTGTGCTGCCACTCTTCGCGTCATAGCTTATGCAAGACCGGAAATTGATAGGCATGAGAACAGGGACTGCGCAGAGCCTCCACAGCGTGATCAAAGGCAGCTCGTTTGAAGACAGGCATGGTCCCAACTCGCAACCAGAAACAACTGATTAAATCAGGGGAGCCGCATCCACAACTGGCCTCATCCTTATTACTTCAGCACCTGCATGAATGCCAATGCTTCAGCATGCAGCATGGTCACTTCTGGATTGCTCTGCGTGGAACTTTGACACTTCCGCAATAATGGTAGATGTGCACCTCGCCTAGGGAAGCGGTCCAAGCCACACTCTGACAAGATGCACTCACCGCTTTTTCTGCTGCCTCTACACGCTCCTTTGCTGCCAGAAGCTTGGATTCCAGCGGCGCTGCCATCTCCCCCAGCGCCGATGCGCGCGCACCCAGGCTCGCCACCTCTTCCCTGAGTCGTTCTACCTCAGCTGCGCGCTTTTCTACCTCCTCTTCCTGTGTGTGTATGTGTGTGTGTGTGTGTGCGTGTGTGCAACCTTCCTGTGTGTGTACTTGTGTGCAACAGTCTTAAATTCATGTCTGTACAAGGTCAAACTTGCCATCTGCCATGAAACTTTGCGTGCCGCAAGCATGTGTTCCTGCCCTCTCGCATTGGCTGTGCCCTGCGCATTTTGCCTGACTTTTGGACAGTCCTTAGACCCAGACTCTTCCTGCTGCTACTCGCTACCCAACTTGAAAACCGGCCCTAAGGCTTCAGACCCTGACCTCACCTTCTCTCTTACTAACGCATCCCTTGATGGTTCAGCTTCATCCGGTGAGCGGCTCCGTCTTCGACCCTTCCCCTTCCTGCATGTTTGTGCACATGTTTGCAGCTTGAGGCAAAGCCCCAGAAGAAAGATTGAATCTCAGGTCAGCCTCCCCACCCAAAGATGCACAAGAAGACAAGAAAAGAAAAAGGCCCTAGGCCTGCAGGCTGAGCAAGTTCTACATAAGTGCCTGCCAACGCCTGAAAGCAAAGTCACCTTCCATGCATGTACATGAGGGGGCGATGCATTTGACGTCCCTCAACCTACCAACCTCACCATGCAACAAAAGACAATCCCCCAGACGAACATACCTGTGTGACTTGGCGCCGGTGCCCTCGGCGGCCTTCTCGCGATCACCCCCACCACCTCCACCTCCTTGACTCCCACTGCTGCTCTCACCACCCTGCTGGCTGGTGGTGGTAACCGCTAGGCTGGTTTGCTGCTGCTGCTCAGGCTGGCCCAGCTGGCGGTCTCTCTCCATCTGCAGCTTGGCAGCCACCAGCTGTGCCTCCAAAGCCTCTCTCTGCCTTGCTGACCGGGCACGTTCTGCGGCCAGCTCCTTCCCCTCTTTCAACTTCTGCAGGGTTGCACATGCATGCAGGCTACATTGAGCATGTGGGCATGCTCAAATGCAAGGAGCATGCCTGCGCTGAGAGGGATGTCACGCAACACAGGTAGAGCTGTGCTGAGCACTCTGCATATGGTCTCGTTGGCACGCTCTGGATAGTTGGCACCCTTACAATTCTGTTGTGCAACACAGAAACAGCAATCTACGTTTTGCTGAGGATGCAAGGCAAATGTAACGAGTATGGCACACTAGTGGCACGGTAGTGTAATCTACATCCTTGTGCATCCTTGTTTGTGCAAATGCATGCGCAGTCTCGCTTATCAATGTTCCTGCAGCTGCTACAGTACGCTGGCGCTCATGCATCATTCCCGCAATAATGGACTACTTGGATACTCCTTGACTCAGGAGGCAGGTGTTCACATGGCTGTTACACATGTGTGCACTGCTGTAGTGTAGTGAGACCAACCGCAGCCGCACCTGACGAATGAGCTGGTACCCTAGGAAAGCAGCTAAGCCAGCAGCCAGGATTGTGGGTAGAGGGTTGCTGTCTTCAGGCGCAGCAGCACGAGCTGCAGTGAACATGCCCGCAGTTGCAGGCTGCAGGCAAAGATGGGGGAAGGAGGAGGTCATCAATCCTTTGCATGAGGCTGATGATGGTATCCTATGTTAGGATAGAAGCTGCACGATAATGCACGGATTCTAGATAGCATAACAGCGGTTGCTGCACCTGCAGAAAGGTTACCGCAGGGTTTGAGAAAAGGCCACAAGAGCACATGAGCATACCTGCACGGCTGCAGACACACCCAATGGATGCACCGTGTAAAGGAGCAGTAGGATGCTGGCGGAGATGAGGGGCAGGGGGGTGCAAGCAGGCCGGAAGCTATCTTTTTGGGTAGGAGGCATGGGGGCCTGCTGCTGCGGCTCGTCCGTCGCAACCGGCTGCTTCTCTGAACCACATTGCTGAACCACATTGCTGCGCCGATGTGCAAGGCTGACAGGGGTGGTGCTCCTAAATGAGCTTGCCCCGGCTATTGTGCGAGAGATAGGGCCTATGGGGGAACTAATCCTAGTTGGCAAGGGCAAGCTCATTAAGCCTTGGTAGCAGCTGCTCGGCTTGACGGGAGACGACAGGGCTGCCGGCATCATCTTCATTGGGTTACAACTGCAAGACGACACACTGCAGGCGCCCCATCAACACACACCAAGGACAAAATCAACCTGGTTGTTAAAAATTGTTAATTCCTCCAGCGGGGTCTACATCGGCTCATCTCATCTGTCTCGATAAATGGGCAAGCTGCTGTGCGTTTAAGCCGTCAGACATTTATTTTTTAAACCTCTAATTTAAATCAGATAGCTGCCCAACAGTTTGTCCCTCTGAAAAGCACAGCCCTGTCAGCATGCTCAGTCCTGGGCTTTTTGATAACGAAAATATTTCAATTTTATAATATCACACACTCAATACCTCCTGCAGAAATCTTGTGAGTAACCTGCAAGCTGCGTGCTGAGTAGTAGAGTCAATTTGAGTAAGGGTGCCTTCTGTAGATACCTTCTGCAGGTATTTACTTTATCTTTTGAGTATTCTGCAGGGCCTCCTTCGCTGCGCATTTTTCGATCCATCATGAAGGCCTTCTCGCTGGTAGGCTCAGTAGCAGGGATGGGGCCACTTGCATTGTTGCTGGCGACGGCGTTGTTGCTGAATTTGCTCCCCCTTGCTCCCATCTAAGAGACATGGGCGTCTGCGGATTTGTCAGTAACTGCTCACATCTGTCAGGAAGGCTCCATGCACTGGCAGGGTTGTGCACAGACAAATGAACACCTGGTTATGCATGGTAGCCATACACATATGAACCTTGATGTTGCAGCAGCTGCGGCTGAATGTAGCCTACAACAGCCTGGAACTTGATGGAGCAGTATGCTTCCTCTTCTTCCTTCCTCACGGTTCCTGGGTATGGATGGGTGCAGCCATTGCAAATGATTGAAATATTAGGAGCCTGTTGTGTCACATGCTTACAGGGTTTGCAAGGTTAACATGCAGAAGTCATCAGTCAAAACGCATGACTGTTAAGAGTCACGTTGCTCACTCATCATGCACTCCTGCCCGAAGGCAAGCACACCACCCCACACACCACCCTCGAAGACCAAGCCCAGCCCCATCTCAGGAGGGCCTGCCTCACGCATCCCAAAGACCCCTGTCAGCCAGCTCAAGTCTGCGTTCCGGCCCTCGCTCAGCGGATGTGCCCGATCTCCAGTGTCACCACAGGTCAGTGCAACAGGAAACAGGCAGCTTGGCTGGCAGCAGCATTGCCATTGCTGATTACTGCAGGTGATTTCTGCAGTCCTGGAATCTTCATGCCCACATTTCCCCTATCCAATACCAACTGAGGCATGCATCTCTGTGGGTCAAACGTGCGCCAAGCTAGCTTTGTCGGCCTCACTGTACAGGTTATGGTCACGGATGCCCCGACTTCCCCCAGTTTGGAAAGCCTGGCTGCCTGGGTATCCACCAACTACATGGGCATGGGCAAGAGCGCTCAGGATGCGCTGCCGGAGCTGCGCCGCAAGGGCATTGCAATCAGCGGGAACAGCTTCACCATGAACGGCAAGCCCATGGCAGCAACAGAAATTGCCCAGGCTCTGCGCTTGCAGGTGTGTAGAAAGACATGTCTGCTCTTGCTGCACTTAAGAACCAGGAGGTATAGGTGTCGTTATAAGGCGTGCATGCAGGGAATCAATTTGTATGCCTGGCCATGCAACTGCAGGTGCTGGAGTTTGCTGCTCACATGCTTTTGTCGCTTGCTTCACCTTTGTTCGCTTGCTTTTAGCCTAAAGTGTCAAGCCCCGTCACGGGAGGACCTCTTTTCTGTATGTTAGTCTACAAGCGTATGCGCATGTCAGTGGCATTAGTATGCCACTATAATGCTATTAAGACACACTGTATGACGTTGTCGTTGGCATTTACCGCTTGGGCAGGCAAGAGAGTGGTCATAACTCAGGTGTCTGACAGAGAATGATCCTGTTTCTGTGACAAATGTCTAGAGGGAGATGGCAAGGATGGGAGGGAAGCAAAGTGGTGCAGAGGGGAGGACGGTTTTAAAAGGCTTGAACAATGGGCGTGGATTGTCAGAACAGGGTTTAGTCCATGAAATTGAGCCTTTTCCCTTAAATCGATAATGTCACCTCATGCAACTTCCTGTCCTGTTCACTGTGGTGGCTTGACAGCCAGGCCTCCATTGAAACTCTCAATCCAATGCATATCTCTGAACAAAAGTTGTTCATAGAAAATTGCATCTTGCTTGCCCGCAGGTCCGCCCAGGCAGCCGCTCGGCCTCGCCAGCTAAGCCTCCCTCAGCATCGCAGGTATGCTGTGCGGGGGGCACGACGCAAGCCAAGCCTGCTTGATGTATTGCATGACCACTTGCAGCCTTGACTGGTGTGGTGCCATCCCTTCTTTGCGTGGCATGCCATGGTTTGGTGTACTGCGATGCCTGCTTGCGTAGCATGGCCTGGTGAGGCAGATTTTTCATATCCAAGAACCTGCCAGGAAAGGGAAGGTTTTTTACTGAGCTGTACCTCTGCCCACAGAGGTGGGCAGCGGTCCTGTGCTGTGTTGAGGCTGTGCAGGCAATTTTTTGTCAGACATTTTTTTGGTGGTACTCGCAAGTGGTGGGAGGACTCTATTGAGAGGGGATAAAAAAGGGTTGCAAGGCACGGCTGCCTCAGTGTGTGTGCTGCCTGCCTGCTCGCTGGACCCTGTGAGACATTGGCTGTTACGGTAGGCGTGCCACGCTGACTGCCTGCCTCCTGCTCCTAGGCTTGCATTTGAATGTGCCCACACATGCGTGACTTTGTCCGTACATGCCAGGGAACTCTGCACAGAGAGCAAGCAGTGTGCATTGCAGAAGCCTGTAGCAGTGTAGCAGTGCGCATTGCAAAAGCCTGTAGCAGTTTTGAAGTGCTCAGTTGCAAAGGCTGGGCATGCTTTCCCACACGCTCTAATTACCATTTTTTTGCACTTCTGCTGCAGGCCAGCTCGTCTGCCCCTCCTGCTGCCCCAGCAGCTCCTGCTTCTGCCGGCAGCACCTCTGGACTGGAAGGCCTGGCTGCCTGGATCTCCGCCAACTATATGGGCATGGGCAAAAGCGCAGTAGATGCGCTGCCTGAACTGCGCCGCAAAGGCATCACTGCCAGCGGCAACAGCTTTGTCATGGGTGGCCAAGTGATGAGCGCACTGGAGATCGCCAGCGCTCTGCGCTTGCAGGTAAGGAGAGGGCCTGAAGAATTGGAGGACAGCACGAGGGCAATGTTCCGATCTTCTCCTTGCAAAGAAGGCTCCTCACTCATGAGTCGCGCGCCAGACACGGCCATGTGAATCTCTTCCAGAAAAAAGATCGCAAGCTGTGCTAATTGTACCAGTACCCAAAGCTGCGAGCTGCTTCTGGCAGCAGGTGACCCCTGGTACCCCAATCTGCAAGCTGCCTCCGTCTGCAACTCTCACCAGTTCCCAAAGTTGCAAGCTGCTGCTGTCCGCAGCGACTGGGCAAGCAAGCTTGGGTCCTCAATGCTTGCTGAGGGCTCCCATTCTCACACACGCATGTTGTCCCCGCCCACACACCCAAACCTGTGCAGGCCAGGCCCGGAAGCCGCCCCAACTCGCCTGTGACCTCCAGCCCTCGCCCAGTGAGTGCAGCAGTGTCCTGAGCTGTGCTTGGGAGTGGGGAGGGTGAATTAGTGCCCATGTGCCTGTGCCCAGTGAGTGCAGCAGCACCCAGTGCTGTGCCTCGGGATGGAGTGGGAAAAGGAGAGCCACATTTGTGCCCAGCATGGCCTACCTGCTCGTGCAGAGTGCAGCACTGTGCCTGAGAAATGAATGCCCGCGTGCGTGTGCCCTGCACAGCCCACCATGACTCTGACGTTCTGTAACACACTAGATCCATGGATGCTGACGTGCGATCTGCATGCGCTGAGCAGAGCAAGGTGATGCCATCTTCCCCACAGAACAAATGCCCAATCGCTGCACAGGCCCGCGCGTCCAGTGCTGAGCGCTCTGCGCCCTTACTTGGCAGCCGCCCTCAAAGAAAAATATGCAATCGCTGCGCAGGCTTGCCCGTCAAGTGCGTAGTGCTCTGCCCCCTCATTTGGCAGCCGTCCTGAAAAAAAGATGCCCAATCGCTGCGCAGGCCCGCCCATCCAGTGCTGGGCGCTCTGCTCCCTTCTTTGGCAGCCAGCCCCCCGCGGACATCTCCCCCCCCCGCCCTGCAGCAGCAAGCCCTAGCCAAGGGGGGCTGAGCTCCAGCATGCAGGCCCAGGCTGCGGGTCTGAGGTGGCTGGCCAGGTGGATTGCGGCCAACTACACAGGCATGGGCAGGACGGAGATGGATGTGCTGCCAGGTGCGGTCATGTGCACGCAAGCGCGTGCGTGTGTGTTTGTAGCAGGTAGTTGAGGTGCCTGACCACGAGCACGTTAGGCCTCCCTTGATAGCAGGATGGTTTATGCTAAGTCGCCTGTTTGGGGAACAGAAGGCTGCTTACGCCCCCCCAGGTGTCTGGTCTTGCAGAGCTGTTTCCTGATTTGGACATGCTTTGGTGCCGTTAGACTGTGCCTCCATGCACTGTAGAAACCTTTTATTGAAGACAAGCCAGCGTGTGGTCTAGCAGCTACCTCGATCTGTTATACACCTCCATGACTGATGTATCGGAGGTTACAGAGCTTACAGAAGTGTGCATGAGTGACGTCACTTTTTGAACAAAGACACATGCACACACACAGCCATGCTTGTTTCCTGCTCCCCCGCCTGATATGCTTACTGTGCATGCTGCTGCAGAGCTGAGGCGGAAGAACGTGGTGTGCAGCTCCGTGAGAGGAGGGCAGCACTTCTTCAGGGTGCCCGGCCACGGGACCTTGGATGCTGCTCGTGTTGCGCAAGTTCTGAACTTGCAGGTGAGAGTCTGGCGTGCGGTGGATAGCAGGGCTCCTGTTGTTGCCAGATGCTGTTCATGTTGCGCAAGCTCTGAACTTGCAGGTGAGAGTCTGGCGTGCGGTGGATAGCAGGGCTCCTGCTGTTGCCAGCAATTGTGAAGGGTGCTGGGGCCCACCCTGGTGGTCCTATTGGGTTGGCTCGTTGGACCTCAGCTGTTGGATTGAGCCAGCAACGCTGGTTGGGTTGGACTGAGAACCTACGCGATTGGATGCGTCATCTCTTGACCTGATCCATGTCATTTTGTGCCAGAGGTTGCCCGGAGTGAGCCATTGCCACCACCTATCATGCAGAGTGGATCCAGCCTCGCCAACCTTGCTTTGCTAGCTCATGCCCTCAATTGTACACACGGCTGGCTCAATGTTTTGCCATGGACGCGTGCAGACTTCCCGCTCTGGATTCCAGCAAAGATCTGCGATGATTCCATTTTGTCTCAGCTGAATTGGTACCATCTTGTCCTTTGTGTGCTTTTGGATCCTCAAGCTCAGTGCACCGGACCCCTCTGACTCAGAGCCCAAAGCACTCGTCCTCATGTTGATATTTCCAGGCATTCATTCATGCATGGTTGCTGCGTCTTATCCTTTGAGCTCTCTGCATGCACAGGCTCTCCTCTGCCTATCATCGCTCAGTTCGTGCACACTCGCTTGCTCATGGGGCTAGGTCACACATGTCAGCAATGTATTCACATGCAGGCACGGTCAGGCACAAAGGCCGACAGCTTCGCAAGCCCCTCAGTCTCTCCACTGCGCGGCCCTGCAACCCCTCCTAACTCTCCTCAGGTAAGAGCTATGGCCTGAGGTCAACTCCCTCAAACATGTTTGCCTCTCCTGTCACAAGGATGAGCCCCTCCTAACTCTCCTCAGGTGAGGGCTATGGCCTGAGGTCAACTCCCTCAAACATGTTTGCCTCTCCTGTCACAAGGATGAGCCCCTCCTAACTCTCCTCAGGTGAGGGCTATGGCCTGAGGTCAACTCCCTCAAACATGTTTGCCTCTCCTGTCACAAGGATGAGCCCCTCCTAACTCTCCTCAGGTAAGGGCTATGGCCTGAGGTCAACTCCCTCAAACATGTTTGCCTCTCCTGTCACAAGGATGAGCAGATCTGAACGCCATACTTCTGCATCAACGTACTCCCTCAAACATGTTTGCCTCTCCTGTCACAAGGATGAGCAGATCTGAACGCCGCACTTCTGCATCAACGTACTCCCTCAAACATGTTTGCCTCTCCTGTCACAAGGATGAGCAGATCTGAACGCCGTACTTCTGCATCAACGTACTCCCTCAAACATGTTTGCCTCTCCTGTCACAAGGATGAGCAGATCTGAACGCCGCACTTCTGCATCAACGTACTCCCTCAAACATGTTTGCCTCTCCTGTCACAAGGATGAGCAGATCTGAACGCCGTACTTCTGCATCAACGTACTCCCTCAAACATGTTTGCCTCTCCTGTCACAAGGATGAGCAGATCTGAACGCCGCACTTCTGCATCAACGTACTCCCTCAAACATGTTTGCCTCTCCTGTCACAAGGATGAGCAGATCTGAACGCCGCACTTCTGCATCAACGTACTCCCTCAAACATGTTTGCCTCTCCTGTCACAAGGATGAGCAGATCTGAACGCCGCACTTCTGCATCAACGTACTCCCTCAAACATGTTTGCCTCTCCTGTCACAAGGATGAGCAGATCTGAACGCCGTACTTCTGCATCAACGTACTCCCTCAAACATGTTTGCCTCTCCTGTCACAAGGATGAGCAGATCTGAACGCCGCACTTCTGCATCAACGTACTCCCTCAAACATGTTTGCCTCTCCTGTCACAAGGATGAGCAGATCTGAACGCCGTACTTCTGCATCAACGTACTCCCTCAAACATGTTTGCCTCTCCTGTCACAAGGATGAGCAGATCTGAACGCCGCACTTCTGCATCAACGTACTCCCTCAAACATGTTTGCCTCTCCTGTCACAAGGATGAGCAGATCTGAACGCCGCACTTCTGCATCAACGTACTCCCTCAAACATGTTTGCCTCTCCTGTCACAAGGATGAGCAGATCTGAACGCCGCACTTCTGCATCAACGTACTCCCTCAAACATGTTTGCCTCTCCTGTCACAAGGATGAGCAGATCTGAACGCCGTACTTCTGCATCAACGTACTCCCTCAAACATGTTTGCCTCTCCTGTCACAAGGATGAGCAGATCTGAACGCCGCACTTCTGCATCAACGTACTCCCTCAAACATGTTTGCCTCTCCTGTCACAAGGATGAGCAGATCTGAACGCCATACTTCTGCATCAACGTGACGCCAAACCTGGGGCTGTGAATGTGAGCCAGCGCCTCCTCCAAAGTGTCATGGAGAACCTTTCTTGTGTGTGCCTACATGACTCAAGACGACAGTCTGAGGAGTCGGTGTTTCAGGTCTTCTTTTCCAACGAGCCTGGCTTGCCAGGAGGCCCCAAACCGTGTCATGCTATGTGTGGAGAACACAAGGAATGGCCGCTCGCTCGTGCCATTTGATTGCGTGGCTGCGGTCGTTGATGCACTTGCAGCTTGTAGAATTTGAAATGCATGCCATTGATCGTTCACACACCGACGCCCAGCCATGTCTTTTCCCTGAGCCGGTGTTTCACGACTGCCGCACCTAACGGTGCTTCCTCATACGGAGCCATTCCTCGCTCACATGCCATTCATTCATTGTTCGCAAGCCTTTGCTCAGCCATACCTTCCCCCTGAGTTGCTGTTCCGAGCCTGCTTCACCCCGCAGCGCTTTTTCACACTGAGTTGTTCCTCGCTGACAGATGAGGACAGCACAGCTGTCTGTGCATCCTTTCAGCCATCCTTTCAGCCTTTCAGCCGGTCTGTGCATCCTTTCAGCCTTCCGGTCTGTGCACCCTTTCAGCCTTCCTTTCAGCCATCCTTTCAGCCTTCCTTCAGGACAGCACAGCTGTCTGTGCATCCTTTCAGGCTTCCACCATGATCCACCGGCAGAGTGGCATCAAGCATGAGGTGGAGGCACACCCTCCTTGTCCTAAACCTACTCACCCATTCCAATGAAGCATGCTTGCATGGCACTGAAGTGCTTGAGGCATGGCCCCTCATTGCTTCAACATTTCTGTGCACTGCTTTCATTCCAATGAAGCACGTGGCAGAGCACTGTGCTTGGAGCATGGCCACTTGCTTGGGGCTTGTGCTTGAACCAAGTGCTCAAGGCATGGCCACTCATTCCTAAACCCTCTTGCGCACTGCCTCAGGCGCAGCTTTCCCGCAGCATGTCCTATGAGGACAGCAGCCTGGATGACCTGGCTGCCCTCACCTGTTTCTTCAATTTTTCCAATTGCGCGCACTGCCTCAGGCGCAGCTTTCCCGCAGCATGTCCTATGAGGACAGCAGCCTGGATGACCTGGCTGCCCTCACCTGTTTTTTCAATTTTTCCAATTTCCCGCACTGCCTCAGGCGCAGCTTTCCCGCAGCATGTCCTATGGGGACAGCAGCCTGGATGGCCTGGCTGCCTTCATTGCTGCCAACTACATGGGCCTGGGCAAAAGCGCGATGGACACAAAGCCTGAGCTGCGCCGTAGGGGTGTTGTCAACGCCGGCCAGGATATGTACAGCATGGGGGGCCAGATGATGAGTGCACCAGAGATCGCCAGCGCGCTGCGCTTGCAGGTAAGAATGCTGCATGGTGTCATTTTACATCAGGATGTGTACAGTATGTAGGGCCAGCTGATGAGTGCACTAAAGAGTGCCAGCACTCCGTGCTTGCAGGTGTGCCTTAGTTGTAATTGCTTTTGACCTCATTTATTGGGCAAGATTGCGCCATGGGGCAAAGGGAACGCTCAAGCGCTACGCATGCAAGTGTTTTTCTCCCTATGCAAAGACTTCGTACTTGCGTGCAAGGTCCTTGATTGCTTGCATTCACCGTCACACGTCCAAGTATGGAATTGTGATGCAAAGACATGCCGCGTTTCACATCTGCTTATCCTTTAGAAGAGTGGCTGAAACAGACCTCTCAATCCTCTTTTGTGCTGCCTTTCTGACCCTGCGCCCCCAGCCAAACATCCACCTACATCCCTTCCCGGTCACTTGCAACCCCTCGTATCGATGCTACCTAAACGCATTATCAGTGAGCATGTTTAATTGATATCCCCCAGCGATAGCTTGTACAGGCTTGCACCCCCCAGTCGACCACCCACCCCAACCTCTTTCAGGGCACTAGCAATCGCCCATGCGGCCCTACCTGGCAGCTCATCGAGGACAAAGCAAGCTCAAGGCTGAAAGTTGATTGAGTGGTTGATGATGAGGTTGATGAAAACTTGAGTCGAGTTTGAAAAAGTTGAGGAGTAATTGCATGGCTTTGATGCAGGCCCGCACCCCCAGCCGACCATCCACCCCCACCCCCTCCCGGGCACCTTCATCTCCATCCTCTCCGTCAAGCTACTCCGCCCCTGCTGCTGCCGCCCCTGCCAGCAGCAGTGCCTCCGGCATGGAGGGCCTGGCTGCCTGGATTTCCGCCAACTACATGGGCATGGGCAAGAGTGCGGCGGATGCCATGCCTGAGCTGCGGCGCAAGGGCATCACCGCTGTCGGTAGCAACAGCTACAGCATTGCTGGCAGGACCATGGATGCTGCTGGCATTGCCCAGGCGCTGCGCTTGCAGGTGTGTGAAACTGCAGGCTTGTCCACTTGCAGTTTTGCTGGCAGGACCATTGATGCTGCTGGCATTGTCCAGGCTAGCGCTTGCAGGTCAGTGTAGCTTCAGCATCATCCAACCTGGGCTGGCTGTCTGCCGCACATAGAATGCAAAGAAACAAACCTCACTCTCTTAGGTCGGTATGCAAACACATTAAAGAGTGCAAATTAGAGTGCAACACCCTTTACTGTATGCTTACAAACGTTCCCATCCTGCTTTAAGCCAAGGTATCCCTGCCCCTGCTTCCTGGGGCCACAGATACATAAGCTGTGAATTGGACTAAAAACTCGACGCTCTGTCCAAAGGAAAGAATGTCAGGAGTCATTACTTTCCCTGGCCTGACACCCTTTGTGGTCAGGATCTTTCTACCCCAACGAGCAGGGCTGAATGTTGAGCTCAATGTGTACCCTCCATGTTGGCAATGCAGGCTCGCAACCCGAGCAGACCCATCACTCCCCCACCCTCCAGCTCAGCAGCCTCCTCTGCTGCCGCAGCCACCTTCTCCGCCCCTTCTACCCCAGCTACCCCTGCTGCTTCTGCCGGCAGCGCCCCTGGCATGGATGGCCTTGCAGCCTTCATTGCTGCCAACTACTCGGGCATGGGCAAGAGCGCGATGGATGTGCTGCCTGAGCTGCGCCGCAAGGGCATCACCGCCAGCGGCAGCAGCTTTAGCATGGGCGGCCAGCTGATGAGCGCGCCCGAGATCGCTAGCGCTCTGCGCTTGCAGGTGCGTGGGAGAGCCTGCACTCATCTGCACATCAGACCTGCGCTTGTCTGCACCTTAGAAACTGCACTTGTCTGTACCTTAAAACTGCACTTGCTTGCACGGCAGGCCCGCACTTGCATGCACGGCACGCCTGCATTTGTCTGCATGGCAGGCCTGCACTTTACTGCACTGGTCTGCTCGGTAGGCCTGCACTAGTCTGCACAGCAAGACCTGCACTTGTCTCTACGGCAGGGCTTGCACCTTTCTGCACTCGTCTGCACCGGTCTGCTCGGCAGGCCTGCACTTGTCTGCACAGCAAGACCTGCTCTTGTCTCCACGGCAGGGCTTGCACTTGTCTGCACTCGTCTGCACCGGTCTGCTCGGCAGGCCTGCACTTGTCTGCACAGCAAGACCTGCTCTTGTCTCCACGGCAGGGCTTGCACTTGTCTGCACAGCAGGCCTGCACGCCTGCACTTGTCTGCGCTTCAGGGCCTGCACTTCTTTGTGCTTGTTTGCATTTGTCAGCATTGCAGGCCTGCACTGGTCAGCACGGTAGGCTTCCTTAACCTTGCCACAGTGCTCTGACTACAGCCACATGAGATCAAACATTTTCTGTCTGGTCTATCATCTGCAAAATAAACCATCACGATCTTTTGCATGCCCTGCTTTGCTCACCATCTTGCAGCCTCGCACCCCCAGCCGCCCATCCACACCCATCCCCTCCCGTGCACCGGCTCCCCCCTCAGCGGCCCCAGCTAGCTACTCCGCCCCTGCTGCTGCCCCAGCAGCTCCTGCTTCTGCCGGCAGCGCCCCTGGATTGGAAGGCCTGGCTGCCTTCATTGCTGCCAACTATGCAGGCATGGGCAAGAGCGCGATGGATGTGCTGCCTGAGCTGCGCCGCAAGGGCATTACTGCCAGCGGCAACAGCTTTGTCATGGGTGGCCAGCTGATGGATGGTGCTGGCATCGCCCAGGCGCTGCGCTTGCAGGTCTGTTTCTCTGGACTTGTGCCTATGCTTTTCCGGAATGTGCATGCTGGTACGCTCTCAGATGCGGTTACACATCAGAGCTTGAAAGCGTGCCCCATGATGTGCTGATCCAACCCTTACGTCTCCTTGAGTGGTGTCTTAAGATCAGAAGCAGGAATAGAATACAACTTAAGGCGTAGCCCGTGATTTCTGAGTGGTGTGCAGTCCAGCGTTTGTGGGCCAAGGGGCCAAGTCAGCGGTTTGTAACAGCTGTTTCAAACACAGTCGTGAGCTCCGTCTCAGCTTATAGTTTGGTTCCACGACTGAACATTTTCGTCAAACAATGGGCAGCGGACAAAAGTTGATATTTGGACTTTTTTCCGAGGTTCCATTAATGGTTTTTACTCCCTCCCTTTTTGCAGGCCCGCACCCCCAGCCGCCCTTCCACCCCCATCCCCTCCCGTGCACCAATTACTCCCTCCGCAGCCCCAGCTAGCTACTCCGCCCCTGCTGCTGCCCCAGCAGCTCCTGCTTCTGCCGGCAGCACCTCTGGATTGGAAGGCCTGGCTGCCTACATCTCCGCCAACTACGTGGGCATGGGCAAGAGCGCAATGGACGCGCTGCCTGAGCTGCGCCGCAAGGGCATCACTGCAAGTGGCAACAACTTTGTGATGGGTGGCCAGCAGATGGATGCTGATGGCATCGCCCAGGCGCTGCGCTTGCAGGTGGGCAGTTACTTCCCACCAGTTCTCGTCCATTGGATCGCATAAGCAGGAAGCAACTCAAAACAGCATGTGACAAGTCCTTTCCTCCTTGTCTTCACTCGCTCAAATGCCATGGTTCTTTAAAAGCCAACAAAGCGATGCATGGTGCGTGGCATGCTAAAGCTGCGTCTCAACTGCTTACGCTGAGCTGTTCTGCACTGCATATGCTCCATCAGGCCCGCACGCCCAGCCGCCCATCCACGCCTCCTCGACCTCGCTCGGTTTCCCCGGCTCCCTCCAGCCGATCCACCCCTGCTAGCCATGCCGCCCCTGCTGCTGCCCCAACA
The DNA here is from genome assembly GCA_914767535.2 of Dunaliella primolecta. Taxonomy (NCBI): domain Eukaryota; kingdom Viridiplantae; phylum Chlorophyta; class Chlorophyceae; order Chlamydomonadales; family Dunaliellaceae; genus Dunaliella; species Dunaliella primolecta. The sequence continues at coordinate 2,860,036 of OU611760.1, read as the reverse complement.
GCTCCTGCTTCTGCCGGCAGCACCTCTGGACTGGAAGGCCTTGCTGCCTGGATCTCCGCCAACTACATGGGCATGGGGAAGAGCGCGGCGGACGCCATGCCTGAGCTGCGCCGCAAGGGCATTACTGCCATCGGCAACAACAGCTACAGCATGACAGGCAGGACCATGGATGCTGCTGGCATCGCCCAGGCACTGCGCCTGCAGGTGCGGCATCTTCTGTGACAGCCTTTGTACTCAGGGATGGCCAAAAATGTGCATGGAGGTGCACAGTGCGGGGGTGCACAAAGATGGTCCAAAATGTGAAAACTAACAAGGGGGTTACAACAGGCCTACAGCCCAGTATCCTGGTTGATTGGGTGAGGGACGTCCCTAAATGTGAAGGTCTGCTCTCATAGGCACACTCTTTTTGGCCCAGTCCACACCTTTGTATGGCTGCTTTTGACAAGGAGAGTGTGCTACTTTGGCCGACTCATCTGCTAAGTTGGACAGATGATTACCCTCTTTGGTCACCCTCGTAATTTGGCTGATTTTGGAGCTTCCCTTGCTTGCTGTGCTGAACTGCCTCCTCATCAATGAACAGTGTATCTCATGCGCGCGTGTGTATGTGTGCGCGCCTCAGCCCGCCAAACCTGTCTTCCTTGCTTTCCCTGCAGATGAGTGTAAGCTCTGGCCCTTGATTCACTTTTTGTTCTGCTTTTTGACTTTCATCACTTCCTGTGGGCATAACTTTCTGCTTTTGCTTTCTAGCTCTGCCAGAAGGTGAGCACAAGCTCTGACCTTTGAATCATTCCTGTTGATGAGCGCTGGCTTTTAATTCTTCAATCACTTTTTGTGGACGAGTGCTAGGTCTCAACTCTTCAATCACTTTTTGCTTGTAGGCCCGCAAACCCAGCAGCGCGCCCGCCCCTGCCCCCGCGCGTCCATCATCCGCTCCCTCGCCTGCGCCTGCTGCCAAAGCAGCAGAACCCAAGGTGAAGGTGATCAAGGACGCCCACAGAATGTTTTATGGCCCTCAACATTTCAATTCACGTCGCCTCCATAGCAGCACGCTTGTTGTTTGTTAACCGTGTTATGTGCTCCTACGCTCGTGCAGCCCAATCCCAGCATCTGTTCACAGCCTAAACACTCCTACCCCAAGAACAAGTAAAAAGTTAGATGGCACTGCATTTCTGATTTGCCTCCACATGCTCCTCCATTCTGCACGTGCAGCCTTTTTTCCCTTTCTTGTTTCTTCGATCGCATCCATCCAGTCTGGTCATTTTCTTTTGCCATCCGGGTCTGCTCTTTTTCTCTCCTCTTGCTTGCAGCCACCTTGGCCTTCTCATTCTCTTTTCACTACTTCTTTTCGCTTGCAGCCTTCCCGCCCGGCGAGCTCATGGGACTGGGCTGTGAAGATGACCCCTGAACGCGCTATGACTGGGACCAGATGGCTCGCTGCTTGGCTATCTGCCAACTACATCGGCGTGGGCAAGAGCGAGGCAGACGCCCTGCCAGGTATCCCTTTTTTTTGTAAATGTGTTTGGGGGGGGGGGGGGCGGGGTGAGGGCAAGAGCGAGGCAGATGCCCTGCCAGGTACACATGCCCTAGTCATCCCTTCGTCATTGATCAATGTAGGGTCTGCTGCCTGTGTAAACTTCTTGTTTGAAGTAGGGCAGTACCCTCCACCAGTAAGCACAAAAGGGAGATGGTGGCGGGCTTGAAGCAAGGGTGTATGGGATGGGGGGGTTGGGGGGGGGAAGGGTATGTGTGTAGCGAGGCGGATGCCCAGCAAGGTGCAGGCAGTGTGTGTGTGGTGGGGGGGGGGAGGGTATGTGTGTAACGAGGCGGATGCCCAGCAAGGTGCAGGCAGTTTGTGTGTGGTGGGGGGGGGAGGGTATGTGTGTAGCGAGGCGGATGCCCAGCAAGGTGCAGGCCTGCTTGTATAATTTCAAATTTTTGTCTGCGTGAAGCCAACAAAACAAGAAGCAAGCTGGTGATGTGCCACAAGCAGCATTGCTGCAATACATATAACTCTCCAATATGAAAAGGACTATCCTTAATCCTTACTGGCAGCGGTCCCGGTTGAGATTCACGGAGCGAGGCGCTGTTGGGGTCTATCCCCCTGCACACTTGTGCTCCAAGGTGCCTCGCACCGTCCCTAGCGCATCGAGGCAGGCTTTACGCCACTCTCTGCTGCTGCATTTAATATGTATATTATATATATTTATATATTTTGCTAAGGGGAGATGGAACATGTGTGCAGGATTGGGCATGTCTTGCATGCATTTCACACGGGGGGGCTGTTCCTGAAGAACAAGCGTCGCAGATGGATATTTTCAAGTCTTTCTTTTGTTGTTGAGGGCACGTTGCGTTAGCAAGGAGGTGAGTGAGCGTCAAAGAATTGAGGCCTATGTTGGGCCAGCACTTGTCAACAGAAAACAATCAATGAGTTGGAAGCAAGCAATCGTCTACAGGAAGTGGTTGATGGATTGAAAGCCAGCACTTGTCAGCAGAGTGTCATCAAAGGGCCATGCATGCAGAGTTGGAAGATTTCGTTTTGGCATGGCCCGGAACCTTGGCTGCGTTATCAACGACTGTCTTCAGTTGAACTGGAAGCTTGAAACCTTGGCTGTGTTTCCATCAGTCGTCACGAGTCGTGCAAGTTGTCATGCACGGCTTGGAACCTGGGGTGCCTCCCCGTTACTTGCCTCGACTTGTGCTGCCCTCCTCTTGATGTGTACTGCCCTTGTATTGGCGTTTGTGAGGCTGTCAAGCTGGCAGGGTGGGTGAGCTAGTGCAGCATCCCAACATAGCCATGGCCCTCTCAATCCTGGGCTTTTCCCCCACGCCTGGTGCTAGAGCTAGATGAGTACCTGTTTCCATGGGCTTGCCCTCTGCGCCTGGCATTCTCTGTGTGATCCCCTGTTTCCATGGGCTTGCCCTCTGCGCCTGGTGCTAGAGATGAGACCTCTGCGCCTGGCATTCTCTGTGTGAGACCCTGTTTCCATGGGCTTGCCCTCTGCGCCTGGTGCTAGAGATGAGACCCTGTTTCCATGGGCTTGCCCTCTGCGCCTGGCATTCTCTGTGTGATCTGCTGTGACCTTGTTCGCACCATGTCATGCATTATTCCTCTCTTAGGCTGGTCTTTTTCATACGCCTGTGTGGCATTCTCTGTGTGATCTGCTGTGACCTTGTTCGCACCATGTCATGCATTATTCCTCTCTTCAGGCTGGTCTTTTTCATACGCCTGTTCTCTTTCCCTACTGCTGTGATGACGCAGAGCTCAGGCGCAAGGGCGTGGTATGCAGTGCCATCCGAGGGGGCGAGCACAAGTTTGAGGTGCCAGGCATTCCCAGGGATCTCAGTGCCACTGAGGTACGACATTCCAAGTACCACTGGTCACTTCTGCTTTTTCTGTGTCATCCCTTTTACCCATTGGAGCTCCCTTTTATAAGTCTGGGGTGGTTGGTATTCCCAAAACTTTAGTGCCACCAAGGTATGGCACCCAAAGCACTCTTAGGCTTGAGAAGCAGCACGCCTACTTGCCTCACATTGCATGCTCCTCGTGGCGCTTGAATGGAGGTGGGTTTGTTGTGGGACAAAACCATGCTACAAATATGCTATGAGCTGCCGAGCTATGCTCTACTCTTCTAGGGTTTGGAAATTCCAGGTAAATGTTCCGTTTGTCTGAAGAGGCTGTGCCCCTAGAGCTCCCTGCTCTGCTTTTGAGCACATAGCAGCACATAAGCGTTTCCTCACCACGTGCGTTTGTTGTGTTGATCGTACACAGGTTGCAGCCCATCTGAAGCTGCGCCCTCGCTCTGGAGCCCTTCCAAAGCCGCTCTGATGCCCATCTACCTGATTGAACACGGACGGCAGCCCATCTTGTGCTGTACTCCCGTTCTGAAACCCACCTGAATCCGCTCCAAGGCCGCTCTGGGGCCCATCTGATTGTACACAGGTGGCAGCCCATCTGAATCTGTGCCGCTGTCCTTGAGGATCTTTGCATAAATTGTGGTCGCGTAGGAATGCTAGCACACTTGAATGGTTCAAGAGAGCTTCCAGCCAATGCGGAAGCATCCTGCTGTGATGGCTGGTTGAGTAGCAAAGAAATGATTATGGTGCATGTTGGATCTCATTACTTGCGGATGCTTCGCTATGGTCAGCAGCTGATGGTGCTTAGTTTGTGCACACTACTGATAGTGGCTCTGCGAGCGCACTGCTGCCCCATTGTGGCAATGCAGATGGCAATGCCAGCAAGAAGCATTGTGTTGACCTCATTCTAATGCCTTTCTCATATCATTTGAACACAGAGGGTTTGTGTCGGAGGAAAACCAGATTGATGTCGAGTGGCCTGTGTGTTTGGGGGACATGCAAGAGTATGCTTTGATATCGGCAACAGTTGCCACAGCAACGCAGCCTTTTCTTAGAGCGCGCTTCCATAGCGAGCGGCAGTTAGTAAGTATACCCAGTGAACTGTGCAGTCCTTGTTTTATGAGCTGTCGAATGCCTCATGAACAGCTTTAGGGAGTAGGAGTGGTCCCTTCCCTCAATTGATGCAGCCACCTTTGATCTGTGCACTTTTTCAATAATTACAGTGACTACTTGAGGGAGTGGTTGGGAAGAGCGCTGGTTCCATTTGTCTGCCCACTGTCTTTGGCTATGTCTAGTGCAAAGGACACTTCAAGTTGAAAGGAAAGGCCAGGGTTTTATTGGGTGCACAATTGAAGCCCGCAGCACAGTCCTCCTTTTGATTGGTTCACATATGGTTCAATGCAATGTTTCCATTGGGATCAAGCCAGCAGCCAGAAGGTTTGGCCGCTCAGGCTTCAGCTGTAAGCAAAAACTGCGAGCAAGAAAAGAAAAGTCTACGCCAGCCAAAAGGCCGCGTGCATTAAGGAAAGGTTCCCTGACTAGCAAGCTAGAATGGGAGCAAGTAGGAATGTCCACTCTCCCAGGAAAAGAGCTGCGAATTTAAAATGGCATGCGGATTTGACTCATAGGAAGCTCAGCAGGTTTTATAAGGTCACGTGGGACCAAATAGTATGGCCGATCGTGCGGCTGGACTGTGCCAGCCAAATAGAAAAGTCCATGACTTCAAAGGAAAAAAAGACGAGTCTAATTAGTCTAATCCTGTAAAAAATAATGGGCATCCTCAGAACTTGCTTGAGCATAGTTAAAGGCGTCTGACTCATCCAGAGCTCTTTCGGATGCAAAATCTGTGTGTGGTTGCAAAGCCAAAGGAAAGGAATGGGTTACATAGCTGTACCTACCAGGCAGTGCCTGCGGGGGCAGCTTACAAGGTTTACAATTGGAATTCAGCCTTCAGCCAGAAAGTTTGGCTGCTCAGCCTATTGGGCGAATAAAATTGAGTACATTTGTCTCACTTGTGCAGGAATAAGCAGAGCAGACATGGCAAACAGATGGAACAAAAGAGTCAAACGGTTCCAATTAAAGCAGCGAAATGAAGGTGTTTGGCACGTCTCTGTTTAGGATGGAAAAGTCCAGGAAACATTGATGCACCATGTGTAAACAACAGTTCAGCTCTGAGAGCGGCACCAAGAAAGCACCATGTTCAGCACCATGTTCAAATAGCGAGCACTCAAAGCATCACCAGAGAAAGCAACATGTCCAACTCAGTGTTTGTCATTAGAACAGGCTAAGGACACACCAAGAGACTCCAGGGACTCACGAGAAAGACCAGCAGCGCAGCAAACGCAACAAAACAGCAGGAGGTGCATGAAGTTTAGTTCCCTGTACAGCTCCAAGGCGCACCTACAGCCCATCCAGCAAACCACGTATAGCACCATGGCTATCTCAGCAACACCATAAACAGTTCCTATCAGCCCACATTATGCACCATCATGATGGCAATCTTAGCACCACAAAGCTCCTGCTTGTTCCCATAATGCGGGGGCAGCTTAGCTGATGCGAAAAAGGTGTCTGTAACCAAAACAGTCCATTCTAAAAAGCAATGCTAGAAGCATTTACAGCATGGACCGTCCATGTGACATGCAAACACGAACTTGGCAAATCCTAAGACATCAGCCTGGTTCATGAAATCTCGAAGACGTGTTGCACTGCTTGGGGGTGCAGAGCTATACAGATGCTGGAACTGAGCGGGAAAGGAAAATGTGCAGGTTCCTTCTAAGAAAAAGAGAAGAAAAGAAAAGAAAAGAAAAGAAAAGAAAAACTACAGCAGAGAACAAGGCAGAGAAACCCTCCCTACATCAATCAAGGAAAAGGGGCCACATTGGTGCACAGATCATTTGATCTCCCAACCGTGAAGTTCAGACTGACTCATCGGAGTGAAGTTCAGACTGATTCCGAGTCGTCGGAGAGAAGTACGGCAGGCAGAGAAAGAAGACAGGTCCAGCAATGAGGAAGGTCTACAAGGTTTACAAGGCCTTCTGTCGATAGGTGCGACTACTAGCCTGCTCATAAAAGGCAATTAATTCATGAAGGAAAAAAGGAAGTTTGTTGTTATTCTGGTTCAAAAAAGCAGACACATCATGAGATCCTGCCTGTGAGAACAAGGGAGCATACATGTATTTCCTGCGGAGAGAGACCACCTGGGGATGTGTGCAAACAAAGAGGACATGTTGTTCATCCTGGACATCATCATCAGCCTCACAAAGGTCACAGTTTGGGGAAGACCTGTGATCCAAGTTGCTGTCTCATAGCAAAGGGGGTGAACACGAAGTCTTAATCGAGCCACGCTGCGAATGACATCATGGGGGAGGTCAAGGAACATGTATTTGGGGAGACTGTAGGGATAATGCATGACCAAGGCCCTGTTTGTAGGAGAAGCGCACCACTGGTGATAGGACAAGCATTTACTGTTGCGCTCTCTTGGGTGTGTGCTGGAAAAAGGCGCCCAATATTGTAGATGCCTGGTCCTGAGATCCACAACAAAACGACAGAGATGAATGGGCTCACAATTCAACAGCTTCTGTTTGAAAATGTGGGAGTGTGCCTAACCATCCATGGCTGACAGAATATGGAAGGACCAACAATCATCAGACATCAAGCTCAGCCGCATGTCAGCCTGCAAAATCTTTATCATTGTGGAGATGTTGCATCGGTCAGGGAGTTGTAAAGACGCATTGCTGCATGGAATTAATTGATTTGTAAGGGCTCCAGACCACATTATCGCATGATGCACCAAGAGAAAGTAGTGTCCCTGACCTCCAGAGTTATTATAAGCACTGTTAGCAGCCACTTTTGTATGGGATTGTCCATCTCTCTGCCTTGTTGTAGGTAAGGGGTAGCCCAGATCTGACTTGTATACATGCCAGCAGGAATTGCACACGTCTTGAGGAGCCAAATCTGGGCGTGTAATCTGTTGGCAAGGCCGTACTCCTGAACAAACTGTTTGACTCGGAAAGTACCAACTGTGAATGTTCACAACGCTGCATCAGCAACGAGAAAGAGAGCAAGATGATAGTTGAAAGAAACTTGGAGGAATCCGGGTGGTTGGTGAGTTCCCTGACGGGTTCTTCCCTTAATGCACGCTCAAGGGCGTAGACCTTTTTTTTTTCTTTTTTAAGACTGGAGTACAAACCTTAAAAAAAAAGCAGAATCAGCGCTGTCAGCCTTCGAACCAAGGAAAGCCGTGCCCAGCAGCTATCTGCTGAGCACAACTAAAGCTTGCACACTAGATGCAGCTGCTGACCACAAACATAAGCCTGTGGAATAGCCATTAGACCCAAAGTGGTGCCGACATATTTAGAGATTTCCTTCTAAGAGCACACATGTGGACACAAGGACAAAAGGGGTTGCAGATTTAGTAAAATGACCAAGCAAGAAAACATAGAAAACGCGGGAGTTCCATGGGATGTTAAACAAATGTTCAAGCAAGGGAGGAATGTCTGGTGAGTGCAGGCAGAAAATGACAAATGTGCAGGATATGACATGGGTTACACTGGCTTACAGGAAAGAAAGAAAGACTACGCTTGCCAAGCCCGGCCTACACTCTGGAAAATCCTTCAAATTAATACCGTACAAAAGGCAGGCATGTCCTTTTGAGTTAGACCATAGGCCATTTCCAGGGCTCCATCCAATATGCAGCGTACAGACACAAGCACAACTTATGGAAGCAAATCTAAGTCCTTGATACACACCATTTCAAATCACCAAATTGGTAGGCAAGCAAGCCAAGAACGGCACAACCTTGGCACAGAGCCTACCATGCATACTCATCTCCCCTTGAGCACAATCTCCATCAATCAAGGTAGCTGGTGCCAACAAAATGTCGAGCAGAAATGTCTGGCGTGGCCTGCTGTGTGAGTGTGTGCAGTTGGAAGGTCAATATTCAAGGCACAGCATGAATTACTCTAGCTCACACTTTAAAAAGTTATGAGCCATTCTTTAAGGCAAGCAAACAGACGAGTTTGCCAATAAGACCCCGCAAACAAACAAGCCTTGATACACACCAATATTTTGTCTTGAAGGTTTTTGGTCACACTTGTTACTTTCAGATGCATGCTCCTGCCAGTTTGAAACCTCAACTCTCAGGGTGTGTGCATGTAATAAAAAGTGTGCTGCGTTTCTCAGCATTTGCTTGCTTGAGTTAGGATGCAGGTATCTGGGATCAGTGAAGGGCGCACCATTATCATGAACAGACAGTGGCTTCAGAGGGAGTGTAACACACTGATCATCACCATGATAATTTAAAGTATCACTCAGCAGGTTTGCATATGGCTACAGTGGCAAGGAAATGGCAGCAGCGCAGATGGTATACTGGTAGGCATAAGTTATATATATATAAGAGGCATCGCAGCGATGGAGAATTGCAAGAAATAAGAGGTTTAAGGGGTCAGGCGTGATTCAATTTGTAAGGGAAAAAGGAAAGAAGGGGTTACTTGGCTGTGTCTGCCTGCGAGGGCAAACAGCTTCGAGGTGCTGAGGTCAACCTCTCGCCCCCCCTGGAGGTGGATGGGACTATTTGTACTGCCCTCTGGTGAGGGAGACTTGCTGCTCTTTGAGCCGATGCGTCTCTCTTTCCTTAATTATGTAGGGAGTGTTCTCACTGCCTTCATAGTTTTTTCATCTTCTTTTTTACTGCCCATAACCTGAATCAATTTAAAAGACTAGGGGTAGACCCACAAAGGTCTACCCAGTTTGCATGTAAGACCCATGACCGTTCTATGCAACATGTGCACAAATTTACCTCAACCGCTGCCTGGCATGATGCCATTGAAGACAAAAAGCACTTACAATTACTTCTTAACCACTAGGTGCGCAACTGAAAACAGGACAACTCCTAGCAACCAGGTTCTGGAGTTGGGTGCTCCCGGCAATCCTCAAGATCCCCACCAGCCCTTCTTGTTCCTGTTTCGTGTGAATGGGACTTAAAGCTCTTTTGAGCCAATGTGTCTCCTTTTCTTGAATTGATGTAGGGAGGATTTTTCCTGCCTCCACAGTAATTGATTTCTCTCCTGGTGCCATGGAGCAACTCACTGCCAGAAACCCACCAGACCCACAATAGCTTCCTCTCTAATATCTGAATGAAGGAGATCCAAGGCTCCTTGAGCCAATGTGTCTCCTTTTCCTGTATTGTTGTAAGAGATGTTCTCACTGTCTATGTGGTTCTCTTCTTCTTCCTGCCTACGGGGGCAGTTTGCGAGAAAGGAAGAAGACTACGTAGGCAGTGAGCACATGTAAATAAGGAAAAGAAGATTCCTAGGGATGGGGCACCGCTTACCCCCACCTCCAAGAAAAGCAGAAAAACTACGTAGGCAGAGGAAACTCTCCCTGCATTGATTAAGGAAAAGGAGACACATTGGCTCAAAAGAGCCTCGAATCCCCTCCACAACGAAGCTACAAAAAGAAGATCCTAATGGGGATCTGGAGGGTTATTGGAAGCGCCCGGCTCCATAACCTGGCTACAAGAAGTATTCTTGTTTTCAATAGCACGCCTAGTGGTAACAAGCTTGTTGGCACACAGAACAGAATGGGCATGAAGTTTGCAAGCAAGTTTAGTGGCGCGTTGGTGGTCAAGTCCCAGTTGTTTAAACTGGTTAAGGGTGTGCTCAGTATAGCAGGTCCCACCAACACCCAAAAGGATGGTGTGGAGAGTCACAACTTTTGCATTAATGAGTTTGCAGAGGTCTGCATGCTGCCGCTGTGCCGCCTCCAACTGTTATCCAGGACTTGTGTCTTCACAGTACTTGATTCCAAGAGAAGAAAACGAAGAGGTCAATGCAAACAAAGAAGGATAACTGGCAGTGAAAACACTCCCCAAACCAATTAAGGAAACGTGGATACCTAGGGCCAAGGCATCTTCTGGAGAAGGTCACTAGCAGTACTACACACCTGACCTTAGTGATGACCTTGGTCATATGATGGTAAAAGCCTTTTCAAGAGCGCGTCTGGTGCTGGCAAGCGTAATCTTTGAGTGCCCCACTACTTGGCAACGTTGCCAAGTCAACTTGTGCCAACTTGCTCCAGACCCTCATTAACACTTTTTTTTCTACAACTTTGTGGTGGAGGGTACTCACGGCTCTTCGGAGCCAATGTGTCTCCTTTTTTTTATTGATGTAGGGAGAGTTTTCTCTGCCTACGTAGAGTTTCTTTTCTTTTTTCTTTTCTAAATTGCGAGCTTCCAATTGAACCTACTAGTGGGATGTTGGAGAGTATGCTTAAGGCTTAGGGGTGGGTCTCAAGCTTGTTGGACAGGGCCTGTCTGACCGTCGTGTCATAGGTTCCATGGTGGGGGCCAACTTGCTGGAGTAGACCTCTATGCTTGCTCTTTCTCTTGGTCTGTGTGGTGGGGCCCTGCCTTTCAGGACAGTTGACCTTTCCTTAATACACGCGGCCAGACTTGGCAAGCGTAGTCTTTCTTTCTTTCTTTATTTTCTTTCTTTCTACCTACTAGTAAAAAGCTTGTATTAAGATGCTGAAGTGCCTCAACTAGAACTAACTCTAATTGTACTGCTGTACCTCTATAGTATAAGTCACGCTCAGCATAAGTCACATTCAAGCTGTTTCTCCTCTTGAAGGAGGCATGTATGCATGTCACCTGTCCTGCTTGCCATGGAACACTGTTTCCCAATACACCTCGATCAATACACATGAGAGCTGCCTAGAGATTGGTGGCAAGCCATGACAGTTGAGAAGAATAGCTTCCTAGGGGCTCTAGAGGCAAGATCAACAAAAATGGTTGAAACACCCATTGAATCATTGAGGAATCAACCAGCCTCTTGATTCAACCATTTCCTGGTTGATTCTGGTTGATTCAACCAATTTGGTTGATTCAAGCAGGAATCAACCAGACCCCATTGACTCAATCCGGTTGAATCAACAGTTACAACTTTTCCGACGAAGACAAGAATTTTACAGAGGCTCTCAAGTGTGAAGGGTATTTATGACCCACCCACACCAACAAAAATGCATGGAGGGTAACTTGAGCTGTAGCCCCTTAAAGGGGGAGACTGACGACCACCGTGCTGCTGCTAGGAGGCCTCCAGCTGGTTCCTCGGCCTGGCGCCTTCACAGTTTTATATTCTGCTGTTGTAAAGGGAGCTGTCTGGGTTGTTGGACCTTGGAAGCAGGCAAAATGGCTGTGACAAGCGCCGAGTGCTCCTTGTTTCTCCTGCAATCCAATCTACTTCTTTACAGAAACCTTGATCGATGGCAGGCCCCTTGTTTGCATTGGCGCAGACTGGAGCCCTCAACAATAAGCAGGCCTTTTTTGTCTGAAAGACCACGAGGAATAATTTGTTGAGGAAAGCTCTGCTTCAAATGTTGTTGAATGTTTCGTCAATAGATTATGCAGAGCAAGTCGATCTGCGCTGCGTCGGTTCATGCCCGTGCCCATAGAGAAGTCAATGGAGACTCCTTAATGCTTGCAACCAATCTTACACAGTCCTGAAGGATAATGATGGGCACTGCCTGACTATTTGCAGAGAGTATTGCAGGCTGACAAAAATTAATGAGTTTGGGAATGTAATTTTCCATTTTATGCCAGGAGGCGATGCTAGATTTTTATATGTATCTACTGTGGGAAATAGTCTTATATAGAAAGTATGATATCTTGTTTTGGTGCTGACTTGTTTAAGCCTGTATGTAGCTTTTCCTTTTTCTTTTCCCGTGGAAGAAACAGAAAAAATACGCAGGCAGTGTAAGCAATCCCCACATCAATTTTGGAAAAGAGGATACCTAGGGCCAAGGTTCCGTGTATCCCCTTCACCCCGTCCATGTTTTGAATGAATATGCATCATGAAGGTCTAGAAACGCCTGAGCTTTAGGGCAGGCAAGGCATGAATTCTTTTAGTGTTAGTGTAAGCTTCTTGAAAGGTCCTTTCAACATCAAGGTCTAATACAAAGAAACCCAACCGGGAACAGGATGATGGGAATTAGCTTTATAGAAACGAGGGGCAATTGAAATGCGGATGAGCTTTACAATCATTATATGAGCTGGCATGTGTTGTCGATAAAGCCCTTGACCCGGTTTCATTTTTTGATCAGGGAGAGAGACACAGAGAAAGAGAGAGAGAGAGAGAGAGAGAGAGAGAGAGAGAAGAGAAAGAGAGAGCACTCGATTCTGGGTCAGTAGTGCTGTAGCTTAAAGGAAAACAAAACAAATTCTGCTCAACATAACAGGAAACTACAAGGGGAGTACGAGAAGGCATACAGCCTGGTATCTGTGCTGATTGAGAACACCATTGCCTGGGTGGATTGCTAGACATGACGTGTGTGTGTATGTGTGTGTGTGTGTGTGTGTGTGTGTCATTGGTTGTTGGAGTGCATCGAAGTGCATGTCTAAGGCAACAAACTGCCTTAGAAAGCATGCAACAGCCTGTGCAGTGTTCGAGCAGCTCTGTTCCCCTGAGAAAAAATAAATTATTCTCAAGTAACTTGTGCGTATCTTCGTATCTCCCAGCTGCGAGAAGGGCGCGTTCGTAACTTCAACGTCCAGCACGAGTGAGAAATACAGAGGATCAATCAACAGGCAAATTCACAAGTGTCTTTTTCTCATAAGTCTGGTTTTACAGGCCCGCAGCAAAGTACACTACCTTATCCTGCCTTTCACTTGCGAAAAGGGGCTCAGAGAACGAGAGCGAGCGCGCATAAACCGGGCCAGCAGAGGCACAGCATGAAAACAGCCCTCAAACTCCCGCTGGTACGTGTGGTGCCAGTGCTGTTTTTGCGGGGTACACGCGCTTTGCTCAGCATCATGCTCTTTTGCATTCGCCACGTCACCTCGCCGGCTGCAAGCTTTACTGTGGAGTCCATCAAGAACAAAACTCGACGCCATCGCCAATCTTCTGCATCTGGTTTCAGGGAGGTTTCAGGGAAGGCGTGCAACGCCCGGGGCGAGCAACGCCTCGGACACCAAGCCACCACCCTGCAGGGCACGTCCACCTGGCCCCCTTGGTGAAGCCCTCCACAGGCCTCCACTTGCTGCCCAGGCTGGCTGCCTCATCAGGCCAGGTATGCATGAGGGAAGGGAGGATGGGAGGCAGGGCCGCTGCTGCAGGACTGTCCAGGGTGGACGCCATCAGTGTAACACAAGCAGAGCAGCTTGTTTAAAACACGGAGTGTGTGTGTTATGCCTGGAATAGCATACCCTGCATTGTGCAATTCCCCAATTTCTGTACCATGAGCTGCAGGCCCTGTTATGCCATCCATGTTCTTGCACATGCCACATGCTGACACAGCAAAAAGTGCCACCCTGCAGGAATGATGCGCACATGCCCCTTAGTACAGGCAGGCTTCCAACCTGAAGCCTGCGCTTTCTCTCCCTGCAGGCTGTCCAGACGGAGCCCAAGGAGGATGCCATGCGGTGGCTAGCAGCGAGGGTGAATGCAGAGTGCAAGGGCTTTGGAGCATCTGAGGATGAGGTGCTCAAGATTTTGAGAAACCGAGGGATTGAGTGCAGCTACGTGAAGAACCGCAAGCGCTTGTTCCGTGTGCCTGGGGAGGATGTCCAAGTCTATGCATCGGAGGTCATCAGGGCACTGCAGGAAGAGGTGCGAGGAAACTCATGACTTTTCCAATGTCAAGAGTCAAAAACCTGTGCATCGGAGGTCATCAGGGCACTGCAGGAAGAGGTGTGAGGAAATTCATGAGTCTGCCAACAACAACAACACGAAATTAAGTGCTAACATTCACATGGACTTTGCATGTATGTCCCGCTGACAAGTGTCCCTGTGAACAAGCTGTCCTTTGGATGCATGAGTCCAACCTATCTGCTGCTGTGTCATCCCAACAGAATTGGGGTCACAGGAATACAATGCAGCAGACATGTGGTTCGAAACAATTTAATCTTCATCGAGAAGACACCCTGCCGCATCCATTTGAATTTAGTCATGCTCGCTCATTTGATTTTCCTTAGCAAATGCAAAAAATGCTTCAACCTCTGTCCTCCTCCCACAACACCCACCCTTCAGGCTGGTCAGCCTTCCAATAATGGACGCCCGGCTGCCTATTCTACCCCTGCCGGCTACTCCGCCCCTGCTGCTGCCCCAGCAGCTCCTGCTTCTGCCGGCAGCACCTCTGGATTGGAGGGCCTGGCTGCCTGGATTGCCGCCAACTACACGGGCATGGGCAAGAGCGCCATGGATGTGCTGCCTGAGCTGCGCCGCAAGGGCATCACTGCCAGCGGCAACAGCTTCAGCATGGGTGGCCAGCTGATGAGCGCACCCGAGATCGCCAGCGCTCTGCGCTTGCAGGTGTGCTGAAGCAGGACTTGAAACCTTTCATCTTACCAGCTTTTTCCCTAAGCTTGTAACTGGTCCATGTTGCCTGTTGCATAAAGTCCACCAAATCCCAAAGTTGCCATGGACATCATGGGGCTACAAGGCTTCTGATTTTGTCCCGTGCTGCCATGCTGGCTGCCATGTCTGAGCTATTGAGTGGATGTTTTTTATGAAAGTGTTAGCATCAGGGTCTACATCTCTGCCTCACTTCAGCTGCCAGAGACGATGTTTCATGAGTGAAACCGTTTAAATTTGCCCTTGCGAGCCGGTGCTCCTTTGCCTGTTCTTACGTCACAGGCTCGCACACCTAGCCGCTCCTCTACCCCAGAGGCCTCCCGCCCCGCCCCCTCTGCTGCCCCTGCCAGCTACTCCCCCCCTGCTGCTGCCCCAGCAGCTCCTGCTTCTGCCAGCAGCACCTCTGGATTGGAAGGCCTGGCTGCCTGGATTGCCACCAACTACTCAGGCATGGGGAAGAGTGCCATGGATGTGCTGCCTGAGCTGCGGCGCAAAGGCATCACCGCCAGCGGCAACAGCTTCAGCATGGGAGGCCAGCTGATGAGCGCACCCCAGGTCGCCAGTGCATTGCGTCTGCAGGTAAAGACTATACCGAGTTTTCTAGAGGCTAGTCCAACTCTTGCTTGACTGACAAGGTCGCAGTCTTAAGTCTCTTTATTACTTGCTGCTAGAGAGGTTTGTGCACAGAAAGCTTGTGCAGTGTTTGCATTGTGCACATTGCCAAACTGTATGTGTCTGTTTGCATGCTGGTCAGTATCATTAGCTTCTATGCTGCCTTGATGAAGAAGGAAGCTTCAAAAAGAGCGCTATCCTGGGCCTTGCAGACCTCAACTATTTCGCGCTCTGTGGCCTTGCAGGCTCGTACCCCCAGCCGTCCTGCCACGCCTGAGCCTGCCCGCCCAGCTCCCTCTGCTGCCCCTGCCAGCTACTCCGCCCCTGCTGCTGCCCCAGCTGCTTCAGCCAGCAGCGCCTCTGGATTGGATGGCCTGGCTGCCTACATCTCCGCCAACTACATGGGCATGGGCAAGAGTGCGATGGATGCACTTCCTGAGCTGCGGCGCAAGGGCATCACCGCCAGCGGCAACAGCTTCAGCATGGGTGGCCAGCTGATGAGCGCTGATGGCATTGCCCAGGCACTGCGCTTGCAGGTGTGTGTACTCAGCAGGTTTGCCCCATTTTTATCCGCTTCCAAGAAGTTTTGAACTGTGGTTGGCAGTGAGTGCATGCGTGTTTCATCTTCCAATCCCTTTCTGTGCTGCAGGCTCGCACTCCCAGCAGACCCTCCACGCCCGAGCCCACCCGCCCAGCCCCCTCTGCTAGCTACTCTGCACCTGCTGCTGCCCCAGCAGCTCCTGCTTCTGCCGGCAGCACCTCAGGCTTGGAAGGCCTGGCTGCCTGGATCTCCGCCAACTACATGGGCATGGGCAAGAGCGCAGCAGATGCGCTGCCAGAGCTGCGCCGCAAGGGCATCACCGCCAGCGGCAACAACTTTGTGATGGGTGGCCAAGTGATGAGCGCGCCCGAGATCGCCAGCGCTCTGCGCTTGCAGGTGTTTGCATTTTTAAGTTGAATTCTTGCTTTCAGGGCTGTTGGTTGTTTTCAGGCATGCACGTGCTTGGTTTAATCAATTCGATGCTCGCCCACCTTCGATGCAAGGACATTGCTAGCCTTTTTTCGGCCGAGACATGCTGAAATCAGCAGTGCTCGGTGACTGGCCTGTGCACATAGATTGCTGCAGACTAGGCAATATCCTCCCATTAGTTGGCAGGTAAATTGCAGCCATTTTGTTTGCTTGAATTGATTGAAGTGAAGACTGCCTCAATACAGTCTGAACAAACAAGACATGCTAAAAAATGTGATAGATATGTTTGCTCAGCCTTTCCATTACCTCACCATCATGTAGGCCCGCACCCCCAGCCGACCTTCATCCCCTCAGCCAACCCGTCCCGCCCCCTCTGCTGCCCCTGCCAGCTACTCCGCCCCTGCTGCTGCCCCAGCAGCTCCTGCTTCTGCTGGCAGCACCTCTGGATTGGAGGGCCTGGCTGCTTACATCTCCGCCAACTACATGGGCATGGGCAAGAGCGCGATGGATGCACTGCCCGAGCTGCGCCGCAAGGGCATTACTGCCAGTGGCAAGAGCTTTGTGATGGGTGGCCAGCTGATGGATGCTGATGGCATCGCCCAGGCGCTGCGCTTGCAGGTGGGTGTGTGATTGGCACGAATTTCCTGCAGACTTTTCAAGTGGTGGTACATGAGCTTACCCTCTCACGAGTGTCTGATTGTCGGTGAAAGCTCATTGCAGGTTTTAGAGTCAGTCGGTACATTCTGAGTTCTTGTCTCCCAAGTGCTGTGCCTAGTTTCTAGGATTGGCTTGAGTATGATCTGCTGAGTCGATGAGACTGTGACTGTGCTGATGAGTGATGGTCGCTGTCTCATCAACACTATCACTGACCGATTAAGTTGATGAGGCATTGATCGTGGCTGAGGTGATGAAGCAGTGCCTGTTAGTGTGCTCTAGACCAAGAGCCTCTGTGTTGGACTGAGTGCTTGTGCCGCTGCAAAGCCCCCATCTGCATGGCCTTGCTTCCTCAAGTGGTCTGATTATAACTTTTCAATTCGCTTTTTAATCGAGCACATGTATCTCATGAGACCATGGCGTGCTTTCGGTCAGTACGGTGTGCCTGCCTCCCTGCCAGTGCACCTGCTGCTCCACTTTCCCTTCTTGAATGCATGCTGCAGGCTGGTACCCCCAGTCGTTTCTCTACATCTCAGCCTGGTATCTTCCTGCTTCCCTGTCGGCCTGTTGTCACTGTATTTTTCCTTGCCTGTGGCCAAACACAGGCTCGTACCCCCAGCCGACCATCTACGCCTCAGCCTGCCCGCTCCGCCCCCTCAGCTGCCCCTGCCAGCTACTCCACCCCTGCTGCTGCCCCAGCAGCTCCTGCCCCTGCCGCCAGCACCTCTGGACTGGAAGGCCTGGCTGCCTGGATCTCCGCCAACTACTCGGGCATGGGCAAGAGCGCCACGGATGTGCTGCCTGAGCTGCGCCGCAAGGGCATCACCGCCAGCGGCAACAGCTTCAGCATGGGTGGCCAGCTGATGAGCGCACCCGAGATCGCCAGCGCTCTGCGCTTGCAGGTATAATTGTCTACCGGATCAAGGTTCTTATACATGGATCTAGAATCCCTTGACCAACCCTCCCTGTTTTTTCCTCACAAAAATTACAAGTACTACAGAAGTTCAGGGGTTAGCAAGCACACTCATCAGTGTTTGAGTGAACGTAATGTTTTTACCAGAGGCTTGCATATGCACTCTCAGCCATATGATAGCTGCATCCTGGCAGCATATAACGATACTTTTAGGCTTTTCAGCTTGGTTCAGACATTGCAAGACGCTCTTCCTCATCCACATACATTCCTCAATGTCTAAAATTTGCCCTATGGACATTACTTTTCCTGAACAGCTGGTAAAAATGTGTTGATGCAAAGTAGGTGACACACAACATTTGATCCAGCTCTTTAGAAAGTCCCTTCCCCCATACACCGATGTGATGCAGGCTCGTACCCCCAGCCGTCCTTCCACACCCCAGCCTACCCGTCCCACCACCTCGGCTGCCCCTTCCCCTGCCCCTGCTGCTGCCCCAGCTGCTCCTGCCGCCAGCGCCTCTGGATTGGAAGGCCTAGCTGCCTGGATCTCCGCCAACTACTCGGGCATGGGTAAGAGCGCCATGGATGTGCTGCCTGAGCTGCGGCGCAAGGGCATCACCGCCAGCGGCAACAGCTTCAGCATGGGTGGCCAGCTGATGAGCGCACCTGAGATCGCCAGCGCGCTGCGCCTGCAGGTATTTGCATGAGTACGTCGAAAACACTTGCTGTCAGGCCTGTTGGTTATTTCGTCTTATGACAACAAGCTTTCGGGCACGCATTTGCTTTGTTTGAACATGCCGATGCTTGTGCTTGATTGGTGTCAGATAAAGTCCACTGCCATGAGTGCAGAGCTTTTGCTGCCATGCTCGCACTCTCCAAAGTGTTGGTTTGTACAAGCCAAGATGGTGGTGCCGCATCTGGTGGTCTGCAACTCGTGTTTTTGTCTCATGCAGGCTTTACATACTCTACAAGGCTTCACACTTGAAACAGACTGGTGCTTTTGTCTCACACAGGCTCTACATGCTCTACAAGGCTTCATACCTGTACATGCTGTCATATTTGTCTCATGCAGGCTCACTCACATGTGAACTCTGGTGCTTTGTGTCACGCAGGCCCGCACCCCCAGCCGACCATCTACGCCTCAGCCTGCCCGTCCCACCCCCTCTGCTGCCCCTGCCAGCTACTCCCCCCCTGCTGCTGCCCCAGCAGCTCCTGCTTCTGCCGGCAGCACCTCAGGCTTGGAAGGCCTGGCTGCCTTCATCTCCGCCAACTACATGGGCATGGGCAAGAGCGCAGCAGACGCGATGCCTGAGCTGCGCCGCAAGGGCATCACCGCCAGTGGCAACAACTTTGTGATGGGCGGCCAAGTGATGAGCGCGCCAGAGATTGCCAGCGCGCTGCGCCTAGAGGTGGGGTCTGAAATTGTGTTCATCTGAAAAGGGAGGCAACAATTGGCAGCCGCAGTGGTGGTCGAAGCAAGCCTAACTCGCAACAAATCGCTGTTAATCACGGTCTGCCGATGCCACCTAGTCTGCACCTGCCCTGTACTTGCTGCCTCCTCCTTGTACTTACCCTGGATTTGTGGTGCCTTGTCCTGACCTTCCCCTGTGCAGGCCCGCCCTGGGAGCCGGTCTGCCTCGCCTGCTCGCCCTGCAGCACCTACCCCTGCACCCCCGTCCCCCCAACCTAGGGTGAGTACGTGCAAGCCAATTTGTTGCAGAATGCTGCAAAGCTTCTGCTGCTCATCCTTGCCGGTCATTGGAACGCTGCAAGAAAGGCGACCTTAGCCTGAGCAGGGCATTGCCTGCTTCTGCGTCATTTGCAGCAGGAGCAGCAGCAGCAGCATGGCTGCGCACGCTGATTGGGCCGGCAAGCTGATTGGGCCGGCAAGCTGGGCCGGCAAGCTGATTGGGCCGGCAAGCTGATTGGGCCGGCAACGCACAGCTTGTTTTACTGCGCCTGTTGTTGGCCCAGGCAGCGCAGATGCGAGCATTTCTGTTTTACATGCTTGAACAAAATCTCGGCACAATTGCTTCATCAGGCCAGGCATCGCCCTCTGCCCTGCACAGCATCTGGAGCAACCCGCGCCTTTCCTTGCACATGCACATACCCACAGGCCCCAAGCCCCCCTCCTCCCACCACATTCGGTGCCAAGGCAGGCGGCCCCTCAGAGTTGAGCCCCACTGAGGCCATCAAGGCCGGCACAGAATGGCTGGCGGCCTGGATCTCCGCTAACTACGTGGGCATGGGCAAGAGCGCTGCAGATGCGCTGCCAGGTGGGCTTCAAGTTTTTTTTTAGAGGCCTTCAGCCTGGTATCCTGGCTGATTCGGGTGGGCTGCATGCAGGGCTTCTGGTTACAGGTTGTGGAAACAAAGAAAGAAAGCCTCCATTCAAAAGTTGTGCAGGGCTTCTCCTGCCTCTTACTTCCCTTTTTGATGGAGAAAAGGCGTGCTTCCGCATGGCTGTGCAATGCAAGGTGTTTCAGGCTTTCTGTGCAAGAGTAGGTGCGCTTCTGCATGGCTGTGCAACGATGTTTTGGGCTCCTGGATTTTGCAGCTGAGCTGATCTCCCTGCGTGTACGCCTTCTCTGCAGAGCTCCGACGCCGCGGAGTGGTGTGCACATATGTCAAGGATGGTCACCATTTATTCAGGTACGTGGCTCAAGATGTTGCAGGTCGCTGTTGTGTATGGACTTTAACGATGGTACCATGTATGTATTCAGGCATGTGGCTCAAGATCTCATAGCTTACTGATGTGCATGGGTGTCAAAGATGAGTCGGGCTGTGGGTTGCATCCAAGCACACCACTGTGTTCATGAACTTGTTTGAGTAGCGGGATGGAAAGTAAGTTGCGAGCGTGGCTGACAACGCGCGTGTCGCATAGGTTCCGTGGTTGGCGCGGCTGACAATGCGTGTGTCGCACAGGTTCTGTGGTTGCCGCGGCTGACACCACCGCGTGTGTCGCATAGGCTCCGTGGTTGCCGCGGCTGACAATGCGTGTATCCTATAGGTTCCTGGTTGCCGCGGCTCTATTGCTCTGTGAGCCATGTGTGAGCTTTTAGGCGTCAAGTGGTACTTGTTTTTGCTGCTGGTGCTGCCGATCACGCTGCCTGAAACATTGCTCTGCACCGCGATGGTTGTGCAGCACGGTTGCTTCCTGTTCTGCAGGCTGAATCCTGAATGCTTGCTCTGCACAGGTCTCCCTGCTTGTCCACGTCATGCACTGATCTGCTGTCAAATGCTGTACGCAGGTTCCCTGGAGAGCCCACCCAGGTAGATGCCCCACGAGTGGCAAAGATGCTGCAGCTGCGCCCGCGGTGAGCTGCTCAAGGGTCAGCACAACAAACAGGAAGGACGGGTCAATATTTGGCTGCAATATTTCGGGATGGTCTTGGCGTCTTCCAATGAGGTGGCACCTGTGCTTGTATGTTACAAGCCAGGCGTGGATGAAGAACACCTTGGTCATAATGCTGCATTCTTCGGAGCTGTTTGGTTAGGAACTCACAGAGCAATCCCAGATTTGAAAAAACGGTTTGGCAATGACACACTTTGAACTGGCATACACTATGCCAGAATGTTTGCATGGGGTGTGCAGACGACATTTGACCATGGATGTAAGGCTACCTTTAAATAGTCAGGTTTCCCTGTGTGCATGCCGCTGGACGATTTTGTGATGTCGCAGGGCAGCTCCCATCAGCTGACTACAGAATAAGCAACTCCTTTGCGTGTGCATGTCTTGGGGAATGAGTGCTTGCTCATTGTATGTGTAAGTTTTTGAAATATCTATGTTGGATGTAAAGATGGGGAGGAAGGCTGGTGTAAAAGGTTTTCGGGTCTCTAATCCAAATCATATGCTTGGTCTGCTGTAATTTGTTGATGGACCCGTGCATGTCCAGCCCTGTGAGAGCTGTTTATCTAGGTTTTTCTTTTGACTCTTCTGGGTGGGAAGACTGGCATGTAAAAATGCTTGCGAGCAGGGTTAGGCCTGAATCCCGGTGGACACAGAAAAGGCAACCATGATCTCTCTGCCCCCGTTTGAGGACAATTGTTGAGCTAAAAAAGCAGTGACAAATGCCGGAGGGTTACCATCAAAATGGAAGGGGGCAAGGAGTTTCTCCCAGCTTGAGAGGAAACCCAAGGGAACAGTTTTCAGGGACAAGGTTCTTGCAAAGCTCTTTGTGCTGCAGCTGAGACGCCTGAAGGGTTAGGGTTACAAGGCTGTACCTGCCTACAAGGGCAGCTTAGCTGAGACGCCTGAAATTGATTGCTGGGCTGAGGTAAGGTTAAGTTACATTGCTATATCCGCCTACAAGGGCAGCTGAGCGGAAACACTGAAGCCTGTTGCCAGATCTGGCCAAAGAAATGCTCAACTCACAAAACTTGGACTGGAAAGAAAAGACCACAAATCATTTTTGTTGCGGGTGGGTGTTTGTTAAGTATGTGGTAAAGAATGCACAAAGGCTTGAAAGTCGTTGGATCAGATAAATACTCCAAACACATTTGGTGAACACTGCAGCGAATACTTCGTAAGCATCCTTTTCAAATATGCCCATGCAATGCTCCATGTTCATTGTGAAAATACAATAGGGTTTAGGATAGGACAGGGTTACAATGAGTTACAATGGGGTTTGACCTTCAGCCAGGTAGTTTGGCTGCTCGGTCTGCTCAACTGTTCCAACTGCACGAAAAATATCCATGAGATCGGAAATACAACGATAAGTGTTATTAGTTTGCTTCTGCAAGAAATGAATAGGATAGGATAGGGTTACATACAAGAAATGAATAGCATCCTCAGAGCTAGCTTGAGAATAGTAGAAAGTGCCTGAATCGTCCAGAAAAATTCTATAAGATGAGGGGAAGTCAGAAAATAACTGTGCATAAGCCCTTCAAAGGTTTTACAAGGTTTTACAAATTAAGCCATCAGTCAAGAAGTGCGACTGCTAGGCTGCTCATGTGAAAAACTGTATTATAAAATGGTCAGGAGTGTTTGTGTAGCCCGTGCACGTAAGTGTACAAAAAAAACCCTTGCCAAGAACAAGGGAAAAATTTTCCACTGGTGTTTGTATGACAAAGCAACGGCGAATAAAGATCAGGAGTTTGCCAGGACCAACCTACTGCAACAAAAAAAAGGGAGGAGAGTAACATATGTGTGTTCGTGTGGTAACTAAAAGAAGAAGCACGGTCTGTCACACTGAGCATGCCAAGAACGAGGGGGGCAAAAAAGTACAAATAAAATTTACGTAAGGAGGAGCAGCACATGCACAATGAGAGGGTCAGGAACATCAAACATCATGATGGTCTGATTCATCACCCTCTTGCTGCGGGCCCTGCTGCTAGAAAAGCTTTGAACCAGCACTTGCCTGGCTTAGACTGTAAGTTGTTAATTAAAACACTTTGAAAAGCAGATTGTAAAAACATGCAGGCGCTCCCCTTTCATAGTCGTTTCAACACCCCAGCAGCAAGCACAGCTAGAAACAAGGACTTGTTCTCGAAAGTGTATTTTGACTCTTTTTTTCTTGCCTTGGAACCAGAGCACCGCGCAGCCAAGGTAGAATAATGTTTGTTCTTCACACAGGGGAAGCACTGCTGTATGTGAGTAAAAGCATTCTCTGTATACAGGCAAGCGTCAACATGATTGTTACCTCTCTCATCCATGCACACACCACGTCCTCTGTTCTGTTAACCATCCCATTCATTGTATCATCAAGCGTAAGTTCAGCACTGGCACCTCACGTGTGTTGGAGGTCTTCAGTTGTAGGTTCTGTGTGTGCTCCTTCCTTCCTCCCCCTCTCATTGTGTGTGACGCCAGTGCTTGCATCCCGACTCTTGCATTGCAAACACAATAAATATGAGAACACACAGAAGCGCAAGAACAAAGGAACACCGCATGCTTTTCTTGCTTTTTTAGGATAGGGTTACATAACTGTACCTGCCTACAAGGGCAGCTTAGCTGAAGCAAAAGGTGCCTGTAACCAAACCAAACTTGTGTAAACGTCAACTGAAAGCCTTGAGCTGAGTTCAAGAGTGTCAACTGTAAAAGGCGCACACACTGTCACTCTAAGTGAAACAAGCATGCAAAGTCATGCACAAAAAACTCCATAAGGCTGTAGTGTCAGGAAAACACACTTTTGTATTTCCACAAGATGTTTGAGAAGAGTACACACATGCATCCTAAACGTAGGCTTGGAAAGGCTAACTTAGCCTTGAACACCGACAGGATACTACTCTTATTACCGCCGTCCATAAAAAAGTCAGCAATGCCTTCTGGACCATGAAAAGGAAGCTACGTAGGCAGAGGGTTTCAATGGCTACAAGGGGTTGGCCTACAGCCCGAGAATCTGGCTGAGCGGCTGCTGGTGAAACATTCTCATCCAGCTTTAAAAATTGAAACCAGTTCAGACAAAAATTTTGAAAATCTGTGCGAGTTTTGGTTTAGAAAAGCATTGACCTCGAAATCAGCCAAAATGTGAGAACTCGCCAAGGAAGGAATAAAATCAGTGTTTGGAAGCAGGGCAAAAGTATGTAATGGTTAAAAAAAAATCAATAAACAGGTCCTTGTATTTTCTGCGCAGCTCAAGAAAGAAAAGAAAAACTACGTAGGCAGAGGAAACTCTCCCTACATCAATTAAGGAAAAGGAGGCACATTGGCTCAAAGAGCCGTGAGTCCCCTCCACCAGAAGATTAGAGGGAAATTAACGTGGATTCGAAAGAACATGTTTCTCGTCCTAAACTTCAGCACACACTTATCACACATATTTGAACCATTAATGCACGCGGCCTTTGGCATGCGTAGACTTTTCTTTTCTTTTCTCTTTATTTGGACCACCCAACCATTTACAGGACTCAACATTGGGGGTGCTTGGAAATCTGTTTCATGTCTAAGGGGAGTTTTTCACATTTCCTTATCCCGAGCATCACTCTATGTCTTGTTTTTTGGATGGGGTATTTACTAACGTTACTGATAATCCATTTGGCCTCTGGGATGGCTTTGGCTAGATCCTGAAGCCAGGTATGGTTATGATTATTCAAGTGAACTCTTGCAGCCGTATTCCAGACTGCAATAATTTGTTAATCCCAGGTATGCTGGGGGAGGACAGTTTCCTGGCTGGCCCAGGATTGGGGTTTGTCATATATAAGTCTGCTTTTTGGAATGGTCCCAAGCGTATAGCAAAGGTGTGGGTAAGCAATGAGGAGTTCTGAGTAGGGGTTGGTTATCATATGCCTGCCACTTGCTGGCAGAAGCATGAAGGTGGCTGTAGCCTCTGTGTTTAGGATGGCAGAGTAGATAGCATGTTGTAGTGTTAGTTTCATGGACTTTTCATCATAGATGGGATGGCAGATAGACATCCCAGAAAACCTGGAGGAGAAAGAATTGTAGTGGGCACCAAACAAGATGTCGCGGGGATCAGAGCTCCAGTAGTGATGGTAGTGAGCGTTATAGTCCAGGGGAGAGGCCATTTTCTCTTGGGTGACATGTGCCCATTTTTGGAAAGCGGAATGAATGTGAGGTGGGAGGGTTCGTGAGAAGGAATCTTTAATCTTTTTGCTTTGGTATTTGTCTTCCAATTTGTTTTTGCGGGCTAGGAGCCCCAGTATCTCAGATGCAAAGCTTGCTGGTGGTGGGCAGATGTCATTCTGCAGACCTTCTGCTTTGGACCTGTGGAATGCTTTGAAAAGGACGTCAATTCGTTTAGGGGTTATCATCCCGACACATTTGCTTTCTGTACTATAGATACAAGCCACTCTTGATTTGTAGATTTCAGGGAGGGTGAGGGTGGGTGGGATAGATGGTGTTGGGCTTTCAAGTGTTTCATCTGTTGGGGAATGATTGGAGGATGGGTTAGGCTTGTGTTTGACAAGATCTATTTCTTGAACCCAGAACTCACAGGTGCCTGTGGGCTTGATGTCCGTTTGTAGGGTGTAGATTGGTAGGGTGTATATCAATAATAATTTTGTTGCGAAGTTTGATGTCTAACTCTGGCTCCAGGTGCTATTTGTATCAGATTTGTTGAACCCTTGCCTTTCTAGGTTGGAGAGGGCAGGGTCCAATGTGGGCAGGAGAAGGTTGGGTTTGCTTTGCTGCCATTCAAATTCTTGTATGTGCTGGTTAAATATGGGCCAGCTAGTTTTTAATCCTTCTGGCTCCCATGATGGTAACAAAACAACCTCAAGCAGTTCTTCTTTAGACTTATATGCTCTGTTAATTTTGTCTTCGTTGCTGAGGCTAGCACAGGCGGGACAGGCCCAGGCTTCAGCTGCAATGACCTTTTGCCTTTGCTCATCATTATAGCAACCAAATTCTCTCATGCATTTCCAGTGGTAGGTACGTTCGCACACATCGCAGACGTACATATCGGGGTACGGTGCCTCAGAATTAACAGACTCATAGCCATAATGGTAATTGCAGATTTGGCAGCATGCGCATTCAATGTCAGTGCGGGCAGCAGTGCAGATATTTGCTGGTTGAAAGCCAGCTTTCTTGAAGAAAGGCAGGGCCCACCATTCTATTATCATGGGCCCGTAGTGTGTGTGGTACTGCTTCTGTTGGGGTCTTATCTTTTTTTTTGTAAGTACCGTGTTCAGCAACCAGAGGATTGACAAATGTATGTGTAGATCCAAAAAACTTTCTTGGATGTTTGAAGCATACATGTGCGCATACCCCAAATTCAGTATGTTCAGCCCCACAGCACCAAGAAACACCTTGTGCAACCCCATGACTGGCAGCAATCATCAGCCATGCTTAGCTTCCAAAATGCTATACTGCTGGTTGGCTGAAGGTCAAACCCCATTGTAACTTGTAACTTATACTGCTGGTAGATTAAGCTGTGTATGGCACGGATGAAGGAAGACACATGTTTTCTCATTTATAGGCACACTAGCTAGCCTGGATGACATCAACTACGAGATCCCCCTAGATAACTCCCAAGTGGAAATCAGAAAGACGAAAGCCCATTCCCATAACTAGGAGGCCTGATTTATCCCCCTGAAGTCCCATACCTCCAGGGAGGGCGTTACGTCGCTTTGATTGTCTGTGCTATCTTTCGCTTGAGCTCGGCTGTCTTGGTCTGCGCTGAGCAGCTTCACAGAACTCAACCTCCATCAAGTGAGCAAGGCCATTATAAAGGGGTCATAAGAAGCCTACAGCCTGGCATCATGGCTGATTGGATGCTTGTGAAACATATTTACACGGCATCAAACCTTGTAACCAAGACCATTATGTGTGCTGAGATGAAGGGGATCATTACGATGTCTGGTAGCAGGAGTGGAACTGGTTGCTAAGCTGTGTAACCTCTTCTAACTAACTTCTGCTGTGCATCACTTGGGGGAGTAAGGAGGAAAGAGGAAGGGATAGGTTTGCATACCTCCACCTGCTTACAGATAACAGGTTACAGAAACAAAGAAGGCCTCCAGTCAAGGTTTACAGTGGGATTAGGCCTTCAGCCAGAAAGCCTCCAGGTAACACGACTGATTGCTAGCCTGCTTACTAAAGGAAAGAAATCCACAAAGAAAGGGATGCAACTTGTTGTTGTCTTGATTCATGAAAGCGAATGAGATAAAGGATTGTAAATGGTGAGTGGGAGACAGGTCGGGAACTGCCTGGAAGAGGCACTGCAGCCTGAGAGTGCCACCTCTTCCAGTGGAAGAAGAGAACAAGGAAGCACTGCATGGCATGTTTCAGCCAAAGAGAGCAGGTTTGGGGTATATGTGCGATGTACACAGCATGCTGCTTATCCTGCACATCATCCTGGGCATCACAAAGGTCACAGGTAGGAGAAATGTTGTCGTTTCAAGTTGCTTGCTCAACTTTGAGAGTGGGGTTTTTCCTCAATGCTCGCTGGCTCTTGCCCAGCGCAAACTTTTATCTTTTTCATCTAGAGTGTGGACACGAAGCCAAAATCCGGCCATGTTTTGCACAAGTCGTTTGGGCAACCTAGGTACAGAATATAAGGGGAGTAAGTCACATGAGCACTCTTCGCTATCAAAAACAAGCACAATCCTCACAGCCAGTTCTGGAGCCGGGTACTCCTAGCAGCGCTCCAGATCTCCAATAGCCCTTTCTGTTCCTGCTTTGTAATGGAGGGGGCTTGCTGCTCTTTTGAGCTAATGTGTTTACCTTTCCTTAATAGATGTATTGAGAGTTTTCGTCCTACGCAGTTTTCGTTTTCTTTCATAAACATGTTCAGTTGGAAGAGTGATGATAAGTGAATACCTACCTGCCTACAAGGGCAGCTAAGGAAAGGATTAGGAAGGGTCGCATAGCTGTACCTGCCTGCGAAGGAAAGACCACAAGGCTACAATGGGATTTGCACTTCAGCCAAGTCTTCGGCTGCTCGTCCTGCTGGACTGTGCTGGTGGCACAAAAATAACCATAACTCCAGCAATAAAATGGTCGGTCTCATTGATTTGCTTCTGCAAGGAATGAAAGACATCCTCAGAACTAGCTTGAGAAAAATAAAAGGTGTCTAACTCATCCTTGAAAGTTGTTTGAGTGGAGGGGAAGTCAGAGAACAAATGTGCAGAATTCCTTCTAAGAAAACACACAGGATCGCAAGAACAAAGGAACACGGCATGCTATTTGTCTTGGAGTCCTCTGGTCTCACCTGTCACAGTAAGATGTATGCTCCTGCCAAAACGAAGTCTCAATCCTCAAGTTGTGTGCATGTAAACGGAAGTGCGCTAAGTTCCTCAGCATGTGCTTGCCAAAAAAAATAAGAGAAAAGAAAAAAACTTTGCATGCAGAGGAAACCCACCCTACACCAGCTAAGGAAACGGAGACACACTGGCTCAAAAGAGCCAGCTGTGGTCTGGTATTTGATGAAACAGCACGAGGTAGATAAAAAAGGAAAGAAAAGACTGCACAAGCTAGGTCAAGCTGCGTGCATCAAGGAAAGGTTTCCTAACTAGCTAGCTAGCCAGAACCTCACCAAAGAGAGATAGTGCTCAAAAGTTTCAAAGTTGTCGGATCAGAAAGAAGAAAAGAAAAGACTACGCAAGCCAGGTCCAGCTGCGTGCATTAAGGAAAGGTCCCCTAACTAGCAAGCTAGCTAGGGCCTCACCGACGTCGGATCAGATAATTTCTTGGAACATTTGATGAACAGCACACAGCACACTGTTGTATATGTTCCAGAAGCTTTCATTTCAAAATGCCGCGCCTAATGATACCCGTGCAAAATCGTTCCTGAGATATTGGTGGTGCCTGACATTCAGGTGAAAGAAGACACATGTTTAATCCTCCATAGCCTATGGCGCAGGCACAATGGCTAGCCTGGAGGTCAGCTACAGGATCCATAAGGTAGAAGTCTATGCTGGACAATAATTAGCGTGAGAGAAAGACCCAACTGTCAGCGCTGACACTAGCAATTGAGTCCCACCAAAGCAAGCTATGAGTAACTAATGCAAACTTATGCAGGTCCGGCAGGTTGTCAGCCATCCGTCCAGGATCCACCTAGGTGATTATAATGCCAAAGTGGAACTCAGGAAACTGGAGGCCCAGGTGAAGAAAAGGAACACCTGCATTCATTGCCCATGCTTTGCTTACAGGCATGGGCGCGCACTCTGCTTTAGAAATATGGTGAGAGTTGCATTTTCTGTGCATGGACAGCGGTGGCAAGTTAGTGCTAACTAGCTACTTATATGTAGGGTTGGGCAATTGCATACATCTCAATGTCTATCATGCATACCAAGCGCTAAAATGTAGGATGCCGGCCAACCCTGTCCATACGTTTTGTTCATTGTGCTACAAAGCTTCCAAACTGGGCAAGCAGTTAAATGGAGAAAGCCCTTTTCAACACTGGGGGTGTAAGCTATGTGCTGCAGCCTTGGCCACCAGACGTCTGCATGGAGGTCGTCGCTACCTGTGCGATTTTCTTTCAGAGATGGTCGCAAGGGCCTCCTCTCTGCAGGGCCTCCTCTCTGCAGGGAGTAATGGAGTGAATGAGTGCAAGCGTGCCTTGTAATAGGCAGCATCTCACCATCGGACAAGGAATCACATCCTGGGTTCCCATAGATTGCTCGTAAAAGGCAGCATCTCACCATCTCCGACAAGGAATCACATCCTGGGTCCCCATAGATTGCTTAAGTGCAGTTGCATGGATTGCACTGAGTTCCCTGGCATGGAGAACATGTCAGCTTAGCAGTGGACGCGCCAAAGCGACCCAAATCCGCTTATTGCTAGATGGAAGTGCATGCACTTGCACATGCTCCCAATTTGCCTGCCATGTCATAGGCATTGCCCACGAGCTCTCCTATGTGCAAACCCTGCAATTCATATGTGTAGCAGCATTTGCATTTGAATAAACTGCAAGGCATAGACTACCCACTCACAATCCGTAAAACAGGCCATATTCCAGTCAAACTGGGGAGTGTACCCACAATGCGGTAGGG
This sequence comes from Dunaliella primolecta, assembly GCA_914767535.2. Taxonomy (NCBI): domain Eukaryota; kingdom Viridiplantae; phylum Chlorophyta; class Chlorophyceae; order Chlamydomonadales; family Dunaliellaceae; genus Dunaliella; species Dunaliella primolecta. The sequence continues at coordinate 2,829,807 of OU611760.1, read as the reverse complement.
GACGAAATGTTGATGATTCAAAAATAAATGGAAAAGTTGTACATCGCTTTCTTTGTCGGTCTTCACCAATCTTGGGTCCAAGAGCTGTGCTTCGGGCAGCAGCAGTGCTCTTAAATATCAGAAGGTGGACGGAAGGGCAAAGGTGCAGAAGGCGTCCTCGATCTCCTCTGTCCAGGGTGTTACAGATAAAGGGGTGGCGCCCAGAATGCTGAGACACACGCGCACGTCTCAATGTGGCGTTCGGGGCGTACGAGATGGGAGCAAGGGAAAGCCAGCAGCTGGAGCATCGCAGTTGCGTCAATCGACGAGCAGAGCGTTGCCCCCTGCCCCCTTGCACAACAACTTCTCCACCGTTCCTTCCCCGCTGATGCTCCCACACGCACAGCACCGCGTTGGGTGCTCGGTGCTCGGAGCAAAAGGCAGCAGGACAGCAGCTCGCCTCCTGACGCGCGCCTCGCAACTGGTACGGATGGGGAATGCTATCTCATTTTTCTCTCCAGAGGTATCTGTATCTGAGCTTGCATCACCCTTTGAGTTGTGCACCCCAGCTTTTGCCTGCACTGGCAAAGCTGCACCCACCCATGGCATGGCCTGTTGGTCTCACGCTGCACCCAGGCTGAGACCCAGCAAGGGGAGGTCCAAACTGCCAAGAGCCCGGACAACTTCACCTTCCATTTCACCTGCCCATACCAGACCGCTTTCGGGGAGGTGGGTGGCAATCTGCCCATGAGGATGTGTTTTGTTGCTCAATTGTGAGAGTGCTGTGCTTTCTGTGAGTGATGGATCATGTGCGTGAGCACTTCCAGGGGAACTTCATCTTGGTCAACTGTGTGCCTGCGAATGGATTCATGTGTGGGCGTGCATGGCATCATTGATGTGTGTGTGTGTGTGCACTTTTACAAACAATCTATCGTAAGGCATCTGGAATTGCATGGCACACATGCATGGCATGCAACCCTGATTGCCTAGCTGACTGACCCAGAGCCCATGATGCAACATATCTGTCAATCTTGAAGTCCATATGTGTACATTCCACGCCAGATTTATGTGCGCAGCAACATACAAATGTGTGTGTGCATGTGCGCGCGGTAGCGATGTGTGTTGTGCATTCATACCAGTATGTGCGCATGTGACTTCTCTCCAGCATACACCTCGACATCCTCATCGCATGCGGTCTTTTTTGCATGCTGGAGCCGTTCCCATCTTCACAGAGAAGCGCTACACCTGCTTGTACTAGTGATGCACCTGTGCCAAAATCTTCCTTACTCTCTTTTTACGCCAGCACACACGTGGCATTGGTGTTTGGTGCCTCCCTGCGTGTCTTAGTGCAGTGATGTGGGTGCACATGGCTGTGCATATCATAGTGCAGCGCTGTGTGTATGTCTCCTTCCTTGGTAGCCTCTGTGCTGTGCTTCTTTGGCATGCTTCCATGTGTGCCTGCCTATGCATGTGCTGAAATGCACGTGACTGCTGCTGTGTGTGCTTGCCTGTGCGATTTCATGCATGCGCACGCTGCTGTGTATGCTTGCCTGTGCGATTTCATGCATGTGCACGCTGCTGTGTGTGCTTGCCTGTGCGATTTCATGCATGCGCACGCTGCTGTATGTGCTTGCCTGTGCGATTCCATGCATGCGCACGCTGCTGTGTGTGCTTGCCTGTGCGATTTCAAGCACGCGCACGCTGCTGTGTGTGTGCTTGCCTGTACGGTTTCATGCATGCGCATGCTGCTGTTTGTGCCTACCTGTGCCCTGCAGCGTGTCTGCCTTGTGGGAGGTTTGCCAGAGATGGGCAGCTGGCAGCTGGAGTCTGCCTTGGAGCTCAAATGGCATGAAGGGCATGAATGGAAGCTGTCCATGCCCCTCCCTCGTGCACGCAGCAGCTTTGAGTTCAAGGTAATGACCTGGGGATCATTCCTCAAAGTCCAGGGATCTCATGGTTGCAGCATGTGACCGGTATAGCTTCAGCATGCAGCAGCTCTGGTGTTAAAGGTATAGGGTGTAGGCATAGGGTGTAGGCATAGGGTGTAGGTATAGGGTGTAGGCATATGTTGACAAAAGCATGTCCAGGCTTGACAGACTTGTCCAAGCTAGCAAGGGCGCAAAGGAGGGTCGCCTGACTTGAATGCGCCCCCTAAATGCAGCACTCCCCCTGATGGAGCCTAGGCGCAGCAGCGCAGGCGGATAGGCGCAGATAATGTTCAAAACACATGCACGCATCGTTCTGTTTCCGCCGGTGTACTCATCTGCCAGCCTGATACACTCCCCCCCACAGCACGCATGCAGCACCATACATGCAGGACCCTCCTCATCGGAGTGCACCACGCTTGCTGGTTTTCTGGTTGCACATGATTGCGCTGCTTATCAAAGGATGATGTGCGATTCTTGCATGCCAATGAGGTGCTCACAACATGCTGGTAGCATGCTTGCTTCACACTTGTAGCACATTCCCATACAGCCTCAACTTACTGCGAGGGTGTACGTCCCAAACATTGAACGTATTTAAAAACATTGAATGTATGGAGGAGCGAGGATGGACGCCCAATAACATACTTATTAAAAATCGCTCTGTGCTCCATATGCTTTGTATACCCTAGCCATAGTCATTAAAACAAGTGTCACAAAGAACTGATTGAACCTTCCTAAAGAAGTGGTGGGAAGTATTGTAAAACAAGACAATAGAGTGATGATCCAATTGTAGCGCCTATTGCATTCTCAATGCAACAACAACACTGCTGGCCCCTCCTCCTGGGCAAATCAACTGACTGCAGGTTGTGGTGGTGTCGGACAGCGGGGACAGTCGCTGGGAGCAGGGCAACAACAGGGTAATCGAAATCAAGCCTGAGCTCCTGGAGGCGCCCCTGGATGTCGCCATCGACTGCTGGCTGGAGTTTGAAAAGACAGACTCCTCCAGGGTCCAAGTGCTTGTGCGTGCCGAGGCGGTGCGAGGTGAGTGTGTGTTGTGTGAGGGTAGGTGCAATTGTTTGGACAAGCCAGGTGCATATCCTTGATGCATTCTCTGAAGGAGGTGCAGTTGAAACGTGCTGAGTGGCTTGCAACTGAAGGTGTCTTCTGTCCTGACATGGGTATAATGGTAGCTGACAATCACCTCCTCCCGCGCTCTTGAATGAAACGGCAAGCAGCACTTCAAGTTTTGTGCCACATTCAAGATGGATTAAGCACTGCTGCTGTACCTAGTCTGGAACGGCCAGCGCTCTCATAGCAGCTGAACATGTCCCCCCTGGTGCGTTCATTGTAAGACAGTGCGCTGCTTGTTCTGAGGTGGGGCGTGGACGCCCTTTGGGCACTTTCATCCCATTCAAATTTTAGCAATTCAGCTTTCCCACTCAGCAATTGCGGGCCCTGGTTTGCAAGTTGCTACTCATAACTGGTGCAGGGAGTTCATCTACCTCCTTTCAGGGGTTCAGTGGTCCACTGCCCTCGTGATTTTTCTTTTATATTCCGTGCACACTGCACTTGGTCGAACCCAACAGCAAGGAGCGTCGTGAAATGCACACATGATGGGCTTGGATTGATCTTGATTTGGTTTCCTGGGCTCTCCTACCAACATCAGCACTGGCTTTTGATTTGCTTCTTCACTCTCACCAGGGCCCCTGGAGCTGTCCCAGGCCTGGCTGGAGCTGCAAGACACGCGACGGGCACGCATGCAAGATGCACTCTCACGGGAGACCGACAAGGCGAAGGTGCATGCGGCGACTGGTTCTCTACTTATGGACCAAAATATTGATAGTAATATTAGGGCATGCATGCAAGATGCATTCTCACGGGAGACCGACAAGGCCAAGGTGCATGCAGCACGAGCTAGTCATGTACACGCCCTTGTTCATGAGCACCTTTTTGCCACACACACACACACACACACACATGCACTCATGCATACATTCATACGTACGTACATACATACATACATACATGCATGCATGCATGCATACATACATACATACATACATGCATGCATGCATGCATGCATACATACACACACACTGCACGTGCGTGCGCCTGGTCATGTATGCACACACATGCACGTGAAGGTTACTGCTGTGGCTTGCCAGTGATGATGTGTTGCTTAGCTGAGCTAAGTTAGCTCAACCCATGCAACAGCATGATTGCCCATGCAACAAATGGAGCGCATATGACAACAAAGGCTGTCCTGTCAGATAACTACACCATACAGTGACATTGCATTAGAGGAGGGGTGGTCCTCTCCGACAGGCTTGCACCCTCAGTATCATTCACCTAAGAGCCACAGTAGCTTCAGCATCCCCCAGAAGCCTTGAACTCCTGCTCACTAGCTCTGGCTGACGTTGTCCCTTCACGCTGATTTTCTTCTCTCTCTTGAATTTCTGCTTCCATACATGCACTACTCAAAAGTGCATGATGCGTCTAGTTTGCCCTTGAGCCTCAGCTCAGCGTTTTGCAAACCCTCGACCATTTCCAGCTGGCCACCTACGTGTGTGCGCGCAGGGTCAGCCGATTCAGTGACTGTGCGCTCCCCTCTTTATTTGGCAAGTGTCCAATGTTCAGATCTCCAAAGATGCATGTTGGGTTTGTATTTTTGGATGTGGCCAACCCTATGTATATGGATACGTGTGTGTATGCGCAGGGATTGGAGGCGGAGCTGGCAGCACTGGAGGCTGATGCGTCGAGCCTGCTGGCCAAGCTGGAGGAGCTGAAGGGCAGGGTGGGGGACCAATCCCTGGAGGAGGGGGCCACAGTCGTGCTGGCCAGTGAGCCAGGCCAGGTGGGTGCCCAAATCTAATGAGTCTCATAGCCCAAATTTGTTGAGTGGTGCTGGTTGCTGAGCCCGGCCCGGCATGTTCCCAGGTTCAATGAGTGTGCTGGCTCAAGTTCAGAGAGCCGTGCTGGCTGCTGAGCCCGGCCCGGCATGCTCCCAGATCCAATGAGTGTGCTGGCTCAAGTTCAGAGAGCCGTGCTGGCTGCTGAGCCAGGCCAGGTGGGGGCCCAGATTTCTCAGAGCCCCCCTCAGCTGCGATGGCCTCTTAAGCCGGGCCAGGTGTGTGCCCAAACTCGAAGAGGCCCCTCAGCTGCCCTGGCCACTGAGCCAGGCCAGGTAGGTGTGCCCAAAGCCACTGAGCCCGCCTGTGTCGAGCAGCAGTCCGAGCAGCAGGTGCATGCGGAGGTTGCGTGCCTAGTCCCCAAGTCAAGGGGGTTACAAGGGATTGCAAGGGGCCCAGGTTTTGGAGCGGATGGAGGCGCAGGGGAGCGAGATGCGACCACCCATGGCCACAGATTGTTGCTCTGCATCCCATGGGCACATGTGCTGCAGCGTGAGCGCACAGGAGCAGCACATCACTAAGGCGCTCTGTCACTGACCAGTCCCAGAAGCAGCTGCAGCTGGAAGCTACAGCTGGAGCAGGACAGGGGCATGCAGGCGGAGGCTGCAGCTTGTGTGCAGTTTTTTGCAGACTCATGGGATGCAAGGATCAGACTTTTGATCCCCTGCCTTGTGACGGTCTGTTTGGGTAACTATAGCCAGCCAACTCAGCTGGCCATCATCAACAGTGTCAGCCACATAAAATGCAAGGATCAGACTTTTGATCCCTTGCCTTGTGACAGTCTGTTTGCGTAACTATAGCCAGCCAACTCAGCTGGCCATCATCAACAGTGTCAGCCACATGGGATGCAAGGATCAGACTTGACCCCCTGCCTTGTGACAGTCTGTTTGGGTAACTGTTGCCAGCCAACTCAGCTGGCCATCATCAACAGTGTCAGCCACATAAAATGCAAGGATCAGACTTGACCCCCTGCCTTGTGACAGTCTGTTTGGGTAACTGTAGCCAGCCAACTCAGCTGGCCATCATCAACAGTGTCAGCCACATAAAATGCAAGGATCAGACTTTTGATCCCCTGCCTTGTGACGGTCTGTTTGGGTAACTATAGCCAGCCAACTCAGTTGTTCATTATCAACAGTGTTTGCCCCATCATGTGTTGGTATATGTCCAAACAGGGGATTTCCGCAATTCATTGGTAGCAACATCCTCCACGCATGCGTGCCAACCTGCGCATGCTGGATTGCCCAATTCCATATACATGTACGCCATATATATACCATAGATATAGATATACCATATATATATATATACCAAATTTCCGCTGCCAAAAGCTGATAAGTACCGCATGTTCATGTGGAATTAGCTAACCCTATGCATGTTCAAAATCCACTTCACACAACCACGCGGCTTCACACAAACCCCTCTTGTGTGCAACGCGCAGATCTCTATCCCGGAACTCCTCAGCAAGAGCCTGCCCCCGCTTAGCCAAGACACTTTTGGCCAGGTGCGTGAGGCAGCGTGTGTAGATGCTGTCAGGCCAATTCTTCTTGTGCCAAATCTTGCATGAATTCAACTACAGAGCGCTTCCCCTCATGGGTCTGACTTGTGCATTGATGCTCATGCTCTTTTAATCCGTCTACAGTAGTGTGTGCGTGTTGGTGCACGCGTGCTCGCGCACACGCATGCGCACATGCACTGCATACATGTGCGTGTGTGTTTGGTGCGAGCTTGCTGCATGACTGAACGTGTGTGAGTGTGTGTGTGTGTGCGCGCACATGTGTTAATGCACCTCTGCACGCACGCATGCGCACATGCACTGCATACATGTGCTTGTGTGTTTGGTGCGTGCTTGCTGCATGACTGCCGCCCAGCACAGCTGCATGTCATCACATAGTGCACCAGTGCCGCACTTTGTTGCTGCTCCGCCTGCAGGCCTACACCAACACCATGACTGGGCCCCAGAGCACAGCTGGTGAGGCCTCGGGCCTTGAGGTGTCCATCGACCCCTCTGCCCTGCCGCTCGCCTCCAACGGCAATGGTGCAGGGCTGGAACCCACAGCTGCAGCATTGGCTGCGCTGCAGCAGCGACAGCAGGAAGAGGCGGAAGAAAAGGTAAGGGGGTTGAGCTGGCATGGCTTGTTGAAAGGGGCAGTGCCAATGAGGAGACCATTGTTAGCAAGGAGGGGCGTTGGAGGGGGGTGTTGCGCTCAGCGCTGCAGGAGGGAAGCTGAGGAGAAGATGAGGGGCACGGCAGGCATAGCATCTGTTTTGGGAGGTGGTGTGGTTCATGAGTAGGGATTGACTGAGTGTGCCTGCCTGCCTGCCTGCCTGCCAATGTGTGCCTGCCTGTGTGGGCGTATGATGGCGCCTGTGTGTTTGCGCATGCATGCTTGCATGTGTTCATGCACTTGCAGGCACATGTGTACATTTGCACAAGGGTGCACACACATATTATTGTCACGCATGAACATGCTCTTGTGCATGTTCATACTACCGTGTGTGCGTGTGTGAGCATGCGTGCGTGTGCTCACATGCGCGCGTATGTGTCGTGGATTAGTACGCAATAGTGCATCCTGCTATGCATGCGCACTGGCACGCATGTATCGTGTGCGAGTGTGCGTGGCTGTGGCCTCTCCTCCAAATGTAGGGCTTTGCCAGGCTCCCTTTGCCAGGCTCCCTGCATCTCTCCCAGCGGCTCTACTTTGTGCACAATAATCATTAATGAGGGTCAGGTGGTCATTTTCCTGGGGTATGCGTCAAGAATTGAAGTACTGCAGACGTGGTAATGATGTCTTTAGCTGTCTTCAATTTAGGCACTCGCAATGCTCCCCAAAAAATGTTGAGCGCTACAAAGTACAATGCGCGATACAGCGCTTCACGCTAATAACGCTGATCCCTGTTCATGAGGTGCTTTCAAGGTGGGGTTGGGGGCTGGTAGCTGAGTGGTGCCGGCCATGCGTATTCTTGCACTGGTGCAAGGCTGCAGAGCGCAGGGTGGTGCGCTTAGAGCTTCGCTGCTTTGTGTTGATGGGCTCAATGTTTGCTTTGCGTTGTGTGTCCTGGAGCTTTTGGGTAGCTTTAAAGGGTGTGAAGGGTGAGGCTCTTTTGAAGCTTACAAGGCTCATGGTTGTGTGCAGCATGAAGCGGCAGGCATCAAGACAGGGCGGGCAGGCCTGCTCCCTGCCTCCACCTCTTGCTTTCCTTGATATGAACTGATTTCCAGTGGGTGATTCAGTGGGTGATGGAGCTTTGTTGCTTTGCCTCTGCATCAAATGTGCGCAGGTGCGCATTTTGGAGGAAGCACACAGGAGGCAAGTGGAAGAGGTGGCGGCGCTGGCAGCTGCTGAGCAGCGGGAAGCAGAATGGCAAGCACAGGTTCGTGCGCATCACTCAGTTGCACGCAGACCTTTCCTTCCCATCTCTGTGTCATGCACCATTTGGCCCAAGGCATTGGGTGCTGTTTTTTGTCAGGTACTTTACGCATGAGCATGCGCACGTTCTCAGTGCATGAATTGTGCATGGTTTCGGTACAACTCATGCATGGGTACCTGTGACTGCCGCTGGCTGTGTTTGTGTGCAGGTGCAGCAGCAGCTTGCCCGTGCGCAAGAGCGGCAGAAGCAGCAGCTGGCGGCACAGCAGCGGCGACAGCAGGCGAGTTGGATATGGGTGTTGTATGTGTTGCAGGAGTTGGACAAAGTCGGCTGCAGCTAGACCTCAAGGCACAAAGGTGTGACAAAGGTTACTGTCTAAATGCTGAGGGTAGACCCACTCGAAACACAACCACCAAAATTTGGAGCCCTAGAAGGCATGTAATTGCCTCACACATTAGCACCATTGGTGTTGTGGCTGCTGCAACAGCAGCAGCAGCAGCATGTTGCCGTGCATCCGTAATTACCATGGCCCTTCTCTACTTGTGTCCCCAGCCACAGTCAAATCCCATTTTGCTCTTTCCTTGCCCGTCTGAGTCAAAACGCTTCACACACTCCTTGCACACATTCAAAATATGCACAGGAAACCCCCTGCCTCAGTCAAAACAAAACACACGCTCCTTGCACACTCAAAACGTGCGCAGGAAACCCCTGCACCCTCTAGCGGCTCTCTGGAGGGCTTGGCAGCCTGGATCTCCTCGAAGTACATGGGCATGGGCAAAAGCGCTGCAGATGCGTTGCCAGGTCTGTGTTTGAGCGTGTGTATGCATGCATGCATGCTTGTGTCGTGTCAATCAAGCTAGAGCTGTAGTTCAGGTTCAAGTGCGCTAAATTTAGCGCCTGTCCCTGCTGCTTTTTGTGCTGTGCGCACATGCCTGTACCTGCTGCTCCTTGAGCTGTGCTTACAAGCCTGTCCCTGCTGCTCCTAGTGCTGCTTGTGCATGCCTGTGCCTGCTGCTCCTTGTACTGTTTGCACGTACCTTCTCCTGCAGCTCCTTGTGCTGCTTGCACTTGCTCAGGCCTTTATGTATTGCAGTTATCCACTTGTGGCTGCCTTCCTGTTTGTAGTTAATCATAACCTGCCTCGGCAGCACGCGCACATGTTCATATGTTATGTGTACATAGCAAATAAGGGGATGTCTTGGGGGCCTTCATTTGTTTGGTTGTTCAGTCCTTCAGCTAACGATCTCTCCGTGGCACATCAGCTGCATGCAGCAAGCACATGCACCTGCACACTCCTCCGCACATGCTCACTCATGTCATAGCTGTGTTGAACCACAGAGCTGCGCCGCCGTGGAATTGTGTGCACCGGGAGGAATCTTTTCCAGCTGCCAGGCCATCCCGACCAGCTGGATGCCGAGGAGCTCGCGCAAGTGCTGCGTCTGCAAGTAAGGGATGAAGGAAGGACAAAAGGAAGGAAGAGTGTACTGTGTGCATGCAAGTGAGGAATGCATGAAGGGCAAGGAGGGAACTTTTTTCCTGTTCGCCTGCAAGGGAGGCATGAAGGTAGGATTTGGGCTCCAGCTCTGCTCTGTTGCCCATGCACTGAGATGTGCCGTGCGTCAAGATGTGACGTCCAGGTCTGCACTGTTGCTCGCGTGACGAGGTGTGCCATGTGTTGAGATGTGATGTCCAGGTCTGCACTGTTGCTCGCATGACGAGGTGTGCCATGTGTTGAGATGTGACGTCCAGGTCTGCACTGTTGCTCGCGTGACGAGGTGTGCCATGTGTTGAGATGTGATGTCCAGGTCTGCACTGTTGCTCGCATGACGAGGTGTGCCATGTGTTGAGATGTGACGTCCAGGTCTGCACTGTTGCTCGCGTGACGAGGTGTGCCATGTGTTGAGATGTGACGTCCAGGTCTGCACTGTTGCTCGCATGACGAGGTGTGCCATGTGTTGAGATGTGACGTCCAGGTCTGCACTGTTGCTCGCGTGACGAGGTGTGCCATGTGTTGAGATGTGACGTCCAGGTCTGCACTGTTGCTCGCATGACGAGGTGTGCCATGTGTTGAGATGTGACGTCCAGGTCTGCACTGTTGCTCGCGTGACGAGGTGTGCCATGTGTTGAGATGTGACGTCCAGGTCTGCACTGTTGCTCGCGTGACGAGGTGTGCCATGTGTTGAGATGTGATGTCCAGGTCTGCACTGTTGCTCGCGTGACGAGGTGTGCCATGTGTTGAGATGTGACGTCCAGGTCTGCACTGTTGCTCGCGTGACGAGGTGTGCCATGTGTTGAGATGTGACGTCCAGGTCTGCACTGTTGCTCGCATGACGAGGTGTGCCATGTGTTGAGATGTGACGTCCAGGTCTGCACTGTTGCTCGCGTGACGAGGTGTGCCATGTGTTGAGATGTGATGTCCAGGTCTGCACTGTTGCTCGCATGACGAGGTGTGCCATGTGTTGAGATGTGACGTCCAGGTCTGCACTGTTGCTCGCGTGACGAGGTGTGCCATGTGTTGAGATGTGACGTCCAGGTCTGCACTGTTGCTCGCGTGACGAGGTGTGCCATGTGTTGAGATGTGATGTCCAGGTCTGCACTGTTGCTCGCGTGACGAGGTGTGCCATGTGTTGAGATGTGACGTCCAGGTCTGCACTGTTGCTCGCGTGACGAGGTGTGCCATGTGTTGAGATGTGATGTCCAGGTCTGCATTGTTGCTCGCGTGACAAGGTGTGTCGTGCGCTGAGGTTTGTCGTCCATTCCTGCACTGTTGCTCGTGCGCTGAGGTGCACTGTGCACGAATCATGCTCCTGCCTTTCCGCAGCCTCGCACCCCGAGCCGCCCCACCCTGCCTCAGCCTGCAAGCTCATTGCTCCCCTGTTGGCCTGTTGTCACTGAATCTCTCCTTGCCTGTGACCAAACGCATGTGCCCCCCCCCTCCCTCCCCTCCCTCCCTGCCCTCCTACACCTCAGCCTGCAAGCTCACTGCTCCCCTGTTGGCTTCTCAATGACAAATTTCTACTTTGCCTGGCTGCTGGTCAAGAAATTTGAGCTGCTCCTTTGTCCAAACGCAGGCTCGCACCCCCAGCCGACCCTCTACCCCCCCACCCTCCCGCTCAACAGCGCCCTCAGCCCCCGCAGCCCGTCCCTCAGCAGCTGCTGCCCCTACTGCTGCTGCTACGGCTGGCAGCGACTCTGACTTCTTTTTGGAGGGCCTTGCAGACTTCATCTCCTCCAATTACATGGGCATGGGCAAGAGCGCGGCCGATGCGCTGCCGGAGCTGCGCCGCAAGGGCATCACTGCAAACAGCCCCCACCGCTTTGTTTTGAACGGCATTACTATGAGTGCTCCTGAGGTGGCTGAGGCGCTGCGCCTACAGGTACTGGCCCTCATGTGTTTTTTTTTTGCTGTGCACTTGCATACTTATAGGTGTGCAGCTGTGCTGTATGGCACTTCTATGGGTGCTCCTGAGGTGGCTGAGGCGCTGCGCCTTCAAGTACTGGCCCTCCTGAGGAGATGTGTTTGCAGTACTTGCATACTTGTGGGTGTGCAGCTGTGCTGTATTGGCACTTCTATGGGTGCTCCTGAGGTGGCTGAGGCGCTGCGCCTACAAGTACTTGCACTCATGTGTTTGCACTTCACATGGCGCTCTCGCATGCAATGTCCAACACCCGGGAACCTCTCCCCCCAAAAACAACACAAGCACAGCCATGTCTGCACTCTGTCTAAGTACCAAACAAAAACGTGGATGCACTAATCGCAGCTTTCCAAATACCATGCATGCACATGACCACACCGTGTATGCACTTACCTGCAGCCTCGTGTGAAGGAGCAAACTCACGGCTCTTGGGAGCCAATGTGTCTCTTCTTCCTCAATCGATTGAAAGGGAGTTCTCCCTGCCTACAGAATTTTTTTTTGCAGCTTGCACGCCCAGCCCGCCATCCTCTCCTCCCCCCACCCACACACTTTGCATGTACTTACGATGGTTCCACTACGTACGTTTCTGCAGCCACGCACGCCCAGCCAGCCCGTCACCCCCTCCTCCTCCCGCCCTGTGTCCCCCTCCGCCAAGGCACGCGCGGGCCCTCGTGCCGAGCTTCGAGGCGCCTCCCCTCCCCGCGCCTCCCCTGCAGGCAGCAGGTCTGGCTCGCCCTCTCGCGCATTTGACTCTGAGTTGAATAGCCTGGCGGCCTGGATCTCCGAGAAGTACACGGGCATGGGCAAGAGCTCAGCGGACACGTTGCCAGGTCTGTGTGTGTGTGCGTGTGTGTGCGCGCGTGTGTGTGCGCGTGTGTGTGTGTGTGTTTGTGTGCGTGCACATGCATGCATCATGTCAAATGTCTAGACAACAACTAAAAACAAGCGAGTCAAAACTTCCGTGCTCATATCCAAGATGTGGTGAGTGCTGGTCGGACATGCTGCCAGGTGGTTGGGCAGGCACGCTTGCCTGTGCTGCATGTGTGAAACGTGGGTGGGCCCAGGGGTGTGCGCAAAGCGTAGTGCTCCCAGCTTAATGTGGTCGACTGAGGACACCAGTGCTTTCAGCCTAATGTGATTGACCGACTGAAATCGCCATGCTGTCAGCTTAACGTGATCAATCAACTGAGGACGCCAGGGCTTCCAATTTGATGTGACCGCCGACTGAGGTCCTTCCTTCATGCGAGCTGGGAAGGGCTTGCTCCTTGGCTGACTGACACCAGATCCCGCTTCGTTCCCTTCTGTTTGCTGTTGTATTCTTGTGCTTTCGGTGGTGGAAGCTGCATCAGCGCTGGAATTGGCTGTGGTCAAACATTGGAAAGGTGGTGTCACGCCACAAAATCATCCCCGCACACAAAAGCATTTAAAGCAAGTGTTTGAGCACTTCTTAAAGTCTTGCTGTTGGTACTGTTGTCGATGCTGCTGTTGCGGTATTGCAAACTTGCAAAGCATCTGCAGTCAATGCTGCTGGTGTGGTAATGCAGGCTTGTATGGCTTTTACAGTTGATGCTGCTGTTGCAGGAATGCAGATTTGCATAGCATTTACAGTTGCAGCAGCTGCTGCTGCTGCTGCAGGAATGCAGGTTTGCGTTGTGTGTGCAGGCAGCTGCCAGCTGCTGCTCAGAATCATCAATGCTTTTGTTTTCTTGGCTTTTGTGTTTTTGCAGAGCTGCGCCGTCGTGGCGTCATGAGCTGCGGCTGGAACCTGTTCAGCCTGCCCAACCACCCAGAGCAGCTGGATGCAGAGGGCGTGGCAAGGGTGCTGCGGCTGCAGGTGTGTGCGCGTGTGTGACCCCACACACTTTTTTGGATGCTCTGAAACAGGCTGCCTGCTGGGATAGTAAAGCCATGCATGCCACTGGAGCATGTTGCTCTGGCTGCCAAGGATGTGCCTGGTGCCTTGCCGCGCATGACCTCCTACTTTACTTTTGCCCAGAAATGATGGTGCTTGTCCATGCGCTGAGCACAAGCATTGCAAGCACATGCGTCTGCTTGTGTCGTCCCCTGCTTGTGTCTACCCTTTGTCCGGTTGTGCGATGCTTCTTTGAGCTCACCTGCATTCTGAGCTCCATGCTGCTGCCTGCCGCCACTGCTGGGCTGTTGCGCGCTAGTGTGAAGGTAGCTGCTGTATGTGTGACAGGCGTACTGTTTCTGGTGGGTTGTCGTATGCCGCTGTCTTGCATTGATGTGCGTGTCACGTGATGAGGCGCGTGACATTTATAATGATGTGCGTGCCACCTAATGATGTGCTTTGTCATGGGGAGATGCGCATGACATGTATAATGATGTGCTTTGTCACGTGATGAGGCGCGTGACATGTATAATGATGTGCGTGCCACCTAATGATGTGCTTTGTCATGGGGAGATGCGCATGACATGTATAATGATGTGCTTTGTCACGTGATGAGGCGCGTGACATGTATAATGATGTGCGTGCCACCTAATGATGTGCTTTGTCATGGGGAGATGCGCGTTACATGTAATGATGTCTGTCGTCATGTGTTGATGCGTATTGTCGTGCTATCATGTACGTTGTCATGTGTTGATGCGTATTGTCGTGCTATCATGTGCGTCGTCATGTGTTGATGTGTGTTGTCATGCTATGGCATGCTTGCGCATTGTCATGATGTGAGTGACATCCCTGCTTGCAGGCCCGGCCAGACAGCCGCTCATCCTCACCCTCACGCTCGACCTCTCCCATTCGAACTCCAGCCCCTCAACAGGTATGTTAAATGTTCGGCTGCAACTAATGCGAAATCTCAACTGGTAACGTTGCAGCTGATGCATGGTCCTGAAAAGCTAGGTAAAACACATCTGCCAAGGCCGGTCCCTGCAGGGCTCTTGTTGTGAGCATTTACACAGAGCAAGGATAAGGGTATAAGCAAGACGACGATAATATTAAGACAAGGGACAAATCTTTGTCTATCATGGCCGGCCCCTGCAAAAAAAACCTCTGCCGTGAACAGATGCACGCCCTGGGAAAGGTGCAGAAGCGCCCCTGCTGGTGCAGCACAGCGCAGCTCATAATTCATTACACAGCACAGACACTGCGCAATGCCTGTTGTGAGCACCTGCAGCTTTGGGAGAGAGGTGGGGAGGCAGTGCCTCCTGTACTGCATGCCTCCTGTATTGCATGCCTCCTGTACTGCATGCCTCGTGTGTTGCTTGTGCCATGCCACGCTACATCCTATAATGTTGCATGCCTCCTGTATTGCATGCGCCATGCCGCGCTGCAAAGAAAAAAAGAAAGATTTACGCTTGCCGTTCGGCCGCGTGCATGAAGGAAAGGGCCACCCAATGACTCCCACCGATGCCATGCTGCATCCTATCATGTCGCATGCCTCCTGTGTTGCTTGTGCCATGCTGTGGTGCCGCCAGCATGCTTCATCTCGCTCCAGAGATTGGCTGTGCACCCCAGTGCGCTCACGCCACACACACCCTCCTTCCGAACTTCCTGATTTGCCCACATCGCATGTACGCATTTGACTTTAAAGCCGACCCAATTTGCCTACACCCTACACTCCTCTCTGACCCAAATGAGCTTGTCTGTGACCTGACTTGTCTATGCCGAACACCCAAGTGAATCTGTGTGCAACCCACTTTGCCTGTACCACAGGCTCCCTATTTACGCATTTGGATTGTGTGTGGTTCAGTTCACCTACACTGCACACTCCTTTTGTACCTATTTTGAATTTAAAAATTGCATCCCAACGCAGATCCAGCCAGCCGTTAGTTCTGCCCCTCCAGCAGCAGCCAACACGGGGGGCATGGAGGGCCTTGCAGACTTCATTTCTGCAAACTTCATGGGCATGGGCAAGAGCGCAGCTGATGCGCTGCCTGAGCTGCGCCGGGCCGGCGTCACTGCCAGCGGCAACAGCTTTGTGATGGGTGGCCAGCTGATGAGCGCTCCTGAGATCGCCAGCGTTCTGCGGTTGCAGGTGCGATGGAGGGCTTGCACAGCACGAAGTGAGGCAAGCATGCCTCAGATGCTGTGGTCAGTGCAGCATGAGAATGAGTATTACAATGGTGTGTGTTACTGGGGACAATGCAGCTTATGAGATTGCGTGGTACTGGGGTCAATGCAGCATGAGGTTGCGTGGTACTGGGGTCAATGCAGCATATGAGATTGCGTGGTACTGGGGTCGATGCAGCATATGAGGTTGCATGGTACTTTGGTCAATGCAGCATATGAGATTGCATGGTACTTTGGGCAATGCAATATATGAGATTGCGTGGTACTGGGGTCAATGCAGCATATGAGATTGCGTGGTACTGGGGTCAACGCAGCATATGAGATTGCGTGGTACTGGGGTCAATGCAGGATGAGGTTGCGTCGTTGTCAGACTGTGTCATCATCTGTCAGCTGCGTGCAAACATTTCCTGCTTTGCTCACCATGTTGCAGCCGCGCACCCCCAGCCGCCCATCCACCCCCATCCCCTCCCGTGCATCAGCCACCCCCTCTGCGGCCCCAGCAAGCTACTCTGCCCCTGCTGCTGCCCCAGCAGCTCCTGCTCCTGCCGCCAGCGCTGCTGGACTGGAAGGCCTGGCTGCTTACATCTCTGCCAACTACATGGGCATGGGCAAGAGCGCAATGGATGCACTCCCTGAGCTACGCCGCAAGGGCATCACCGCCAGCGGCAGCAACTTTGTGATGGGTGGCCAAGTGATGGATGCTACAGGCATTGCCCAGGCGCTACGCCTACAGGTTAGCGAGAGTTGGCGCTCCTCCACTGAAGCTCTATGGCCTCTGGTCTACACTGTCGCTCCTGTTCAGTTCCACTCGTTTATCACCTACCCTTCATTTGCTGTCATTCAGAAGTTAATCGCCGATGCGTGGCTGCTTCTGGTGCTTTCATAGGCTACAGCCCATGCCAGCTGAGCTAGACCTGAGGAATGGTGCACACTTTCAAAGGCAGCCGCCTCGTGGTCACAGCTGCTCTGAAGTGTTACCAAGCAGCTACAAAAGGAAGTGCCAGCCATCACTTGCACGCTCCGCAGCAACATGTGCGAAACTTCTCTTGCCCCTTGTGGTAGACCCCCCTTGTAGAAAGCAAGCCCCTCTTATGGGTGCCACGATTCCTGGTATTGACCCCCCCCCCCCTTCACCTTCCATCCCACAACCTCTCTCCCCTGTGTGCCTTGATGTCTGAGCCCCTTTTTGTGCAATCCTGCGGTTGTGGGTTTGGCCCGAGTTTTAGGAGTCCTGCATGAATGCACCTCCCCATGAGTAAGCCTGTTTTATCCATGCATTTATCCATGAATCTGGGCATCCACACCCCCCTGTGATAGCATCATTATCATCTGTCAGCTGCTTGCAACATTTCCTGCTTTGCTCACCATCTTGCAGGCACGGACCCCCAGCCGCCCCTCCACCCCCATCCCCTCCCGCGCACCAGCAACGCCTGCTGCTGCCTCTGCCAGCTACTCCGCCATGCCCCGCTCCTCCCCCTCCCCTGCTTCAGCAGGAAGCAGCCAAAGCTCTGAGGCTTTGCAGGTCTTAGCTGACTGGATTTCAGCCAACTACATGGGCATGGGCAAGAGCGCAGCAGATGCGCTGCCAGGTGGGGGATCCTTTGCCTGCCTGTGTGTGTTCTCGCGCATCTGCAGAAGAGCAGCTTGTGTGTTTGGATGTTTCTTGCATGTGTGCGCGCTTCCGTGCAAGCGTGTGTGCATGCATGCGTGCACCAGTGCGCGCGCGTGTATGTGTGTGTGTGAATTACTGCTACCTGTGCATGCTGTGTTGCTGCAGAGCTGCGGCGCCGCGGCATCTCGCCAGCAGGTGGCAACAAATTCAGCATTGCGGGTAACGTGATGGACGCTTTTGGCATCGTCCAGGCGCTGCGCTTACAAGTAAGGCCCGCTGCTTCTTGGTGAAGCACGCAAGCAAAGCAACTCCTGATGATTAACCTGCTCGCTGCACACGTGAGGGCCCACCCCAAAGCTGTCACTCTTTCAAATCTGCGAGCCCCACGCCTGATCCCTGTCTTTTTCCCTTCCTGTGTTGCCTCCCAGTGTTTGAGAGGTGCCATCTGCATCACTTCACAATGCCGGTGGTTAGCCAATCCCGCACATATATGCCATATATTTTCACCCATTTGCAGTGAAAGTATGAAATGTAAAGCGTGTATGTGTGGAATTGGCTTGCCCCACTCATGGTCAGCGTTTGACATGCTCATGCGTGCTTCTCATGAGTACCTTTCACATGCTTATGAGGTGCTATCTGCATCATCTTCACCAGGCTCATGGTCAGCCCCTCACATGCTCTTGAGGTGCCATCTGCATCATCTTCACCAGGCTCATGGTCAGCCCCTCACATGCTCTCGAGGTGCCATCTGCATCATCTTCACCAGGCTCATGGTCAGCCCCTCACATGCTCTCGAGGTGCCATCTGCATCATCTTCACATGATCTTGGCTGCCTCTCACATGCTCTTGAGGTGCCATCTGCATCATCTTCACCAGGCTCATGGTCAGCCCCTCACATGCTCTCGAGGTGCCATCTGCATCATCTTCACCAGGCTCATGGTCAGCCCCTCACATGCTCTCGAGGTGCCATCTGCATCATCTTCACATGATCTTGGCTGCCTCTCACATGCTCTTGAGGTGCCATCTGCATCATCTTCACCAGGCTCATGGTCAGCCCCTCACATGCTCTCGAGGTGCCATCTGCATCATCTTCACATGATCTTGGCTGCCTCTCACATGCTGATCATATGTGCTTCTGAGGGTCTCTTATGCGGGACTGTGCCATGCTAGGACGCTGGGGCTGTGGTCGTTTTAGGGCTTCGTGCCGTGCATTTCTTCAAGTCGTAGCTTTGCATGCACGCATTGAATAGGGTGCGCGTGAGGAGTGGGTGCTTGCAGGAGAGGTAGAACGTGGTTTGATGGCGTCTGCCTTGCTCAAGCAATCTGCAACAAGTTTCTCCTTTCTTCATCCACAGTGCTCCACCTACACTTCTGCTTGATCGCCAGTGCCACTCATGCCCACCACTCCGCCTCATGCTCGCCTGACAAACCACGCCCTCTTGCTTGCTTGCTTGCTCCCTCCTGCAGCCCCGCACGCCCAGCCGATCTTCCACCCCTGTGGGCTCACGCTCCGCCTCTCCGCAGCAAGTGCGTATCACAAACTCCTATGAGCATGAAATGATGCCAGGAACAAAGAGGTGTAGCTCACATGCCCTGCCTCTCCGCAGCAAGTGCGTATCACGACTGCTGCAAGCGTATGAAGTCAGGAAGTTGTCCACAAAGTTGATGAAGCCGGCATGCTCTGCCCCACCAAGGCATGCCCACAACTTGGGAGGTCATTGACTGCTGATGGAAGGAGTAGATCTGTGCACTTGAATTATGCCTGGAAGTAGAGGTGCTTGTGGAAGGTGTGCGAGGTCGGAAGGGTCATGCTTATGATTGTGGCATCTGTGTGTACAATCACCTTCACAAGTTGTCGGATGGTATGCGCTGGAAGACGTTTCCAGGAAAGAAAGGGTTTGCATCTCACAAACACCTTGCTGGAGGTGCTAATCTGCTGCCAGCATCTTTGACAAGGTGTTTATGGAATGCAAACACTTCCCCCTGCCAGGAGGAGTTCTGGGGCGTCTTCCTGCGTACGTACGTATCATAAGGTGATGTGCACAGAGAGACGTGCCAAGCTTCCCTGACCAATACGCTGTCAGGGGGCTGTTCTCCTGAGATGGTGATACTCAGAGGGGCGGAAGCAAGCCGCGCAGCCTCGGAGCGTCTCGTTTGAACAAGCTTATGTGCTCGAAGTTCAAGTTCCAAGTTCACAACATGAGCACTCCTGAAGCTTGAGGGCAAAGCTTTTGGGCCCTGTGCGACGAGCGCGAGGGATGTTTGCCATCCTAGAGGTTTGCGCCACCCTGTGCACAGGCTTGGCCAGGTACCCACCACCATACTTACCCTTATCATCCTTTGCGCAGGCTCGACTAGGTCTTGCTACCCTACCTTCCCTTATCCTTTGCGCAGGCTCGACCAGCTGCACCCTCTGCTCCCGCTGCTTCTGCCACCAGCACCCCTGGATTGGAAGGCCTTGCTGCCTGGATCTCCGCCAACTACATGGGCATGGGCAAGAGCGCAATGGATGCGCTGCCCGAGCTGCGCCGCAAGGGCATCACCGCCAGCGGCAACAGCTTCAGCATGGGTGGCCAGCTGATGAGCGCTCCTGAGATCGCCAGCGCACTGCGCTTGCAGGTGTGGAGTGGCGCACTCTGCATTCCTACCTTCCATGTATGGAGCGTGTTCCTCCACTTGCGCGCTGGTGTCCTCACAAATTTGTGACTCCAGGGCATGCAAGCCTAGCCTGAAATTTGTTGCTGCTGCCTCTGCCAGCTTCTCCGCCATGCCCTGCTCCTCCCCCTCCCCTGCTTTGGCAGGGCCAGCAGGAAGCAGTCAAAGCTCTGAGGCTTTGCAGGTGTTGATGCTTTTTTCAGGCCTTACTCCACCCTGAAACTCGGCATGCAGAGCCAGGATATCCTTTTGCCTGGGGTTCCAAATTTTGATGGCTTCCGGTGCAGTGGGCAAGGTTTTAGAGGCCACTTCTATGTTTGGCAGCTGAGAGAAGCTGGTCAGCTGCTCCCATCCAGGCCCCCGGAACAGCTCAGTATGAGTGTGTGATACTGTGGTCAATGTAGCATGGTAGTGTGTGACACTGGTCAATGCAGCATATGAGATTGTGTGATACTGTGGTCAATGCAGCATGAGGTCATGTGGTACTGTGGTCAATGCAGCATGGTAGTGTGTGGTACTGTGGTCAATGCAGCATATGAGGTTGCTTCTGTGTCAGGTTGCGTCATCATTCTCAAGCTGCATGCAAACAAATCCTGCTTTGCTCACCGTGTTGCAGCCTCGTACCCCCAGCCGCCCATCCACCCCCATCCCCTCCCGTGCACAACCCACCTCGTCTGCTGCCCCTGTCAGCTACTCCGCCCCTGCTGCTGCCCCAGCAACTCCTGCTTCTGCCGGCAGCGCCCCTGGATTGGAAGGCCTGGCTGCCTGGATCTCCGCCAACTACATGGGCATGGGGAAGAGCGCAGCAGATGCGATGCCTGAGCTGCGCCGGGCCGGCATCTCTGCAAGTGGCAGCAACTTTGTCATGCACGGCCAGGTCATGGGGCCAGCACAGATTGCTCACATGCTGCGCTTGAAGGTGAGGTCCGTCCCCACTGTTGCCAACCTCCTGTAGCCACCTGCAGTAACTTTGTCAAGCAAGCCCAGATCATGCAGGCAGCACAGACTGCTCACATGCCGCACTTGAAGGTGAGGTCCAGCTCACTGTTGCCCTCAGTCCGCACAGAGCGTCCCATGTGCACCTCAGTCCGCACAGAGCGTTCCATGTGCACCTCAGTCCGCACAAAGTGTCCCATGCACATCCTGGTTTGCACAATGCATCCCCTACCGTGTGTTTGCCCTCTGCACCTTCCCTCAATGCACACAGCCTTCTTGGCTGGCGTAAACTTTTTCTTTTCTTTGTTTGCCCACCGCAGCCCCGCGCATCTGACCGCCCCATCTCCCCTGCTCCCGGTGCATCCTCGCCTCCCCCTCCTTCCCGGCAGGTACGAAGATGCCAGATTCCGTGCCTTATGACTGCGTTTCCATGTGTGTGTGTGTGTGTGTGTGTGTGTACGTGCGCCCTTGCGTGCATGCGCACTGGTAAGGCGTGTTGGCATACAATGGGAAGGGATGTTACTGCGTTGCTGTAGATTGCAGGTTTGAAGCCATCCTTGGTCAGCGCACTGCTTTGTGCTCGAGGAATGGCCATGCTATCGCAAGTTTCCCATGGTCCATTGCCAAAATCCTTCTGCTTGTTGTACCTTTTCCTGTGATTTGAATATGCTGTGATGCACAACAGTGCTCAGACTCAGAGACAAGCAGCTGCGTGCTGATGGCAGTAAGATGATGAGATGATAAGATGACAGTGTCCCCTGTGTGTGCTTGGCGCCAAGCCTTCGTTCCCTTTGCGTTCCAAACATTTCTCGCTTCATATAAATGAGTTTTTTTCGTTGCTTTTCCTCTGTTTTCCTCCAATAAGGAAAACATTGATAACCTTGATACTGCTCCCTTTCATTGTTGCTGCTTTTCAAAATGCTGTGACAGAAGCCATTGTGTGCAGTCATTGGGATTGCCTCTTTCTGTGATTGCAGGCTGCTGCCCCCTCTGCTGCTGCTGCCAGCAGCCTGCCTACCAGTGGCCTGTCCTCTGCAGCTTCCGGGTTATCGGGCCTGGCGGACTTCATTGCCTCCAACTACGAGGGCATGGGCAAGAGCGCAGCAGATGTCCTGCCCGGTGAGATGGGTTTAGGGTTCCTAAGTAAATAGTAAATAGTGCAACAAACTGTTGCCCATGTGGGCATGGGCAAGAGCGCAGCAGACGCCCTGCCCAGTGAGGCAGCCTGGCAGGACCTCAAGCAGGAGCGCTGCTTGCCTTTCTTCTGCTTCCCTCATACGGGCCCTGCTTGTTCCTCTGGCACCTGCACTAGCTTGACTTCAACGGAAGCCTGTCTTGCATGCTGATCAGGCTTGGGCAAAAGCCAAAACACACCTGACTATGAGGGCATGTGCAAGTGTGCAGCAAATGTCCTGCCAGTTGGGGCCGCGCAGCAGGCTCTGCGCAGCAGCCTCTGCGCAACAGGCTGCTGAGAAAATGTTGGAGCAGGAATGTTGCACAGCATGCGACATGTGCTGTGTCCAGAACTGCGCTTGGGGTTGCAAAATATGCTCCCGCCCTCTTGCAGTGCAAGGGCATGGTTGGCAGTGCTGCCTGCCACCGCTTTTCAGGACTGCCATGGAGAGGAACTTCAGCTATAATGTTACATGAGGCAACTGATATTGGAGCTTTCCATGCGAAAACAAAACGCCTCCTGAACTCTGATTGATGTGCTCTCCTTGAGTGCGCGCTCTCACTTATGGTACAGGCCTTAAGTGTGTGAATCCCATTCCTGAGGAGAGGCTTGTGGGAGCAGATATCGATGGTCGCTTCCTGTGCCTTCTGACTCCAGCTGCACTACATTTCCTGAAGAATGTCTAGTCTGACTTTGCCTTGCTGTGGTGCTGTCCTGCTGTGCATTAAAAGTGTGTTAAGTCCGACCTTGCCTGGCTGTTGTGCTGTCCTGCTATGCACTGACAGTGTTTAGTCTGACCTCGCCTTGCTGTCCTGATGTGTGGTCTGCAGAGCTGAAGTGCGCGCCCTTACACGCAATCCATGCTCTGCCACACATGCATGCTCTGCCACACACTCAAGTGTGTGTGAGTCCTGTGTCTGCAGCCTGGAGCCTCAACAAATGGGCCAGTGAGAGCAGAGCAGCGCACTGTTGCTGTCTGTGCTCTGAAAGGAAAAAAGAGAAAAGAAAAAGAGAAGGCTTTGCCTGCCAAAAAAGTTGCTGCTTAAGTTTGGCTGCCACTGAAAGAAAGGAATAAGAAAGCATGTGTGTTCCGACCTTGCATTGCTGTTTTGCCGTGTGGTCTGCAGAGCTCCGCAGAAAGGGCATCGTAGCCAACAGCGACAACACGTTTGGCATCCAGGGCCGAAAGTCCCACATGAGTGCGCCGGAGGTTGCAGACCTGCTGCGCTTGAAGGTGCGCTTGCTGTTGGCATCAAAACAAGCTGTGTGGGTGTGGGCGTGGGTGTGGGTGCACTACCCTGGATTTGGTGTCATGGCCGGTCCACTCTGATCAGGAGAGTACTCCCTGGGTGCCATCTTGTTGTGCGCAAACGAAGGGCACAGGCACACACGCGCAGAAAATGTGAAGGTGTGCGCACAGTCAGGAATGCACTAAAGGTTGGCGAAGCCTGTCTGTCTCTTTGTAACCCCCTTGCGAGTGGAGCCATGCACAGCCACAGCCCACAAAGTCTGGCTGGTTTGCACCTCTTGTCGGTGATGCACACTTGGTCATACACCACGCAACCGCCTGGCCACCGGGCGCATTCGTATGCCTGCGGGTGCATTCGTGTGAGGGTGCTTCCGAATGCCTGCAGGTGCATTCATGTGAGGGTGCTTACGTATGCCTGCGGGTGCATTCATGTGAGGGTGCTTCCGAATGCCTGCAGGTGCATTCATGTGAGGGTGCTTACGTATGCCTGCGGGTGCATTCATGTGAGGGTGCATTCGTGTGAGGGTGCTTTTGTATGCCTGCGGGTGCATTCGTGTGAGGGTGCTTTTGTATGCCTGCGGGTGCATTGGTGTGAGGGTGCTTTTGTATACCTGCAGGTGCATACATGTGAGGGTGCATTCATGTGAGGGTGCTTCCGAATGCCTGCGGGTGCATTCATGT
Source organism: Dunaliella primolecta (assembly GCA_914767535.2). Lineage (NCBI taxonomy): Eukaryota > Viridiplantae > Chlorophyta > Chlorophyceae > Chlamydomonadales > Dunaliellaceae > Dunaliella > Dunaliella primolecta. The sequence goes on along the minus strand of OU611760.1, from coordinate 2,805,869 downwards.
GAGGGTGCTTACGTATGCCTGCGGGTGCATTCGTGTGAGGTTGCATTCGTGTGAGGGTGCTTACGTATGCCTGCAGGTGCATTCGTGTGAGGGTGCTTCCATATGCCTGCGGGTGCATTGGTGTGAGGGTGCTTTTGTATACCTGCAGGTGCATACATGTGAGGGTGCATTGGTGTGAGGGTGCTTTTGTATACCTGCAGGTGCATTCATGTGAGGGTGCTTTTATATTCCTGTGGGTGCATCCATGTGAGGGAGATAAAAGTAATTTAGCATGGGGGAGATGTGGGTTGCCCAGTGCACACCAGCGTGCACACTCTCCCCATCCTTCCATTCTTGCAGCAGCTCTCAGGCATGTATCCTTCTGTCACCCCAGGAGTTGTTCCCCACCCAAAGGAACCTCTCGGCCAACCTGCACCGCACTGTTCCATGGCTCTGACTAGCAAGCCTGCACCCTGTAACCCCCACATCCGCGCCTGCGCGCTTGCAGGCCCGCCCAGGCTCCGGTCCAAAGATAGCTGCCTACAGAGGCACCACAGCACCTCCTGAGGTGAGCATGTGCTGCATGCCTGCCCCTTCACTGGAACCCTTTGCTGGACCCCTTTACTGTAGTGTGATACTCTTTGGGAGCTGAACTGTGCTTGCGATGCAACGCTGCCGCTGTACTCGTTGTTGCCTGGTCTGCACTTCTCGCTCGTCAGTGTGTCATGCAAAAGGGTGCAGCGAGTGGGTGGGCTGTTCCTTGTGCCGTCGCTGACGCTGAAGCTGGCAGCAGCAGCCCCCGATGATGACAAGGTGTGGACGGTGTGGACCCTTACCAGGCACACCTGCCCCTACCACTGCTGCAAAGACGAGGTGTGGGCCCTTACCAGGCACACCTGCCCCTACCACTGCTGCAATGACTAAAGGTGCACCCTTGCCAAGTGCAAGCTGCTCTCTCCACTGCTGCAATGACCAAAGGTGCACCCTTACCAGGTGCACCAGCTCTCTCCACTGCTGCAATGACTAAATGTGCACCCTTACTGTGTCCAATCTGCCCTCTCCACTGCAACAATGACTAAATGTGCACCCTTACCGAGTGCAACCTGCCCAGGTGCACCCTTGCATGCATGCATGTATGTATGTGTGGAAATGTGGATGTGGGTATGGGTGTCCGGGTGCTTGGGTGCAACCTGCCCAGGTGCACCCTTGCATGCATGCATGTATGTATGTGTGGATATGTGGGTATGGGTGTCCGGGTGCTTGGGTGCAACCTGCCCAGGTGCACCCTTGCATGCATGCATGCATGTATGTGTGGAAATGTGGATGTGAGTATGGGTGTCCAGGTGCTTGGGTGCAACCTGCCCAGGTGCACCCTTCCCAAGGTTGCGTGGCTCCAAAGGGAGCGCACCTGGCCAAATTTTGTGCCAAGCTGAGGGGCATGTCTGTAGCCGCCTGTACTTGATTGACCAGCGGATCTGGGACGCGGCTCGATGCGGACAGTTGCATGTTGGCTCTGCTGTGCGTGCTCATCCTTGTACACTGCTACAAACTATGTTGGCTCTACTGTGCATGGCGATCATCCTCGTAAAGAGCTGAAAAGTATATGGGTCCAGGTATACACGAGCCCGTCAGCGTGCTGCAAGCTGCGCATTCATCTGTCTGAAATCTGCTGGTGCATTCTTAAGTGGACACTCATCATCATATGGAGTGATGAGCTTCACTGTTTCTGTCCTTCCCTTCTCACATGAGCCTGCAGTGCCCCATATCATTAGCCTGGGCTGTTTTTATGCAAAGGGCATCTTAATTTGTGCAAATCAGTATTATAGGTTGAGGTTCTGGGTGTTTTAGATGGAAGCCAGCAAGGCCCCATGCCATCATCTCAGCTTCTGCGGTATCATGCATGGCCATAAGAAAGCATTGTTCTTGCGGTTCCAACTCCTTCAGGCGGTGCGGACCTTAGTTCCACGCACCTACCTGCTCCCTTTCCCCATGCACACCTGGAAGTTTTGTCCTTGAAGCCAGTGGCACTCCCTTGAGAACTCGTCAGTCCTTCAGGCTTCGGTGCAGGCCAACTGTGCCCCTCAACCAGACTCTTCAGATCCCCCTCGTAAACCTGTTAGCCCATCACACTTCGGTGCAGGCCCACTTTGCGTCTCGTTCAGACTCTTCAGGTCGCCACAAGGTGAGCATGGCATACCCCCCTCACCAATGACTGACTTGGTCGCACTTCTGTGCAACATTTCTTGACAGACTTTGCATCATGCTGGGTCAACCAACGGGTTGGAGCAGGTGGGGGAGGGCAGGGGTCACCTCACAGAAGGACCACTACAAAGCTGGATGGACCGAGCTGCTGTGCAGTTAGTTTAGCTGTGTGTGTGTGTGTGTGTGCAATGCTGATTTTGTGGTTGCCTGTGAATGGTGCTGCTGCGCAGGTTGCCTCTGCTGAGTCTGCAGAGGCTGGGATTAGGTGGCTTGCGAGCTGGATCGCCGAGAAGTATGCAGGCATGGGAAAAACGGAAGCAGACGCGCTTCCCGGTGGGTCTCTCTGGTTTGATGCCTGCATCCCATCTCAACAAAGGTTGTAATTGCCTTGAAAGCCAAAGTTCCAATGTTCTGTTTAGAAGGTGGGGACTTACTGTCCACGCCTCCTGCACATGGAGGCCTATGGGTTCTGATGGTGCTGAATTGATGCAAGCCTAAAGCTTCAATGACTGCTGGAACTGGATTTGCATTCACAGTGAACCTACGTATTGGTTTTCAACACTTGTGTAGGGTGTGCACACATGCACACTCATTGCCTCTCTAGCAAGGCGGCAAAGCAGAGCCCATGCAAGTTTAGCGCCTCTGGAAATGTTGCAATCACTGGTGGAAGTCTTTGCTTGCTGCCAACTCAAAGCACCTTTGAGAGAAACAGAGCTCATAACTGTTCCCTTTGATAGACTTTTTGTCTCACTTGTATGGATGCCTACACTCCGCTGCCTCACCCCTAGTACGCATATCCGCCATGTTCAATTTGCAGAGCTGAAACGCCGTGGTATCACTTGCACATCAGTGAAGGGTGGGCAGCGTATGTTCTCTATGGCCGGCCAGCCAGCAGAGCTCTCCGCGACTGAAATTGCCAGCTTGCTTCGGCTACGAGCCCGTTAATGCAGACAGGCATCAATGCCGCCCAAGGGCACTCATTAGCCATCAGATGAGCTTTTGTTGGTACTCAAAGGAGGATAGAACAGCAGTGCCAACTTGGAGGGCTGCCTCTTTGTCAGCTTCCAGAGCATTTCATTTCCAAGGATAGGGTGTTGGAGGGCTGGCGGAGGTGGCAAGGCCATTTGCGAAAGTGGTGCTACCAGAATGGGCCTCGGACCTGACATGACCTTACTTTTGTGCCCTGGTTTGCTTTGTCATCAAGGAGGCTCTCATATGGGGTCCAACTCCTTCATGACTGTGCCTTGCATGTCTTCTTGAGAGCAGGGCAAGTTGAGAGGTGCAGAACAGACAGTCTGCTTTTAGGGATTGACAAAGTTGTGCTGTGTAAAATGACGCCTTGCACGCCTCATGGCTATCTGGGGCAGGTTGCTGGGCTAGGGTGTGATGGCATGGAGAGTGGTGAGTGAGATGGGAGCATGGTGCGACCGAAACCCCCTTGATGTTCTCAGCTTATTTAACTTCCTTGATACTTCATATATAAGGTCCTCAAACTTTTTTTGGCGCACAACAGCTGCAACCGCTTTGTGCAGGCCAAACAAAGTCTAGCCGATGCTTGTTTTGTGAGGACAACACGTATGTTGCATGCGATGAAAAGATGCACTGCTATATATTATGTGGACCAGGAAAGCAAGTGTTTTTTTCAGGTGCAACATGTTGCAACTTGGTTTCATTTTTGTGAATGGGGACAGCTTGATTTTCCGGTCAGCATATCCAAATGTCATCCCCATTGCAAGGTTGATTAAAACTTTCAATTGCATGCATTGATGACGTGCAATTGTGATATGCAAATGATTTCTGCGGGTTCTTGTAAATTCTGAACCGCTCTTTTGTGTTATGTGATCTGATCAATGCTAGGACCATCCCAAGAAATGTGTGGCCTTTTAAGGACAGGGACATGTTTCATGAAAGACCAAACAATCAGCATTAACATGAATCGTGGGTCCCGTCAACAGTGAGGGGAATCAGAGGCAACCAAACTTGTGCGGGTGTGGCAGGTTTTCAGCCATGTAAAGTAGGTATCATCTTCTTGTGATGATTGAAAAGATGTTACTAAAGCAAGGTTTCTTTGAAAGTGCGCCCTGGGTAGGCTCGCAAGAGGCAGCTTGCTCAGAAACCCTCGCGCTTGCTTAGGTAAGGCAAGGTAAGGTTACATCGTCGCCTACAAGGGCAGCTGAGCGGAAACACAGAGGCCTGTAACCAGACCAGTCTGAAAAGGGTTTACAAGGGTTTACAAAGGTGGCCTACAGCCCGAGACTCTAGCTGATGGCAGCTGGTGAAACAAGCTCAACCAGTATCAAAAATTGAGACCAAGTCTGACACAAATCTAAGAAGTCTGTATGAGTCTTGGTTTAGGAAAGCATTGATCTCAGAATCAGTGATAGTATAATGGCAAGCCAAGAATGGAATAAAGTCAGCGTTTGAGGGCGGAGCAAACACACGCAAAGTCTTAAACATCTCCTCAAAAAGGTCCTTGTATCTCGTGCGTAGCTCACGCACCTCAGTACATTTGCAAAAGAAAAGCACATGTTTTTCATCCTGGACTTCCCCACACTCACACTTATCACAGATACTTGAACCCCCAAGCCATTTACCAGACTCCACTCTCAAGTGATGAGCACGCAATCTAAATCTGCTGATGTTTCTCAAAACATGCTTGTCCAAACCCTTGAACAGATACGAGGGGATACAAAAAGGAGCACCTCTGGAACCACTCTCAGAATTCCCACACCACTTATGGTACGTCACTGCCTTCTTGTTAACTGCACGAGGACAAAAAACATCGGCCCCTCTCCACACTTTCTGCTGTCTGTATCGCAAATCACCAATGAACTCTTGCATGGGGATTTTCTCAGCTCTCAGCATGTTCTGTTTGAACGAATCACCATTCCGCATCCCACCAAAAGCATTAGAGACTTCAGCAGCCCAGCAAGAGGAATCAAAAGAAGCCAGACTTAAATCAGCCCTCAGCACACGACGCAAGACTTCACTATTGGAGTCAAGCATGCTATTAAAAAACTTGATGGAGGCACGGAACCAGAAGAACTGCAGAGGCTCCTGGCCACACTCTCTCAACACCGGCCAATTTGTAGTACTGTTCTTTACTCCAAGAATGCGCCTCAAGGAACACAGATGTCTTTTCTGCAATTGACTATCAAACTCACTGCCTTCTCTCAAGTAATGAGTTCCCCACACCTGGCACGCATACATCCCAGCAGGAATGCCATACACCTTAGATAACCAGTCTGAAAAAGAAGCTGTGTTCGGAAGTGTCAACTGCTGAAGGGAAGGGAAGGGTCAACTGCTGAGAGAAACATGCGCTCAAAATGCCACAGAAAATGTGAAGGTTCTCCAGGTACTAACACAAATGGAAAAAGGCACAAGGATCTTGAAAAGAAGGCTCATGAAATGATTGACTCGAGACTCTAGACATCCAGAAACCAAGTGCAGGAGCCCTGAAATCCTGGTGTACACTCAAATGCAGGTCGTGCTTGCTTAGCAACACCTCCAGGAGATCCTTCCCGGCTCATTTTCTTGCCCGGAACCCATGAAAATAATGCTGTGGCCTAAAAGGAAAGGAAAGAGTGACATAGCTGTACCTGCCTGCGGGGGAAGCTTTCAGCTGGAGCGAAAAAGGTGCCTGTAACCAAACCAGTCCAATCTAAAAAGCAATAGTAAAAGCTCAATCACAGCATTTCAGGCATGCAGACACATACTTGGCTAATCCTAGGACATCAGCCTGGTTCAATGGTTACAATCGTTACCATGATGGGGTTTGACCTTCAGCCAGGCTTGGCTGCTCGGCCTGCTCAACTGTTCTGACGGCACAAAAAATATCCGAGTGAGTTCGGAATAAAACAATAAATCCTAATCCTAGGACATCAGCCTGGTTTTTTAAACGCAAAAGTAGTGCCTGTAACCATAGGATAGGATAGGGTTACATAGCTGTACCTGCCTACGAGGGCAGCTTTGCTGAAGCAAAAGGTGCCTGAAACCAAACCAAACTTGTGTGAATGGAAGGGAAAGGGTTACATAGCTGTACCTGCCTACGAGGGCAGCTTCGCTGAAGCATAAAAAGAGCTTGAAACTAGTTAAAAAAGCTTGAAGTTTAAAGTCTATGTTTTCGCATTGCTAAAAAAAGAGCAGAGAAATGTAGGAAGTGGAGAAAGAAATGAAAAGAAAAAGTACGTAGGCAGAGGAAGTGGAGAAGTTCCTCGAGCTGTTTCTCGGATAACCATGATAAATGCATGTACAGCTCCATGCTTGCCAACTTGTGAATGTCAACTGAAAGCGGAAACAAGCCTTAAGCTGAGTTAAGAAGTATCAACTGCTGAGTCATACGCACTGTCGCTCTATATGAAACAAGCATGCAAAAGTCATCTACACAAACTCCGAGTTTGGAGTCCAAAAGGTTGCAGTGTCAGATGCTAGAAAATTTACTGACGTGTTACTCCAAGATGCGCAGAAGAAATTAGAGAACAGCATCATGCTGATGATCACTCTGAGCTGGTCCTAGAGGCCATGACAAATGTGATCACGGTATGCTTTGCACTTCAGTTCTCAGCATTTACTGCAGCACTTATTTTGCTTCAGCTAAGCTGCCTTTGTTTTCCTTTCCTTCGCCTGGGCCTCCAGTTTCCTGAGTTCCACTTGGCCATTATAATTATATGGGTGGATCCTGGACGGATGGCTGACAACCTGCCGGACCTGCATTAGTTTGCATTAGTTACTCATAGCTTGCTTTGGTGGGACTCAATTACTAGTGTCAGCGCTGACTGTTGGGTCTTTCCTTCATGCACGCTAATTATTGTCCAGCGCATACTTCTACCTATTGGATCCTGTAGCTGACATCCAGGCTAGCTAGTGTGCCTACGCCATGGAATTGGAGAATTAAACATATGTCTTATTTCAATGTCAGGCGCCACCCAATATATCAGGAACAATGTTGCACGGGTATCATGAGGCGCGGCATTTTGAGATGAAAGCTTCTGACATATATACAACAGTGTGCTGTGTGCTGTTCATCAAATGTTCCAAGAAATTATCTGATCCGAGCAATTATCTGATCCAATGTCGGTGAGGCCCTAGCTAGCTTGCAGGTTAGGGGACCTTTCCTTAATGCACGCAGCTGGACCTGGCTTGCGTAGTCTTTTCTTTTCTTCTTTCTGATCCGAGAACTTTGAAACTTTTTAGCACTATCTCTCTTTGGTGAGGTTCTGGCTAGCTAGCAAGTTAGGGAACCTTTCCTTGATGCACGCAGCTTGACCTCGCTTGCGCAGTCTTTTCTTTCCTTTTTTATCTACCTCGTGCTGTTTCATCAAATACCAGACTACAGCTGGCTCTTTTGAGCCAATGTGTCTCCTTTTCTTAGCTGGTGTAGGGTGGGTTTCCTCTGTGTGCAAAGTTTTTTTCTTTTCTCTTATTTTTTGGCAAGCACATGCTGAGGAACTTAGCGCACTTCCGTTTACATGCACACAACTTGAGGGTTGAGACTTCATTTTGGCAGGAGCATACATCTTACTGTGACAGGTGAGACCAAAGAGGACTCCAAGACAAACAGCATGCTGTGTTCCTTTGTTCTTGCGTTCCTATGTGTTGTGCAGAAGCAAATCAATGAGACCGACCATTTTATTGCTGAAGTTATGGTTATTTTTTGTGCCAGTAGCACAGTCCAGCGGGACGAGCAGCCGAAGACTTGGCTGAAGTGCAAATCCCATTGTAACCTTGTGGCCTTTCCTTCGCAGGCAGGTACAGCTATGCAACCCTTCCTAATCCTTTCCTTAGCTGCCCTTGTAGGCAGGTAGGTATTCAGTTATCATCACTGGCGTACCCTTCCAACTGAGTATGCTCATGAAAGAAAACGAAAACTGCGTAGGAGGAAAACTCTCAATACATCAATTAAGGAAAGGCAGACACATTAGCTCAAAAGAGCAGCAAGCCCCCTCCATTACACAGCAGGAACAGAAAGGGCTATTGGAGATCTGGAGCGTTGCTAGGAGTACCCGGCTCCAGAACTGGCTGTGAGGATTGTTCTTGTTTTTGATAGCGAAGAGTGCTCATGTGACTTACTCCCCTTATATTCTGTACCTAGGTTGCCCAAACGAATTGTGCAAAACGAATTGCACAGGCACCCTCTATAACCAAAGACATGCAGATTGCTTCAAAAGGTCCACTAACACATTATGCCCTCTCCCAGGCTGTCATCAATTAGACAGCGCACTCCACATGCTTTCAGGCTGCCAAAATCCTTTCATTTGCAGCATAAAAATTGAACGCCACAATGTCGCTGGAAGAATGATCATCAAAGCTCTTAGCAAAAGCCCTTGGCAAGCAGGCTTTGTTAACATGAACATAGGGAGTAATGACAGGACAACCTCCCAATCCCTGCGCATGCTCAAACAGAGTTATACCCCCTTACCTCTTTCCAAGGAAATTTTCTAAGAGATCTAGACTCACTTACAGCTGTCCTGATGCTGTACCGATTACTCCCTGTAAAACCAAACCCACTCCTCCTTCTCCTTCTACCTCCTGCTCACACACCATCATGCGTTACGCAGCAGACACAACCCACACAGAGGACCACAACAGCCAACTGCGTGAGGCAACTCCATCAACTGAATGTAGACCAGCGGCATGTGCACTTGATTGAAATCAAGTACTGTGAAGACACGAGGCCTGGACAACAGTTGGAGGCAACACAGCGGCAGCATGCAGACCTCTGCAAACTCATTAGTGCAAAAAATGTGACTCTTTATACAATCCTTTTGGGTGTTAATGGAACCTGTTATATTGAACACACCCTTAACCAGTTTAAACATCTGGGACTTGACCACCAACGCACCAATAAACTTGCTTGCAAACTTCATGCCCATTCTGTTATGTATGCCAACAAGCTTGATACCACTGGGCATGCTATTGAAAACAAAAATGCTTCCCACAGCCAGGTTATGGAGCCAGGTGCTTCCAGTAACCCTTCAGATCCCCGGGAATGGGGCCCACTAGCATTTTTACTTCACAGCTTTGTGGTGGAGGGGTGTTACGGCTCTTCCGAGCCAACGTGTCTCCTTTTGCTTAATTGATGTAGGGAGAATCCTTCCGTCTACATAGTTTTTCTTGTCTTTTTTTCTTTGGTGACAGTGGGCACCCTTGTTTAACACCGTGTGGCTCAACACTCGCCTGTTTCAGATAAGTTATCTCTGTCAATAAGGATGTGTTTCTCATCTTGGTAGAGGTCTTTAATGATGGAGATGAGCTGGCTGGGCATCTGGCATTTTTGCGAGTGTTCCCACAGTCTGACCCTGGTTATCGAGTCATACACCTGCTTGAAGTCAATAAAAATGGCATATAAATGTGGGGAGCCTTGGGGTTGAAGTGTCTGAGCTGCATGATTTAGGTGCCTTAAGATAAAATGTGGCTGTAAGGTGTTGCGGCCTGGAAAAAAAAGCCAAATTGATTGTCAGGGATAATGTTACACTTTGCAAACCAGTCTTGAACCATGGAGTGGAGGACACTTGTGTACAGGCATTAAAGTATATTACTGACTGCAAGCATCCGGTAGTTTGAAGGATGTGTCACAGCGCCCTTTTTGTATATTGGTGCAAGTTGGCAGCTTTCCAGAGGGAGGGGAAGCAGAGGCCATTTTAAGCATGAGCGTTAAGAGTTGTGAAATTTGTGGAGCCAGCACATTGTAATTTTCAAGACCTTTGCCATGATGTCTTGGGATCAGCTTACAAGCATATTTTATCAAAGGATGTAGGACAGTGTTAAAGCCAGGTGAAGGGGAAGTGCTCATGTTGGAAATGTGAGTAGAGACAAGGGAGTTCAGATCAACTTCCCCAGGCAGATTGAAAGGGTGCGGATCTGTGTCCCCTGCTGCTTCGTTATGCAAACCATGAGTATCATTGTTGGAAGGAGAAGGATGGTTCAATAGTTTTTTGTTATGATTCCGCCAGGCCTGATCAGAAATAGGAGTGATACAGGAGCTCACAGGTTTCCTCAGAATTTTGTGGACAGCCGGATCTTTTTGGCATGAAATCTGCAGCTCGAGTTTGGGTGTATTGTTGCTTAGCACGCTGCGCTTCAGCTCTGTACTTTCTGTGTAGTTCATCACAAGCACGCTTGGCTTACCCAGCCTTCAGCACAATCAAAAAAGCCTCTTTTATGGCTGTACACACATCATTGAACCACTCAGGCTGTTTGTGATTTCTGTTGCGCACCATTTGCTGAGAGGGAGTTCTGACGGCAATCATACCGACATCTGGGTGCCTGACTGCATTAAAAATCCAAGACTTCAGGCAGGTACATGCTCTTTCAGTACCTTGATCTGTGACAGTGGATTCAAAAGCCTCCCTGCTACTTACATCCCCTTAAATGTGTGCAGTGTGATCTTGTGCTTTATCAGCCCTCCATCAAAAAAGCTATTTCTCAGGAAAGTCCTGTAGTGTCTCATTGTCAATGGAGTGAAATCGTTTGTCAATGTGCGGTAGCCTGGTATGCTTCTGCGTCTTTTGTTGTAGCCAATGAAGGAAGGTTGTTCTAAACCTCCAGGTGCTTTCCCAGTGGTAATGATGAAATTCAGGTTAGGACACGGTGCAACACATGCTGCTGTCACGGGCTAGACGCGAGCCTTATATGGCTGCCTAACAAAGGATAAAGAAGTGTATGCATGAGCATGGTTTGAGAAACAGGCCACACGCTCTGCTTTGGCTTTATAAGGTGTATAGCATTCTGGCTGGGATGTATGCATGCAAAGTGTGGGGTACAAAATGTTTGCGAGCAGGCAGTGAACTCAAAAGCCAATTGCAGAAAAAGCACTTGTGCTCCTTGAGATGTTTTCTAGGTGTGAAGAGGACTGCCACAAACTGGCCAGTATTAATAGAGTGTGGCCAAGAGTCTTTGCAGATTTATTGGTTTAGGGCTATGTCAAGGTTTTAAAAAGCATGCTTGAAGCCAACAGCGAGACTTTGCGTCAAATGCTGAAAGCAGATCTACAGCTTGTTGATAGGAACGAATCTTGTTGGTCTACACATGTGTCTAAGGCTTTTAGTGGCATACGCAATGAGGACATGTTTAAACAGGACATGTTGAGTGCTCCTAAGATTACCACGCAGGATGTTTTGGGGGGGATGAGGTACAGGCAGCAGAAGGTGTGGAGGGAAGCTGACGCCCTCAGTCCCCGAGAGGTGAACAGGAAGTTTGTGATAAGTGTGAGAGTGCTGAAGTCCAAGACAAGATGAAAAAAAGGAAGTCCAAGACGAGGTGCATTATCTCTTCTATTGCAATTGCTTTGAGGTGTGTAAGCTGCGCAGGAAATTCAAGGACCTGTTCATTGATATTTTTAAACCATTATATACTTTTGCCCAGCTTCCAGACAATGACTTTATTCCCTTCTTAGCGAGCTTCCACTTTTTGACTGATCTTGATATCAATGCTGATGATCTACGTTTGGTAGAACAAATCTGTGAACAAAACAATTATGATTTCTTGAGTTCACAATTTTTGACTGCTTGTAGGATGGTATTTAGGTTTTCAGGTGGCAGAACAGGAAGTATGGATGCAGAGCCTGAAAGGGACCATGTTTGAGAGGCAAGGTTGTATAACAACAAGCTGATTTTGCGATGGAATTAGGAGAAGGCTCTTGCATATAGAGAGCATTTAGTCAACAATGTAGGACTCCTGGATCAGTTTTAACAAGCAGAGTATGGTGATGTTGACAAATTTGATTTTTGTGTGCGTTTTCTAATTGTGCAAGCTGCAAGTAGGGCAGTTGGCACGACATCCTTGGCCAAGAGTGCTTTTCTGCGTGCTAGGAAGCAGAGATGGCCTTTGAGCCCTATAAAAAAAGCCCTATATATTTGATGAACAACGTAGGTTGCAGCGCAACTTGTTTATTGCGCCAGTGAAGCGCGGTGAAGCAAAATATGCATGCCAATTCCTGAGTAAATAAAGCAGAAGGTGAAATTATGCAACAAAGCGCTGTTGTAAGAGGCAGCAGCGTGCTGTTTTCTTGATAGATTGTTAAAGAAGGACCCACAAGTGCATACCACGTTATGGAAGAGGCAGCATTCACACATAACTCCAGTCACAGCATTGAACCAGCACTTGCAAAGCCACTTTCGAGTACAACCAACAGTTGTGCCGCAAGAAGGAAGGCATGGTTGGGTCCCACATCAAGAAATTGAGTGCGGGTGCTCCACCTGGATTAAACGGAACCCCTATTCCCTTCCTTGAATATGCATGTTTGCCCATTGAGCATGATCAAAAAGTGGATTGTGTTAACGTGCTGGTGCCTTTGATAGCACGCATGTTCAGGGATTTTCTGAGTAAAGCTAGGATCCCTGCATGTTGGAAAGTAGCGAGACTGAGCTCCTATCATAAACGGGAGCTATATCAAATCCTGGGAATTCCCATCCTGTTTGAACTACAGGATGATTGCTGTCAGTGGGGTGATGTACCGGATTCATGCCAACGTGCTGAAAGACTTGGTGATGGATTGGTGCGTTCAGAAAATTAAGGTCGCGGACACCCAATTTGGTTTTTACCCAGGTAGGAGCACACTACATCCGCTCTTCATTTTGAGGCACTTGAAAAATGCAGCAAAAAAGCTCAAACCGCAGCAATCACCTAGACTACATGCTGCTTTCATAGGCTTCTCTCAAGCTTATGATACTGTACCTCGCCTACAACTTTGGGACCATCTGCAGCGCGCATTGCCATGCCTGCACTACTTCTCCATGCAATTAAAGAAATGACAAATATATATATATATATTCTGATTGATGGAGATAAAAGTGCCACTGCAGTGCACGTGTGCGTCCAACAAATGGAGTTAAGCAAGGTTGTCCTCTGTCCCCTCTCCTGTTTTCTCTGTACATCAATGACACGGGCAGAGAAATAGTGAAGGTATAAGAGGTGCTGTGACAGGGGATGGAGCGAATGGCGTTTCATACATGCTATATGCAGACGACTTGAGTTTGCCTAGCAATGACCCAGGTGAAATGCAAGTTATGCTGAATAGATTACGAGCTTATGCAATGAGAAAGGGGCTGACTGTCAATACATCAAAGTCAGAGGTCATACATTTTAATAGAAGGTCGTGTTCTCCTCTGCCTACTTTCATGTATGGAGACGTGGCTCTACCTGAAACAGAGCAGTTCAAATACCTTGGTATGCTTATGGACAAACACATGGATTTAGAGATGTCTGAGGAGCATACAGTGCGGCCTTACATGGCTGCCCAGCAAAGGATCAAGGAATTTGTGCATGAACATGATCTAAAGAATAGGCCGCATGCTCTGATTTGGCTCTCTAAGGCGTATGGCATTCCGGCTGGGATGTACGCGTGCCAAGTGTGGGGTACAGAGTACTTACGAGAAGGCAGTGAATTCAAAAGCCATTTGCAAAAAAGGCAATTATGCTCTCTAAGGCGTTTTCTAGGTGTGAAAAGTACTGCCACGAACTGGCCAGTATTGAGAGAGTGAGGTCAAGAGCCCTTACAGTTTTATTGGTTTAGGGCTACTGTTAAATTTTTCAACAATATGCTTGTTTCTAACAGTGAAACACTACGCCAAGTGCTGAAGGCAGATTTACACCTTGCTGATATGGATGAGTCATGTTGGTCTGCACATGTGTCTAAGTCATTTAGTGGCATACGCAATTAGGAGGTGCTTGAACAGAAATTGCTGAGTGCTTCCAAGATTCCCATGCAGGATTTTCTAGGGGATTTGAGGTACAGACAGCAGAAGGTTTGGAGGGAAGCAGACGCCCTCAGTCCCCGAGAGGTGAACAGGAAAGCAGTGACTCACCATCATTGGTGTGGGAAACCTTTGAATCAAACAATACGCAAACCCTTCTGTCTCCCATCATATCCATTTAAGGATCTGGATAAAGGATCCATGAGGAATGTGAGTAGGTTTAGGCTTCGTGCCCACTGCTTGAAGGTCGTGTGTGGATGTGCTGAAGTCAGGAAGAGAAACATGTTCTTTTCTATTGCAATTGCTGTGAGTTGTGTGAGCTGCGCAGAAAATACAAGGACCTGTTCATTGATCTTTTTAGACCATTACGTACTTTTGCCCAGCTTCCAAACACTGATGCTCTCCCTACTAGCATGTATGCATGTATGCATGTCTAGCGACACCATCTTCCGCTATGACCATGTCATCTTAAAAATCTTGGGCTGGCAACATTTACGGAAATCCAAGAGATCCTCCCAGGAAAAACAGCAAACTCAATACAAAGTACAATGGCATCCTGTCACCATCGAGAAATGGGCCCTACCCATCTTCCAAAGTGATGGGCTCAAAGTGGCTTCCTTAAAACACGTACCCAGAAGGCTTTCAGAGGACCCGTGCTGTCAACTTTGCTGGAGCCCTGTGAGCAAAGAACACTCTTATGAATCACAATGCTACGATGACATGCCCACTTGTGATACCTGCCACCGCACCTACCACTGGGGATGCCTCAAAGACATCAAATTATGCCCGCCACAGGATCGGGCACTGAGTAAACCTGATGAGCATTGGGACTGCCCTGCATGTGCACCCCTGTCACATTCCCAAAGATTGGAAAGACACAATTTCTCTGAAGAACACGAAATGATCCATGTGCAATGGCATCCTCGATGGGAGGCTGCTGAGATGCACCCAGACTTACAAGCCCGTGTGCAGGCCTATGAGCAAGAAATACCGGAACAAACATCACAAGCCCCAACTGATGAAACGGATCTTGACAACCTTATACGGCAAGGATTTGAAGGCGATACTAAGAGCCTCGCCAACTCTTCATGGCTCTCGACTACTGGATGCGCTATCCGCAAGAATGTCACTTTTGACTTCCAACCTACCAACCCCCAGACAGATATCATGCCAACATGGAAATGTGAGATAATTATAAGAGCTGTTGACCTCATGAAAGAAACACAGCAAGGTGACCCATCTGTTGAGGCTACAGTACCTGCACAAATGCCTGAAGTGTTCACCCGTGAATCTGCCTGTGTCTATAACACAAATGGCAAATGCGTTGGCATGCTCACCATAGAAAGGCTCCAGACCCTGCTTGAAGCATATGAAGCAGCCAAGAAGGCGGGCATGCACACCACCATCCAACCACCCGTCCAGGATACAGTTACAGAAATTATGGGCCTCCTATCACGCCAAAAGGCCCAACAAAAGCAACTCTCTACCAAAAGCAAAAAAGGCTCACAAATCCAATGCACTGATCACACCTCCCCACATTCGATCAGCCCTGCGTAAATGGTGCATGGTCTCCACTGAAAGGTTCTCCAACCCTCTTGAATTTGAATGTACCTACGAGACATACTTCAGCACAAGCTCCCGAGACCAGGTCTTTGGGGCGTGCACTGATGCTTTTTTTATACGCTATTGCGGATACTCCTTCCGAAGGAGGAGAGTCTGCCATCCTCCTCATGATGACAAAATCATGTTCCAACCCCTACGTCACGCAGTACACTCCTCCCTCCAAACCATCGATCCAGTTGCCACCTTTATGCTCTTGCCCCACTGGAGAGGCTTCAGCTGTAACGCCTACATGAGTTGGCTGAACCACTACCCAGGTCTTGTGCAAGTGTTAGCCAAATTCCCCGCTGGGAGCACTCAATTCCAGACAACCCAACACTGGTTCAATACCATACCTAACCATGCACAACCTTCTTACCCCATGCAACTCATTGTTGTATGGAACCCACATGCCAGAGAGGCACTAGATACTGGCAACAAAGACTGGCTCCAACTTCTCAAGCAATATATATATACCACAAGAAGCACACTGGCTACCCCTACAACCTCCAAAACCTGCCATACCACTGCATACCCATCAACGCCTAGCATCAAACAACTGGAGGAAGAAATTTCAATCCCTTCCCCACGACACCCATTCCTGCTAACACAGGTGCTCTCAGGCAAGGGCAGCTTTCAATCCTGCCATCTACAAAAAGACGTCCACATCTAAAATCAAGAACTGGAGAGAGATCACCTACACAGATGGTAGTGTCATTCAACACAAAGATGACTCCCCGCCATTGGTCGGCTTAGGTGTTTACAAGCCGAGCAGAGATGCTACTCAATCATCCCAACAGCTGCAGTTGCACAAAAATCCCAATGGACATGGACCCTCAAACACTATCAACAGTCTGAACTAGCAGGCATTCTAGTAGCACTCCAACAAGGACACACTAACATAGCCTCTGATAGTGCATCCTGCCTCTCCCAGATATCTAAACAGACCCTTAAACCAATGCGTACGAGGACCCACCTCCATGCGGAGCTCATCCAAGCCATCTCAGATTTGTTAAAGCACTCTCCACACCCTATACATTTCTATAAAGTAAAAGCCTACATTTCTGTTAAGTTAAAGCCCACTCTGGTACCGATGGTAATGAGGGGGCTGACGCCTGTGCACGCACTGCAGCACTCATGGGCACCACGGACATTGCACTTCCAGATGCCAGGGATCCCTTCTACAATTTCTATTGGCTTTCCTTTAAATCTTTGCATGGACGCAATGGTGACCCACAAAACTCCCGCACTGCTCCAACTCATTACCTCACCAACCTGACAGACAAGCTTAAAACACACATGCACAAAAGACATAAGCTCGGCTCTGCTGACACCTCAGGCCACTATTACAATAGCTGGCAGAGGCTTAATTACGCCACACAGCCCGCTCCCCCAAACACCTCTGTCAGCTCAGAAGCTCATAACCCACCCTCACAACTTGCCAACAAAGAAATCAGCAACTCTTTTTGGGACAATCCAAAGATCACCCTTAAGTAGCAGATTAATGTATTGAAATACCGCACGGGAACTGTTTAAACTCAAAAGCATGCCATCAGATTGAAGGTGTCCAACACCTCTGCACGCTGTCCATTATGCAGCGATATGGACAGCATCAATCACATTGCCCTTAGATGTCCTAACCCAACTATGAATGGAATGCACACCAACAGGCATCATGTTGGCCTTAGCTTCTGTGTCAAAGCCCTAAGTAAAGGCAGGTTTGGCTCGTCCCTTATTGGTATGGATGCCTGCCGAAATGAGAGACTCCTGGAGCAGGGAATAGAAGTTCCTGAAAATATCTCCCGAACAATCCGGACTGGGTATTCCCTGGTAGTACTGGCTCCTCTGCCCGACACCAAAGTCGCCCTGATGCTGTCTTTGTGCGCTCTATCCCAGGTCGATCTCACCACCTTGATCCTACCAAAATCCCTCCTCAAGATAAGGACATTCATCTCGTTGAATTTAAATTCTGCCCTGATACCAACCCTTTATCCACTCTGGAAGCTGCAACTACCCAGCATGCCAATACTCTGATAAGGCTCCCAACCCGCAGCTTAAGAAACCCTAACAGGAACAACAAAGTGACCTTGCACATCATCTTAGTTGGTGTGGCAGGCACTATTTACAACGACTACACCATTCAACCTCTTATCGACTTGGGTTTAACCAGGCAGCAGGCTAAATCATTAGCATCCAAGCTGAATTGCCATGCTATCCAAAGATTAACAACTATTATTAACACCAGGCATGCACTTCATTTCCAGGGGACTTCTGGGGGAGGTTTTGCTGGGCGCGTGGATGAGGAGAGCAGGAGAAGAAGAGTCCGGGTGTCCGGGAGCATGGCAGCCAACCCTCCAGATCCTCATTAGCTCTCGTTTCTGGCTTTCTCCTAGGCTAGCTTAGTCTAGTTTAGGCTTGAGGGCCCTTTGGTGAGTCCCTTTCTAGCTTGCTAGTCAGGGAACCTTTCCTTAATGCACGCGGCCTCTTGGCTGGGGTAGACTTTTCTTTTTCTTTTCTTTATGCATGTCAGATTTGGGGCACTAGATTTATGAAAGAAGGAGCTGAAATGGACTGACCTTTGCAAACTGTGCACCTGTGCTTACTGAAGCGTATCCTGGGGGTAAAGCGCACCACTCCTTTTTGGTCTGTACTGCGTGAATGTGGACATGAACCTTTACAGTTTTATTGGTTTCGCGCAGCAGTTAGGTTTTACAAAGCTTTATTGCGCAGCAACAGCACCACACTCATTCAGTAAGGTACTGCAAGCAGATGTTGAAATGAGCAGTCTTTCCCGTAAATGCTGGACCTCAGAATTTCTGGCTGCATGTACAGGCTTGGACAGGTGCAGTGTTTTCACTCATTGTGTTCGGTCTGGGCAGCCTATAGTCATGAGGGAGTTTGCTGTTGATC
Organism: Dunaliella primolecta; assembly: GCA_914767535.2. Taxonomy (NCBI): domain Eukaryota; kingdom Viridiplantae; phylum Chlorophyta; class Chlorophyceae; order Chlamydomonadales; family Dunaliellaceae; genus Dunaliella; species Dunaliella primolecta. The sequence goes on along the minus strand of OU611760.1, from coordinate 2,787,486 downwards.
TGAGAAAAAGGCTGCGAGGTGTGTGGAATGTTGATGCCTTGGCAGAACATGGTGAACACATGAACAAATTAGCCAAGTATCATCACTGGATGGCACTTCCTATGAGACCCTTGTCTGTTCATGGCGCGCCCTTTTCTGTCCCTAGGTATTTGCATCTTGATTTCAGCAAGCGCACGCTGAGAAACATAGCATGCTTTCGTTTACATGCTCACACTTTAAGAGTTGAGACATCACTTTGGCAGGAGCACACATCTGCTTGTGATAGGTGTGACCAAGGAGGACTCCAAGATGAAAAGCATGCCGTGTTTGTTCTTGTCCTTCTGTGTGTTCTGTTTGAAGAACTTATGCACAGCTATTTTCTGACTTCCCCTCTCACAGAATTTTACTAAACAAACCAGGCGCTTTCTTCCATAACAAGCTAGCTCTGAGGATGTTATTCATTTCTTGCAGAAGCAAACTAATGAGACTTATCGTTTTATTTCCGATCTCATGGATATTTTTTGTGCAGTTGGAACAGTTGAGCAGACCGAGCAGCCGAACTACCTGGCTGAAGGTCAAACCCCATTGTAACCAATTTGCCCAGCTTCCAAATACTGATTTTATCTTTTCTTGGGGAGCTTACACATTTTGACTGATTTCGAGGTCAATGCTTTTCTAAGCCAAGACTGGTACAAATTTTCGGGCTGTAGGTTACCAATGTAAACCCCCTTGTAAACCCATGTACACATGTTCAAAACATTTGTCTGAACTGGTTCCAATTTTTGATGCGGAAAATGTTTCACCAGCAGCCGATCAGCCAGATTTTTGGGCAGTAGGCCAACCCCCTTGTAGGTCTAGGTTACAGGCACCTTTTTGCTTCAGCTAAGCTGCCCTTGTACGCAGGTACAGCTATGCAACCCTATTCCTATCCCCCCCCTTTCCTTTCCTAAACCAAGACTCGAACATATTTTCAAAGTTTTGTCAGAGTTAACTTTTATTTTTGCTGGTTAAGAATATTTCACCAGCAGCCGATCAACCAGAGTCTCAGGCAAAAAGCCAACCCCTTATAACCTTGTACACCTTTCTTCTGACTCCCCTATGACACAAAATTTGATAGGATGAGCGCCTTTCACTGTGCTCATGCCAGTTCTGAGGATGACTTACAATTTTTCCAGAAGCAAACCAATGAGACCTATCGCTCTATTTCCAAAATCATGGATTGTTTTGATTGGCTGGCACAGTCCAGTGAGCTGAGCAGCCAAACTACCTGGCTGAGGGTTAAATTCCATAATAAGAAAGAAAGAAAGGCTACGCTTGCCATAATAGCCAATAACCTCGCCTCCTGGAACAGGCACCCTTTTGCTTTAGCAGAGCTGCCCTTGTAGGCATGTACAGCATGCAAACCTTGCCTAACCTCATCTGCAGATTCTTTTTGTGTGGCAGGCATTAACACTAGCATGGCTTGTGCTCGATTCAAGCTGTAAACAGCAGCTTCAACTTTCCCAACGCAGTCACCAGCATGCCGAGCTGTCAAATTACCCCCTTGTTGCAACCATTTCCCTGACATCCTAGGAAGAGCTTACCTGCTTACTTTTTCAAGGCCTCAATGCAGGAGACATTGAAGAAGTCCAGGTTCCACCTGGAAAAATTGCTGCACCTGCTTAAGAGGGCAGCTTAGGAGACCGCAAAAGGATGTCCTCTCAATTGCAACACCCATGCCGTGAAATGAATGGCATCCATTTTGCGCTAAGAAAACCAAGGACATATCTTGGTGTCGGAAAGCATGGCAGCCACGATGTTTCTAAATAAAAATTGTAAGCTGGTCGAGCAACCAGGAAAACAAATCCGTCAATGTTCAACAGATGGTCCTTATTCGCAGGAGACCTGGAGATTCCAAGGATCGCACGTCTCATGCATTAGGCATTACCCCCCCAAAATGCATCGCAGTTACAAAGAATAGTGTGGGGAGAGCAGGGCGGGACTGCTCCAGGATCACAGGCAACACACACACACACACACACTTGAAAACACATAAGACCAACATAAATGAAAGGGAAGGGCTTCCCTTTGCGCCAAAGCGACAAGCAATGCTACTTTTGTTCCCTCTGTGTCCTCCATGGTCCTCGCACACGTCCAGCGTGCAAGTACCCTTGCGCGGCAAGCTCCACTTGCAAGGCATGTGGGTTTAGGCTGTTGGGGGGTTGCTGCAGTGGCAGCCCATGAATATGAAGGCACAACAATTTATGGAAGTGCTGGCAAGGCTGGGAGAGAGCCATGCAGCCATCCTTGAGGACCATCCTCTTGTACACACATGCGTGGCGGCATGACATCATCATGGCTGCAGTGGCAGCACATGCGCGGCGGCGCACCCCAAACAGCAATGCAAAGACAGGCAGAGAGGCTAGCGGGGGGTGCTCTGCCGCGTGAGTTGGCAACAATGATGTACAATGATACATATTTCCCCACTCAGTGGGCAGCAGGTGACGAGCTGCTGGCTCCAGGGGTAGAAAGCCGCCTTGAACCATGACGCGGCATAACGCTTCTGATTTCCATTGCTTGAAGTTCAGCTGGGGCTTACTGGGGAGCGGGGGGGGCAGGGTAGTGGAAGTCCTCATCTGCGCATGGCTCCAGTTTGGCAACCTCAAGATACCTGTGTGAAAGAGGGAGGGAATGTGTGTATGTGTGTTGGGGGGGGAGGGGGGGCTGCGCGTGCGCATGCTTAGGTTCTATTAGAAACACTGTGCATCACATGCATGGTCATTCAATGATCCCTTCCTTCCGTACGACCCTGTCTGCTTCACCTATGCTGCCCTTGTAGCAGGCACAATGCCATCCGCATCTTTCCTTTCCCACGCAAACCTCCAGGCTCCCCTGTTTTCCCACACCACTGCTGGACCGCACGGAACCTAGACTCACTTTGGCAGGCTGTACTTCTTGTAAACGGCATTCAGGGAGGCTGTGGGTGCCTTCTTCATCAGGATCAGCAGCTCCTCTGTGCAGCTGTGCACCTCGTTTTCACTGTAGCCAGAGTGCTTGGCTAGCGCCCGGGGGTAGGCGTCTTCCTTGCCTGCGTGGTGCACACGCCCCAGCAAAGGCACACTCGATAACAATGTGCCACTTATTAAAGAGGGGAGTGAAAATGAGTGGTCCGGGACGCAGCCAGCAAATTTGCCGCTTTTGGCTTGGCAGCTTGTCGTGACCACAAATTAAATGGCATGACAGTTGCACATGAGTGCACAAACTAATAGGCATGACTGTTGCGCTTGAGAGCACAAATAAGTGGGCATGACCATAAAACGTGAGTGCGAACATAAGCAGGCATGACCGCTGCTCACGTGCGCACATGCGAAAAGCCATGACTGTTGCGCACGAGCGCACACACAAATGAGCATGCAATAAACACACCTATGCTTATACGCAAGTACAGTCACTCAACCAGGAAGCAGTGAATGCAATCGATCAAACATGGCTGACACGTCTGGGTCAGCCGCCTGGCAGACTTGTGTGCGAGAACTAACACAGGTGGATGCACCTCGCGGCGCTTTAAACTGGTGTAATAAAAGAGAGACCTGCACAGTACACACCTTTTGGTCTAGTGCCACAAACGGTTGCATCTGATCGTGGCACAAGATCAGAAGGTGTATACTGGAAGGCACTTACATTCATTATAAAAAAAAAAACACGTATGAAGCCAACCACTGTAGCGGCATTTCAACGCTGATTTGTTACATGGTGCCAAAATGACTTCATTTACTACCTTGCGGGTATCAAAGGTTTAACGAGCATCGGCAAACAAACTCAACATAAATCCGGACCTTTTACCAAGGGTTTAACTAAGGTAGTTTGCAAAAACACACTGCGAAAGACCTCAATTGCAACTTTAACGAATTGCAAAATCCCCTGTTTCACTGGGAAATCTAATGATTCTTGACCTGGCATACATGTCCATGAACTTGCAGAGATGGATGCATCTCACAATGTAGTTGCTGTAGTAAAAGAGTGACCTGCAGTACATACCTTTTGGTCCAGTGCCTCAATCGGTTACATCTGGTCATGGCACCAAACCAAAAGGTATTGTCTTGGGAGGTATTTCTGTAACTACACTTATAAGAACGGATGTCTGGCAGGATGAGGGCAGCCAGAATCCTTGACAAAGAAACAGTGAGCCTCCTTCACTTGCTAATCACAATCAAGCTGGCCCTCCTTTGCTTGCCAGCCAACAGGCATGCAAGCCCTCCTTCACTTGCTAGCCAACGGGCAAGCCAGCCAAGAACAGGGCCACCTCCAAGAAGGAAGGTATGCCTGCAGCACAATTCCTTTATCTCTTCCTATAGGGCACGCGCACGTGTCAGGGCAGGTTAATTTGATCCTCACACTTCATCACAGGGCAAGCACACAAACCATGCAGGCACGCCCTGGTGCAACTAGCACCAGCAAGTTTTAATGCTCACCAGCAGTGCGCATGGCCCCGTACAAAGCAGCGGCTGACTGGAGGGAGTATGCGTACTTCAGTTGGCCGGCATCCACCTGGGCCAGCTCAATCAGGTAGCTGGCCAGCATGGTGACCTGCAAGCAAGCAAGCATGCATGGTGGTGGGAGTGAGGTAGTGCAGACTCCAGCTGGCCGGCATCAGTCTGGGCCAGCATGGTGACCTGCAAGCAAGCAAGCATGGTGGTGGGAGTGAGGGTAGTGCAGACTTCAGCTGGCCGGCACTAGGCTGGGCCAGCATGGTGACCTAAGCGCAAGCAAGGGGGTGTGCGTGATGGTGGAGGCCTGGAGCAACCTTCAGCTGCACATGTACACACGTCCAGAGCTCACTGCAAGCTTACATGGAGACAGCCATGTGACCCACATCCTTGCACAGCAGCAAGCTCACACGAATCCAGCACTCCGACACCCAAGCATGAACGCAACAGCGCTATCCTCCCACACCTGCTTGCCCAAGCTCAGAGCTCATACTTCAGCATCAAGTAAACTCCATGGTATGGTGATTGTGGACATAGAATCTGCGTAACCTCTGCCCCTCACCCACCTGCTTGTCCAGATGTGCCCCAGCGGCCTTCAGGAAGCGAGCCAGGAAGTTGTATGGCGTGGGCAGGGTGAGGTTGAAGCCCAGGGTGTTGAGCATCAGCTTCTCCATGTTAATAATCTGCTCACGGGTGTAGGCCTTGTCAGAGATGTACACAAAGTCCTTGACTTCCGGGGCCCAGATCTCCTCGTATTTGGAGGCCAGCAGCATTCCAGTCACACCCACCTGCGCATAGGATGAAAGGTCAAATACTGTACAACTTGGCAAAAGTACAGTTAGAGGCTCAGCTGTGCCCCTCGGTATGCTGCTTCCTCATCAAGGGTCCTTACTCCTCCTGCACAATGCCTGCAGAGCACTCTACCACCCTTATTATATATAATATTATAAAATCTTACTTTGTTGCACAACTGTGTGCAAGGCAGCAAAACATGCAAAGCAGAACCAGGGATTGCTTATTCCTAGTCCTCTGTTCACAAAAAAAGCACTTCTACTATCCTGGATGTGCGCAGCTTGGTGTGTGTGTGTGTGTGTGTGTGTGTGTGTGTGTGTGTGTGTGTGACAACACAGGGTTTTAAAAAGCCTCCCGTCTTGGGACGGGAGGTGAAGCTATGACGTCACATGCATCTTTGCTGTCTCGAGTTCCTCATAGGCAGGTACAGGTATGTGACCCTTCCCTTTCCTGGCCACCCACCAGCTGCAGGTTGCGCCGGGTCACGGGCTTGAGTGCCAGGAAGCGGTCGATCAGGTTGACCGTCAAGAACAGGGTCTCAGGCATAAGCTGCAGGCAGGCAGGCAGGCATGTACACACAGTTTTAGGCAAGGGCTGCAGGCAGGCAGGAAGGCATGCACACACAGCTTTAGGCAAGAGCTGCAGGCAGGCGTGCACAAACAGCTTCAGGCAAAAGCTGCAGGCTGGCACAACACAAACACTCATCGGCAAGAGGGGGCCTCTCACATTTGGAGCCAAGTGACAGAATTTCGGGCATGAGCTGAAGCAGGAAGGCAAGCAAGCACGCAAACGCTCTGTCTGAATAGGGTCTCTTACACTTGATGCCAGGGAACAGAGTTTCGGGCATGAGTTCCATGCAGGCACACACTCGGCGCCAGTTTAAGGCATGCATGGGGATGCTCTGCTGATGCCGTCAAGATGACCTGCTACATTTAATCAGACTTACGACAGACAGTAACAGGTGGAGTAGGGCTTCTGCCTGCTTTTGATCAAGGCTTGCCCAGAGATCCTCCATTGCTTGTTGCGAGCTCGAGTCATCTTAAGTGTGCTTAATGCTTCACGCCTTGTCAACAAGGCATGCTGGGAGAGAGAGAGAGAGAGAGAGAGAGAGAGAGAGAGAGAGAGAGAGAGAGAGAGAGAGAGAGAGAGAGAGAGAGAGAGAGCATGATCATTCATAGTGAACGTTCAAAATGGAGTAGCGTCAGTGTGGCATGGTCCCATGCATCTGAATGCTAGGATAGAAGATGAGCATGATGTGATGAAGCATGCAGCGCAGTAAGGCAAGGCAATAGCCTGAGGAATGTGATGAAGCATGTGACATGCAGCGCAGCAAGGCAACGCAAGAGCCTGAGTGCACACACCTTGAACTTCAGGTGCACTTCCACAAGCCAGTCAATGAGGATGGCCCTCATCTTCTCATTGATGTCAGCCTGTGCGGACAGAACATCCAAACTTTTTCAGGAACAGCAACTGAGTTCCCTGGAGTTGTGGGAGCACAGGAGGACACCACAAATGTGACAAAAAACTGCGCATACACATAAGCCAAGGTGGTGCACAACAACATGCAAGGCAACTCCGGAGCTTTCCTCGAGTCCTTGTTCTGCAATCCAAGCTACCTCAACCACCTAGCAGCACATCCTACCTGCTGCTTCATGTAGTCAGCAGGCACAGAGAATTTGTGCTCAACGCGCTTGTAGTAGCTGTAAATGTCGTTGACGTACTCCGTGGCGGCCAGGGGGTTCATCCTGCAAAGCAAAGCCGCAAGGCAGAGGTACAAACATGTCTGTAAACCTGGTGTAGTGTGGATGAGAGACAGTCATTAAAAACTGAGAAGCTGTTCCCCAATTGCCATGCAATTTCGCGCAGGCTGGTGCCAGCCGGGAGTGCTAACCATCAGGTGTCTTGGTCACTGGTGCCAGGCAGGTCCACAAGAGGCTTGACACGGCCTGGCATGCTGCATCTTTACACATTGCAGGCTCCAATGTGAGTTCTCAAGCTGTGGGATAAGTTTCCACATATCCTGAAAAGGTGTGCTCGGACCAACGTTGCAACCAGCCCAGCGTCCATTGGCAGGCCCTTCAAATTCTTGGTGGCACTCCATGCGGTGTGTCTGCACTGCACTGCACCTCCTGACCTAATTGTATACATTTATGCAACTCTTACCAACTCTGCTGGGCTTGCAGGAGGAGAGTGTGAACTGGTGTGAGCATACGAAAACACGAAAACAACAGATGGCTGGCAAGCCAGATGGGATGCCTGTTTTTCAGCACCAGCCACAGCCACCGCACAATGCCCATGACAAATTCATCCATCACATCTGCCTTCCATTGGCGTGCCACAGCACATACCTGTCTGCGCCATCGATGTCTGGGAGGGGTGAAGGGGGGGGAGCGACGACAGATCGGGAGCTGCGCCGAGACCTGGGCGGCACCGAGCACGCCTGCTCGCTCCTGGATTCAAGCAGCTGGCTCATGCTCATGCCGGATGCGCCCTGCTGCAAGGCCCGAGCTGTCTGGGAGCGGGTGCGGGGTGCAAGGCTGGTGGTCTGCTGCACAGCCTGCTGCTGCCTGCCCGCATTGGTTGCCTGAGGATGATGAAACCATAGAAAAGGTTCAAGGTGAGGGAATGGGGGAGGGAGGGGCAGGAAGAAGACAAGCAGGGAAAGGAACAGACAGGGGAAGGGTGGGAAGCAAAAACCCTTGAATTCTGTCACAATGGGGGCCCTTTGGCCAATGCAAGCACTGGAGTGCGTGCAATACATCATACAGCATCCCCTGTGTGCGTGGGGGCAGCGACGGTGGCCGGGATGCAGCGAGGTTACAGCGTCAAAGTACTGCTCACACCACCAACTTGCCTTTGTTGCCTCCTGCTTGCCATCCTTGCCCTGTGCGCGCTGCTGCACGGGCGCAGAGATGTTGCTCACATCGCCCAGGGGTGCCCTGCGCGGCGGGAAGGCCGGTCAGTGCTGGCGGGGGAGCACAACAGCCCTCTGTTGCCCAGCAGTTGAAAACTGGGATGTTACACGCTCCTTCAGCTCACCTGCGCCTGCTCGCTCCACCCTGCAGGCTGGGCTTGGCGACCACCTTGCCACCTGCAGCGACTTGCTGCAGGTTCTCGGAGGCAGAGGCCTGCTGGGTGGCCATGTTGTGTGGGTTGACGAAAGGTTGGATCAAGCACTTGCACCTGACCTACCTAATTCACTAAACCTAAACCTAAATTTGTTTCAGTGCTTGTTTCGCAGGCGACCGCAGTCAAATTAGCATCAACAGACAGCAGGAGACAAATAACTGCACGCTTTTTTATCCCTTTTCCAAAAACATTCAGGATAGTTTCAGCGAACTCTTTTATCAACAAACATATGTGCGCTTGCTGCAGGCTCCAGGAATCATCATGTGAATGCTGTGGCTGTAGAAATTCCCTTTGCACTCTCAGCCTGGCAGAGAAGCACTGCTTCTCTTTCATGTCTAAACACTTTTTTCCCTAATTTAATGTCATGAACACGTGGACGCAGACACGATCCAATGTTGTATCATGATTACGTGCCTTGACAAGTTGCCCTTTCCTCGGTTCACTGGACACTTCCACTTTTGGACCACCCTCCTGCATTATCCTGTGCTCTCACTTCTCAATAAGATAATCTCACAGAAAATTAATAATGATCGACGGGCACAGGAACCAAGATGCAAGGAGCTTCGAAGAATTCTATGCCAATTGAAGATGGGTTTTGGTCGGTTTCATTAGCAGGCACAGCTATGTACCCTTTCATCCCTTCAGCTAAAAGCACCATTACCTAAGATACCTATAATCCTGCTCTTCCCAGAGAGGTATGGACAGAGGAAGTGAACGAATCTGCAGTGTTGCCGCCAGTGGAGTGGCTGAGTTCAGGGTAGGTAAAGAGCTTAGCAATCACAGTGGACAGGAAACAATGATTTGAAGCTTACCAGAAAGATTGAAAGTGTTTGCAGTCGGCTACATTGGACACCACCATCACGAAAGACCAAATAGTCAGCTGACACCAAAAGTGAGTAGGACCTTGATCAACGTGACGTGCACATGCTGATTAGGATTGACAGTGGCAACCTGAGAGGTTAAAAAGCGTGCAACTCAAAGATAAAAAGGGCATAAATGATGCTGGGTCTTGTGAAGCCGGCTGCATCTTTTCAAGCTCGCGCGCTTTGTTGCTACTGTGACACAATTGTTGTGTAACAAAGCTGTAGCCAGCTAAACCTTGCATGTTTTTGAATTTTTAGGGTGCGTGCGTGACTTGGGAAGATGAAGCATTTCACCAGAGTCAATCTACAAGACTTGTTTGAAACACGGTGTTTCACATGAGGCACCTACCCCTGGTTATAAGTGTAGTATCCTGTCTGTGTTCTGCATGTACTTCACAACGAAATGTTCCCCTAGGCCATATGGTCCCCCCTAGGCCATATATGGTTATGCATAAGGACCAGGCCATGACCGGTGGCCGGATGCCGCTTTGGCACCTTCCTATTCCTATATTGCAGAAGAGGGGAACTTGCAACCCATCCTTAAGGCTTCCTGCGCACTCCGTCCCTGCTCAAAGCGGATATCTCTTCAAATTGCACCATTGCATGCTTCCACAGCCACTAAGCTTCGTCCCAAAGCTTGGCTGGGCCTTAGCCATAATGGCTGTTACTTCTGTCTCTTTCCCTCTCCTAGGCTAGCTGTGGCTAGTGTAGTTTTGAGGGACCTTTGGTGAGGCCCTTGCTAACCTTCTACTTAGGGGACCTTTCCCTAATGCACGCGGCCTTTGGCCTGCGTAGACTTTTCTTTTTCTTTTCTATTCCATCATGGCATGGAGTAAATTGTTTACTCACAGTGGCGCCATTCACTCACAACTAACTTGTCATCAGTGTGGATCAAAACCGTTTTCAAAAAAAATTGAATCAGGGACCTCCTGCTCAACTTGCTACCAAATGCAAACGGGACAGAAGACCAGGCCATGACCTGTGGCCGGATGCGGCTTTGGCACCTTCTCATTCCTTTTTCTGCATGATGTGGGGACTTGCACCTCACCCTTAAGGCTTCCTGCGCACTCCGTCCGTGCCCACATTGGATATATATATCTCAACTTATACCATTACACACGTGGTGTTTCAAGGGATCCTTACCTGGATCATTATAGATGGGGAGGTATATAAAATCAGGAGTATAAAGCCGGGACTCAGAAACACTTGTTCTTTCCTTTTCCACGGCTTACCAGGCAACGTTGAAGAAGGGGTTGCCATCTAGGTCGGTGCTAGGGATCCCAATATTGGCAAGGATGTTTGATCTTTGAGGCTGGCCTTTTGTTTAGCAATTGAATCTGCATAAGAATCCTAGCGATCCCAGCATGTGTCTTAATCTTTTACAAACATGTCTCACCCTGAGAAGTACGAACAGGAGTTGAAATTGTCTTCAGGACATCTCCTTGCACATGATGTCTGCGTACCTCTGGGTGAGAGAATCGTGTTCTTTGCTATTGCAACTTTGGTTGGCCTTTTTCTGCTGCGCAACACGTGGAAACTCTGTTAATGTTTGAGGAATTTGCTGTGGGTTTTGATCCTGGTGAAAGTGTTGGCATGCTGGGCATTTGCAGCTTTTAGAGTGGGAAAGGGGTTGGTAACAGGGCAGAAGTTGAGTTCAACAAGGTGAATGTCCCTGTCTTGGGGAGGGATCTTAGTAGGATCAATGTGGGCGGATCGGCCTCAGGCTAGGATAGAGCGCATAAAGACAGCATTGGGGCGGCTTTGGTGCCTGGTAGAGGAGCCAGTACCATTAGGGAGGAGCCGGTGAGGGAGAGCTTGGGATATGTTTTCAGGAACTTCAATGCCCTGTTCTGGGAGTCTCTCATTTTGGCAGGTATTCATACCAATAAGAGATGATCCGCCTTTGCTGAGGGCTTTGACACGCGGGCTAAGACTGGTATGGTGCCTATTGGTGTGCATCCCATGCATTGTCGAGTTAAAACATATAAGGGCAATGCGGGTAATACTGTCCATTTTGCCACATAACGAAGTGCATGCAGAGACGGAAGACTTCTTGGACCTAATAGCATGTTTTGTGTGTAAACTGCTGTCTCAAAGAAAAACAAGATTAACTAGACAGGTTATTTATAGGTGAAAACACTCCCAAATCAATTAAAAAAGAGTTTACTTAGGGCTGAGGCACCATATATCCCCTCCACTATGAGAAGATAAAAATCAATGGGGATCAGGAGGGTTACCAGCAGTACCCCTTGCCTAATCTCGGTGATGAGAGTCGAAGGAAGTGTTCTCAAGAGCACGTCTGGTGCTAGCAAATTTGTGAGCATACTGAAATTTTCAGTGAAAACTTGAAGAATAAGCATGAAGCTTCAAAACAAGCTTGGAGGCTTCGTAAGTGTTGAGGCCAAGCTCTGTTCAGGGACTCTATAGTTTGAGGGATGTAGATGACCCCATCCACACCTAACAAAATGTCATGGAGGGTGGCTTGAGCTGAGGCCCTTGAAAGATGGCGACATAGATCGTGGTGCTGTTGCTTGGAGGCCTCAGGCTGATTCTTGTGCTGGGTGTCTTCACAGTATTAACCTCCACAAGATGGATGTACCTATATTCTGGGAAGGAGCTGACTACTAGTAGGGTGACGGACCTTGGAAGCAGGTGCAGTGCATTATTCATCAAATGTTTGAAGGTTTTTCACCTGATCCAACAGCTTTGAAGCCTTTGAGCACTTGTGCTATTACAAACACCAACCGCAAAAATGATTTGTTATTTTTTTTCCTATCCAAGGTTTGTGAGTTGAGCATTTTCTGGCCTGGTCTGGTTTCAGGCCTCAGTGTTTCCGTGCAGCTACCCTTGTAGGCAGATATAACGATGTAACCTTACCTTTCCTTGGAAGCAGGTGGAGTGGATGTGGCTGGCGCTGAGTGCTCCCTGTTTCCCCCGTGCCCCCCTTTACTTCTCAATGGATACTGGCAATTAGTTCTTATTGCTCTTTTGATTGGAACACCTTGTGGATTGAATTAAAACTGACTCAGCTACCCTTGTAGGCAGGTTCAGCTATGTGACCCCATCCTATCCTAGTACTGCATCAGGGCAACTAGAAGTAGGTTTTTGTTTGTCAGAGGAGCGACGAGGGAAAGTGTACCTAGGGCCAACAAGCCCTCTTGCCGCCTACCGCATCTAGCCCAAACCTGGTCCAAAAAGTCCAGAATTGGAAAGAGTGGGCATATACACAGATGGCAGCTGCCAATTCCACCTTGGAAAACAAGTGATAGGAGCAGGATTCTACCACCCTGACAGTGACAGTCCCAATAATGCCCAACCAAATGGAGCGGGAATCACCAATACCATTGTAAGGGCTGGACTAGCTGCAATAGCATCCACCATTCTCCAGGGCCACTCCCATATTACAACTGATAGCCTCTCTTCACTCCATCAAGTCAGAAAGCAAACACTGTATCCAGAGCTCCACCTTCAACATGTCCAAGGCTTTATACTTAAAATATACATACAGCTTGTGCTCAATTCACCTACCCCTATTTATCTCTACAAGGTTAAATCTCACGCTGGAATTGCGGGTAACAAATGCGCAGATGCCATTGCCAAACACCAGGCTATTCAGGGTGATGACACCCCTGCAGACACAACCTTCCCCCAGGGCCTGTCTCAACCTTGAAGGCAACCCTTTCCATGACACCACCTGGCTTGCCTTTGAGGAAGCTGCCCGCTCCCATGCAAGCACATCAGAACGCCCCGACTCGCCTGCCCCAAAGTTTGAACACTTTTCCAACCTTCATGATGCTCTGAGGACACAAATGCATTCAAAACACAGACTCGGAAATGCTATCACAGAGACAGGATATTACTCTTATTACCAATGCCTACTTCCTACAATCCACAAAAAGGTTAGCAAATTGCTAATAGCAATGCCTTCTGTGCCATGCCAAAACTCCCTTTTAAAATGAAACAAAACATGAAAAAAATGTATAACTACTGCACAGGTACCCTCTTCAATCAAAAGCACGCAGTGCGCTTTAAAATGTCCACCAGCCTACAACTTGTTTGAATGTCCCCTCTGCGGGGAGCCAGACAGTGCCCTTTACATTCTTTCAGGGTGTAAGCACTCCACCATATCAAATATGGTAACCGAGCGCCACAAAATTGCCAGCAGAATCCTCCTAAAAGGTGTCAGCAAAGGCCCTCTTGGGGCAGCCTTGCCTCCATGGACATTGGCAGCGCAGATCGCCTTGCTTTACAGAACCTGCAGGTTCCTGAACACTCAACAACCCTTCCCAAACTCATTTTCCCTCATCGTTTCCCTGACAGACAAAGGCTCACTTCTAGTCGCCCTGATGCAAGAAAAGAAAAGACTACGCAAGCCAGGTCCAATTGCGTGCATTAAGGGAAGGTCCCCTAACTAGCAAGCTAGCTAGGGCCTCACCAAGGCCCTGATGCAATTTTAGTTGTTCCAATGAAAAGAGTGCCAAGGACCAATTCCTGGTATCTAATGATAAGTATAGGGGGGCGTGGGGGGAACAGGAGCACTCAGCGCCAGTCACTACCACTCCAGCTGCTTCCAAGGTCCGTCACCCTATTCAGCTCCTTCTAGAACAGAGGCACGTCCATCTTGTGGAGATAAGTTACTGTGAAGACACCCGACCCAAGAACCAGCTTTAGGCTTCCAAGCGACAGCACCGCGACCTCTGCCGCATCTTTCAAGGGCCTCAGCTCAAGTCACCCTCCATACCATTCTGTTAGGTGTGGGAGGGGGTATCTACACCCCCCACACTCTGGAGCCTCTGAAAGAGCTTGGTCTTGACACTCATACAGCCACCAGGCTTGCTCTGAAGCTTCATGCCCATTCCGTTCAATACGCTATAAACTTGTTAGCACCACTGGCAGACGCGCTCTTGAGAAGACTCCTCTCAACTCTCGTCACCAAGATCAGGCATGGGCTACTGCTAGTAACCCTCCTGATCCCCATTGGTTTTTTGTTTTGTTTCTCTTGGTGAAGAGGATACACGGTGCCTCTGCCCTAGGTATCCTCTTTTCCTTAATTGAGGTGGGGAATGTTTTCACTGCCTGCGTGGTCTTTCTTTTTTTCTTCTCTTAGGGAGGGTTCTATTTGTTAAGGGATCTGCAAGTTCTGTAAAGCAGCACGATCTGCACTGCCTACTACATGTACATACATAGTATGTACATGGAGGCAAGACATGCCCCAAGAGGGCTTTTGCTAACACCTTTGAAAAGGATTCTGCTAGCAATATCATGGCGCTCGGTCACCATGTGAGACATGATGGATTGTTAACACCCTGAAAGAATGTGTGGGGCACTGTCTAGCTCCCCATAAAGGGCCCCTTAACCAATGTCCTGGGGACATTGCAGGCTGTCTCAGAATCTCGAAATTTCTTCTTTCTGCCAGTGGTTCAGGCTTCATTGAACTGACTCTGCTGGACAAGTCACGAGTCGCATGAGCTTTCCCCCACGAACCGAGAGGGCAATTGCAAGGTTGTGCCTGGTCGGCTCCCGTTTGCTTGCAGGCATTCTTTGCTGGCCAGCTGGCTAGTGCAACAACATGAAGTGCTATTGAAGGCTGATCCATCCACCAAATTAGTTCCTGAACACTGAGTGGTGAGTCGTCTTGACAGAAGACCTTCTGCTACTTACAGCCCTTTGGAGGCAAAGAAAGAAAAGTCTATGCCAGCCAAGAGGCCGCGTGCATTAAGGAAAGGCCAGCCCTTCGGAGGCAATGTGTCTCTGTTTCCTTAATTGGTGTAAAACAAGTTTTACCTGCCTAGTTCTTCTTGGCTACTAGCCAGTAGTAATGCAATCCTGTGTTGTATTGCCCATCGTACAGAGAAGGAAAAATCAACACCTCCTCACGCAAAGGAGCAAACAAGACACCTACAAGAGAATCCCATGGCGAGGAGCGCTCACTCGAGTGCCAAGTGCATACCAGTGCTTACACGCAACTAAATGCTTAGGGGGATACCCCAAGGGAGTGCAAGATCTGTAAACATACAATTCACTGGTTTCTGACAGTGCAAGATCAGATCAGTTCCGCAAACACACAGTTCTGTAAGACAGTGCAGGTACCACCAGCAGAACTTGACAAGGTTGAAGCACACTGGCACCTCAGAAGGGGGTATGCGTCAGTGTCCACTTCATCATCTCTTGTACAAATTGCCAACCTTTGACAGGCTTACGTAGGGCCCTTTGCATCCTCGGCTCTGTGCTGCTGCTCTTCAAATACTGTACGTCCAGGTACCACAAGCACTGCAGAGCCTAAACACACACTGGCACCACTGCAATTGCTGCCTCCATCCTTGGCAGCTGTTTGGCAGGCATCCTGAGCACAGCCTGACACATCCCCTTTATCCATTCCTTTTCTCTCTCTAGAATTCCCTGGGCCAACCTCAATCCAGCCCGTGCTCTTGTTGCTGCATGACCTTCCAGGAGGGGCATATGGCTCACAAATCCTGGTCGGGCCACGGTGGGTGCCGCCTGGGATGTCACTGCTGCCCCTCTCTCGATCCAGCTCATACAGCACAACTGCCTGCTGGGGGGCCAGCCCCCTGAGCGGCGCATCGAACACCACCACCAATTGCTCCGAGTAAGGTGCTGCAGGCGGGTGCTTGCAAGGTAGCTGTGCATCAACAGAGGGAGCGTACCCCAGTGCGCAAGAATGTGATGGAGGCAGCGTCTGGCTGCACGTTACAACGGCTGTCTCTGAGATATCGCTGCATAAACGGGGGCAGCTGGGTTGGTCACAAAGGCAACCACGGGGGCCGTTGCTGCCGTTGTCTACGATGGGCACAATGGGGGCTGTCGCTGCCTCTGAGACATCAAGGCGCGGCATATGGAGGCAGCTGGGTTCAAACACCTTAGGCTTCCCGAAGCTCCCCTCGCCACAGCTGCGGCCACTGCGCTCTTCCACGGCTCTTGTGGATACTGGTGTGTGCACAAAGCTCCCCATAGCACTCGCCTTCCTCACCCAGCGCCCCACCACCACCCAGCAAAGTGCCAAATAGGGCTGCCGGTAGCTAACCTTTGCTTTGCAGCGCATAGCGCGTTCCCATTGAAGCAAGAGCACCCAAGCTGTAGGTGAGCCTGCATCCTCCCCTGTACACGGTGCCTTTTCATCTTGCGGCCTGCACAGCGTGCCACGCACTGCAGCATGGCAGCTGTCTAACTCAGCTCCCGCCTGTGCGTGTTGTCTGCCGTGCGTGGCATAGCCTCCCTCCGCAGATTGCAACTGTGGTGGGGCTCCACCTGCAACATGGCCGTGTGTGTGCTTAATCCTTGGGCCTTTTCATCTCTTGCCAACAGATCAAGTATGATGCTTCTACTCAGCTGTCTGGATCCCAACAACGACATCAATCCTTTGGTGAGGGCCGATCAGCCAGTCTTGGGCTGTAGGCCAACCCCCTTGTAACCCTTGTAACCCTTGGTTTGGTGAGGCTCTTGTGTGTTCGTGTGCACTCCTGCTTTGTTTGCAACTGAAACTCACACAAGTGCGAATGCCGGCTACAAAGTTGAGAATCCGTGGTGTGTGCGGCAATGTCTTCAGAATCCCATGCCATGGTCTACAGAGCTGACAGTATTGAACACAAACTTGAGAACCGTCGGGACTTGCTTGATACTCACGTGACACTGACAAAACCAAATGGGGCTGCAGGGCCTTTTTTCTTGCTGAAACAATTAGGGTTTCTGGGCTGCAAAAGGAAGAGGCAGCGTTACTTATTGCTTGAAAGGCGACAAAACTCCATGCAGCACCACCTGACATTCATTGTTGCCACAACTCAGGCCTTCCTGATAAACATTGCTGATACACATTGCTGCTGCAGCAAAGCCATTCTGACATGCATTGCTGCAGCAAAAGCCCTCCCACCCTGATGCTGTTCCGCGTCATCCCTTCCCCAAACCCACGTTATCCATTCCTCTCACAACCCCTATGTTGTCGCCCATCATGATATTGACGATGCCATGCTTCCTATGTTGCGCAGCTCTCAGGGCCTGTTGGGCCCTCCCAGCAGCACGGTTTGTGCCAGCAGAGCAGGAGACAGGATTTAGAGAATAGGGTCCTTGAGGTTCAGGGCCAGAGTTTGGGGTACTTAAGTGCACCTCACCTGCAAGCCAGTTGGGCTCCCCCAGCAGCACGCTGCGTGCCAGCAGAGCAGGGTGGTCATGGCCTTGGCCCAGTATGAGCAACCTGGATACCATGTCCTTGCCAGCTACGTACCTGCGTTTTGGGTTCGGAGGTAGGTCAGCCCCATTAGCCATGTTGGGGTTGCCATGAGCAGGCAAGTGCCTGCTCTGGGTTGAGCTTGGGGGGCGGGCTGTCGCAGCAGCAGCGCGCTTTTGTATCGCTGCAGCACAAGAGTTTGCCCTTGGAGCATCTTTGTAGGGTCCCCAGGGAGTTCCACATGAGTACGCCATATGTTTCATACTTTTCCTACCAAAAAGTGGAAAAATATGGTACCGTACATAAATGCAGTCGTTCCGCACCCCTAGAGAAAATTCATTTTATGTGACTCCTGCTTTAATCCCGCACCCTCCTCCATTTTCATTTTATTGGCGTCCCGCACATTCCCGCAGAGGCAACTGTCAACTGTATGCCTTGACATCTATGAGTTGTTAAATAAAGTTGCAAGTGCATGTACAAGTAGCAGCACTGCTCCTGCATATGGGGAAATGCAAGACACACAATCCCTCACTCTTCAGACGCTACCGTTGAAACGCGCACGGAATCTAGCTGCAGACACAGCTCCTTAAACACCTCAATAATGCACATCCAAGGAAACATTTTCCCCCAAAATGCTTTCAGATCCAGTTGCACACACTGCTCTTACATTTGACAACTTTTTCTTGCTGCATTTGCGCTCTGCATCTGCACGCTGCATCAGCAGCTTGAACTGATTAGCCTCTGCTTCTTGCTGCTGCTGCCTCCTCACTTAAATGGGGATACAGCCTTCCATTCCCAGCTGTCAAAGCCCCCAGCTTTGAAGACCTCATTCCGCTCCAGAAAATACTCCAAAATAATCTTTTTCCATTTTTGCGCACATTCCCGTATGCTCAAAAAATAATCACCATAGACTACTACTCTCTCGACTGGTTTACTACTATAGACCATAATAAAAATAAGTTTACTGGTGGCTGCAGCCATCCGCTCCACTCAAGGCCATCATTTTTGCGGGCGACATAAATGTAATGTGTGGTACATACATCTATTTATATAAGGAGTAGCCTGTGAGCAATTATACAATCCCTTACAAGCCCAGCGGGTGACGCAGGGTTTAAGGGAGCTGCAACCCAGGGTCGCGCTGCATGTGCATCATCATAAATTTCAAATGAATTTGGATGCATAGCTTGGCAAGCAGCTTGGCAAGCCTGTGCCGAGCACCAATTGAATGCACTAAGCACTGGTTGGAAGCGATTCATGAAAGCCCGTGCCAAGCACTGATTGAATGCACTGGGCACTGATTGGACGCATCCTTGAAAGCCTGTGCTGAGCATCGATCATAATAACAATCATATCATATCATCATCATAATCAAATGCACTAAGCGCTAATTGGACGCGACACTAGAAAGACTGTGCCAAGCAATGATTAGAGAGGACATTAGGGTACGGATGTGTAGTCCGTGCTACCATGCTGCATGTATGTGAAATCCAGGAACAAGACAGAACAAAGTAGGCAGCTGATAGGGCAAGTAGATGTGGGCAAACGAATCACCATGCGGCTGCTTGTCTACCTGAACCAGACAGGATTATGAAGACATCGCCTCACACATGTGGATTGAATCGCAAACCGCCACATGTCTACTTTTCCTGATCCGTAGCAACCCACCAAGCCCCTTTGCTGCTGCCTGGAATCCGTGCTCTTTGGCCAGGGGTAAATGCCAGGATATCATCACAGGGGCCTAAGGCCTTCCTCGTCTCTACATCCACAAATTGGCCTGGCACCTGTGCAGGGAAGGAAGTGGATGGCAGTGTTCAACAAAACATGTATGTACCAACATACCCTTATACATCTGAATGTTTGTATCTAGATATGGTTTGGTTCAAGGTAATTGGGTGTTGCAAGGACACCTAGGTCGCTACAGTTTGGGTGCTTTTGCATGGAGTTGGAAACCCACAGGGGACCTTGAAGGCAACAAGACAGCCCGAGCTGCTGCAACCTGGCTATGACATGAAAACAGGTTGCATAATGTATACAGCATGATTCAGATTTACATCAGATACCCCTCCCAGCCTGGTAGATTGTGCAGCATGCTCATCGTCCAAGCACACTTTTTTGCAAAGGGGCTTGAATTGCTCACCACAAAACCAACTTACTTCTTAGAGCCGACCAGCAGTTGAGAGGACACGAATCAAAGTTCAGGCCTTGCTCTCAGCGCCATGACAACAACTTTATACAGATGGCTTAGGGATGAACACAGCATGTGAGGCAGCTGCAGCCGTCACCAAGATGTGAACACGTCTTCCCATCACACGCACACAAATTCGGCGGTGAAGGGAAGGGCACCAGCAATCATCACTGAGTGAGAAGCAGCGGCCGTTCCAAAAACTTGCGCCACCAGTAGCTGCTACGCCGTGTGTTCAGCTTGGCCTTATTCAGCACAAGGATGCAACTGCCTCTTAAAGACTCACAGGCTCCACGTATTGCGCCATGAACGCGCCAAAGCTGCGGCGCTCCCCCACAAAGCAAATGCCCCGGCTGCTGCGTTGCCCCTGCATGAGGGCTGCCAGCCCAGCCTCTGCTGCGTAATTGCACACCTGCGATTTCAACAGGTGGCCTGCATGCAACACAGGCAGCAGGCAGAGGACTGTCAGTGGCATGCAGGCTGTGCAATGCATGCAGTGGTAACCTGTATGCACAACAGGCAGCAGAAGCCAGCGTGCAGCACAAGCAGCAGGCAGAGGATTGTGAGTAGCATGCATGCAGTGCAATGGATGCAGTGGTAGCCTGTACTCAACAAGCAGGCTTCTGTGTGCAACACAGGCAACAAAAGCCTGCTTGCAGCACAAGCAGCAGGCAGAGGACTGTCAGTGGCTTGCAGGCTGTGCAACCTCCAGTGGTAGCCTGTGTGCGACACAGGCAGCAGAAAGAGGATGTGACATGCAGGCAGTACGATCTCTAGCAGTAGCTTACACGCAACACAGCCAGCAGAAATAGGATGTGAATGGCATGCAGGCAGTACGATCTCAAGCACTGGCCTGCGCGCAACACAGGCAGCAAAAAGAGGATGAGAGTGGGATGCAGGCAGAGCGATCCCTAGCAGTGGCCTACGCACAGCCCAGGCAGCAGAAAGAGGGTGTGAGTGGCATGCACACAGTACGATCTCTATCAGTGGCTTACGCGCAACACAGACAGCAAAAAAAGGATGTGCGTGGCATGCAGGCAGTACGATTACAACCTCCAAGAGTGGCCTACGTGCAACACAGGCAGGAGACAAAGGACTGTGAAAGGCATGCAGGCAGTGCAATCTCCAGTCGTAGGCTGCGTGCAGTACAGGCAGCGGGCAGAGGACTGTAAGTGGCATGCAGGCAGTGCGAATATGACCTCCAGTAGTGGCCTGCATGCAACACAGGCAGCAGGCAGAGGATGCCACTTAAAAGTGGCATGCATGTAGTACGATCTATCCAACATGGTGGAGATTCAGCTGCCTTGAATTTGCACTCTCCTGTGGTAGCCTGTGTGCAGTACAGGTAGTGTAATGAGAACTGTGAGGGCAGCTGACTGGGCAGGCTTCACACACAGGCCTGAGCTGCAGGTTTGGTGGCTTGCGAGTGTTTTGGGCAATAGATGGACCACGGCAGGTACGAGGGGATCTGCACAAGCCAGAGAGTGCTGTGAGCGGGACCAAAATCTCTGGCTGTGTGTGACCTTGCTGTCATTGCAAGAGATTGGTGCTTTCGAGCAGTGCAAGGGCCTCTGGATTTGCAGTAGACAGCAATCAAGCTCTTTGTAATCCTGCCGACCGAGGAGCACCTGCAACAAAATCACGACCAAACCCAGAAGCAGCAAAGCATGTAGCTCACCTATAGGAAAGAGGCAGTGCAGCAGGGCCTCTTGTGGTACGGCAGCCAAAAAGTAGGACTGGTCCTTGCCTGGATCAATCCCCTGAAGCAAGAGGACCCTGGTGCTTTGTCTACTGCCGCCGCCGCCGCCGCTGCTGCTGCTAGATATATCACCATCTTCGGCAAGCAGTTGAGCGTAGTGGCCTGAAGACGAAAACGACGTCACAGGTTGGGCTTAGCTTGAAGCGCACGTGCGCCATGGGGGCTAGCATGCAACAGGGGACGAGCATGTGCACCATTGGGTTCTCCAACAGCTCTCCAGAAAAGCACCCACAGTCAGATCTTGAGGATCGCTGGAAGCCGGAGTGCTTATGCCTGGAAGCTGGATTGCATTTAACACCTATGCAGGCACGTTCGAATGATCAGAAGATTTGGTTGTTTGCCTGCACATTTGGGTGTACAATGGCTGATACGCATGAACCTTTCATCCTCTACAGATGCCTTGCATCTGAGAAAAAGAATACACGCACCTGTGGCAATTGCCTCTGC
Organism: Dunaliella primolecta; assembly: GCA_914767535.2. Classification (NCBI taxonomy): domain Eukaryota; kingdom Viridiplantae; phylum Chlorophyta; class Chlorophyceae; order Chlamydomonadales; family Dunaliellaceae; genus Dunaliella; species Dunaliella primolecta. The sequence goes on along the minus strand of OU611760.1, from coordinate 2,765,690 downwards.
ACCCAAGCGCTTGGCAGCGGTCAGCAGCTCCCCAAACTTGATATTGCGGTTGCATGCAAGGTCGGGGTTGGGCGTCCCCCCCTTTCTGTATGTGTCTATGAAGTCAGAAAACACCTGCGCACACATATAATTGCAGCCATGACACTGCACCTAAGATCAGTGCTGAAACATGCCACGATTTGCAGAGTACAGTCAACACGTCTGTTCCTTGCCTGTACAGCCGCAAGGAGAGTCTGCGTCATGCAGCATGACTCATGCCCCTTGTGATTAACAAGCACTGCCACCCCAATACTTTACAAGGAGGGTTGGCGGCGTGTCCTTTATGATCAACAAGCAAGTTGTGATCAACCCATCTTGAACATCCCTTCTACCACCGTCTTGGTCATCTTGGTCATCTGGTGATCAACAAGCATTGGGATCGACAAGCGTTGCTATTCCATTACCTCAGCCGACGCCATACCCCTGGCGCCGCCTTCGACATGGAACAAATTGAGCCAGCAAAACTGCAGTGCATGCTCTAGGTGTACCATCTCTGCACAGTCCTTCCTTTCAACCAACACACTGTCCTCGCATAGAATCACAAGCACAGATGCTTGTGAGCACACACACACATCTTCACACAACCCACCTGGCCCCAGTACTGCCGCACAAAGTCAACCTCATGGAAGGGAATGCCCAGCGCACGGCACACCGCTGCCGCTGCTCGTGCCTCCGCATCGACGCACGTTTGCTGGCCCCGCGTGAGAGCTGCCGCAGACGTTGGGACTGCGCCCTGGCCTACCCTGAGGTGCCCTCCCGTTGGAGGCATGGCTTTAATAGCGGCCGGGCTCACTGCCTCGTGTGCTGACACATCCTCCTCGCGCGGGTCCCAGTTGCGCATAAATACCCCAAACACATCGTGCCCTGCGCGTACCAGTAGCAGGGCTGCCACAGCCGAGTCCACACCGCCAGACACAGCCACTGCCACACGGAGGCGCTGGCCCCGAGCTGCGCGCACGCATGCTGGCACTGCACTTCTGCCGCTGCTGCTGCTGCTATGACTGCTGCCACTGATGCTCCTACTGCTCCTGCAGTTGCTGCTGCTTGTGGTGGTCAAGTGGCGAGCTCCTGCTGCTCCCATGCTACCTGCTGATAACGCTGATGGCGGTGCGCCAAACGCTGATACATGCACAGCTAATTGGTTTGCCAAAGGGTCTGCGAGCAGAGGGGCTTGGCCACCGTGTGAGCCCAAAGCTGTGAGCAGCTGTCCCAAGGGCGAACTGGGCATGCAGCCCCGGGCGTTTGGGAAGCTGTGCCCAAGGCTATGCACTGATCTGAATGGCATTCTGACCACACTGGCAGGAGACTGCAAAGACAGCATGGGAGGCACGTCCTTGCTAGAACTCAGGGCAGAGATCGAGACTTGGCCAAGGCAGCCTATGGCCTGGCCCAAGCCCCAACTCCTCAGTCGCATGGCACCCACTGCTACCCCCAACCCTCTCATCAGGACTCCTTGCGTGCGTCCAGCCCTGATGCACTCCTTTCAAGAGTGCGTGGGCCTCCCTCCTCGGCCTTCCCCCTGTCGCCACCTGGCTTATTGAGCAGCTGCTCCTGCTGCTGCTGTGCATCCACGCAGCCAATGGTGGACACTAGCCACACGATTGCGCACCACAGGGCAAGTGCAAGGGTGAGCAGCGCAACCACGTGGGGTGTGAGAGCTGGCTGGGCCCAGATACTGATACCAAGGAGCAGGAGCAGAGAGCACACCACCAGGCCAAGGATGCAGTTCAGGAGCCAGAAGGTGGGCTGGTTGACACCTGTGCGAGAGTGCAGGGGTTTCTGTACCTTGCATGCATACATGATAATTGTGAGAGCGAGCTCCATGCATGTAGATGCCCTGCAACCACTGATTTAAGCTCTTGCATGCGTCAAACCTCTGTCTGCTCCAAAAGAGAATGGCGATTGAATTCAGTGCGCACATGCATACTTGTTTGTGAATACTTACTCTGTGTGTGTGTGTGTGTGTGTGTGTGTGTGTGTGTGTGTGTGTGTGTGTGTGTGTGTGCGTGCGTGTGTCTGTATGTGTGTGTATTTGTGCTTGTGTGTGCGTGTGTGTGTGTGTGTGTGTGCACACGCACAAGTTGCTGCACTAGGCGAAACACACCTGGCGCGACAGCCCCTAGCAAAACATCTGCAAGCCACATCATTTACTACGGGTCATCATGGAGCATTTGCATACCGAAATTCCCGATTGATGTTGATTATTGTGATGATTGTGAAGGAAATCAAGGAAAAGCCTGCATTTTAAGTTCGTCGTTTCCCCTTTGCGGTTGTTTTGCTCTTCAGCTACTCAACAGACTAGGAAGTTACACACACAAAGAACGGATGTAATTTTTGACCAGGCGCGTGTGGCGCAAGCAGCTGGGTTTGCGTGCCGTTTGACTTTGTAACCGATGAGGACGTGTTATGCGTGCAATCATGGACTGGCCTCGCTTGCATCTTTTGGGGCATGGACACTAAAAGCTAGCCCCGCAGAGCCAAAGCTGTAGCTAGCTGTACCATGGTGTCCAACGAGGTGCGCAGTTGTATGGAAGGCAAGTACAACTTGCTTGCTTGTGCATGCAATCAGTAAGATGGGTGCACTAACCTATGAGCGATTGTAATTCATCATTGCTCTGTGCCTGCTTGCAGGGTTCCCATCCGGGGGTCAACAATTGGGGTATGAACCCGCTTATCTTCCGTAAGCCCAACGACCACCCCACAGCTTCCTTCATGCCTTCCTCAAGAGCAAGCAACAAATCCCAAGCCGTGGCAGAAGCCGTGGCAGATGGGAGGGGGAGTGTCCCGCTGTCTTCAGGGTCAGCTGGTAGCTTTTCAGGCAAACCATCCCCGCAGTCAAAACTGGACGTGCTGCTGCGTTTACAGGGTGGCATGAAATCATCTGGGTGAGTTTATTCTAGATGGGTGTTAATGAGCATTCATGAGACAGGTTTGGTGTGCAGCAACTAAGTATTCCGCATTGCAGGAGGTGCAAAATGCACTTGGTGCAAGGAAAAGCTCATGAGAACAACACATAACTTTTTCAGCAAGACAATCTGTTCATTATTTCCCATCCATTACTTGTGACTTTGTAGCCAGTCTAATCATAAATGCAAAGTAGTGCATAGCAGGAGCATGCAATGCGCTTTGGAGATTGGCTGATTGCTGCTGCGTGTTGCCATCTGCGGGCATGCTGCACGGTTACTTGGACTGTTGAGGAAATCTGTGTAAATAACATGCCTGCATGGGGTTAACCGCATGCTTGAAAACCATTGACTTACAGGCCGGCTGGTGGATCCTTGGCAAAAATGCAACAGCAGCATGATATGGCTGCACAGGAGAATGGTAACACCTTAGAGGGGCCAAGCTCATCAGGTGCACATGCATCCACCAAAGGTGTGTGTCCTTTTCCTTGATTGGTGGAACAAGAGCTCCCTCTGCCTACGTTGGTTTTCTTTTCTTTCATCCACCATAGATAGGTCGTCATGCGCAGCTGTGCTGCTGGTGCAGCTGTGTAATTGGGAGCTGCATTCCTGAGTTGCTGGTAACGCTCAAAAGCAAGTATGCTGTATGAACACAACGCAGTCCTCAATTTACGCAAGGAGTGACAAAGACCAGCCAGCAGGCATGCTAGCCTTTGCAAAGATTGCTGGAGCTACCAGACTCCTCCATAATATACTAAGGTTTTTGCAAGAGGCAAGTAGACCTGCGTCATGCTCCCCCTGACCCGCGCCTGAGAGCCATGGGAGGAAAAGATAGCGTTACACGCAGCTGTACCTGCCAACAAGGGCAGCTGTAAGCCACGATGCACGCACCCTGCTTTGTTTGCACATGTGCAGGAGACGCCTTCTCCCCGCGCCGCCTGTTCGAAGCCCCCGCCCTCCCCTCGCACCCACTCTTCCGCAAAGAGGGCCAATCCATTACCAGCACTGTAGGGCGCCGCAGCCTCCAAAAACAATCGCGCTCCCGATCCCATCACAGCCCCCGCGCCTCCAGCAGTGGTGGTGGTGGCGGTAGCGGTGGCGGCCTGTTGAGTCAAAGTTTTGAGGGCTTTGGCTCGTGCCCTTCTTCGCCTGGGCCAGAAGTCGGGGGACATTCCAAGACAGGCGGCGAGGGCAGTGCCAGGCAGAGCGGCCCTCTCAGTGGCAGGGGCAGCAGCAGCTTGGGCGGGGCAGCGGACATGCCAAATTACAGCGCGTTGAGCATCGAGCCCTGGCTTGCTGAGGGCGTTGTGGAGCAGGGGGGCAGGTCATTCAACTGGGCCAGGGGCAGCGGGCGAAGACGAAGGAGCAGCGGGGCTGGGCTGGGCTCACCGTTGGGTGGGCTCCACACCCCTGGGCGCAGCCCCAGCATGAAGCGGAGGTCTGAAAGCTGGTACAGAAGGGCAGGCAGTGGGACGCACGAGCGAGAGGGCTCGTGGACGGGAGGGGAAGACGGGCGGGCAGCCTCGCTTGCAGGGAGGGGATCTGAAGGACTGTCGGGGGCAGAGGGGGAGGAGGTGCAACAACGAAGCCAGGAGGCCAGCAGGCGCAGCTCCAGTGACTTTTCCGCCATCTTAAAGAAGCAGCCCCTTCAACGGTGTGTATGGCGCAAAGCAGGTGTCTACATTTTGCGCGGATGTAGATGCAGCAGAAGCTTCACGGCTGTCTCCTCACGATCATTAATTGAGCGGTCGCCATCCAGAAGCTTGTGTGCTCGCTGTAGGCATAGACATAGACATGCACGCGCACACATACATGAACACATGCGCACGCGCACACACACGCACACACACACGCACGCACACACACGCACACACGCACACACACTCACACCCCCCCCCAACACACACACACCACCACATAAACACACACGCATGCAGTGCTGCACAAGGTAGGAGGAGCATGGACCGCCCGCACTCACCCAGCCCTCCTCCACCCTCCACCCCATCAGCAGCAGGGGCTCCCCACCGCCGCACGCCTCCTTCTCTGCTTTTGCAGCAGCACCACCAACAATGTGGCCAGCCCCTAAGGAGTCCAGATCTCAGCTCAGGTGGTGAGAGGGTGTTTGAAGAGGGTGCTGGAAGAAGACTGCAACCCAGAGGTCCAGATCTGGTCTCTGTTGTCTGCATGTGCCTTCGTGTGTAGCATGCGTGGGTGAATGCGCGTGGAGTGGGTGTGGATGTGCATGCACGTGTGCAGGCATGGATGCTCATATTCATTGGTGCTCGACTAGCCCATCGTCTAGCAGTGTGGGTTTTCAGCAGCGCTTTTTTTGACCGAGCAGCATGCATGCTGCAGCAATGCCTTCTTGCTCTAGCCCTCGCTCCACTATGAGCATGCCCTCGAACCTGTATGCACTTGTCTCCTTGCATGTTTGAACTGTCTGAGTCTGAGCCAGCAAGGTGCCAGGTGAAATTCAAAATAGCGCCTGACATTCTGAGCAAAGTGCCCCTCAGCGCATGGACAAGTGCCCTGCATTCTGAGCAGAGTACCCCTCAGAGCATGAGCAAGCGCCCTGCACAACCCTGCATAACCCTCAAAGCGTAAACAAGGCCCCTGCATTCTAAGCAGTGCACCCCTCAATGCATGAACAATCGCCCTGCATACCCCTGCATATCCCTAATAGCGTGAACATGCGCTGTACCCTTAGACTGTACCCCTCAAACATGCCCCTCACTTGTAAGCCTCCGCCCCAGGCCTGAGCATTGATCAAGATTTAGCGTAGAAAAAACAGAGGTGTCTGACCTAAACATACTCTGTGTGTGTGTTTTGTAGGGCCAGGGTCAGCACAGAGCCTACAGACGCCCTCAGCACAGCCCTCCTTTGAGCTGCACTCCCATCGCAGCGACGGTGGGGCAAGCACAGGCAGCAGGGAAGGCAGCGTGAGGCTGCCCAGCAAGGACAACGTCCCTGCAGGCTCCATTTCCAGTGCCGCTCCACAGGGTCCGAGGGGTGAGAGATCTGGAGGGGGCAGCGCAGCGCGCAGCCCTGTGACAGCCTTCGGGGGCTCCCACCCTTCCCCCTTCTCTAATTACCCCCCGTCCACATCTGGAGGCCCCACGCTGACGACAATCTTCAGCGGCGCCTTGAGTGAGGCGGCCAAGGGGGCACGTCAGGCAGGAGGGGGTGAGCTACGCAACGAAGACGTGGGCGTGCCGGCCAGCGCTGCATCCGATGCAGCCCCATCCTCATCCAACCCACTGCCTCCCACTTCCCATGGTATGCCACCGGTTACGCCGGGGGACCAGAAGAGTCTGGGCCCCAACCATATTCACTGTAGTGATAGCAAGCAAACGGAGCCACAGGCCCAGCCACACTGTGAGCCTGAGAGGCAAAATTCCTTGGCACCTGAATCCATGGGACAAGGGCTTGGACAGCCTGGCTTGCGGCACCATCAGCAGCAGCAACCACGGCAGCTTTCCAGCCCAGGGTCCACTGGCGTTCCCTCCTCCCGCGCTCGCACCTCGGCCAGCAGGTGTGTGTGTATGTGCGTGTGTTTGAGGGGCATAATCCTGAGGGTTCAAGATTCTGGTTCTGATCCGAAAAAAAATTGAACTCACAGCTGGTGCAGAAGCTCTCTTTTTGTGCTGCTGCTTTACTGGTTCCTTTTTTGAAATACATCAACTGAGGCAGTACTTGGGTGTGCCTTTGTGTAGCATCATGCCCCGTCTTTCCTGTGTCCCTCATCCTCTTATGATATTTTCAACCTTCCTGCAATCCATCATTTTCACTCAAGCCTCTTATAATTGGGGATCGGCATTTGCCTACACTGCTATAGAAGACCCTCATGTAGCGCTACACTGCCGACTTTTAGGAAGCGGCATTGGTAAACAGCGCGATTGTAATACAGTGCTATATTCTAACGCTATATAGCGCTGGGAAGTGTGACGCATAGCGCCATATGGCGATCCTCACTTAAGCTGCATCCCAAGCATTGTGTCACGCCAAATGCGATCATTGATGCTGAATGCAATGAAAGTATCCTTCTTTGCCCATTCTATCTCATATGCACATCACCAGCAGGTCGCCCCCTCCTCGCTCTCAAACTGCGCGTATGCGCCGCCGGGAGAAAGCAGCCGCCATCCTCATGGCCCGCAGGTGGGGTCGGCAAATGTACTTTATTTCTTAATGCCTTTGTTAATTGGTGTATACATGGTGTGCGGATGGTGTTTAGCGCAAACAAGCAGCTGCCATCCTCATGGCCCACAGGTGGGGTCAGCAGGTCCTTCTTTTGCTTACGCACTTTGATGGCATGCCTGTATCCAGTGGACTGTGTGTGTGACTCCCCATTGGGAGTACCCTGAGGGTCTGCATTTCGCTTCCAGGAAGCAGTGGAAATCAACTGGGCAGCGTGCAGCACATCAAGTGGCAGTGGGACACCCACCGCCTTGCAAGGATGAATGAATACATGTGTATGTATATACCCAATTGGGGAAGGAGCGGGATATGTTGCAGTTCAACATGGCAGAGGCAGCGTCAGCAAGCGTACGAAGCACAGCTTGGAGTACAACTTGGCCAACATGTCACCGGGGTGCATGCAACCGCCTGCAAAGCTCGCGGCTGCTGTGTGTCCATTCAACTGGCAGCACATGCATAACACCTGGGTACCTGCAATTCACAGCTCTTGTTTCCACCTGACCCGTAGGGCCTCCGAGTCCCCTCCTGCCACCTCCAATGGCCACACCCACACGCTGGCTCCTGCCACACATGGCCACACAGACACCGAAACAGGCGACCCAGGTCTCGGCTCTGATGATGAGGATGAGGATGGCAACAGCAACGCGGATCAGGAGAGCGCGGGGACGGGGGGCAACATGAGAAGTCAGGGGCTGTTAACAAAGGAAGCGGCAGGCATGAGGGACTCGCGTCTTTCTGTAAACCTGTCACTGCCGTCACTGTCGCACGTGTACTCGTGCGTGGATGTGCCCGACTCCATGGACGCGCAGGTGGGCGGTTGGCCTGTTTCTGGTTGGAAAGGAAGGGTTTGCATAGCTGCACCTGCCTACTAAGGCAGCTCAGCTGAAGCAAACAGGTGCCTGTAATTTAGCAAGTCCGATCTGGAGGACAAGAGCAACACATGTATTTCAGTCGCAGTGTGGTTGGTTACTTGCCTCCTGCCCTGGTAGGACCTCAGATGCAGGCGTGTGAGCTTGAGTCGCTTCCGAGCGTCGAGCCCAAAACAATTGTGACCGATGCTTTAGTCGGCTTGTGGAAAGGTGCATATGTGTAGGGGCGTGGCAAGGGGTTGTCAAATGATGCATAATGTGGAAGCCTTGGTGTTTTCTTTTTTATCTATCAATCGTTCATTGGAGTCATTGTTTAAGAGCAGCTTCTAAGGGTAAACTAAAAGCATGCTACACAAGGATATAGTCCATAACTCGGTTATTGGAGTCATCGTTTAAGAGCAGCTTCTAAGAGTGCACTGTCAGTGCTTTTAGTAAAAGCATGCTACTCAGTGACATTGCCCTCACTCCCTGCATGCCTTCCTCCCGCAGAGCAAGGAGGGTGATGGCGATGACCAGAGCGAAGAGGGGCAGGGCAGCACGCCAGCTTTTAATCCCTTGTACGGGCTGCCACAGTTCCACCGCTCAGCCAGCATCAAATACAACACGCTGCGCCGCATCGACAGTGGGCCACGAGGTACGATTCGTGGCTTGCCGCGTGTGCAGCGTGGTCGTATGCTGCTGGTCGAACGCACCTTTTGCGGAAAGCCCACACCATATCACACTGCATCTACATGGACGCAATCAAAATGGCGAGTGTCATCCAAGGAAAAGGAAAAAACAGAAGAGACAACTTGTCAGGAGAGGTCCAGCTGCGTGCATTACAAGGAGAGGTTCCCTGGCTTGCAAGCAAGATAGGCCCTCGCCAGAGAATTTAAATAGGGCATCAGAAACACACCCATCACCCCACGACAGGCATCAAAGACACACCCATCACCCCACAACAGGCATCAAAGGCACACCCATCACCCCACAACAGGCATCAAAAACACATCCATCACCCTGCACCAGGCATCAAAGACACACTCTTCACCCTGCACCAGGCATCTAAGACACACCCATCACCTGACGGCATGCATTGAAAACAAACCCGCCACGTGCACCTGTGACACAACCACATGCCGCAGGCCGCCAGGGCCCCGTTCCATGGCGCTCCAACAACCAGCCTGGCACAGGGGGAGGGGCAGCCGCCCGCAGGAAAAGTAACCTGAGCTCATCCCCAAGGGCCTTGTACCCCGTGGGCAGCTGCAGTGCCGCGGAGGTGGGCAGCAACGCCAGCGACCAGTTTGCAGGTAGGAAGCTGGGGATGTTCGGGGGGATGCACAGAGGGCGTGCACTGAGGGGGTCACTTCGGTACGTTCATTGTGGGTGGGGGGCTGGGGATGCACAGAGGGTGTGTGCTGAGGGCTTCACTTTGGCATGTTCATTGTGGGTGGGGGGCTGGGGACGTGCAGATAAGTTTCACACATGCAACCAGTGCAGCCCGTGGGGTGCGTTGGTCTGACCTCGGCATGATACTAATGATATGACTGATATGATTGTAATGATAATGATAATGATATGATAATGACTACACGCTCCTCACAGGATTGAGAGGGAGGTGCCATGCCAGTGCCTGAACCTTGCTGTGCATTTGGTTTTGCAGCAGTGCTGTGGCCAGCTTTCCTCAGCAGACCCTTCCATTCTGGACCCCCTGGCTGCCTTTCCTGACTTGCCTGCGCAACATGCAGCATTGTACAACGTGCTCAATGCCGTCTCAGTGCTCCTGACCTGCCATGTCCCTGATTGCCTTTGTCAGCCCTGTTGACACAGTCCCTGCGTGCACGTTGCCTGTCAGCTCTGTCAGCCCTGTTGACATTTTTGTTTTGAACTCAACAGACTGGATTTTGAATGCCATCATGGTGCCCATTCCCATTCTATCAAAGAATTGCTCCCTCCCTAGTACACACTCAACAGGGCATGCAGGAGCTCCTTCCGGCAGAGGCACAGCCTTGCGTACTGCATGCTCCGAGGTGTACAGGCACATCAAATGGAAGTGCTCACTCCCTGTTAGCACCTGCATGGCACATGGGAGCAGCCCCCAGCACACGCACAGCCATGCGCATCGCACGCTCCTGCTGTTAGAGCACATCAAATTGAAGTGCTCACCCCCTGTAACACACTTGCATGGCACGCAGGAGCAGCCCCCAGCACACGCACAGCCATGCGCACTGCGCGCTCTAAAAGCCCTGACGGAGGGGCCCCTTGCCACCCCACCCCAGCTATTGGTGGAAAGGGTCGAGACGCAAGGCCCTTAGGCCGCCCGCCTCCTGTTCCCAACAGCTATGCTGCGCGTTTGGCACACCGCAACGCTCTACAGCAGCTGGAGAGCTTGCGCAAGAAAAAGAAAAGCCCTAAGCACTACACTGCGTCCACGGCAGCATCAGTGGGCAAGAAAGCACCTGCATCACAGCCGTCTTTGCGGGTAAGAGAGTGTAGTGTTAGATTGATGGATTGGTGTGGGCATGTTGAGACCAGGGTGCCAGCGCGCCTACGTGTGTGTGTTTGTGTGTGTGTGTGTGTATGCGCGCGCGCAAATGTGGCGCAGGTTCAGTGCAGGTCCCAGATGTTCAGGCTACAGGTTGCAGGGCAAGATACCTCAAGCCTAAGTTGTTGACTGCTAGCCTCCGGCCCCGAGATGTAGTGAGCCGTTGAATGTCCCAGCTTTTCATTCAGCGGGTCATCATGGGAGGCACCCTTCAAACAAGTTGCCCTGCTGATCCGGCTTGCGGCTGGTCTCTGCAAGCCAAACCTAAAGCTTGCCCTCCAGCTGGCAGCAGCTGCTGCCCATCCATGATGCCTTCATCTCTGCAAAAAACCTCGGTTATATGCCCCTCAGTCATAATGCCCCTCATCTCTGCTTCCCTTGAAGGCTGCGCGCCTTGCTGCCTTCCTACACCAGGCACACCCCCTCTTTTACACACACACACGCACACGCGCGCATGCACGCACAAATATGCTGCATACACCAGGCAACACCCCTCCTTCACACACAGACACACACGCACACACAAATTTGCTGCCTACACCAGGCAACACCCTCCTTCACACATACATACACACACGCACACACATAAATTTGCTGACTACACCAGGCAACACCCTCCTTCACACACACATACACACGCACACGCATGCACACACACACGCACACACACACACACACACACACACACACAAATTTGCTGCCTACACCAGGAAACACCCCTCCTTCACACACACATACGCACACACATGCACACACGCGTAAATGTGCCGCCTACACCAGGCAACACCCCTTTTTTACGCATGCGCAACCCTCTTTTAAACACACGCACACACACATACACACGTGCGCAGGGCTGGCCCGTCCTGAAGACGCCCAGCTCGCATCACACAAGCGTTGCGCCCTCCAGCCGCTGCAGCAGCAGCAGCCTGGGCGGCGCCACTTTCCTGGACCATGGCGGCAGCACCTGCGGCATGAACCTCAGCGGCTCATTCATGGAGCACAAGCCACAGCAACCCACACACGCAGGCGCAGCAGCGGGCGGTACATGGGATCAGCAGGCCCTGCATCAGCAGCGCCACCTACTGTGCAGGGGCAGCGTGACGGAGGGGGAGCGGGAGCGGGAGGAGACGGTGGGAAGCAGCCATCGGGCGCGTGCACTATTTGGCAGCCGAGACGTGTTGGGTGTCGGGGGGGATGGCAGGGGGCCAGGATTGAGTGCAAATCAGCTGGCGGCTGCTGGTGTGGTGGGGGGGCAGCCCACCCCACTGGAGCAGCTGTGCCTTGGGCCAACGACAGATGAGAGGCCACCATCGAGCAGGTTGCGCCAGCGAGTGTCCTTTTCGGAGTGCACGTCTCGGCCTGAAAGGGCACCCCAGCCACGGGGGCCACACTCAGTGGTGCGCAGCAAGGGTGCAGAGCTGGCAAGCTCGTGTTGCTCAGATAGCATGTTTGTGTGTGTGTACGTATACATGTGTGTCTGTGTGCGCGCGCGCGTGTGTGTGTGTGCGCGCGCGCGTGTGCATGTGTGTGCATGTGTGTGTGTGTGTGTGCGTGCGTGCGTGTGTGTGTGTGTCTGTGCGTGTGTTTGTGTGTGTGACACTCAACGGGGACTATGCAGGCAAGATAGCATGAAGGTGCATGACTGCGCCTTGCGTGATTCGTAGGAGGGGCCTCTGGCAGGGGAGGCACAGCCAGGTGAGCATGCTTTGTATTGAAGCATGTAGGAGGGGCCTCTGGCGGAAGAAGAAGAAGAAGCACATCTGTGCCCTTGTGCTTGCAGGGCTCCCGCAAGGTGTCAGCTCTAGTGCAGGACATCCTACAGGAGCAGAGCCTGAACAATGCGGCCAGGGGCATCACGCCAGAGGTGCGTGGCCCGTTGCTGGTCATAATGTTTGTCATCATCTGCCTCTTTTCTTGTCACTAATTTGGTCAGGTCTGGTCAGGTGTGTGTGGACCCTCTGCTGCATCCCCTTCATTGTTCACTTGCTTGTTTTGCAGTGTGGTCTATGCGACAAACCTGGTACTTACGCTTTGCTCAGGCTGGATTGCATTATGAACTGTCAGTTTGGCCATCTGGCAAGCCTGTGGCACTTGCAACATTGTCTTTTTCAGCATCCCACCTTGGATGCATTTTCAAGTTCCGGCCTCGATATGCTTGGACATCTTGCTCTCAAACATCAGTCTAAGTAGTGACAACTTTTGTGGGCTTTTCATCAAGCTGCCTCAACCATGTTGGACAGAACCCGAACTCATTCAGAAAGCCCATTCACAGCACTTCATGCCCTGACAGTTTATCGACTTTATAAATTCAAACAGCTCACGGCCTAATTGTCAATGAAAATGTCAAGAGATCAGCACCGACAAGGCCACATGATCTCAAAGTAAGGGCCACATGACCTTCAGCACGCAGCCATTGTGAGACATGCACAACAATCCTACAGGTGCTGGCGCAACTGGGCCTGACCCCTCAGGAAACACGAACCACGCACCAGGCTACCACGAGTGCGCTGGCTGCTTTGAGGTCTGGGTCCTTGGACAGACGCTCTGCTACAGACCAGGGACTGGAGGGCAGCAGTAAACAGGTAAGGTCCTGGTGGTTGCAGGGATCTGGGGTCACTGTTTACTGCTGCATTCCTGCTGGTGCAGCTTAGTGCACTCATGGTACTTCATGCACAAAAGTGTTGACGCCCAGACTTGGGCTGTGGGGCACTCTTTTTGGAATCGTGAATGGTCATCTTTGCAAGTAAGGCTGCAGAAAATAGGCTGGAGACCAGCAGCTAGGAGGTTCAGCCCAGGATAAGACATTCATGTTTAAACTGCGAATTGTCATCTTTGCAAGTAAGGCTACAGAAAATAGGCTGGAGGCCAGCAGCCAGGAGGTCCAGCCCAGGATAAGGCATTCTTTTTGGTACTGTGAACAGTCATCTCTGTGAAAAGGGCTGCTGGGTACGGGCTGGAGGGCAGCAGTAAGCATGTTGGATCCAGGATGAGGCATTCTTTTTGGTATTGTGGACAGTCAGCTTTGTGAAAAGGGGTGCAAAGTGTGGACTGGAGAGCAGCAGTAAGCAGGTTAGGGCTGTTGGACACTGACTCTTTTTTGGTGGTCTTTTGTGAGCGGGAAGATGAAGCAGATGAAGCTCATGGTGTGGGAAGATGAAGCAGATGGAAGCAGACGTTGAAGCTCACAGTGCGGGAAGATGAAGCAGATGGAAGCAGACGTTGAAGCTCACAGTGCGGGAAGATGAAGCAGATGAAGCTCATGGTGCGGGAAGATAAAGCAGATGAAGCCCATGGTGCGGTATGCGTCTGTGCTCAAGGTGAAGCACTCATTCTGAGGCACGCACCTGTGCATCCATGGTGCAGCGCTCATGGGTATATGACGTACCTAGGGTTGGCCAATTCCCTCTTTTCATACGTGTTGTTACGGCAAATCCATGGGATCTATACGTGTCGTTACAGCAAATGCATGGAATTTTTAGCACTAAATATACAGGCACACGGTATTGGCATACAGAACTGGCCAACCCTAGATATGCCTGGAGAGGCATGTGCCTCTGTGTGGCACAGCATGCCCATACCCCAACTGGATGGGGAGGGCACATTGTGCCCAGCTCTATCTATCAGGACGTGTCCGTGGGTTCCACCTTCAAGTTCAGCTGGCATCACCATCGCATTGAGCCATTGCGCAGTGCTTTTGCTCAGTACCTATGCTTGTACCATCCATGTTGATTATTCTTTTTTGTTTTTTCGCGGCAATGTACAAATCATATACTGTCATTCCTAAGGCAAACATATCATGCTTTTTTTTTTAATGGTCTATGTACCTATCATTCACTTTATTTACTTGTGAAAGGTGGTGGGGGCATGCTTTGCTGGAATGCAACACAGCTGCCAGCCTCCGATGCTCACCCGTAATGGCCACTGCTCATGGCCTTATGCCATTCCTTGGCTTGCTTCATGCGGAGGGGGCGTGCTCGCTGGGACCCAACGCAGCTGCCATCCTCCCACACTCCACCACGGTGGCCTCAACCACACAGTTTCTTCTTTTACTTTGTGTCCCCTTCTACTTTGGGGACCCTCCCGCTCCCGCTGGCCACCTCCAGCTTTCATATGCGCAGTGAACGCCAAGCAGGCCCGCCCGCCCAACAGATCCTACGACAGCCTTAAGAAGTGGCCCGCACCAACACAAACTTATTTGCTTCATGTTCTCTCTGCTTCCACGCAGAGGGGCCCACCTGACTCCACCGGCCAGCTGCCGACTTTCCTACGCGCAGCTCTTGCCAAGCAGGCGCGCCCCCTCAACAGGTCCCATGACAGCCTGCAGGGGTGGCTGGGAGCCCGCGTCCGATCAGGCACGTGCACTCTCAGATTTACAGATTTATATGGGGGGACCTTCAGCCAGACTGTTCGGCTGATCAGGCACGTGCTCTTCATGGCTGCTGCGGGATCGCCTGGGGTCTGATGGGGTTGGGCCATTTCAGTCGGAGGATCTCTTTCTGTGTGTGTGTATGTGTGTGTGTGTGAGGTCTACTCTGGTTGGACGGTCCTTGTGACAAAGACAATTGTTCATAGCTGTACTGCACGCTGCATGCCTTTTTTTCCTTTCATTTTTTCAACGTCATTTTGAAGTGAGCATGCCATTTCATGACGCCGTTGGGAGGTTATGCTCCCCCATGGGACCTGCATACAGGGCAAGCCACGTGATCAGGGTTAGCTCCATCGCACGTTATAAGCAAACAGTTCTGGATGCTGTACCTGCCTCGTCTTTTTGGCACTCGGCAGAGAATCGTGGTGACAGATGTAAGCATGTGCAGCATGGATGATAATTTCGTGTATGCCAAATTCCCAGTTTTTGGATGTGAGAAGCACTCACGGCACACACATATGCCCTCTAGCAACAGGGCCCATCAACAATTGAAATGCACACACACACACACACACACACACACACACAGACACACACACAGCGCGTTTTCCTACACATGTGGGCTGAACAACGTACAAGTGCCACCTTGATCAGTACATCCTTAGCCTCCCTCCTTGCTAATCTGGAAGCCCTGCCCCCCTCGTACTCCCTCCCACCCCATCTGCGCAGGCCCTGATGCTGTCAGGTGTATTATCCTAATGCATCACCATGCGCATCGTGCATCGAAAAATCAAACAATTTTATGATGCTGACATGTGCTGATAGACCTGCCCCTTTTTGACCCATCTGCCCATGCGTCCTACATCAAACATTTAAGCTGAAATTTGAAATGCGCAGGCCCCAACAGTGACATGTTCCTATCGATCTCCCTGCCGGCGCGCCCCAAAACTGCTGGCCAAGCCTCTGTATGTGCCACACCTCCAAAAAGCGGGCCAGACTCGGGGGCAAGGGAGGCACTGTTCGCTACGCCCCCACGCCTCATGCACAGCTCCACTCAGCCGCGCACCGCCAACTACCATGGTGCGTTCTAGTTACACCACAGTCAATAAACGATTGCTTTATGCAAGCCAAGGAAGGCGCTGTTTGCCACGCCCCCATGCCTCATGCGCAGCTCCACCCAGCCGCGCACACCGCCAGCTACCATGGTGTGTCTGTCGTATGCATACCAGGTCATGGTCATGAGCGCAAGCACGCACACAGCATGGAAGTTTGTGCTTGCAGACACACTGTGAGCCAAGTGATCACCTCATACACTGTGCATGGCTGCGTTTCATGGTGCAGCTCAACCATTGGTGCAACAAGCTGCGAATGCGCAAGCATTTTGTGCAACGCTTGAGCACTTGATGTCAATGCGTGTCTGCTAGGTGAGGAAAGTGCATGGATTGCGAAAAAAAAAGGCAAAGGGCCTTCAGCAAAAGTAAATAGCCCGACTGCTGGCCTGCGTACGCGCATGCATACACAGGCGGAATACAAGGCCTGGTGGAGAGCCACCTACTCCAGCGCTCCTGCAGCGGTAGATCCAGCGCCGGTAGTCACTCATTGCCACCTTTGGCTCCGCCATCCCACCTCAAGGGCCCCGATGCGCCCGGCAGCTACACCAACCGCCTGCGAGCCGCCAAAGCCATGCAAGGCAGCCTGCAGTGCCGTATTGCCACCAGTCCACGTGGCTCAGCCCATGGGCCTGCGCACCGCAGGGTGAGTTGTGAGTCGGCGGAGGACCGTAGTGTGAGATGTGTGGTGCTGGTGTGTGGGGTGGTGTTGGGCCCTTGAATCTGCAGTGCCGCCTCACCACCAGTCCACGTGGCTCAGCCCATGGGCCTGTGCACCGCAGGGTGAGTTGTGAGTCGGCAGAGGACCGTAGTGTGAGATGTGTGATGCTGGTGAGTTTCTAGGCTTTTCATTCAGGTTGTCTGCTGTGTGCTCTGCTTGCATGTGAGGACCCTCACATGCATCGCAAGGTGCACATCCCATGCATTGCCAGGTGTGTGACTGAGAGGTAGGGCATGTTTCAAATTTTGTTTGAAAAGAAATCCATTTGTTTGAATGAGATGTGAGGTTGAGAAGTAGAGCGCATTCAGTGGCCATAAAATAAGATCCAATTCTTTTAAATGAATCTCTGGTTTACATATAGAGCGCGCACAATTGTTTTAAGTGAGGTGCTCAGGACTTCGGGCGAGGTGTATGCTGCGGGGAAGACAGGGGCTGCCAGCAGCATGTGCTGACCATCAGCCCGTGTTTTTCATTCCACACATGTTCCTGCTTAACTGGCTTTATGGTATGTTGAGGGACATAGTAGTGTACATCTGACACTGAGTGTTTTCCTTTTTGCACCGAAAGAGGATGCACAAGCAATGCCACGCATTTGATTGCACACAATCAAAACACGTTGAGCCCCTTGCTAGGTTCCTTAAAGCAAGCAATCCCAGCACATATTGCCTCCATGCCATGATATCACACACACACGCATGCACATAGGTGCTGTCCATGCCTGCCGGTGCGGAGACCCTCCACGACTCTGACCTGGAACCTGCAGAGGCAGGGGGGCAACTCAGCCCTAGCCAGTCTGCACGTAAGGTCGGCAGGAGCTGGGCAGGTGTGACTGTCCCCTTCCGTGAGGTTGACAGCCATCCAGGCGTAAGCATGCTCAGCACCAGCAGCAAGTTTAGCAGCATAGGAGGCGCCACGTTGCAGGTGCGCTTCACGCGGGTGTTGCTAGGCCAGGCATGCTTTGTTCTTTGTCCTGCCTGGCACCTTTGAAATGTTGGGAAGGGAACCATATTGTGCAAGGGGTTGGCAAACCCTGTTGCTTAGTTTTATCGCGTGCGCGTACCACGTTCCCCACAGTCCTGTCGGTGGTGAGACGTGGCAGTTTGGACTCTGATTTCGTGCGAGGACACGGCCAGGAGGACTTCTTGAAGTCTTGCAGGTCTGAGCATGCATCACCCTGCCATAGATTAAGTCTTGCAGGTCTGAGCATGCGTCACCCAGCCATAGATCAAGTCTTGCAGGTCTGAGCATGCATCACCCAGCCATAGACCAAGTCTTGCAGGTCTGAGCATGCATCACCTAGCCATCCAGACCCAAAAATGTCAAAGTTGTCTCTAGGCAGCCTGCGCCTCCAGGGCTCATCCCTCGGGGCCTCGCTTGCTCCTTCACACACACACACACACACACACACACACACACACACTCACACACATACACACACGCGCGCGCAACATACGCAAATGCAACAAGCACTGCCCAACACGCATCATCACCTATGTAGGATGGCCAAGGCGCCTCCCCCGAAGACACACTGCTAGGTCACACGGCGGGCAGCCCCTTGGCCAGCAGCGCTGGCAGACTGGACAAAGTCGCGGTGATGGCGGCCATGAAAGCGGCAGCACCGAGCCCAGGCTCTCAGGAAGGGGCAGGAAGTGGTTTTGTTGTGCCTGAAGAGGAGATGCTGAGCGTGGCGGCGAGGGAGGAGGACGAGGGAGCGGAAGGAGGAATGGGCAAGGGGTCCAAGAGCGGCGGGGATAACGAGGAGGAGGAGGAGGAGGAGGAGGAGGAGGAGGAGACGGAGGATGCGCTGCCCAAGATTGCGGCAACGCCGGAGGGACGCGAGCTGCTGCAACAGGTGAGGTTTGTAAGTTCCTAAGGGCGGCTGCTAATGAGCTCAACTGTTGAGCTCTACGGTCTTACTTTCGAAGGGGGGGAAAACTTTGAATGGTTCTAAGAGCCACGTGCTTGCATGAGGCAAGCAAGGCGTTGGTGCAGACGTGGTTTGTAAAAGGGCAGCTGCTAACGTGGTTTGCATGTGTGCGCGAGCTTCTGCAACGAAGGTGTCTTTCTCAGGAGGGCAGCTGCTAATAGGTATAGCTGATCAGTCTGAATTTTGATGAAGAAAATAGGCCTTAAGTGATGTTTAATAGTTGCAACAGATATGGTTTGTAAGGGGGGACTGCTGATAAGTTCAGCTCGATAGTAATACTTTTAGTGAAAAAACAATTTATTTCATTATTTTCATGAAGTCAAATATGTGGTGGCTGCAAATGTTTTGCAAAAGGCAAGCAAGGCGATGATGCAGGCGTGAGGTGCGTACTTCCTTGAGGTGTTGGGAGCATGCTTTTCCGAGGTGTGCAATCTCGATCAGCACTTCAAGGATTTTCTCCAAGGACTGAGGTATAGGGTGCATGATTTTGTGAGGTGTAGGGTGCGTGCTTTCACAAGGTGTAGAATGCATGCTTTTGCAAGGCTTGCAATCGTGATCATACATTCCTCTTTAAGGCGTGACATGTGGGGTGCTTGCTTTCCCAAGGTTCAGGCAGGTGCCGCAGGGTGGCTACATGTCTGCATGTTCAACCACATATCACCTTGAGCATATACGCCTGCACAACAGCGCTCAAGCGCACGAGCACCTGTGTGCACCGGCACAGGTTCCGCAAGATGGCTACACTGTGGAAGCAGCGCTGGCAAGCCTCAAGAGCGGCGTGCAGGGGCGTGTGAAAGGGGGGCTCCTGCAGCACTGGGAGGAGGCCCAAAGAGCAAAGCAGGAGAGGGAGGCAGACAAAGCAGCAGAGTGCTGCTCCTGCTTTGGCCCTTCCAAGCCTGGCAAGAAGCAACAGGGGGGCAAGGCGCAGCAGCCGCAGCCGCAGCAGTTGGAGTTTATGGTGGACGAAAAGCAGGTATGTGTGTGTTGGCCTGTTTGGGCGCAAAGTTTGTGTGGTTGGGCTTTGTGATGAACGTGGGTAAGTGGAGTACCTGTGCATATGTGTGTGGTAGAGTTCGTCCAGTGAGATTGCGTGCATGTGCTCAGGCTGATGAAGGGGTTGTTTGGTGGTTTGCTCGGACCAACGGAGGCAGGGGTCTGCCTGCAAAGCGTGGGCATATTGGTGAATGGAGACGGAGGCATGTTTGCTGAGGCTAGGCTCATTGTCACAGAGGGAGGACTGCTTGCACAGCGTAGGCGTGGGATACTTGCGTGAAGGACTAAGCATTCTTTGTCGCGACCTCATGCCATGATATAGCAAAGCGTGGGAATGGGCATGGAAGGCTGTGCATGAGAAGGAAAACAGGATGAGATCTTGCAGTTCTGGACTGGGCGCTTGCATGAAGCAGAGGTTCCCTAACTTGCTTGCAATCTAGGGTCTCGCCAAGGGGCTCCCAAGGCTGTGCATGTGTGTGACGAGGTTTGCCAAGTGCCATATATACACTATATGTGATGCATTTTCCCTGCCAGAAATACAGCGTGTGTATGCGGAAATGGCCAACCCTATGTATGATGGATGAGCTTATGATGATGATGGTGATGATAGCAGCTGAGTGGGCAGGTTTGGTCCATTGAACCATAGATGCCCTGGACAGGTTGACTGCGCCTGCTCAGCTTTATTACAGCAAAGTTGAAAGCACCTGTTGCAGTTGGAGAGCATAGCGTAGGGGCCGCGTGAACAAAGGCAACCCTTACAATGCACATGCCAGGCACGCCTAGCAGGCAGGGATGGGGTCATACTCGGTTTTGAGAGTTCCCTTACGCGTATACTGCACGCTTGTGTACTTGATTTGCTCTTAACTTTTGCAGGACTTGTATGTACTTGTTGCTGTTGTAATTTGATTTTGAATAAGATAGATTATAATGGCGATCTTGCCGCACACATATATATACCCCTCACACGTATGACCCTTCCTCGAGAGCAGGCACATCCCCTGTATGCGCTGCATGTGAAGAAGCGCTTGAACTGGCGGGTACATGCTTGCATATGCAGCTTGACAAGCTTGGCATGTCTATGTCTTCCAGCACATGGTCCCGCACTCAAAAGCGTGTACAGACAGATGCGTACAACAGGTGTGCACAACGAATGTGTACAAACGAATGCACAGGTCACCTTTGTGGAGCGAGGGGGTCCAGGCATGGCTGAGAAGTTGCACACCATCAAAGGCTTCAAGCACGACATGCCTTGGAGCAAGGATGCCTTGGTGACCTTGGACTGTGGGGTTCAGGTGCGTGAGGTTTTGCAGGCAGCGTGTGTGTATGTGTGTGTATGTGCGTGCGTGCAGGTGTGTGTATATGTGCATGCGTGCGCGCGCGTGTGTATATGTGTATGGTTTCTGCATGTTGCATTGCTTTGGCCTGCCTTGCGCGACCCAAGGGACTGTGGCGCCCCTGTATGACACAGCCAAGGAATACAACGTGTACAAAAGAGCATAACCCTCCCTCTTATTTCATTGTCCCACCTGACATACACACACATGTGCATGCTCCAATCTGCACCCCAAGCGCATCCCACATATATCAACCAACCAAGCCTGTGCGTTCCCTCGCATGTACGCATCCTGCAGCAAGCTGCCGGCAGCGGCAACAGCATCATCAGCCAAGTGTGCTTCACCACCGCCAGTGAAGCCGACTTTGTGCGCGCTGTGCTGGGCTTGACTGCAGCACTGCAGTACCGCCAAAAAGACTGCGGCGGTAGGGCTGTAGGCCTTGACTGCCTGGTCGCAGACTTGCCCTGGAGAACGCCTTAAAAGCAGCAGGCATCGCCCTGGGGTGTGCGCCACCCTGATGTGTGCAATACCATAGTGCGCAAGACCCTAGTTTGTGCCTCAGCTTCCCAAGGGTGAGGCACCACCCAAAGTGTATGGTGCTGAGCCATCCTTGGCTGCCAAGGATGAGAACCCAGATTAAGACAGGCATTGCTCCATTGCGGGTGGCCTGTGTGGGTGTGGTGATGAGTGGGAGCAAGCAGCTGCTGAGGCTGGTACGCCTTGCCTTGGAAGGGCCTGTGATGGGGCAGGGCACCCTAGGAGCATTTACACAGTAGTTGGAAGGGTGGGAGGTGGAGGGCTTGTGGTGGGGCCGGGTTCCTCCACGCATTTAGGCAGATGCCGGGAGGGCCTGAGATGGGGCAGGGCACCCTGAAGTACTGAGACAGTTGACAACTGAGAGTGCAAATTTCCTTGCATGACTGACCTTTCGAGCTTGGCATCAGCCTATTGAGAAGTCTGCCTGATGGAAATTTGAGCCAAGGGAGTATGCTTTGTGGGTCGACAGCTCCAGGGTTGGCATGCTCATGCCCTCCAACAGTCGCTTTTGCATGCAAGGTTACAAGAGGGGCACTTTGGTTGTGATGCTTGAACACTTACAGATTTGACTGAAACATAGGTGGAAGTCACTTGCCGCCCGTCATGTATTACTTGACTGTCGTTTCAGTGCTGTGCGTGAAAACTGACATCATATTAGTTGGTGCAAATGAAAGTACGGGAGACTTCAGTTGATGCTGTAGAACAAAGAGCTTGAATCAGACCCCCCTTTGATTGAGCAGTCGCACATGCTTAGCAACTTCATGTGCAAACCCATCCTGCTTCTGCACTCTGGGTGCACTGTGTACTGTTGACTCTGTAAGTGTATGTGCGTTTGTGAGAGTGTTTGTGTTCCTCATTAGCATAAAACTTTCCTTGTTTGCCCTTATAGAAGTCATGTCACTTTCTCTTTGGCTGCTGGTATGTGGGCATGATTGTACTGAGCCTGCAGCTCTCACAGGCAACATGGCACGATGATTATGCTGTGCAAGCAATACCTGTCATCGAGCTGTCACATTTCTGCTCCCGCAATTCCAGCTTTTTGGAGAATGTGCAACCTATAGGACTGCATGACACTTTGATCTGATGTTTGCAAGCTGTGATCTTGGACCAATACGCATAACACTTCTTACAGCCGCACTGCAGGCACTGTGTACATATGCATATGATGACCTTTAACCGCAGACGAGCATGGGCTCAACTATATTAGAATATAACTTGCTCTGTGATCTTTGTTATTCATGTGCACCTTTTTGAATTGTGTTTTAAAGCCTGCATGCTCAGCAACTCAGCTGACAATGCGCGTGATGGGCAGGCACCTCAGCATGCTTTTCATCATGAAGCATGATGTAAATACTTTGCCTCTGCCAATGTCAGGTAAGTGATTGCACGCGGCTCTAGAAAAGGTCAGTTTAAAGGAAGGAGTCTTGTCACTTCCTGGAAAGAAAAGAAAAGAAAAACTACGCAGGCAGTGAAGGCACTCTCCGCATCAATTAAGGAAAAGAGGATACCTAGGGCCAAGGCACCGTGTATCCCCTTCACCAAGAGAAACAAGAAAGAAGTCAATGGGGATCAGGAGGGTTACTAGCAGTAGCCCGTGCCTGATCTTGGTGATGAGAGTTGAGAGAAGTCTTCTCGAGAGCTCGTGCTAGTAAGTTTGTAAGCATACTGGACAGAATGAGCATGCAGCTTCCGAGAAAGCTTGATGGCCTTGGAAGTGTCAAGGCCAAGCTCTTTAAGAGGCTCAAAAGTGTGGGGGCTGTAGATGACCCCGCCCACACCCAACAGAGTGGTATGGAGGGTGACTTGAGCTGAGGCCCTTGAAAGATGGCGACATAGATCGCGGTGCTGCTGCTTGGAGGCCTCGAGCTGGTTCTTGGGCCGGGTGTCTTCACAGTATTTGACCTCCACAAGATGGACATGTCTCTGCTCTGGAAGGAGCTGACTAGGGTGACGGACCTTGGAAGTGGATGGAGTGGCTGTGGCTGGCGCTGAGTCCTCCCTGTTCCCCCCGCGTCCCCCTCTATTCCTCAACGGATACCGGCAATTGGTCCTTGGTGCTGTTTTCGTTGGAACAACTGAAATAGCATCAGGGCGACTTGAAGTAAGCCTGATTTACAAGGGGTTTACAATGGTGGCCTACAGCCCGAGACTCTGGCTGATGGCAGCTGGTGAAACAAGCTCAACCAGTATCAAAAATTGAGACTAAATCTGACACAAATCTAAGAAGTCTGTATGAGTCTTGATTTAGGAAAGCATTGATCTCAGAATCAGTGATAGTATGATGGCAAGCAAAGAATGGAATAAAGTCAGCGTTTGAAGGCGGAGCAAACACACGCAAAGTCTTAAACATCTCCTCAAAAAGGTCCTTGTATCTCGTGCGTAGCTCACGCACCTCAGTACATTTGCAAAAGAAAAGCACATGTTTTTCATCCTGGACTTCCCCACACTCACACTTATCACAGATACTTGAACCCCCAAGCCATTTACCAGACTCCACTCTCAAGTGATGAGCACGCAATCTAAATCTGCTAATGTTTCTCAAAACATGCTTGTCCAAATCCTTGAACAGATACGAGGGGATACAAAAAGGAGCACCTCTGGGACCACTCTCAGAATTCCCACACCACTTATGATACGTCACTGCCTAGGGAGGGTTCTATTAGTTGAGTGTTCCGGGATTTGTAGGTCCTGTAAAGCAAGACGGTCTGCACTGCCAATGTCCATGGAGGCAAGACCTGCCCCAAGAGGACCTTTGCTGATAGCTTTAAGGAGGATTCTGTTGGCGATATTGTGGCGCTCAGTTACCATATTTGACATGGTGCAGTGTTTACATCCTGATAGGATGTGAAGGGCGCTGTCAGCCTCCCCACAGAGGGGACATTGTAGACTGGTGGACATTTTAAAGCGCACTGCATGTTTTTGATTGAATAGGGTACCTGTGCGGTAGTGAAAAATGTTTCGCTTCATTTTAAAAGAAAGCGTTGGCATGGTCCAAAAGGCGTTACTGACCTGTTTAATGACTGTGGGAAGTAGACTTTGGTAATAGGAGTAGTATCCTGCCTCGGTGTTGGTCTTACCAAGTCTGTGCTTTGAGTGCATGTGTGTTCTCAGAGCATCATGGAGGTTGGAGAAGTGTTTAAGTTTTAGGGCGGGTGAGTTGGGGCGTTCTGATGTACTTGCATGAGTGCGGACAGTTTCCTCAAAGGCAAGCCAGGTGTTGTCATGGAAAGGATTGCCTTCAAGGTTTACACAGGGGAGGGTTGTGTCAGCAGGGGTGTCATCACCCTGAATCGCCTGGTGTTTAGCAATGGCATCTGCGCATTCGTTGCCAGCGATTTCAGCATGGGATTTGACCTTGTAGAAATAAATCGGGGTAGGTGAGTTGCGCACGAGTTGTATGAGTATCTTGAGGATGTGGCCTTGGACATGCTGGCGATGAAGTTCTGGGTATAGTATCTGTTTTCTTATTTGGTGCAGTGAGGTGAGGCTATCGGTGGCAATGTGAGAGTAGCCCTTGAGAATGGCAGCTGCAATTGCAGCCAGTTCAGCCCTTACAATAGTATGAGTGATTCCTGCGCCATTCGGTTGGACATAGTTGGGGCGATCACTGGCAGGGTGGTATACACCTGCACCTATCACCTGTTTTCCCTGGTGTATATGGCAGCTGCCATCCGTGTATGCCCACTCTCTCCAGTTTTGGACTTTTCGGACCAGATTTGGGCTAGATGCGGTAAGCGGCGAGAGGGGTTGGTTTTGGATAATGTTCTTAGGAATATGCTTTTGGTCAGAGGGCAGTTTTTCAAATTTCTTGAAGCCAGTCTCGATTTCTGGGTGCCTGGGATTGAGGACTGGGTCATTGCTGATTTTTGTTTTCAGCCAACTTGCCTCGCGGACGTCTCGTTTTAAGCCTATGAGCCAGTTTGAGTTGTTCTCATTTAGGCGGATTCTTGCAGCAGTGTTCCAGACAGCAATTATTTGTAGGCTCCAGGAGTGGCGGGGGAGGGTAATTTCTTGGCTGATCCAGAAGGGGGGAGTAGCATAGTTGAGGGCTGTTGAGGGCAGGGCTCCCAATGTGCAGCAGAGGTGAGGGTAAGCATTGAGGAGTTTAGAGTACGGATTTGTGCTCATAGGGCCTCCCCAGCTTGGTAAGAACATGAAAGTTGCTGTGGCATGACTTTGTTGTA
Organism: Dunaliella primolecta; assembly: GCA_914767535.2. Lineage (NCBI taxonomy): Eukaryota > Viridiplantae > Chlorophyta > Chlorophyceae > Chlamydomonadales > Dunaliellaceae > Dunaliella > Dunaliella primolecta. The sequence goes on along the minus strand of OU611760.1, from coordinate 2,739,990 downwards.
TTGCGGAGTAAATGGCATGTTTAAGGGTAAGGTACATCACATGGTCATCGTAGATTGGATGACATGTTGAGAATCCTGAGAATTTGGACGAGAGGGCGTTATGGATTGCTCCAAATACCTTGTCTCGAGGGTGTTCGCTCCAGTAGTGGAGGTGATTAGGGTTGTAATCCAGGGGTGAAGCCATTTTTTCCTGGGTTACTAGGGCCCATCTTTGCATGGCTGTGTGGATGTGATTTGGTAGGACGCTCATGTATGAATCCTTTATTTTCTTACTTTGGTGTTTGGTGTTGTTGAGGATTGAGCGTGAGAAGAGGCCCATTAGCTCGGAGGCAACGCTTTTGGGAGGAGGCTGGATTGTGTTGTGCATCCCATTCTCTCTGGCTCTGTTAAATGCAGTGTGGAGGATATTGATGCGCTCTGGGGTGAGCATTCCATTGCATTGTCCATCTGTGCCGTATATGCATGCCACTTGTAAGGAGTAGACTTCTGGTAACACCAGGGGTGGTATTGAAGGTGTGGGAGGGGGGTGGGCAGTATCTGCTGTGGGTTGGGGGTCTGTTGTATTATTGGGCTTTGGTCTGACGAGGTCAACTTTTGTGATCCAGAATTCACATCGTCCAGTTCCATGAATGTCTGCTTGTGGGTTTGTGGGATTGATGTCAAAGGTGGCCTTGTTGCGGAGGTCAGTGTCTAGCTTTTGTTTCCATGTGTTTGTTTTGTCTGTTTTTTCAAATCCTTGCCTTTCAAGGTTGTCTAGCTGAAGGTCAGCAGCCGGAGTGGAGAGGTCTGGCTCGTCTTTGTGGGTCTCAAATTCTAGGATGCATTGGAGAAAAGTGGGCCATGTTTCTTTGATGTCTTCCGGTTCCCAGCTTGGCTCCCAATCAATGCGCACAAGCTCCTTATCAAAAGAGTCAGATTCTCTTTTTGATTTTTCATCCTCACTGAGATGTGTGCAAGCAGGGCAGGCCCAGTAGATGTTAATGTCTATTTCTCGTCTTTGTGCATCAATGTAGCAGCCGAGCTCCTTTATACACGACCAATGGTAAGTTCGGTGGCAGACATCACAGATATACATGTCAGGGTAGGGGGGCTCAGAGTTCAGGGGCTCCTTTCCCCCGGAGTAGTGGCAGACCTCACAACAGGCACATTCAATTTCAGCTCGAGCGGCAGGTTTGATTTTGGCAGGTGTGAATCCAGCAGATCTGAATACTGGCAAGGCCCATTTTTCTATGATCATGGGCGCGAAGTTGGTCAGGTATTGCTTCTGCTGTAAAGGGGGATCGTCGCTCCTGTCTCTCTTCTTGGCTGTAAAGATTCGCCATGAGCTGATATGTGTAATGTCTAGGTCGTAGAAGTAGGCAGTATTTAAAGCGTCTAGGGGGTTCGTGTGCTCTGCCATTCCTTTTACTTTGTTTTTCTTATAGTTCCAGAGCTCTGTGTGTTGGGCTGTTTGGCCCAAGGGGGAGATAATAGGGATGGACAGGTTTGTATTTATGTGGAGAAGCTTTTTCTTCTTTGCTTTATGGCGGCTGTTTTGTGTGTCTTGGCTAAAGGGAGTGAGAGCAATAGTGGAGGGCATGGGAGGTGAGCTAGGTTGATGGTTGGTTGTATTGTCTGGAGGATTGGGTTGAGTGAGGGGCAGTTTATTGTATCGGTGCTGTGAGGCCAGGGGATTGGATGCTGCTTGGCTGGAGGGATTAAGCGGGGGAAAGGAGCTTGGTTGTGACTTGGATCGCGTGCGCTTGCTGGGTGGCTCGTTGAGGGGAGACAGAGTCTGTGGGCTAAACCCGTCTGAAGTATCAGGATAATTAGGTTCAGTGTCGCGGAGGGTAGGGTTGGCAGAAGCTGCCCTCTTTCTTATGGAGGGGGTGGTTGAAGAAGCTGTCTGGAGGGGTGTCGCTGGTATTATTCCAAGTATTTGTGTTGGTGTGAGGGCAAACTGTGGGGCATTTATGGTTCCTGATTGTATTTCTTGGGTGGCAGGCGGCAAGTCGTTTTTATTTGAGTTTTGTGCCAGGGAGCGTGCCCCTGTAGTTGTGGTAGTTGTCTGTTTACATTTAGACCGTGTCCTTTTGCTAGGTGGGTCATCTGGTGGACTTGGGGTGCCTTGAGACATTGTATTATTTGTGACAGCTTGGGTGGGAGGCATTCCATGTTCATTGCTGGAGGCTGCTCTGAGGTTATCGTTAGCTTCATGGGGACTTCTTTGAGTAGTGGTTCCTTGTGCATTCCCTTGTGTGATGCCGTGTGTATTACCAGGGTTTCACATCCCCTGCTTATTTTTTCTGTGTTTCTTTCTGGAATATCTGGAATCTATGTATCTTCCTGGAATATACCTCTGCCTATAGAACATGGTCTGTAGTGCACCTGCCTCATTGGAAAGCAATGGGAGATCATCAGCATACACATATGAGTTACACGAAGATTTTCCGTGCCAATCACTGCCCCCCTCACGTCCCCTTGCTTAACACCTCACAGAAGGCGCACACGTGCCATTTCTGCACCAATTTCCAGGACATACTCAGCATCAGCATACATATATTAGAGCAGTGAAAGCAAAAAAAGTGGGCACACTGATAAGGCGGAGGTGCTACCAGAGTGCCCCTCCCTAGGGATGGTGTCATGCTTGTTTGAAAACTATGGAAGAAGCATGCAATCTATTGTGCAACCTTGAGTTGTTTGGTCGCACTGTATGTGCAGCTTGCTGTAGATGGCAAAGTATGAACAGAGACTGAAGTGTAGAAACCAAACTGAGTATCTGGTAGCCTCCTGGCACCAGTCAGTGAGTGAAGCATGTACAACAATGTTGTATATCCAATGGTTACATTGGAATTGAATCTTCAGCCAGGTAGTTTGGCTGCTCGGCCTGCTCGACTGTTCCAACTGCACAAAAAATATCCACGAGTTCTGCCGTCGAAGATAAGCCTCATTACTCTGCTTCTGCAAGAAATGAAAGTTACAAGTTACAATGGGGTTTGACCTTCAGCCAGGTGGTTTGGCTGCTTGGTCTGCTCAACTGTTCCAACTGCACAAAAGAAACCTTGAGTTCGGAAATAAAACGACAAGTCTCATTAGTTTGCTTCTGCAAGAAATGTGAAACATCCTCAGAGCTAGCTTGAGAATAGGAGAAAGCGCCTGGTCCGTCCATAAAAAATTCTATGAGTAGAGGGGAAGTCAGAAAATAACTGTACAAAAGTTCTTCAAAGAGAACAAACAGGATCGCAAGAACAAAGGAACATGGCATGCTTTTCATCTTGAAATTCTCCTTGGTCACACCTATCACAGGCAGATGTGTGCTCCTGCCAAAGTGATGTCTCAACTCTTCAAGTGTGAGCATGTAAACAAAAACGTGCTATGTTTCTTAGCGCGCGCTTGCCCAAATCAAGATGCAAATACCTAGGGACAGAGAAGGGCGCGCCATGAACAGACAAGGGTCTCAAAGGAAGTGCCATCCATTGATGATACTTGGCTTATATGTTCGTGTGTTTGCTAGTTTGCTCACTAGGCTTGCATCCGCCCCGCACAGCTTCATGACCGGGAAGTAGCCAACTGAGAGGGCTATTTGAGCTCCTGCTGTTCTCAACTTTGCTGGAATGTCCTGGACCAGACACACACCAATGAATCTGACTTGAAAACCACAACTCATGAGGTCCTGGGCAATCCCACTTGCAGTACCCGGTCACGCAATGCAAGAGTCTGGATGCAAGTACTGGCGTAACACACAATGAGAGGGGGAGGAAAGAAGGAGCACAGACCCTACAACTGAAGACCTCCAACACACATGAGGTGCCAGTGCTGAACTTAAGCTCGATGATACAACGAATGGGCTGGTGAACAGAACAGAGGATGTGGTGTGCGCATGGATGAGAGAGGTTTCAATCATGTTGACGCTTGCCTCTACACAGAGAATTGACATACAGTAGTGCTTCCCCTGTGTGAAGAACAAACATCTTTCTATCTTGGTTTCACGGTGCACTGGTTCCAAGGCAAGACAAAAAGAGTTAAAATACACTGTTTCATGAAAAAGTCCTTGTTTCTAGCTGTGCTCGCTGCTGGGGTGTTGAAACGACTTTCAAAGGGGAGTGCCTGTGTTTTTTACAGTCTTCTTTTCAAGGTGTTTTAATGAAAAAACTTACAGTCTAAGCCAGGCAAGTGCTGGTTCAAAGCTTTTCTAGCAGCAGGGCCTGCAGCGAGAGAGCTGTGGATCAAACCATGTTTTGATGTTCCTGACCCTCTCGTTTTGCATGTGCTGCTCCTCCTTACATCAATTTTACATTTACTATTATCTGGCCCCTTTGTTCTTGGCATGCTCAGCGTGATAGACCGTGCTTCTTCCTTAAGCTACCACACGAACACTCATATGTTGCTCTCCTCCTTTTTTATGCAGCCTGTTGGTCCTGGCAAACTCCTGATGTTAATTTACCTTTGCTTTGCCATTCAAACAGCAGTGGAAAAATTTTTCCCTTGTTCTTGGCAAGTTTTTTTTTGTACACTTACATGCATGGGCTACAAAAAACACCTCATTTTCAAAATACAGTCTTTCAAACAACAAACTTCAATTTTTCTTTCATAACTTTCTTTCATAACCTATTCTTTTTTGCACAACACAAACTCGGGTGTGTTAATTGAATTATTTTAACTTAACATTTTCATTGAGTTTGAGGCATAGTGCAACCGGGTTAACCAGCGCCCTCTTCGCTCCGGAGTTAACACGGTGAGTTGGTCTGAGGTTCCTTATCATCGTTCCATGGCTTCCATGGATCACTGGCCTTTGCCCAGCTCCGTGCTCGAACAAGCTTTCACGTTGCTGCGTTGCGAGCAGGTCTAGAAGGTCACCATGAGCGAGGATTATTCCCCTCTTCTTCCCAAGGTCGAAGACCTGCTGAACCAGCTGAACCAGGCGTCTGGTTCATTGCCAGCAGGGTCCCACGCCCCGTTGATATACATCCTCATGGTGGGTATCTCGTGCGGTGCAGTGCCATGTAGGGCAGTAGTGTGTGTGCGTTTGTTGGTTTACTGCGCTCCTCCCACTTCTCCCACTTCTTCTTCTTCCCTTGGCTGCTTCTCACACCTGTCCTTCTAACCCTTCCTTCTACTACGCAGCAAGGGATTAAGGCCAGCCAATGGCAGGACGAGTTCAGCTCAGACCTCCTCACGACCCGGGATCAGATGGCCAAGATCGGGGCTGAGCTGGTCAAGATGGGGGTCGACATGAAGGACATCAATGAGAAAGTAGGAGAGCTACACAGCAAGCGCCGCGCCGCGGACGATTGCGAGCCCGCAACGTCAAAGAAGAAGCGGTCGTCGTCTGCAAACGAGCGACATGCGCACGGGGAGCAGAAGAAGAAGAAAGGAGGGCAGCAAGCAGGGGATCAGCAACAGCACCAGGGAGGGCAGTCAGTGGAGCAGAAGCAACCAGGGGAGCAGCGGGAGCAGCAACGGCACCAGGGTGGGCAGCCAGCGGGGGAGAAGCAGCCGGGGGAGAAGCGGCCAGGGGAGAAGCAAGGAGGAGGAGCCCACTCCGGCATTTCGCTACTGCAGAAAAGGATAGATACTCGATCCATCGATACTGTGACGAAGGATCTCCAACAGAGGAAGCAGGACGACATTGCCCGTGAGCGCTCTATCCAGGATTCGCTGTGCGCACAGGTGTCATTGACGGTGTCTTCCGTCGTGAATACGCGGGTGGAGGCCATGCTGGCAAAGGAGTTGGCGGCGGTGCCCTCCGCCGTCAGCACTGCCGTGAATACGCAGGTGGAGGCCTTGCTGGCAAAGGAGTTGGCGGCGTTGTCCTCCGCCGTCAGCACTGCCGTGAATTCGCAGGTGGAGGCCATGCTGGCAAAGGAGTTGGCGGATATCAAGCCGATCATCAAAGGAGTGGCAAACAAGGTCGGCGAAGCACAGGATGCAGAAGGCCGCCCAACAGCAGCAAGTCTTTAGAGTTGAACAAGGTGAGTCAACGTCTTTGCGAATTATTAATGATTTTTTTTAATTCGGTGAAGGTTTTTGCCCTCGCCGAGCATACGCCGAGTGCATCGCTGGTTGCCGTGTAGCGTAGCACCAACAATGATGTGTTTTTTGTTCACCTGCAGATGGACACGGACTCCCGGAGTTGGCCAGCGCGCTGCTGGAGGGAGGGGGGCCTGAGCTCGGGTGTTTGTGATGTTTCTACCTACTTGAGAGTGCAATGCACATGTCGTTATAACTTCTGTCCCATTTTTTTTGAAGTTAGGATATTTCCTATTATGAACAGGCTAGCAGTCAAACGTCTTGACTGAGGCCTTTTCCCCTTGTAACCCTTTCTCACTAGTTTCCTTCTGCAAGGAATGAAAGACATCCTTTGAACTAGCTTCAGTATAGTGAAGAGTGCCTGATTTGCTTGGAAAGACTCTGTGAGTAGAAGGGAAGTCAGAGGACAGATGTGCGAGAGTCCTTGTGAGCGAACACACAGGATCGCAAGAACAAAGGAACACGGCATGTTTTTCATTTTGGAGTCCTCCTTGGTCACACCTATCACATTCAGATGTATGCTCCTGCCAAAGTGCTGTCTCAATCCTCATAGTGTGAGCATGTAAACAAGAACGCGCTATGGTTCTCAGCATGTGTTTGCCTGAGTCAAACTGCAAATACCTAGGGACAGAGAAGGGCGGGCCTCTACATCGTGCCACTAACTGCAAGCATTCTAAAGCTATTTGGGTTGAGCAGGGGCCCCTTTAACGAAGTGGGCTTAGGGTTACAAGGGGTTGGCCTACAGCCCGAGAATCTGGCTGATTGGCTGCTGGTGAAACATCCTCATCCAGCATCAAAAATTGAAACCAATTCTGACAACAATTTTGAACCTGTACGAGTCTTGATTTAGGAAAGAAAGAAAAGAAAAACTACGTAGGCAGAGGAAACTCTCCCTACATCAATTAAGGAAAAGGAGACACATTGGCTCAGAAGAGCCGTGAGCCTCCTCCACCACAAGGAAAGCATTGACCTCGAAATCAGTCAAAGTGTGAAAGCTCGCCAAAAAAGGAACAAAATCAGTGTTTGGAAGCTGGGCAAAAGTACTAAATGGTTTAAAAAGATCAATGAACAGGTCCTTGTATTTTCTGCGCAGCTCACACAACTCACATTACCGGTAATTGCAATAGAAAAGAACATGTTTCTTGTCCTGGACTTCAGCACATCCACACTTATCACAAATATTTGAACCACCCAACCATTTACAGGACTCGACCTTCAAGCAGTGGGCACGAAGCCTAAACCTACTCACAATCCTCATGACTCCTTTATCCAGATCCTTAAATATATATGATGGGATACAGAAGGGTGTGCGTGCTGTTTGATTCAGAGGTTTTCCACACCAATGATGGTAAGTCACTGCTTTCCTGTTCACCTCTCGGGGTCTTAGGGCGTCCGCTTCCCTCCAAACCTTCTGCTCTCTGTACCTCAAACCCCCTAAAAAGTCCTGCATGGAAATCTTGGAAGCACTCAGCAATTTCTGTTCACAAAGAAACGAAAAGTCTACGCAGGCCACAGGCCGCGTGCATTAAGGAAAGGTCCCTTACCTAGCAAGCTAGCAAGGGCCTCACCAGAGGTCCCTCAAAACTACACTAGCTACAGCTAGCCTAGGAGAGGGAAAGAGACTGAACTAATGAGGATCCGGCAGGTTGTCGGCCATGCCCCGAGACGCCCGGACTCTCCTTCTCCTTGTATCCACCTCCGCTCTGTTCACACACCTCCTCATTGCGCATGCCACTAAATGACTTAGACACATATGCAGACCAACAGGACTCATCCATATCAGCAAGGTGTAAATCTGCCTCCAGCACTTGGCGTAGTGTTTTACTGTTAGAAACAAGCATATTGTTGAAAAATTTAACAGTAGCCCTAAACCAATAAAACTGTAATGGCTCTTGGCCACACTCTCTCAATACTGGCCAATTTGTGGCAGTACTCTTCACACCTAGAAAGTGCCTGAAAGAGCATAATTGCCTTTTTTGCAATTGCTTTTTCATCTCACTGCTTTCTAACAAGTGTTCTGTACCCCACACTTGGCACGTGTACATCCCAGCCGGGATGCCATGCACCTTAGAGAGCCAAATCAGAGCATGTGGCCTATTCCTTAGATCATATTCATACACAAACTCCTTAATCCTTTGCTGGGCAGCCATGTAAGGCCACACTGCATGCTCCTCAGACACCTTCAAATTCATAAGCTTGTCCACAAGCATACCAAAGTATCTAAACTGCTGAAGTGGGCTTAATTTTGCATGCTTCCTGCAAGCAGTCTGAACTCCGTGGTGGGGAGTCATAGGTCTTATAATCAATATGGCTCCTTTTTTTGATGGATATGGAGAGTTTTTACTGCCTTCGTAGTTTTTCTTTTCTCTCTTCCAGCAAGCAGGGATGCGCGCCTTGTCATGAAGCGCCTTTGATAAAAAGGTGCAGCAATTCCACCAAAATCAGAAGATGCACTCCCAGTCAGGTTACAGGAGGAAAAAGGCCTCCAGTCAAAACGACTGACTGCTAGCCTGTGTAAAGTAAAAAAAGAAACTATGTAGGGGTGTACGAGGTTTACAATGGTGGCCTACAGCCCGAGACTCTGGCTGATGGCAGCTGGTGAAACAAGCTCAACCAGTATCAAAAATTGAGACTAAATCTGACACAAAGAAACTATGTAGGCAGCGAGAACACCGTGGGATTACGCCCTACATCAATTAAGGAAAAGGAAACACATTGGTTCAAAGAGCCATGAGTCTCCCTCAACAATCTGTGCATAAAGAACTCCTTGAAGAAGAAGAAGTCCATGTAAAAAAAGATTACCTTGATGTTGTTCTGATTCACGTAGGGAGAGTTTCCTCTGCCTACGTAGTATTTCTCCTCATTTTTTTTTCTGATTCATAAAGGAAAGAAAAGAGTTACATGGCCGTACCTGCCTACGTGGGCAGCTTGGCTGAAGCGAAAAAGGTGCCTGTAAGCAATCCAGTCCGACCTGGAGAACAAGCTATGAGCTTAGAGTCTGCAACAGCTTGTTTGAAATGTGATGGGCACACTGTCCAATACGAAGAGCACATTATCCTGCTCTGCCCTTCCAAGGATCTAACAGATCTGTGCACTCAGTTCCAGCACCTAATTAGTTCTGCACCCCAAAGTAGTGCATCACGTCTTAGGGACTTCACGAACCAGGCTGATGTCCTACGATTAGCCAAGTTAGTGCCAGCATGCCTGAAATGCTGTGACCACTATTATTGTCCTTGTTCTCCAACTCGGACTGGTTTGGTTATAGGCACCGTTCTCGCTACAAGGGCAATCATTAGCTCCTTTTTGCTAGAGCTAAGCACATCACTCCTGCCTGAGGTTGCCCTGTGATGCTTCAAGTTTTCTGTCTTGTTTGCTGAGACCTTCAGCTAGACTTGCTGCTGCTAACCCTATCCTATCCTATCCTTTAGTGCCTTCTCTTTAGTGTATTTCCGATCTCATGGATATTTTTTGTGCAGTTGGAACAGTTGAGCAGACCGAGCAGCCAAACTACCTGGCTGAAGGTCAAACCCCATTGTAACTCATTGTAACTCATTCTCTTTAGTGTCTGGCACTTCTGAACTCAGCTCAAAGGCTTGTTTCCTTCTCCAGTTGATACATTTGTCCACAAGTTTGGCTTGGTTTGGTTGCAGGCACCTTTTTGATTCAGCTAAGCTGCCCATGTAGGCCGGTACAGCTATGTAACCCTATCCTTTCCCATCCTTTTTTCTTAGCAAGTGAAGGACACGTTCAGAAAGCATGGCAAAAAGCCAAATTTCAGAATTCGATAACCGCTGGCTCGAGCCATTGAGCTCAATGTACAGAAGCTGTCATCCAATGATCGGGGACCAAGAAATATCACCAAGCAAGTAGTCGGCAAGCTACCTGACATCACAGACTTTAACAGCACTGGTTATGTCAATTTTTACACTGACCATAGCAGTGGCAACTTAAAAATAAGACGTACCTGGCTATCACCCTTTCACCATTAGCGCAAGTTCTGCTATTCAAATAACTCGGGATCAGCCTGGACCACTTCATTCCGTAAAAAAACATGTGAGTAGCTTTGTCACTAGAACGCTACGAGACGCAGGAAAGTTCACTGCATTTGACATTTCCTGCTTTGAAAAATGTCACCACACCTGGTTACACTGCATCATGGCTTCAGACACCAGATGACTCAGAGTCGCAAGGAGAGCTCCGAGCTCTCCATGAGACCTAGCAAGGGAAAGGAGTCCATTTCCTTGCTAGGACACAGGAAACGCTGACAGGTCAACCTTGATAAGGTTCATGAACACAAATTAGACCATGAAAGCTTTGCCGATCGACACTCGTGGGGGCTTTGTAAAAGACCTGGATAGACTGGAAAAGAAGCCTCTGACATTTCTATCAGAGTGAATATACTCACCCTGATAGGAGAAGCATAGAAAAATGTAACACGATCCCCAAAACGAGGATCTAGCTTGATCGCACTAAATTCCTTACCTGATGAGACCCTTACACCGGAAAGACCCTGAAACTATGGAGAACACAGCCTGGCCTCTTTAGCCTGCATGTCCTCCCCATTCCCTCTGACCCAGAAGCATGTTCCGTCTTGTTCATGGAAGGTCATTTGCAGCAATCTGAAGCGCACGCAGCTTCAGCAGGGATGCCACCTCCAGGGATGCCATGCGCACACAATTTAGCGCGCACGGAGCTTTTACAGGGACGCCACCTCCAGGGATGCCTTGTTGGATGAAGCAGAGATGGCACTGATATGCAGTGCCTGGGACAACAAAAGGACCTTCCTGCCGCAGACCATGCCTTGTTCACGCACGCATGCATGCATAGCTGAGTGCGCGCCATGCACGCTGCTGCTGCCATTTATTGCTTACTGCTGGCTCTCCTTAGGCAATCAGCAGCAGACCATTGCAAGCTAGCGCGCACGGAGCTTCAGCAGGGATGCCACCTCCAGGAATGCCATGCGCACACAATTTAGCGCGCACGGAGCTTCAGCAGGGATGCCACACCAGTTGCGTCCAGCTCTGACCCCTGGCCAGGGACTGAGAACATGTGGTTGCCGCCCTTTAAAGAGCTGCACTCTATGCCGCGCCGTCTCAGCTCTGCAGGCTCAGCAAGGGGTAGCAAGAGGAGGCAGCAACTCATAAATCATGAGTCATAGTAAGGCGTTACCTCTGGTTCATTGGGCATTCGCTCGGGCAAGTTCTCCAACGTGCGCATCCAAGCACAAAGCTGCTCTTTATTACTGAGTGTCTGTGTGTGTGTCTGTGTGTTGTGTTGTGTCGTGTGTGTTGCATTGTGTTGTGTGTTGTTTGTGTTTTGCGTGTGTTGTGTGTGTGTTGTGTGTGTGCGTGCGCGTGTGTGAAGATCAAAACCTGCACTGTGGCCTTCATGCTTGTGAATCGACTCAGTCATGGGTGCAGACAGGAGTGCTTCAGCTTATCTGCCTCTCACTTCTCAGAGGCGGCCATGCAGCACCAACACCTCCATCTTCACATTCACAGTGAGATACGACCTCCCAGGTTGGTGATCTCTGCATGACGCTGATCTTGCATGACAGTTCTCTCAATGCGAGGATGCTTCCTCCACTTTCCTCACCAACTACTGTGCATCTACCCTCTCATGCCTCAAACCCCTGCATGAGCACCCTACACGAGCACACATCCACTGTGCATCTGCGTGCACCCACTCATGCACAAACCCCTGCATGAGCACCCTGCATGAGCGCAGATCCAATGTGCATATGAGTGCACCCAATCATGCAAACAAACCCCTGCATGAACACCCTGCATGAGCGCCCTGCATGAGCACGCATCCACTGTGCATCTGCGTGCACCCCTGCATAGACCATCCTATGTGACAGCAAGACCTCATGTTCTTATTCCTGAAACACATCGGACATGTTGCACACGAGAAGGCAGCCCCACTGAGCCACCACAAAACACAAGATCAGTGGCACCTAGCCATTGGACTTCTATTGCTGCTCCAATCCAGGATCCAAAAATTCACCTCATGAAGACAAGGCGCCTGACTCTATTTGATTTTCTGTTACTGCTCACTGCCTGGTACCAGCCAGCACTCATCAAGCCTTGGCCACGGAAGCAGAAGCTACGTCCTAACTGCCACCAAGGCTAGCAGTCAAACGTCTCGACTGATGCCTTTTTCCCTTGTAACCCCTTGTAACCCCTAACTGCCACCAATGCCAAGCGTGCACACAGACCACTCCTCGTTTCCTGTTCTTTTTTCTTTTCTGTCACCAACGCCCAGCATGCACCCAGCTCACTTCTTCTTCTCCTTCTCCTTCTCCTTCTTCGTTTCAATCAATGCTCTCGCATACAACCAACCCACCTGGCAGCGCCTCGTCCTCTGTCCTGCCCATGCCACTGTACTTGGCAGCAATCCAAGCCGCCAGCCACCTGGGAAAGCGCGATAAGGAAAAGGAAAACAATTGCACACAGCATTTGGAACGCAACAATCAGAGCATCACACCAGCCCAGTGTACGCCCTTTTTTGCATGACCATTTGAAATGCACCAATCCAACACACTGCATTCCGTGTCTCAGCCACCACATTTTCGGTGCGACACTCGCGAGCACAGACATCCTCACACCCAAGTTCACACACGTTGAGGGTGCTACCACCATAGCGGATTTTTAGGAACAGTGCAGGCGCTGTTTGACTTGCTGAGGCTCAAAAGGGGGTAGCGGGGAAATAGTACAGCTTCTAAGCAAACTACAACAGCCAACCCCAACTGCTCACGTTTTAGGATCACACTGGTTTGGATACAGGCACCTATTTTGCTTTGGCTGAGCTCTTCTCATAGGCAAGCGCAGTTGTTTACCCTTGTCTTACTTTTTTTCAGACAGCCCCCACCTGGTACCCGCTTCAGCTGTCTCTGATGAAGTCACTCTGTGGCGGCCGGTTGGGTCTGAAGGCGCGTAGCTTGACTGTGCACGCATGCATGCAAAAGGTGTGTACATTCAAGTATTGAGCATGTGCCAAGGCCCTTGGCAAGGGCTCAAAACAATGCATGCAGCTCTGGCTGAGCCGGGAGTTAGCATCTTGCGCCTTTGTGGGCAAGTGGAAAGGCTCTGGTACTTACGCATGAAGAAGGTAGCCCTATTTGGTTCTGAGCAAACTCCATCAAAGAAAAAAGGCTGGTCTGTCAGGCAAGTGCAAATCCATGGCCTTTTGCTGCTATGCAGTTGTTTTTGGGCCCGGCGGACTTGAGTGCAAGCATAGAGGTAGAAGACTCCAAGGGGTCTGTCCTGCCCGCTGAATTTGCCTCTGCTCAGTTGCCTCGCATTACTGCACCTACCCTTTTGGTTGCCACCCCGCAGCGAGCGCTACGGGAGACCGAGACTCACGAGGTGGTGCTAGCTGTAGGCGGTGTTATGTGCCCAACAGTCCTGATGATGAAGTACACAGGACCTCACATAACAGCTTATCTCTGATATGCGCAAGCACTCAAGCAGCGCTTGCCTCTTGCACTTCTGGTGGTACTAAGAATTACCTGGGGCGCAGAGGCAGCAGCCTTCTGGACCACAGGCGTGCTTCCGGGGCGGACCTGAACAGAATGCAAGGGGCAAGAGAGTACCGACTCGTTTCTAGGGAAACTTGATTGATGCAACGAGGAGCAGCCTGCATCATTAGCTCAAAAGGAGCACATCCAGGTATTGCATCACACTTAGAGCATGGATGACCTTGTGAACCAGTCATGCTTTTGAGCATGCATGCAGAAGTGTGTGTGCGCTGTGTGTGTGGGGGGGGTTGCGCGCGTGTGTGCGCGTGCGCGTGTGCATGTGTGTGTGTGTGTGTGTGTGTGTGTGCGTGCGCGCGCGTACTTGTGTTTGTATGTGTGTGTGAGCGCCCACGCACATCAACGCTTGGGTGTGCCCTGCATCCCACCCCACCTTCAGGCGCAGCAAGTCTGCGACCTCTGTAGCGTTCATCTGGGACTTGCGGCCCTGGATGCTGTACATATTGTTGCCACTTGACACGATGCCCTTCCTGCGCAGCTCTGCAGTCAAAAGCAGTCAAGCAGGGGCACCAGTGAGGGTGTGGGTGGACTACACCCAGCGAGCGATCAGCCAGAAATTCGGGCTGCAGGTCACCCCAAGTGAATAACATAAGCTGAGCATGGAAATCAGCTAGCTGGAACAGGCACACCGGTGAGGGTGTTTGGAAAAAGCGTGACGATTCTCCTTGCTGATCCCACTCCTTGGCACGTCAGCAGCACGCTCACACAACCATGACAAAGGCGACAGCAGGAGATGAATTCAGCGTTTGCGCACTTCAGCCCACACCGCACAGTTCCAAGATTCCTCTTAGTGCGTGTTACACACACAACACACACAACCCTGCATACTCGGTTGCGGAGGAAGGGAGGTCTGCTAGGAGCAATGTCCAACAGGCTGCAGGGTGGACAACACCCAGCGAGCGATCAGCCAGATATCCAGGCTGGAGCTTAACCAATGCAGGTTGTGCGTGAACAACAGCTGGCTGGGACAGCTGCTTCCCAGCTGAGCACAGGCAGAGCATGGCTGGCTCCCGGTAGGGTATGGCAGCCTACCGGCAGAGCATGGCGCTGGCAGAGTATGGCTGCCTGTCAGCAGAGCACAGCGCAGGCAGAGCATGGCTGCCACCTGGCAGACGATGGCACATGCAGAGCATGGGACCAGCCGAGCACGGCACACGCAGAGCATGGGACCAGCCGAGCATGGCACATGCAGAGCATGGGACCAGCTGGTTATGGCACATGCAGAGCATGGGACCAGCTGAGCATGGCACACGCAGAGCATGGGACCAGCCGAGAATGGCACATGCAGAGCATGGGACCAGCCGAGCATGGCACATGCAGAGCATGGGACCAGTCGAGCATGGCACATGCATGGCTGCCATTTGGTACAGCATGGCACAGCACAGGCATGCGGGCAGCAGCAATGGGTCAGGCAGATTCAACCACAAGTGCACCATGCATTCACATGCACAGGGATGGTGCGGCTTGCACAGTGCTACTGACATGGAGGAAAGGAGAAGCCCACGCTGGACAGCGCACCCGCATGCATGAAGGGAGAACCCAACAGTTAGACATGGGAGACAGGCTTTTTGAGCGGAGACCAAGCTACTGCAAGCACAGAAAATCAAGTAGGGCCCAAAAGTTGTAAAGAAAGATGATGCAGAGCTCATGCTTGAGAATCTGCCAGGCCACCTCACCAGGCAGGACATCTGCTGCGTTCTTGCCCATGCCCTCATAGTTGGAGGCAATGAAGTCTGCCAGGCCTTGTAACCCAGAAGCTGCAGAGGACAGGCCAGGGGCGGGCGGGCTGCTGGCAGCAGCAGAGGGGGCAGCAGCCTGCACGTCGGAATGCATCAGACTCTGGCAGCTTGAGCTTGAGCGGCTGTCACAAAACCTTTCACCAACCATCTCTGACAGAGGCTCAAAGCAAGTCTGTGCAAAGGCCACAGCCTGGTCCTCATAGGCAACCCTACTAGGGTTACCCTAGGGCGCTGGAAGGTGTAGCCCATTTTCTCCAAAGGATCAGCCAGAGCAGCAAGCTGTGGGCTTTCCTTGTTAACCCTTGTGAGCCCTGGAGAGGAGGGCTTAGGTCCAATCAGCCTATTCTTCTAGAGCATGGTCACTTCAGGGTGAACCCCTTCAAGAGGCCGTAAAGGTGCACCAAGTGCCAGGCACAAGTGCATCAAGTAGTAGGTGCATCAAGTGCTAGTCATAGAATGCGTGATCCCTTCCACCATGGAGTGTAATTTCTTGGTTGCAGCCACTTAACTTTCAATTCAGGATATTTGTTACTTTCGGTTGGTCACCACACCCTCGCCCACACTTGCATTCCATAATCTGATTAACAAAACTGTTTTTTTTTTTAATTTCATTCAAGACTGTTCTGGAGCCGGGTGGTCTCCAGCGGTGGCCTCTGGGGCTCCAATTATATTTTCTGTTGTTAATTATGCGGTGTAGGGGACTAACGGCTCTTTTGAGCCAATGTGTCTCGATGTGTCTCCATCTTCTTAAACTGATGTAGGGAGAATTCTCTCTGCCACGCAGCTTCCCTTTTCGAGCACTCTCTGATTCTCACATATTTATGAGCAGGCTAGAGATCAGGCGTCTTGGTTGAGGCCTATTATCCGATCTGTAATCCTTTCCATCATGAATGATGATCCCAGATCAATTGCATTTTATATGCAATTGAAAGTGCCATCTCCCCTGCAGTCCCCAAGTATGGATCTGGTAAGGCATAACATCTTTTTGTATATATTTCTGTTGGCGTCATTGCCTATCAGTTATGCGCAATGACTGATGGCCTCTTCAGGTGTAAATCTTTTCGTTTGAAGTGAGGTGCTGGGGCACCTGGGGTTGATCTTTTGTGAGGAACTAGGGATGCAGATGAAGCTGTACACTCCATGAAAACCCTTTCCTTCCCTTTTCTCTTCAGTAAGACATCCAACGTTATACACCTACTGCACCACTGCCTTTGAAACCTGCTTTGCGGTGGAGGGGACATACAGTTCCTTTGAGCCAATGTGTCTCCTTTTCCTTAATTGATGTAGGGCAAGCTTCCTCAGCCTACGTAGTTGTACGAAGCCTTTGAAGATTATCTACCTCGTGCTATTTCATCAAACACCAGACCGCAACAAACATGATTTGTCATCTTTTAAGTCCAAGTTTTGTGAGTTGGGCTTTTTTTGGCCAGCACTAGTTACAGGCCTAAGTGTTTCCGCTCAGCTGCTCTTTTAGGCGGATGTAGTGATGTAACCTTGCCTGACCAACGTCGTTTTTTTTCTTGCCTTCAAAACTGCCTTAACTAAAATCCGTTCAGCTGACCTTGTTGGCATAGAATTTGCAACAAATGTGATTGGCACATTGTACTACAAGACGAAGGGCACATTATCCTGGATTGCCTTTCTCAGGATTTAACAGACCTGCGCATTCAGTTCCAGCACCTGTTTAGTTCTGCCCCCCCAAGTAGTGCACCACGACTTCAAAATTTCATGAACCAGGCAAAGTGCGTGTTTGCTTGCTTGAAATGCTGACTGAGTTCTATGTTTTTGTTCTCCAGATCGGATTGGTTTGGTTTGGTTACTGGCCCCGTTTTCGCTTCAGCTAAGCCCCCGTAGGCAGGTACAGCTATGTAACCCTTCCCTTTCCTTGTATGCAGGTACAGCTATATAACCTTTTCCTTTCCTTTCATCAGTGTTTCCGATTAGCTGCCCTTGTAGGTGGACAAAGCGATGTAACCCTATCATAACAAACAAGTGCTATATGAGTTGCACTCATTGATTGGAGCGCTCAGGCATCTGACTTATCTTTTCCACTCTTAGGCAAGGCCAGTATCGAGCTCTGGTTTTGCTGCATGTCTGTGGGTTGCTTTGGTGTAGGGTACATTTGGAACGAATCCTTCCGAAACACGTGCTGCAGCACATTACTCATCAAATGTTTGGACTTTTTATCCAATCCAACTACTTTTAAGCCTGTGAGCATAATCTACCCCATGCTTTTACTAACACTAGACCGCAACAAACATGGTTTTGTTACCTCTTATCTCCAATGCAAGTTTTGTGAGTTGAGCTTTTTATAGCCACAGGCCTCAGTGTTCCCGCTCAGCTGCCCCTAAGGCGGAATAACGGTTTATCACCTTTCCTCAGGCGTTGACAAATCCAATCAATAATAAATCAGCAAGTAGCTAAGCTCACTACACTTTTAGTTGGTTCACAAATGAGCTTCAAATGATTAATTTATGATGAGTGAGTGAGCTCGAAGCTAAATGGCTTAAAGCTGTGGACCCAAGCTTGGGAGCTGCCTGTGCACAACTTGCCCAGCTAAAACTGACTTTCGCTGCAACATTTAGATAATCAGCAAAGGGAGTCTGTGAGGACTCCCTTCAGTTGCTCAGAGCGCAATTATGCCTTCTGAAGGCAAGTTAACAATTAAAAAACTTAATGAGCGGCCCTCTCCACAGAAAGAAAATTGTTCAACAATAAGCCAGAGCGATCATCAGCGAAGGCTGATGAACCCCTTCGAACACACAAACAGGGAGTTTCTTATTACACACGCCGACGCAAGGAACTGAAAATCAAAAATCATGTGCTAGGTCCTAGCTGAGTTTTTGGTCACTCACATGTTAAGCTTACATATAAGCTTAACATCCGACATGAAACCAGTTCTTCCCTCCTCTTCACATCATCATACAAAAGTTATTCATGAAGGGGAGCCAATGTCCTCAGAGCCGGGAGGGCCTCAATTCTGGCCGGCAAGCTGAGCAGCTGGTGCGTCCCCACAGGGCGGTGGTGGTGATGGTCATTTCGCCTTGTCCTATCTTCACCAGCCCCCTCCTCCTACCTGGGCAGCAGGGCGCGTCGGGGACTGGGGGCGGCTGCCTGGGCGTGCCTGCGCACACACACGAAGGACAAGGGAGTGAATAAGTCAAGTTTGGAGACATCAGGGACGCAAGGAAGGAAATGAGTCAAGTAAGCTCGGGGAAGTCTGAACCAGGCCACCTGCCTGGTTCCTGCCTCCAATTCTTGCACCATGGTGTCTTGACAAGAGACCACATTGCTGACCCCAGATCTTTGTTGCGCACTTAAGGGCAAGGCTCTTCCAAAGGCACCTCAAGGATAGAGAAGCCAGGCAGTTGCAAACAGGAAAAATGTTTCTACCAGCAGTGATTCTTATCGCCCAGGAGGGAATAGCTCCCTGAGAGCAGTACAGTGTCTACTTGAGCATGGACAGCTCAAGGGCGCGTGGGGAGACGCCCTGCCACCCTTTCAGGGGATCTCAAATCACTTATCAGGCACCTTTCCCTACTGATGAAGACAAGTGTGCACTAACACCTTCCTTACATGCAGTACACTGAGTGCTAGCTGATACGTCTGCATACACACACACACCTGTAATCGGAACATGGCGGCAATTTCAGGGGCGTCCATGGTCCTGCCATTCACACTGTAGCTGTTGCCGCTGGCGGTGATGCCCTTGCGGCGCAGCTCAGGCAGCACATCCATGGCGCTCTTGCCCATGCCTGTGTAGTTTGTGGCAATCCAGGCAGCCAGGCCTTCCAATCCAGAGGCGCTGCCGGCAGAGGCAGCAGGGGCAGCAGCAGGGGCGGAGTAGCTGGCAGGAGCTGGGGATACCGAGCGAGAGCGGGTGGGGGTGGATGGGCGGCTGGGGGTACGGGCCTGCAGAGGACAGACACCGTATATAGATGTCACAGATCTGCCCCCAGGCTGAGGCTCAAGAGTTGGCGGACGTGAGATACAGCAGCGGAGGCAATATACAGCTGCGAAAGCTGGGCTACGAAGCGAGATCACTGAAGTTTGTCAACAAGAAGACACACACATCGACTTCCTTTACAATCTGTGACATAAGGCTTGTGTTTACAAGGCTTCTGCCTCTGCTGAGGTCGACAGATGCACAAAACAGTGTTCTGCAACTCTACCTGCAAGCGCAGAGCACTGGCAATCTCTGGTGCACTCATCAGCTGGCCGTTCATGACAAAGCTGTTGCCGCTGGCGGTGATGCCCTTGCGGCGCAGCTCAGGCAGCGCATCCTGAGCGCTCTTGCCCATGCCCATGTAGTTCATGGAGATCCAGGCAGCCAGGCCTTCCAAGCCTGGGCGGCTGGATGCGGCGTTTGACACTGCAGGAGACTGCAACAAAGTTGGGACACAAGGACATTCTTATAGTCAGCCGGTAAGACAAGGAGGGGCAAGGAGCGCAACAGACGCTCAGTTCCAATCTTCAACATACGCCCCTCAGCTGACCAAAGGCTGCAGCAAAGGTTCCTGCTCCACAGCCAGCTCCCCATCGTTCTGTTCCTCACCAACAATTTCTAGCTTCAAATTATCTCCACAAGTCAGAGTTTTTGCCTAAGTTATGTCCTCTGTGAAGCAGCAGCAAAGCAACTCACCGAGGCAGGGGCAGCGGCAGGGGCTGATCGGATGGGGGAGGAGGGGCGAGTGTTGGGGCGGCTGGGTGTGCGAGCCTGGAACCACAGGACACATGCAGAGACAAGCAAGTCAGGTTCGTCGTAAAAAACTCAAGGATGGAATCCTTGCTTAGTGCAGGCGTGGGCATGGATTGATAACTGGACCTTGCTTTCCTTTTCCAGATGCAATTCTGCACCAAGGAAACTTTCAAATGAAGACCTTCATTTGAGCAGAGCAGCGTATCCATTAATATAGAAGGTGAAATCATGGCCCTTTCACTAAAACAAACAGCCTACTTCTAGGCTATTTCAAATTTAGCATTGCGATAGAAGAGGTAACCTTCTGGACCATGCGGCCTCAGTGGGTAATGCTTAGACCCAATCAATGCATGCCCAGGAGAAGTACCCGGGAGAAGCATATCCTGGCACAACCGCCTCTGTTTTTCCCTACCTGCAGGCGCAGTGCTTGGGCAACGCCGTCAGCATCCATCAGCTGGCCACCCATGACAAAGCTCTTGCCACTGGCAGTAATGCCCTTGCGGCGCAGCTCAGGGAGAGCATCCATTGCGCTCTTGCCCATGCCCATGTAGTTGGCAGAGATGTAAGCAGCCAGGCCTTCCAGTCCAGCAGCGCTGGCGGCAGGAGCAGGAGCAGCAGGGGCGGAGTAGCTGGCGGGGGCAGGAGACTCCACACGAGAGCGGGTGGGGGTAGATGGGCGGCTGGGGGTGCGGGCCTGCATCAACATGAGTCAAAACAACATTGACTCAATTTCAAAACGAATATGCTGGGGTTCCACGTGGCTGAGTAGCTTGGACATGCTTCCCTGGGTAGCCTTCGCATGGTATGCTGATGTCTTTGCCGGATTCGCTTTCCTCAAATGCAATGCTGAGGCCTTTGGCCCCTTCCATCAAACGGAATACTGGGGGGTTTGCCTCAGCCCTTTTCTCCTCTCCATCTCAGCAGGTTGCATATGAGCACCAGAGACCAGTCACTACAATGGGCTCCAGGAGGGATATGGTTGGCACAGTCGAGGGAGTTGACAGGTCAAAGTATTGCCTCTCTTCAAAAGATCCACACTTGATACTCTTGGTCACTGAGAATATTTTGCACGCCTCATACCTGCAGGCGCAGTGCGCTGGCGATCTCGGGAGCGCTCATCACTTGGCCACCCATCATGAAGTTGCTGCCGCTGGCGGTGATGCCCTTGCGGCGCAGCTCAGGGAGAGCATCCATGGCGGACTTGCCCATGCCCATGTAGTTGGCAGAGATGTAGGCAGCCAGGCCCTCCAGTCCAGCAGCGCTGGCGGCAGGAGCAGGGCTGTAGGCCTACAAAACCATGAATGCATTCCAGTTGGAGGAAAAAAGAGAACAGGGTGTGCCAATTTACAAAGTGCCTGGTTTGTCTGCATCACAGCATAAGGTCCCCTTTCCATTCCTCAGACCAAAGTAGGAACAGAGCCTTATATCTACTGCAGTGAAGCCATTACTCAGCAGCAATGGCTGACTGTATGACCACAGCCACGTGTGTGAGCTTTTCCTGCTTACCACGCGCATTTCAACAGGGTATGCCTGTCCAAGTGCTGATTGAGGTCAGTGGGGGATAGGCACAAGTGACAGTGACTGCCGCGCACTGGGTGAACACAAACTCAGTCACCCAAACCCAAGAACACAACGAGCATTGCTTACCGGTGCAGCAGGCGCAGCAGGTGCGGAGCGCACAGGGGAAGAGGGGCGGGTGTTGGGGCGGCTGGGGGTGCGTGCCTGGTAAGACAGGCAGCCGTGAAGTACAACAAGGATGAGTCAGAAATGAGGGTCGCGCTCAGGGCTCAGCGCGTGTGCGTTGGCATTTCACCTTGGCATTTCATGACTTGTTGCATTCTGCCAGAAGGGAATAGAAATGTTTATGCGAGCTGTGCTGACTGTGTGAGGCACATGTCTCTGATTGCGCATGTCCGGGAGTGCAAGTGAAAGGACAGTGCTGGCTGTCAATTGCAAAGTAAAGACACAATAAGCGTTGATCCTACAAGTGGCATACCTGCAGGCGCAGTGCGCTGGCAATCTCGGGAGCGCTCATCACTTGGCCACCCATCACAAAGTTGCTGCCGCTGGCGGTGATGCCCTTGCGGCGTAGCTCAGGCAGCGCATCCATGGCGGACTTGCCCATGCCCATGTAGTTGGCAGAGATGTAGGCAGCCAGGCCCTCCAATCCAGGGGCGCTGGTGGCAGGAGCAGCAGGAGCAGAGTAGCTGGCAGGGGCAGAGTAGCTGGAGGGTGCAGCGGCTGCGCGGAGGGGGGTGGCAGGGCGGCTACCAGGGCGGGCCTACAGAGAGCAGCCAGTTACCGTGCACAATAAGACAAGGAACCAGAGGAAGCACAGCACCCACTGGACCACAGACCAGGGCATGGCAATGTGTGTAGTCCAGTCAAGAGGTGCACTTCAGGCTACATACGGCAGTATGCGCAGTAACAAGGATGGTTGAAGGACAGGCACCACACCAGGAGCAATAATCTTCCAGCAGGGAATGTTGACGTTATCAATAATTCAGCAAAGGAGCAAACTAAGTTGCATCAATGTGAGGACCAACCTGCAGACGCAGAGCCTGGGCAATCTCAGTAGCATCCATGGTCCTGCCGCCCATGCTGAAGCTGTTGCCACTGGCAGTGATGCCCTTGCGGCGCAGCTCGGGCAGCGCGTCCATTGCGCTCTTGCCCATGCCCATGTAGTTGGCAGAAATCCAGGCAGCCAGGCCTTCCAATCCAGAGGCAGGAGGGGCGTCCTTCAGCGCGGCCTGCATGTGCACAAATGTACCATTTTTGAATTTGCCTGGGCAGCCTGAGCGCTACAGCTGGTAAAACAGCACTGGTCTGGTCCAGAGCGATGACCATACCTCATGGTCAAGCAGGCACATGCTCAGAAGACAGCAGGAACCTGGCACAGAACTGTCATGAAACCCAAGGGGTTGTTTTCATCTGCACAGTCTGTGATGCATGCTTGCAATCCATCAGACAAACTGACAGCATGCTCCCTATATCTTGCACTTCCCGGTTGTGTATGCAACAGTGTGATGCCGTGTCATCTCACGGGCAGAATACACACCCCGGGGCATCAGGCTACAACAGGCTCCCTCCCCTTGATCTCAGGCCTCTGCTTCTGCAATGGATCTTGCACACATGCAGCTCACCTGGGTGGACAGCTGGGTCCTGCGGGGTGCAGGGGCAGCCTGGCGCACCACGGGGCTCTTCTTGCAGACAGGTGCCCTGACGCGGCTGGCAGAGGGGGCCACGGCCTTGGGGGCCTTGGGGGCCGTGGCTGCCTTGGAGCCGGCCTACGATAATGATGCAGCGCAAGCGGAAACGAGCGCATGAGTGAGCCCGTCGCGGAAAAAAATCAAAGCGCCCCTGCCGGATTATCCAGTTTCAGCCATCGACAGAAGGAGGGCCCCGCGCGCTCCCCCCCCCCCGATGCGCTGCATTGGCGAAGCCAGCATGACAGAGAGCTAACAGCCAACGCCGCAGCCCCGGCAGGGGTTGAGCGTGAGCGCCACCACCACCAAGCAAGAAGCTTGCAGGCAAGCAGAGAGAGATGCCCATCCCTTTCTTTCCCGTTCAAACGAAAACCAGGCCCGCAGTAGTGCTCCGCTCCGTTCTTGAGCCATTGCCTACTGGTCGCTCAGACAGACCAGACACGCACCAGGGAGTGCGCCATTTGCAGCTTCATCACGGCAATCGGTTCGGAAGAGCGAGTCTGCGAGGCTGCTGCCGGTGCTGCTGCTGCCTCTGTATAAGCGCTGTTTGGCTGCGCTTTAGATAAAGTGGTCGCTGGTTAGCTGCAACTGAATCAGATGGTAGGTTTGTTAATGATCAGCTTGGCTTGCGGCTCAGCTGTGTGTTCGATTGGTTTAACGATGCTTCCATTGACTTTATATGAAAAGTGTACACTACCTCCAGCGCGACGAGCCCTGGACCCCTGGAGCCTCAGCTTGATTTGGGCAGCTTAATGAGGGCGTGACGTCTCACCGGTCTGGTCAAGTTTGCACACATCCTTTTGTTGTCATTTGCCTGCCGGGGTGAGTAAATCAAGGGCGATGCTGGAACCAAGGGGTGCAGGGGAGGACCCTTTGCAGGTTCCAGTGCAAGCATGTGGCTGTATGTGTGAGTGGCCGTAATTATGTGCATGTGTATGGGGCAATTTTTAAGAGCCATTCTGGGTGGCACACCTGAAGGTTGTGGAAGGGGAACTGCTTGCAAAGATGCATGTGTCCATGTGTTCTCTGCTGCATGCGTTGCCTACAGGCTGACATGCCCCTTTCTTTCATTTGTGGAGTGTTTTACTTCCGGAAGGCTTTGCTTTCTTCTTCCTCTGCTTTCTAACAGTTGCTGCTGTTTCTGACATGCTGCATCGGTGCCGGCATGTATGCACAATAGAGCAGGGAGATTCGCTGAATTCCAGACCAGCTTCACCAGATCCTGAAAAACCAGAAAGACATTTAAGGCGTACAAAGCGCCTGAATAAGGAAAAGAGACACACCATCAAATTTGCACCTTGTCAGACACACGTATATCCTTGGTAGGAAGTGATTGAACGCAGTCCAAAAAGGGAAAAAGAGAAAAAGGCTATGCACGCCAGGCAGTGGTTCACTGCACGGGTTAGACAGGTGCAACATGTGTACTCGTGTGTTCATTCTGGGCAGCCTATGCTCATGAAGGAGTTTGTTGTTGTGTTCGTGGTTGTATTCATTCTCTGCAGCCTAATGAGGGAGTTTGTTGGTTGTTGATTTGAGAGGAAGGCTGCAAGATGTGTGGATGCTGGTGCCTTGGCAGAGCACAGTGAGCATACGAACGAATGAGCTAAGTTCATCATTGGGTGAGACTTCCTTAGAAACCTTTGTAGGTTCACAACGCGCCCTTTCCTGTCCTTAGGTATTTGCATCTTGACTTCAGCAAGTACGTGCTGAGAAGTGTACCGCGCTCTCTTTTACATGCACACATTGAGTGTTGAGACTTCACTTTGGCAGGAGCGTACATCTGAATGCAATAGATGTGACCAAAGGGGACTCCAAAACAAGAAGCATGCTGTGTCCTCTTTGTCCTTGCGATCCTACGTATTCTCTTAGAAGAACTTCTACACTCATGTTCTCTGCGCTTTTTACTTTTTTGGCGCTAGAAAAGAAAAAGGTGAAACTAATGAGAAAGAGGGGACTCTCCCTGCGTCAATTACATCACATTACATTACATTAGGGAACCTACCCTTCAGCCAGATAGTTTGGCTGCTCGGTGTTATGAAAAAAATGCATAAATACGTCAATCTAGGAAAGGGAAACACATTGGCTCGAAGAGCCGTGAGTCTCCCTCACCAGAGGGTAAGGTGGAAGCTAGTGTGGGTCTGGTGGGTTGTTAGCAGCACGCGGCCCCAGGGCACTAGGCTGTGTGGTCAGTACCTGTTGTGCACGGGGAGTTGGGCATACACAATAAAATGGGCATGAAGTTTGCGAGCAAATCTAATGTCACGTTGGTGGCCAAGTCCCACTTGTTTGAACTGGTTAAGGGTGTGCTCAGTGTAACAAGTCCTACCAACATCCAGAAGGATCATCCTTATACCATGATGGTACATAATGTGACAGATTTTCCATTTACGTATACTTGCACAAATCTGCATGCCGCCATTGTGCCGCCTCCAACTGCTGCCCAGGTCTAGTGTCCTCGCAATATCTAATTTCTACCAAGCGTGCCGCTGGTTTGCACTCAGTTGGTGAGGTTGTCTAACGTGGGTGGTTGTGTTGGACCTGTGTGGAGTGCACCTGTGTGGGGAGCACATGCTGTGCCTGCTGCATATTACATGGTTGTGAAAGAAAAAGTGAGCTTGGTATGATAGGGAGTAGTCAGCATAGCATCAGGATGGCTTGACGTAAGTCCAAATCTCTTAGGAAAATTACGAGGAAAGAGGTAAGGGGGTATAATGCTGTTCGATGCATGTACAGGAATTATTTAGGAGGTTTTGCTGCGCCAACCTATCATCACTTCCTATGTCTGTGCTAACTAAGCCTGCTCCCCAAGGGCTTTTACTGAGCTTTGACGATCATTCTTCCAGCGACATTGTGATATTCAGTTTTCATGCTGGAGATAATATGATTTTGGCAGGCTGAGAGCATATGCAGTGCGCGGTCTAATTGATGACAGCCTGGGAAAGACATTATATGTTAGTGGACCTTTTGAAGCGATTGTTCTGAAGGTGTCTTTCATTCCTTGCAAAAGTAAACTGATTAGACTTATTGTTCAATTCAAAAGTCGTGGACATTTTTGTGTGTGGCTGGCCAAGTCCAGCATGCCGAGCAGCCAAATTACCTGGCTGAAGGTCAGATCCTGTTATACCTTATATGTAAGTTGAACTTACAACCTGTTGAACCTTGAAGCCTCACAGCAACAACACAGTGGACTGTGCAAACAACTATAAGTTGCTGAAATTACTCTCCACACAAAACTCCTGGGTGTCGGTGGGACTATCTCTCATGCCCAAAACCTGGATCGGTTAAGAAACTAGGGATCGACCTGCAAAAGTCTACCAATCTTGAGCAAGAACTCCATGCCCATTGTAAAATACCATATGTACACACCACATGTACACGCTACGGTATGCGCACAAACCTACCTTAAACAGACGTGCCATTAAAAACAAAAGCACCCATCAAAATTCTGGTGTCCCGGGGCCGCGTGCTGCCAGCCTGCAAGCCTGCAAGCCTACCAGACCCACGCTAGCTTTCCTCTTACCCTCTAGTTGGGGAGAACCTCGGCTCTTTGATCCAATGTGTCTCCATTTCCTGATTGATGTAGGGAGTGTTCTCATTGCATACATGATTTTTCCTGTTTTCCTGTTAGCTAGCTTGCTAGTTAGGGGACCTTTCCTTAATGCACGCAGCCAGACCTGGCCTGCGTAGTCTTTTCTTTTCTTTTCCTGTTCTCTTCTAGCCCCCACATTTTCCAGAATTTTCATTCCTCTCCTTTGGCAAGCACACTGCTGTGCGAGTACATACACTGGTTCAAGCGCACCAGTTGCTCCCCTATGCATGGTTCTTGAGCCAGTCTTCTACCTTTTTTCTCCTACTGTTTCTTTTTTTCCTTGTTTTTCTTCCTCTCTATTTTCTCTTTCACAGGTTGAAGTCCTTGTCTTTTCTGGTCATAGTCTGGATAGCAATATTGTCAAATGAAACCACAACAACACTGACAGCAAAGAAAGCATAATGAAGAACCAAAGCAGGAGCAAGCATGACTGGCCCTGGTACTCATGCGTTCCAGCATCAGGTGAAAACAAAGGCTAGATAGTCATCATGGTCAGTGCAGGTACCCGTACAGCTCAATATATGTCAGGGGGAAATTGTAAGGCCGCTCTCTGCTGGCAGTCGGCCCCAAGAGCAGCAAGCGAAACATCCTGTAAGCAGCCTGGGCGGCTGATCCGATGACGGGCCAGCTTGCATATTGTGCAGGCTTCTTGATAGACCTGTCATTGATATGCTTGCGCAAGTCTGTCCACGACAACCCATCCAATGAGCCCTGCAGCACCCAGCTGCGCACAAAGTCCTCCGACGCGTCATGGCGGATGGTGTAGTGCGTGGGGCTCAGCGTGTGTGCTGGCCCTAGGTCAACCAGCCACCATGTGTCAGGCACGCCGTCAATATAACGCTGCGCGTTTGACAGAAACAGTTTATTGGTGTTTTAATGCTCACAAACATGAGCTGATTGTTAAAGCTTTAACATTATTTTTTGACTCATTATGAGTCAAAAAATAGCAGATAGCAGAAGTGTTGCGCTGAAGAGCTGACGTGCATCCAGGATGAGAGACCTGTGCAAGAGTTCACATTGGCTGCCCATTTGCTTGCGTGAACTCACACAAGACAATGATGTCACCTATCCTGTAAAACTGCCGTAAGAATGGGAATTTACAATCTGTGAACAGCCAGGGTAACCTTTAACGGCAGACAAAAATTGACGTTGCCTGCCTAGGTGCAATTTTATCCCTTACCGGGCCAGCAAAATGAGTTGCCTGAAACTTCTCCCCGCACAGCGTCTTGGGATCTGTGTGCCGAGATGCTGGGCTGCTGGCACGCACTGTCACGCGCTTCGCCAGCACTGGATTCACCCACGCCTGACATGCGTGTGTGTGTATGTGTGTGTATGTGTGTGTGTGTGTGTGCGCGTGCGCGCAAGGATGTGACTGCCTGCAAGCGTGCACTCTCCAGTGCCCAGAACATACATGCACGACCTCTCAAGAGCGTTGTCAACCCCGGGCACTGACAGCTGCCTCTAATTTAGGGGCTTGAGAGCAAGTGACAACCATGGTGGGGGGCTTGTCTGCCGCCTCACCTGCGTGCCCTGGGCTGCCTGATGTCATGCATCATGCTTTTGGCATTCCCCCAACACGCATGTATGGAAATTGACAAAAGCGGTGGCGCGAGGCTCACCTGCATGCCCTTGACTGAGCCAATGTGGTGCATCACGCCATTGGCCCCCCCAAAATACGCATGTATGAATACTAACAAAAGCGTTGGCTCAAGGCTCACCTGGGTGCCCTGGGCTGTGCCAATGTAGTGCAGCACGCCATTGGCATCCCCATCACACACGTACGCACACTCATGACAGCAAGGCAGGGCCCGGCGGGTGAACCTGGAGAGCAGGCATGCAAGGATGAGCTTGAAGAAAATGTAACCCTTGTAGCCCTTGTTACCCATGCAACCCTTGAAGAGATTGAGTGGGAAGCAAGCATGGCAGTGGCCCCAGCCATCAGAGGTGCCAGTGTGCTGCTCGTGGCAGCTGCCTGAGTACCTGCAATAAGAGTGATTGCTCGAGGCCAGCCTGGCCTCCATAACCATAGCACAAATCTCCTGGCATTCAATCTGATGTTTGCGCTCAAAGGAAAGCTCACAAAAAGAGCTCCAACCATCCATGAGTCGAGAGATCAAAGACTCATTTAGTACAATGCCCACCTGGAAACATTATTCTGCAGCAGCAAGCCCGCCTCCCCCTTCACCAGCATCTGGTAACATATCTCAGATTCGCGCCTCACAAAGGCTGATTCAGAATCAGCTCCAGCCAAAGACCAGTCCTGACATCAACTCAAACCAGAGCAGGAAAATCCCACCAGCACTGACCACGCTAGGACGCATAGTCAAACACAAGCTAGAGTTTTATCAAGCCGCGCCTCTGGCTCCCCCATGCGTCTCTTACAAAGGATGTGCCTTACAAGCCTTGGAAGGGCCAGAAGGAAAGGAAAAAAGAAAGTACGCCAGCCATCAAAAGTGCTAATCACAAACAACCAGGGTTGAGTCTTTTGTTGTTCTGACACAATTAGTTCACCGACTGTTCGAGAATGTGCGTGGTACGACGGTCTTTCCAAATGTGTGTTTGCCTGTGGGCGGGAAAACTGGGAGGGGGTTGGCAGTGGTCTCTTTTTAGGCTGAGGGCTTTCAGTGCTACGAACTGGCAAGAACATCTTTGCCAGCAGTGTGATAAGAGTTTCATCGCGGACAATTCTATGTTTCTCGGACCCTGTAAAGAGCATCGAACCCGAGCTTACACATAAAGAAACACGCACTGCAGCAGAGCAGAACCTGCCACAACACACCTTGACACGCTGCCCAGCATCGCACCTCAACACGTTGCCCAGCACCGCACCTTGACGACCTGCCGCTGTCCACACTGCCCATGTCATCCTAGTCACCTCAACTGGAAACATCACCCAGCATCGCACCTTGACACGTTGCCCAGCACTGGCTGGGGCCCCCCCGGCCTCGCCTCCAGCTCACCCATGCAGCCCTTGGGTAGCAGCAGCAGCTGCCGGTTATCCACTGCAAGCACAGAGGCTGAGGAGGTGGGACCGCACTGCCCCTGCTCACTGTAGGGCTGAGCCGCCTCCGCGACTAGGGGCAGCAGTGAGGGGAAGTGGTGGGCCAGGAGAGGGTGGTGCGCAACAGCCTCCAGCTCCTGCGCTCTCAAGCGTCCACGATGGTGGGCATGCAGTGAAACGGAGTCGTGACACGGCTTTTCTTGCAGCAGGGCTTG
The DNA here is from genome assembly GCA_914767535.2 of Dunaliella primolecta. NCBI lineage: Eukaryota > Viridiplantae > Chlorophyta > Chlorophyceae > Chlamydomonadales > Dunaliellaceae > Dunaliella > Dunaliella primolecta. The sequence goes on along the minus strand of OU611760.1, from coordinate 2,709,995 downwards.
CTGGGGTCAGGTGGAAAGCGTCTTGGCAGGAGGATGAATTGGGCACATTGACTAGGAGGCTGTTCCTCCCCCCAAACAGGAGCAGGGTGTTGCTCTCAATGTTCTGCCTGAATGCTTTGCTCTAAAGGTTCTGCACTGAATGTTTTGCTCTAAATGCTCTGCACTGAATGTTTCGCCTGGATGTTTTCCCCAGCACCTGCTCAAAGGCTCCAATGAGGGAAGGTACCCATGCCTCACACAAAGCGTACTTTTGCATGCTGGAAGTGCCTGTGGGCTTTCATCAGGCTTTGATGAAAACTGGGAGCACTTTCAGGGCAAGCTACCTTTCAGGCCAGGTTGCATGTGTGCAGCAGGCTGGGTAAATCACGTGACAAGAATGGGCCCGCCAGGCAAAAAAGTTGTTCTTGTGAGCTTGTCTCCCTTGTAACTTGACTTCATAAGCCCCAATTATGGCAAGGATCAGGAGCGTGTGCATGCGGAGAACAAACAAAGACGAGCGCTGTTGGACCCTAACTGCATGGAGCTACATCAACGCCCTACACCAACAGTGCCCTACAACGACTGTGCCCTACAACAACGGTGCCCTACAACAACACTGCCCTACAACGACAGTGCTCTACACCAACAGTACCCTACAACGATGCCCTACCTGCGGCTTCATGAGCGGAAAGCGCACGAGGGAGAGCACACGCAGGACGTCGCTTGCTTCGTGCCTGATGCTGCTGCTGCTGGGATGCTGCGGCTGGGGCTCTGCTGTGCCTGGGCCAACATGGCTGTTGTGCTCAACCCCACACTGCACACTGTCCTGTCTGTGAGCAGCGCCTGCCGGCGTGCTCTCCCCTAATGACCCATAATTGCAGTCACCATTGCTCAGTGAGAAAAGCGCTGGTGGATCACATGAATGACTGCTGCCGTTTACATGGATACCATCACCTGCCCCACGCGGATGCCCCCCCCCACCAACACCTCTGTGGGAACCCAGGGTGTGACCTTGGCTCCCCTGCTCCCCCCCTCCAAAGCCCCCAGCAGCCGCCCACCGCGCCACTGCTTCAAAAATGACAGCCTCAGACGCGGCCACGCTGTTGAGGGCCAGCAGGTCGCACAACACTGACGCCGGCAGCTGCTCAAACGGGGTGAGGCAGGCAGGTTGTGAGGCATGTTGGCCTGCCTGGCAGCACGCACTTGTGCTACCTGTGTGCATGCAGCAGCCCTTGTGCACTAAATTGCTATGCTGCTGCTGCTGCCACTGCTGCTCCTGCTGCTGCTGCTGCTGCTGCTCCTGCTGCAGGAAAAGGTGGCTTGGTGAAGCGGGGGGGTACAGGACCTGGTGGATAGGTGGTGCAGCATGCGGCACCTCCTGGCTGCATGCACTTGCAGCTGTCCCGCCCGCGGCGATTGCACAGGGCAGCTGTCCTGGGTGGCCCGGGACAGCTGCCCCCTCAGCAGCAGCAGGAGCACAGGGCAGCTGTCCTGCTTGATTGTGAGTGCTTTCATTTGGGACTTGGTGGGCTGTGGACAGGGGTAGTGGCGAGGGGGCAGCCGAGGCTGGGCAGGGAGGGGGACGATGTGCAGCAGCGTGGGGTGCGCATGCGATGTGCTCAAAATTGGCAGCCAAGTGGGCCAGGCTTGCACTGCGGGGCGGCAAGGGAACAAGAGCCGCCTCAGGGCGTTGTGTTGGGGACCAACCAGGCAGCAAAGCCATGATGACTTACTCAGGGTCAACAAACGGAGATAGCAGATTGGATGGCGCATGCACTGAGCCTTGTACACAGAGCCTCCTGACGTGTTGGAGGTTTTGAAGCTTGCAACCACAGCATACAGCTGTGCTCAATGCATGCATGAAGCTTGCAACCACAGCATACGGCTTTGCTCAATGCATGCATGGCATCAGTTCCAGAGCCACCAGACAGTTTGGAGGTTTTGAAGCTTGCAAACTGCACACAACTTTGCTCAACAGCACAGCTGTAGCAGTTGCAGTTGCAGCAGCGATGTCAATGCCCAACAGCGATGTCAATGCCTGACAACCAGTTGCAATGACATTCCATCCAAGCACGCTTTCTCTCCTCTGAGCCTCCCTTACCTCTCCACTCCGCTCTCTCTGTGCCTGCTGCCTTTTCTTGGCCGCATCACAAATCAACGTCAGCTCATAAACTCAAGAACACTTCTTCAGGAAACCAATGCGCCATCGGCAATCGCCTGCTCTTGCCCTCAGCACTCACACAAACAAGCCATCATCCCTCTCACCTGTACAATGATCTGGTCGTGGGCAGCAGCAGCTCTGCCACCTGGGCCACATGGCACGCAGACGGCATGTCCTCCCCCCATGCACACTCACTCCCACCTCCCTGCCCCCTCTGGTCAATAGAGCCCCTGCCGTGGCTACAGCTGTTCATAGCACTGCCATTTGCGCAGGGGCCCGCATCAGCTGCCTGGTGGATGTGATCTCCAACACCCTCCCTCTTGCTGCTGCCGCTGCCCTGGCGGCAGGATTCACCCAGAAGGTCAATCAGGCGCTGAGAGCACAGGTCTACGAGGGGGGGCACCACTTCGTGCCTCCGCCACCCACCCACACCAGCCCCTACATCATCACCCTCATCGTCAGCATCCCATCTGTCGTGCAAGGCGTGGGTGTGCTGGCTTGGCAGTGCCACGAAACGGCAGGGTGGCAGCACCTGCAGGTTTTGTCCCAGCACAAAAAGGGGCGGTGTTCAGTATTCAGTGTTCAGCACTTACGGGGTGCCCCAGCACAGGGGGAGCCAGTGTTCAGTGTTGTCCCAGCACAGGGGCAGTGTTCACTGTTCAGTGTGCAGGACCTGCAGATTGTCCTAGCACAGGGTCAGTGTTAAGTGTTCAAGACCTTCAGTGTTCAGGACCTGCTGATTGTCCTAGCACAGGGTCAGTGTTAAGTGTTCAAGACCTTCAGTGTTCAGGACCTGCAGATTGTCCTAGCACAGGGTCAGTGTTAAGTGTTCAAGACCTTCAGTGTTCAGGACCTGCTGATTGTCCCAGCACAGGGGCAGTGTTTTGCTGTACAAAAACACAAGGGCGAGCAACCCAAATAAAAAGCACATGCGAGCAGGCAGAGCACTACTGCTGGTTGAGCGGGCCAACTACCAGTGCTGTCCACCCTGTTCATGTGCAAATAAGCAACACCTGCATGCATATTGTAAATTCATCAAAACCAGAACTGACTTGCAGCAACTTGTGGACAGAGTCTAGGTAGGTTGAAGATGGAATTAAAGGGATAGATGGGAACCTAAAGTTCAAGGACCACATGGCGCACCCACCTGAATGCAGCGATAGCTGACATAGCTGTCCCAGCTGCTTAGGCCAACATGCTGGATGTCAGGGATGGGGCCCTCAGGGTCGGTCCATTGGTAGAAGGGAGAGCTGGGGCTGGGCTCGCCGGCCCCGACCTGTGATGAAGATGACAATTCTATCAAATAAATAATCATAAGGTGGCAATTTTTCATACCATGGATAAAGGCAGGACAACAAAAAAGAAACGCTTGCAGCCAGGGTACCATCTACTTCGATAAAGGAAAAATGCATGGGGGCCGCTTGCTGAGGGCCGGCTCAATCGTATTGAAAGCACATCAGCAAGGGCTGCTTCAAGCAGCGGCATCTTCCTTGCGGCGCTGCAAGCTAGCTGACATTGTCAGTGGATATGTATGCGCAGGCCACTTTATAGTTAGCTTGCTTTCAAGTCAAGGCTTGTTCAATGCAACTTGTCCTACATCTTGCACGCATGATGAGAAAACTTTTGGCCTTCATCGCTGCTTGTACCTTCTTGGGGTTGTCTGCATGGGGTTGCAGACTTCATCAGCAAAACGTGAATGGCTGCACCTGCCAGGAACCTAACAATCAGGCGAGACCTATACCACTTTTTTTTTAAACCTCACCCCCTTCCCACACGCTTGTACTGACCATGTCAGCATGACTCCCAAGCAAAAGCCTGCCTTCAAGTAGAAGTTTTGTCATCAAGTATTGTTTGGCTTCACCAAGACATTGGAATCTGGGAAAGCTTTTGTGTTGAGATAGCTGTCAACAAGCAGATCGCACAAAGCAATGTTCTGAGCTGCTAATGACACTGTAGTATGATACTTATGTTGAACCCTGCATCCTTCTAGCGATCCCCTTCTAGCAATCCACCCCCCTACCGTGATCACCCCAGCGGATGAGTAGTTAACCCAAAAGCGCGAAAAGGTCCGTGAACTGATACGAGACCCTGGACCTTGCACCATGGCGCGAGTCACACCATTTTTCTCCACCTGGTTGTGCACAACATACATGGTGGGAAAGATCTTTTGTTGGTATCTGAATGCAGAACAGAGAGCAATGAAGCCATCATCTCAAAATGCCCACAATACAAAATGAAAGGCATTCGAGGTTTGACAACACTGCCTCCATTTGTTGAGTCTTTTAACATGAGGAAATTTGAGAAACATATGGGCATATTTCTCTTCAACAGGTTGCCCGAGCATTTTCCCCTGCTCCTGAAAGAGAAGGGTTTGTGTAGATTTTAGACGGCACGTTTTTAATTCATACTTGGAATCCTGGTCTTGAGAGCTATCGATTGGTATATAGGTCCAATTGGAGAGGGTCGGGGTGGGTGTGGGCATTGGGGAAAGTCAACTTTTTGGGATTCCCCCCAGGAGGGCAAGGAAAAAAAGTAATGGATGTCATGTCAAATCTGTGGGTGTGACCCCCTGACCCACCCACCACCCCCAAAACCCCCCTTCCAGTGCCCCTACCCGGACAATAAGAGGACTTCCTCCGTTTTTAATTCTCCATCTGTATACTCAGCACAATGAAAAATTGAGTTGCAGCAGAGTTATGGGGCAAAAACCGAGCAGCGGACGCCCGAGTATACCTACCCTTCCAGGCAACCCACAACTGGTTTGCAGGTCCACAAATTGCCCTCCTGAATTCACCGTACAATAATACATCATACAAAATCACTTTCCTGGAGGTTTGGATTGTTTTGCCGCATGTTCGCCTCTACACCCCCTGCTGTCCACACCCTTGCGCGCATGGCACTGACTCCCAGCCATGCACACAGGCCCCCCCTCTTACCCAATTTGCACTTAAAGGGTGCCAATCGACAGTTTTTGAGCTCAGGGATCCAATGATACATTTAGGATTCCGCAGAAGTGGCTCAGAAAAATTCGAAAGGGGGGTCCCAAAAACTCGGACCCCCCCCCAATCACCCCATCCCCCCACCCCCTCTGATTGGACTCATATGTACACCAATTAATACTCTTGATCTCAGGATAACAAATATATGATCCATACTTAGATTGACCCTTGACATCCAAAAGTTATGCTTTGCGACGCCTCCCGGCCCCCCTCAAGATTTCTTTGAACCACTTTTCCAGAATTCTAAATGTATCATCGGATTCCTAAGCTAAAGCCCCATTAATTGGCACCCTTTTCAGAGTCTGATAAAAAAAGAGGGGGTCGGTGTGCACGACTCAGAGACAGTGGCACATGCGCATGGGTGTGCGCTGCAGGGCGTTGAGGCAAACGTGCAGGAAATCATTCTAAACCTCCAGGATAGTGACAATGTTGCCTGGTGAAGTTAGGAGGGCAGTCTGTGGGCTTGCAAGCCAGTTGTGGGTGCCTGGCGGGTCAAGTATGCATGGGCATCCGCTGCTGAGTTCTTGCCCCATGACTCTGCTGCAACTCACTTTGTCATTGCATTGAGTATGCAGATGGATGGAGCATCAAAAAGAGGCAAATATGGGTACCCTTACTGGACAGGGGGACTGGAAGAGGGTTTGGTGGGAGGTGGGGACGGGGGGGTCCAGCCCAAGATTTACACGTGCCTGAAAAAAATGTTTCCTCCCTCCTGCTGATGCTTTGAAAATCAAGCCTGCTCAGAGCGTCACGGATTGTTCAACCTCAATCACCATGCCGGCCTTGAGGCAGCTGTTGCAGTGGCTTTGACAGTAATGCTCTGAGTGTCACAGATTGCTCAATCACCAATCACCCAACCGACCTTGAGGCAGCTATTGCGGTGGCTGCCTAGGATGATGGTGTAGTTAGGCTCCACAGCAGCCGACATTGGAGAGGCGTTGCTGCCAGGCGGAGCATGCTGCTCAAAAGAGCCCCTTGGTGTGGGAGCAGTTGTGCCTGGTGCTGATCCGTGGGCGGAGCCGTTGGGGAGCTGTCCTGGGTTTCCTATGCTGGACACGTGCTGCAAGGGCTGCACGCGCTTGGTGCCCGGCAGGGGCTTTAAGATAATGGTCACGTCATTGTCTGCCTTTGCCTGCGGTGACAGCGAGAGGTATGATTGCATGCCTCGGTGCAATCGCTCTTGCATGCATGCATGCGATGCGCTATGGGCCAGTTTGTGCGAGCAGCCCTGGCATGCATGGAGCTCACCTCAAAGCATACGCAGCCAGAGCCCTTATTGAAGGCATGGCCGTTGCCTGTGCCCAAAAGCCATGCACACTCAAAGGGTGGAATAACAAGTGTGCCATCAAAATTCAGGTGTGGGATGGTGTGCATCCTATTTCAAGATCCATGAGCTACGCAGCATGTTCAATCTAGGAGGGAGCACCAGTACGTGTTGTGTTTTTCACCAATTACACAATTGGTTGCATATGTTTTTATAATGAATTTCACACTGGGTAAAAATTCTTTGCTCAACGCTTTTGCCGTTCTGGTCAATATTTTTCAGACCCAGTTTTTCCAGAGTTAGTTAAAGCACTGGAAGGTATGGAATCCCACTTACCGTCCTTCGCTAGGTGAGTAATTATAAATAAGAGGAACGAAAATATCCACATATACACAGGTTGCAGTAAAATAAACGTCGTTGTACGGCTGTACCAATTGTACCAACGGTTGACCCAGAAGCACTTCTGATGCAGTGGGAACCCCTGGTCCATGCGGGTGACATCCCCGTTGAGCGCAGCTCTCACTCCATTAGCTGCGTAGATGGGAAGCTCTATCTTTTTGGAGGAGGTAAATTTACAGCTGCATCAATCACGGGGTAAGCTTACCTCAAGAGCTTGCACCAAGCACGGGGTAAGCCGTTCCTTACCTGTGAGAATGATGACTTGACATGACCTAGTGCCTGCACAAACAAATTCAACATGCTCACTGTGCAGAACATGATGCCCGGGTCCCCGTCTCTTCAGACATGTATGTCTATGGCCTGTCAACAGACAAGAAGTGGACAAGTGGGTTGAGGGTATGCTTGCAAGTTGCTTGATAATACCCGGTAATATGATGATACCTGCAGAGGGAACCCATCTTGACCCATCAAACACTGCAAGTTGCAGGCGTGCGCGCACACAAACGCACGCACACACACACACACACACACACACACACACACACACACGCACACGCACGCATGCACGCACACACACGCACACACACGCACACGCGCACGCACACACACACGCACGCACGCGCACAAAGTAGGAAAAGCAGCAGTCTGTGTTGGAGACGTTTCCAGGTAGGACTCAGCAGCCAGTGCTGACACCAACTGTGCCCTAACAGATATGGCCTTCATTCCTCTTGACATACAGGGCTGACGGCCAACGGCACTGTACCCACGCCGCGTGTCGCTCACTCAGCAGTTGTTATTGGTACCAACATATGGATTTTTGGCGGCCGCTCAGGTATTCCTGCCTGCTACGTTGTGCGTTGAACGCTGGACTTATACTCCTCAAATTTTGTGATGCGTGCTGGCCTTTATTTGAGGCGGCTCCATGCATTGGTCTATTGATGGACTCCGTTATTTCCCCAATTTCAAGAGCACTATTTTCACTTTAGAAGGCCTGAGACAAGTGTCTCAGCATGTATTTTATGAAGATACAGCGAGAAAATTTGTTTCCTTGGCTACTTATGCACTCGAAAGGTGTGCTTGATTTGAGACGGAATTGTGAATGCCTATGTCCGTCCAAGTTGAAAACAAATGCATGCAAAATGCATTTATGACTAAAAGACTAGGAGTGATGGTGCACCAGCTGTAACCCAGCTTTGTTGCTTTTTTCTAGAGCTGCTTTGTAAGTCCACAAGCTTGTTGCGAGCTAAGCCTTGTAGCTCTCCCTTTTACCTCATTACAAACTTGCTAATCGTGTTTGCTACAGTGACCCGTGTCCTTCTTGGATTGCACAGCATCGAAGAGGAACCTGCCTTTTAACTAAGCCTTGGCTTGCTGATTCTGGCAATGTGACATGGTTGACCACCTTATTATCATCATTAGGTGTGGAGATGGGCGAGGGCGCAAAATCGGACCTGTACATCTTTGACACCAAAACCAGCACTTGGGCAGCAGCTGCAGTGGATGAAAGCCTGCTGCCTCCGTCACGTTCATACCACACTGCCTGCGCTTGTGGCGACGTCATGTACGTGTTTGGGGGATGCGGGGCAGCTGGTGCAGGGAGGCTGAACGACTTGTGGAGGTTGGATACCAAGGTGAGAACCTGAACATGAAGCCACTCTCTTCCAGGGTTGTATCATTCGAGAACTTAAAACTATTCAAGAACTCAAAGTTTTCCGAACTGTTGGCGAACCTTAGATTGCTAGTTCATAGAACCTTTTAGCCCTCTGCAAGAAAGGGACCCTCTGACCACCCCCTGGCACCCCCTTACAACCCCCCATGACCCCTCCGGTACCCTACGTCAGACCCTGTCCTTCCCCATCATCAAAATTATGCAAGGGGGGCCAAGGGGGAGAGGTGGAAGGGGACGTAGGTGGCCAGATGGTACCTCCTTCCTCCCCCGTACCCACAGGCGAATGCATGTTCAAACAATTCGCCGTACCTCAGACTTTATTGAACACTTGGCAACCTATGTTGTCAGACCGGCGAATGGTACAACCCTGCTCTCTTGAACTGGGACTCGATCCGGCTCATTCCCCGGCACTTGGCTTTCATTGTTACCCTTGTCATGCATTGCCCTTTCATTAAAAAAAGTGCGGTCCCATACCTCATTGGCCTCTATTTCCTGCTTTCAACGGCCTTTGATGTGCAGTCTAATCAGCTCAAGTGGGAGCAGATGCCCACCAACCCCGAGATCAAAGGCAGGGGTGGCAGCCGCCTGATCCCCTCGCCTGACGGAAAGCTTTTTGTGGTAGCTGGCTTTGCCGGCTTTGAGCTGAGCGACATGTACGAGTGGGTCTGTGCAAGCTCTAAGCAGATACTTAACATGTTCCGGCACTTTGGCTGGCATGCACACGTAGCTTGCGCCAGGCTGCATCGCCAGGCGTGCGTTATGATGTGACGCTGATGTGGCTGGCTGAAGCTGACGTGGCTGCATCACCAGGCGTGCATTAGGATTTGCAATTAAAGTGGCTGCATTACCGGGCATGCATTATGATGTGACGCTGATGTGGCTGGCTGAAGCTGACGTGGCTGCATCACCAGGCGTGCATTAGGATTTGCAATTAAAGTGGCTGCATTACCGGGCATGCATTATGATGTGACGCTGATGTGGCTGGCTGAAGCTGATGTGGCTGCATCACCAGGCATGCGTTACGATGTGATGCTAATTTGAGGGGCATCTGCATGATGTGATTTAAGGCCATGTGCATGATATGACATGTGCTCTGTGGTTGTTCCTCAGGTTTGACACAAAATCATGCACTTGGAGTTCCTTGCCCACCGATGGTTTGCCGGCAAGGAGTGTCTTCGGCGCTGGCGTGCACACTTGTGACAATAAGCAGGCACTTTGCCAGCACTCAGGGGTGAGTCCTTCAGCCTCCTTCGTAACTTGAACGTGCTTGACATTTGTTTTTTTGTTGTTTGAAGCAACTTGCGTAAAAGTCAATAAGGAGTGTCTCCTTGACTGAGGGTATATTCAAGACTTTCTGGTCTTTGCAAAAATCAGACTGGTCACCAGACGATTTTTACATTGTATCTCATGATGAGCAATCTTGACCTCCAGAAGTGCCTTGCGTCTGAAAGGCCTCCATTTTGAACTAAACATGACCGCGAGAAGCTGGTCCTCGTGAACACAGCTCCTCCCCTTGCTTGGCAAGTTGCACTGGGGAATGCTCGGTTGGGGCTCAGGCCAGTTGGGCCAGAGGCTGGAAAAAAGGAAGAGGGAGGTAGATGCAGAATGGCCGCTGACTGCACGTGCACAGCCACCCCAAGCCCTCTTCCTTCCGTCCTAAAATATCAAGTACTTCATCCCCAATGCCTGGTGCTGAGTTGGTAGGATAGTTTAGGAAGGGAACCTGGGTGGGGCCCCCATCGTAGGGGAAGAAGCACATTTATTTGTGCAAGCTGGGAATAAGTGCCCCAGGGATGTCACAGCCCACTGCTTGTCTCTTTTTTAATCGATAGATTTCAACGTTTGCTCCATCTCAGCAATTTGCTTTAGCTTTCAGGGACAGTTTGAATTGGTGTAAATCCCCAAGACCTGTCGGCGCTTTCCTGTGGACCCCTGCACAAAACAATCTGGCATCATAGCAATCACTTGAGATTTTTAACAAGCTTTTTGAGTCCTGTAGCAGTTGAGGCTTGGTATGGGTCCAAGATTAACCTGCAACCTGCTGTGACCCAACGACATTGGTACAAAGCAGGCCCTAGGCATCACCAAGGGACCTGGCTGCCAAATTTTCATTCAAATTGCACAATTTGGGCATTAAGGCGAGTTCTATCATTCCGCACTGTGGAACGAGGCACCCATACAGCATCCAGAGCTGAGTGGGGCTTGTGGGTGGTTGCTCAAGCATTGGTTTACGCAGGCGACCGTTAGCTCGATGCTGATTGAGTCCGTGGCCCCAACCCTTTGTGTTCCCTCCCCATGTGCCTGCAGCACTTGATCGTCTTCGGTGGTGAGATAGACCCCAGCACGCAGGGCCACGCTGGCGCTGGCGACTTCAGCGATGATTTGTTGTGTTGGGACCGCGGACAGGTGCGCGTGGCCAGGCGAGGGGGGGGGGGGGCCATTTTTCAGGGTATTGGATGAGCCAGGCATGATCCTCAAACAGCTTCAGGGAGCTTCCGTTGGTAAGCGTGATTGGAAACCTTGAAACTCCAGCGAGACTCCTTGACTGTAGTATGTTGGCTGCCTTTTGCATATTAATCGAGCGGGTTGTTTTTTTATTAAGGTGTAGGCTCCAATGTCTCTGAAGGTAAGTAAGACCATGTCATCTCAAATTAGAACAAATATATTGTGTCCAACTGTTTAATAAGATGAACTTTGAAGTGGCACGAGACAATGCTGACGTAAGATCAGAATTAAGTCTGGGTTTGGTCTATGACTCTGTTATGACTCCCTTAATGTCGGTGCAGATGGAGGTAGCATTAGGGTGGAGATGGTGTCCAGCAAATGGTTGATTGAAAGTGGAAGATGTGGTGTCCACTTGGAAAGCGATGTCTGTGTTGGCCCTTCAAAAATGTCTAGTAAATGCTTGAAACTTTGCCTCTTTGCACATGCAGGGATGGCACAAGCTGTCCGCATCTGGATCAGGTCCATGTGCGCGTGGCTGGTTTGCAAGCACACTGCTGCCGACTGGTGACCTTGTCATCCATGGTGGCCTCGACTGCAGTAACAAACGCCTGGGTGACATGTTCATTTTGCACATGCACGGCAAGGGGTCAGAGGCCTGAATGCGTATAATCAGTTTTTTTCGGACCTGGGTATCTGACCACAGATGCCCTACCCCAAGGCATGAGATCGAGGGCGCCTATTTTTCACCCGAAATCAGGGTGGAAAATTAGTGGTTGCTTTTGTTTTGGGTTTTCATTCATTGAAGTGGGGACCTGGGTTTGGGTGGGACTAGTTACGCTGCACACCTGAACCAATTTGATGGGCTAGGGTTTGGTCCCAAAGGTCTCCCAGACTTGCATGCGAGCTCCACGCCCATTCTCTTGCGTGTACGCATTAACTAACCAATACAATACATGCCATCGAATACAAAGCAACTTTCAAAACCAAGCTTCCAAGCCAGAGGCTGCTAGTCACCGTCCTTGGGCCCTACTAGCTTCCCATGCTTGACTTCCCGGTGAATGGGAATTCAGGAGCTTTGGGACATGTTCCTCGTTTTCCTTCAATGAGTGCTCCACTGCCCATACAGTTTATTCTTTGAGAACTTCTTTTAGGACACGTCTGGGACGCACTGGCTGCTCAGGGTACGGCAGTCATGTGCTCAAGTTGTTTATAACCATGTGCTCAGCACGTACAAATGAAGAAGAAAAGAGAGCCCCTGACTCAATGAAATATCCAGTGTTGGGGGTCGCCCTGAAAGCAGCTTGTTTGCCACCACCCCCCCCCCCCAAAATCCCTTACTTCAAGCATAGACCAGGGTTGGGTCGCTTGCAAACTAAGAATGCAATGATTTGATCAAGGCGGCTTTGATGGGCGGCTTTGATGAGTTGTGATGATTGCCAAGAAGGGAACAGCCGTTTGGGGATGCTTTTTTAAATGTTGAGTAAGTGCTTACACGTTGCTCTGCACAGCATTATTGCCATGCGCGTCTCTCCTGGTGTCCAGAGCAGCAAAGTCCCCAGCAATATAACCATGCCTGAAAATAGTGTCAAAATCATATCAATTCTAATAGTCAGGATCAGGAGCCAGGTGCTGCTAGACACCCTCCATCCCCACATGATTTTATTCCAAGTAAAGAGGGCCCATGCCATGATGGCACTTCAGGCCATGTGTGTCCTCTTCCTTCATTGATGTAGGGTGTCTCATTGCCAATAGTGCTAAAGGAGAAGCCTGCATTGTTGTTGTTCTTTCCCCTGATTTTTTGCAAGGTCACTACGGGATTTGGCCTTCAGCCAGGTAGTTTGGCTGCTCAGCCTGCTGGACCGTGCCAGTCACAAAGAATGTCCATGGATTCAAAATAAAATGGTGTGTCTGTGAGTCATTAGTTTGCTTCTGCAAGACATGAAAGACATCCTCTGAGTCAGGAGTAGCTTGAGATTAATTAATGTAAAATGCACCTGACTCATCCAAATTGTATAACTTGCAGTACTTGGTATTTTCTGGGGCTCCAGCTTTTCAGCTTTGCTTTCAAGGCAAAACAAGTTGTATTTGCCCTTTTCATTCCTGCTTTGTTGCCTGTTGCTGAGCCTTTGTTTTTCTAGCTCTCAATAGGGACCCAGGGTGCCTGCCCTGGTGGGGTCACAATGATTACAATGGAGGGGTGACCTTCAGCCGAGTCATTTAGTTGATCAGCTTCTGCCAGTCAGAAATAAATCCACAAGCTCTTGGACACAGAAAAGAGCTCCATGTTTCGCTGCTGAAGGAGACGAGAAACAACTTGAGAACTCGCTTAATGCAGCAAAAAAGGTTGTCTCTCATATATATCCTGGAAGAAGGTTTTATGTGGTACTCACAGTGCAAAGGACAAACTTGTTCATCGGTGCAGTCAGAAAGAGGATGTGCTTCATCTTGAGTATGGTTACAAGGGTTTTACAAGGGGTGGCCTACAGCCCGAGACTCTGGCTGATCGGTTGCTGGAGACACATCATGCATGATGCTCTACCAGAAAAAGAAAAGAAAACTACGAAACTCTACCAGCGTCAAAAAATTGAAACCAAGTCTGACAAAGTATAATGAATAATAAAAGTTCTAGGGAAATAGCTATTTCCCCGTGATGGGCTATGGTGTAACAAAAAAGAATGGTTACGATGGGGTTTGACCTTCAGCCAGGTAATTTAGCTGCTCGGTCTGCTCAACTATTCCAACTGCACAAAAAGAATCCATCATGATGAGTTCGGAAATAAAACGAAAAGTCTCATTAGTTTGCTTCTGCAAGAAATGAGAAACACCCTCAGATCTGGCTTGAGAATAGTAGAAAGCGCCTGATTCGTCCAGAAAAATTATGAGTAGAGGGGAAGCCAGAAAATAACTGTACAAAAGTTCTTCGAGGAGAAAAAACAGGATCGCAAGAACAAAGGAACATGGCATGCTTTTCATCTTGAAGTCCTCCTTGGTTACACCTATTACATGCAGATGTGTGCTCCTGCCTAAGTGACGACTCAACTCTTAGGGTGTGAGCATGTAAACGAAAGCGCGCTATGTTTCTCAGCATACGCTTGCCTTAATCGAGATGCAAATACCTTGGGACAGAAAAGGGCGCGCCATGAACTGACCAGGGTCTCAAAGGAAGAGCCATCCAGTGATGATACTTGGCTGATCTGCTCGTATGTTCACCTTCAAGTTGTTCTGCCAAGGCCTCAGCATTCCACACACCTCGCAGCCTTTTTCTCATCTTGAGTATGATTGCAAGAACACCTGTCACAAACAATAGTTCCATTCTGTTCAACAGCTGATACAACTTTGAAAGTGTAAGCACAAAGCTGGAATCTGCCCATATTATGCATAACTAGGCAAATGCAGAAATAGATACCAAGCCAGGGGAGGAACATTGCATTCGGAAGAGTTTATTACAATTACAACAAACCAAGCTTGGTAGGTAGCACGCTTGTTATTGTTTTCTCCACACTCCTTGCACGCATAAAAATAGCACAGCCTGCTCAAAAATTTGTGTAGTCACAACTTATGACTTGAAGGCTCTTTGCGCCATTGTGGCCCCGTCTTCCTTATTTGATAAAGGGAGAGTTCCACTGCCTGCGTGATCTTCTTATTTCTCTTTGTTTCCAAGAGAAGCAGCGCCCGGACTGTGATTCCATAATCAAAAGGAGTATCAATTGCAGCAGCCTGCCAGCCTCCCGAACAGTGTCTTGTGACAGAGAAGGGATAGAAGCTGGCTGTGATCGCGGAAGGAAAGAGAGCTCAAAACCTGGAGGCCCTCATGACCTTTAAAAGCTGTAGACTCATAGCACAATGTACCATCATTGCCTCTGAAGACAAAACAAAACTTGCCGACCCGGATTTCGTTCCTGTTCACTTTACAAACAAAGTGCCCAAGGGCTATTCAAGACCATCCTTTCTGTACGATCCGTTGTTTTAAAAGGATGTTTTGGCAGATATTGGTCTGGTGTGAGTCAGACAAGGCCTGGAGCCTGTCTCCCTTATGCTTAATCCTAGTTTGCATGGATGGAATGCCCGGGGGATGGCCTGTTTGAAGCAAGGCAAATTGAGGCATATTGAGGCATATTGGCAGCAAGGGGATCCTCAATGGAGATGCCATCTAAAATGCTAACGGAGCTCTAAATCTCAGTGAACCTGGTACTGTGCAGCCTTCTGAAGAAAAACTTGCCTCAACAAAAAACAATTTTGTAGTTGCCGGATGCTACAGCCCAAAAAATGTTTTGCAAAGAACATGTATTGTTTTAAAAGTGAAGCTGCAGCTGCCGGGATGCAGGCGCTCAATTGCAGCTCTCTCCTCAGCAGGAGGGCACTCCTGAGCTTCCCCCCTTTTCAACAACAGCGTCTCCGGCCATCGCTCATCGTGCACGCTGTGGAAAAACACGGCAGCCCTGTATCCCTGCTGTTCCGCGTTCCGTACGAAACCGTACTAGGCGAGGTGAAGGGGAAGGGGTAAACACCAGTCACTGGCCAGCCACCGGCAATCCTCACTCAAGAGTAGCCTGTATGCGTATACCAGGATAGAGGGAGATTGCACCTCTTGAGGTCCATAGAATCAAGCATTTTTGGAGTTGTGCCAGTGAGCATTTTGAGCATGAGGGTGCTCGCTCAGACATCAGGTACCGTGCTGAAATGTCATGCCTTGACTGTCCCACTTGTGACGAAGAACCTGGAAAACTGTGTACACACAGTGCCTTCTTCTTTGTGGGCTGTGCTATGAAGTTTGGACTGTGCTCTCAAGTCAATTGAACATGTCACCTCGTGAGCAGCACAGCATGGTCACATGACAGCTGTTGACCAAAAACAACCAAGTTCCCTCTTCTTCCTGGAATTACCATAGGAGCTGCTTATTTCTGGACAAGGGAATGAAGCGCTGGGTGAGTGGGTGCCCCAGAAAGGCATCAAGCTTGAGTGGACTCAGGGTCATCAGTGGCGCTCAGGGTCAGTGCAAGCAAGCCCCGACTCCGTCTTGAAATTCAAGGTAGTGAATCTGTTCTGTCAGCTGCAGGTGAAGCCATCTTGCACAGTTTAGGCCTTCAGTCATGAAATCAACTAGGCATATGTTGGGCACCTCTGCATGCCATGCGTGTGCTGATGGACGAGGCAGCGGGGTCCGCATTTGACCTGCAGCAGCTTCACCCCTGCTTTTAGGTTGTCCTGCTGCGTGGCAGCAACCACGTCTACGAGCCAGGCCCAGATCGCATCCTGGATTGCGCATCTCAAGCACACGAGGGCCAAACAGAGGTGCTCTGCTGCTGGGGCCAGCCATGTCAGTTGCTCCCATTAGCCGGTCCTGATGAGGCGACAGAATCTGATATTGCAGCACCACCTTCAGAGGAGCAGCAGGCAGCCTTGCCAGTTGAACCGCTGCAGGCTGTTGAAGCCTCAGCGGCTGTGGAGGCAGCACCTGCCAGCTGCAGCCGGCAAGCATCCCCCCACTCCATGCTGTGCACCTTTACAGTACCCTTCTTCGAGACGCAGCTGGGCCAGTACCTGGTGTTGGTGAGTGCGACGTGTCAGCAGGACTGCATGTGCTCTGCAGTTCTGCGCGCGTTCATCCATGATCCATCCTGATGGTGGATTGTGCTGGGATTGAGACGTGCGGCACATTGAGCTTGGGAAGACTTTTGCCCATGTGCTGTGATGACTCATTCAGGGAACTGCTTCCTTAGATATACCCTTCAAAGCTTGTGGATAATGCTGCCAGTGGGGAAGTCCTTTTTGTGTACTACGTTTGCTGGAATTCTGCCTTTGGGCCTGGTCTGTGCACAGCAGCCTGAAAGGAAAACAAAAGGCTACGCAAGCCAGGAAGGAAAGGAAAACAGAAGGCTACGCAAGCCAGGAAGGTTGCGTACACTGAGGAAAAGCTCCCAAACTAGCAAGCAGCAGTCTCAAAAATTTTGGCCCATCAACCTAAGAATGGTGGTGTGTCTCCTTGCGTTTGTAGGTTGGATCGTCACAAGAGCTCGGTGCCTGGGTACCAGAGAGTGGGCTGCCCATGCAATGGCGACCAGGGCACGCATGGCATGCTGAGCTCCCGGTGTCTGCGGCAGAGGATGTGGAATTTAAGGCAAGCACGGTGCAGTGCCTTTTTGCACCTTGGCAAGGCTTGAGGCGACAAGTTGCAGTGCCCTTGTGCTCTTTGCTGTGAGGCATTTTGCTTCAGGCATTTCGATGGCTGAGAATCAACCTAGGCAATTCAATTGGCTGAGCCTGTAATTGAAGCTACTCTGTCATGGCAGGGTCTCATGTGTCTCAAGCTTCTTGTGGTTTCCTTCATATACCAGTGGAAGCTTATGCGTCCATACAGGCATGGATGCTGTTTTTCTATTCCTAACTTGTTGCGCTGCTGCTTGTGCTGAGCTGCTCCATTCTTCCGCAGGTGCAGAAAACTGATGCACTGTATGAGCACAATCAGGGGTGCCACATTGCTTCTTGCGTGCAGTTGGCTTGGTTCAATGGCGGAGATTTTGTTTGGGAGACAGGGCCTAATCGCACACTCTGTGGTCTTGACAGCTTCATTGGCAAGCAAGAGGGAGCCGTTTCAGAAAACGCCCAGGTATGTAGAACTGAAAAGTCAAAGCTGGAGCTGAAGGGTACTGAGCTGCATTGGTCACTGCCAGGTCAAAAGCACAAAGGTCCACAGGTTTAAATGACACAATCACGCTGCTCTGGTAGCCAACCTTGAAAGTGTCGCCTCTGCTTTTAATCAACCATTGCTGTCACATTGGCTAGGTTTACCTTTGCAAAAGCAGGTGCCTTTCCATCTTGATTGCTGGTCCCTCTGACTCACATGGTGATCTCCTTTGACAAGACGTGCAGCGCACACCATGCCTACCCACGCCAATGTCGCTGTTTGCACAGGCGCAGGCCACATGTCTATGGAGAGCATCCTTGCACCTCACCCACCTGCAAGCACTCATGCCCACTCATGCCAATGCCCCGATCTTTGCACAGGCACACATTATTTGCCCTTGGGAAGCCCCCCTGCAACTCACTCGCATGCAAGCGTCTGACAGCAGCGCAGAGCAGCAGCAGCAGCAGCACAGTGTTGCAAATGATGCTGACAGGGCAGCAGCTGCTGGAAAGACTGACCTCACCGCCAGTAGCGCCGTTGCCCTGGAAGTCCCTGACACGGAGGATACAACCCTGGCGTGGGCTGTTGCTGCTCTTGCTGCTGCTGAGGAGGCTGATGGAGATGGCAGGCAGCAGCAGGCTGTGCAAGAGTACCTTCTGAGCAATATGAATGGCAACAGCAACAGCACCACCACCAACGCTGTGGGCAGAGGCAGCAGGGATAGTTCTTTGGGGGAGCAGGCGGTTGAGCAGGAGCAGGTGGGTTTGGGGTGTGCTTTGGGGTATGCTTTGTTGGTTCAGTGCAATAAGTTGCTCGGGGGCGCACTCCGGTACGAGTTTGCTTAGCAAACTCAATCTGTTGCCCATTGTAAGCCAGTGAGCACCAAGATAGGACATCATGGGTTGCTGAGCGGATCTTGTTTGGAGATGCAAGACATAAGGTATGGAATGCTTTTTCACACTTACCTGCACTCAACAAATACACTTTGTGGGCTTTCAAGAGGTGGTGTGTGGTCACCTCCTTTTCCCCTCTTTTTGCATTCCCTGATTTTGCTTGTCTTTGGTTTTCTCTGTATCTTAAAAAAAACTCGTCTCAGGCTTGTTATTTCCCATCCCTTTTCCCTTTTTTGTGTCTTCAATGAAATTGGAAAGCAAGTTGTTGTAGGGCTTCTTGTGGAAAGTCAGTGTTTCGTCTTTTGTCTCATCTCTTGGTTCAAGCGGAAAAGCAGACCTAGGTTGCAGCTTCATGCATACTGCATTTTGACACTTTAACCAGTGAGGCTAATTGTCTAGCCTAATTGGCTTGTTTGGCTGCAGGTGGTTGGGCAGCCTGACGCAAGGGATGCAGAGATTCAAGTGCTTATCGAGAAGAGGCAGGCAGCTGAGTGGGCTCTTCACGCCCAGCGTACGGCAGGTGTGTGCCCCGCTCTATGGTTGCAGGCTTCTGCACTTAAAGCCTTTTTGCAAATCTATCCTTTGTGTACGCCTGCACTCAAGACATTTCTGCACTGCAAGCGCTTCTGCCTTTTGCATGTTTTTACACTCCGTTTGTCTCTGCACTCCATGGGCAAGCAATTGGCGCCCCGTCCATGCTCCTGCGCTAACCAAGCACACATTCACCTGTTAAGATCTGACTGCTGTGAAGATACCAGGCCAAGAAAACAGTTGAGGCCCCTCAGGAACAGCATGCAAACCTTTCTAAGAATCTGTCAGGAAAGAGCTGTTCCATTTTCTGCGATTATCCTGGATGTTGGTAAGACCTGCTACCGAGCACGCGTCGAATCAGTCCAGACAAGTAGGCCTTGCCCTTTTTCGGGCTGTCAAGTTTGCACATAAACTCCATGCCCGTACGCTATGCCCACAATCTTGCTACCACTAGGCGAGCCATAAGTCCAAAATTCTTCTCACCAGGTTCTGGAGCCTGGTACATCCAGTAATCCTTATTCATGGGAGAGCTCAGGGCTGGGCTTAGGAATTTGGCTTATATGGTCATGGGAGGGTTATGGTGGGAATAAGGCTGTGATTAAAGGAAAGATATGGAGGGCATTTACGGTAAGTTACAAGGGAAGGGAATCAGGACAGGCTCTCCCTCTGTCAAGCCTCTCGCGATGGACTTGCACCACATGGGGCGATTCCACCCGGGCAAGTCCTGTTTCTGCAGCTGTAGTGAACATTCTTTGAGCTCTTCCATGAGTACTTTTAAGCCACACTGAACATTGCACAGTCTGTTTTGCTGCCTGTAGGGTACCTGCTAGCCCACCCCTTACAGCAAGTCATGACTCGTTTGTAAGGACCCTTATGGGCATGACCCTTCTCCAAATACGTGTATGCACTTAGCCTAACCGTTACAGCGAGTCATGACTTGTTTGCAAGGACCCTCATGGACACGACCCTTCTCCAGATACGTGCATGCACACAGCCTACCCCTTACAGCATGCCATTACATGTGCCTAATTACACTCATGGATGTGACCCTCTCGTCACAACACACAAAAATGCGGAACTGCAAAGGGGGCAGCAGCAGGCTCAGGAGGTCGTGCGCGCGCGCACACACACACACACACGCACACACACACACAACACACACATGCACTCACTAACACACACACACACACACACACACACATGTAGCGGCTGAGGCTGCCATGGGGCAGCAGCGGGCTCAGGAGGAGGTGCGTGCTGCAGAGGCCCGGGCGCAGCAGCTGAGCCAGGAGCTGCGCGCAGCGCAGCAGCAGGCGGAGCAGCTCGCCATAGAGGCACAAGAGAAGATGATCGCGCTGGGCTTGGAACTGGCAGGCCTTCGGCAGAGGGGCAGGATGCAGACCAAGGAGATGTCGCGTGAAATGGAGGGCATGAGGCAAGAGATCAGAGAGATGGCGCTGAAGCAGGCGGAGCAGATGAAGCTCCGCAACCAGGAGTTAGCGGAGGTGCAGGTGGGTGTTGGTGTGGGTTGGTGCGTGCGGGAAGTTGGTTTGGCAAAGTTGCAGGTAGGTGTGGGTGTGGTTTGCACCCAATTGGTTCAAGCCAAAGGGTTCGGGGGGGGGGGGGGGGTGTTCTCTGTGTGTTTGCCTCAGCAAGAGGGCTCTGGGGATGGATTTGGCGGATGCGCGTCTGTTTCTCCTGCACATGTGTGTTGGCTTGTCATAGATGCTTTAATCCAGTTCCAGGTGTAAAGGAAGAATCCATCAGCCACAGTGCATGGTTGACTGGCACTCGGCCTCCAATTACATGAGGACTGCTCACGCCAGCACAGCCCCAAGGATTGCCTACTTCATGCAGCATGCAGTTGCCAGCTCACATAACTTCCTTTCCTGTGCATGTATTTGCATGCATGCATGCAATTACCATACAACTTCCTTTCCTATACATGCATGCAGTTGCTTAAAAACGTCCTTTCCTTGCATGCATGCATGCATGCATGCATGCAGGCCAAGCACGCAGCACAGGTGGATGAGTTGCGCACAGAGCTTGAAAATGTGCGCAAGACTGCGCGTTGCCAGCTGGAGCTGGCTGAATCGGAGGTGGAGGGTTTGAAGTGGCAGCTGCTGCAGGTAGGTGTCGAGGCATGGAGGGTTTGTAGTGGCAGCTGCTGCAGGTGGGAGTCAAGCTGTCAGAGGGTTTGAAGTGGCAGCTGCTGCAGGTAGGGGTCGAGGCATGGAGGATTTGAAGTGGCAGCTGCTGCAGGTAGGGGTCAAGGCTTGGAGGGTTTGAAGTGGTAGCTGCTGCAGTTGGAAGTCATACATCTAGGCTGGGCATGAAGCTACGGGGGCAAGGAATCCAAGATCTGGGGCGGAACTGTGTACCTCTTGAGCTAAGCCAGATAGTGAGCCGTTCAGCCTGCCTTATTAGTTCCTCCATTTGCTGCCGTGTATCGCAGCATAAGTATGAACAACAGCTGCTCGAGAAGTCCAATCACTTGCTGATATGCATCAAAGCGCGTGTTAGGAGTGCTTGTGCCTCTGTTTTCGGAGCTGTGGGGATGGGGGAGTGTGGGTACGAAATGTTGCGATCCTTTCCTTACTGCGCTCAGGCTCAAGCAGACCTCCAGGACCACGAGAGGCGGCTGCAGGAATCTGTGGCTGCACGTGAGGCACTCGTGAAGCAGCATGCACAGGAGCTGAAGGTGGGGCGCTCTTGAAGCAGTGTGGCTGGGGTCTGTAATTGCTCAAAGGTGAGCCACATGTGAAGCGGCGGCTGCAGGGTGCGTGGCTGTTTGTGAGGCACTCTTGCAACAGAGTGGCTGCTGTTCTCAATGGCTGCACTTGGGCTACTGCGAAGCAGCATGTGTACTACTACCTGAAGGTGAGGCATTGGATAAGCGGCGGCTGCAGGGGTCTGTGGCTGTGCGTGAGGCACTCTTGCAACAGAGTGGCTGCTGCTGTTTTTGGTTGCAACAGTGGCTGCTGTTCTCAATGACTGCACTTGGAGCACTGTGAAGCAGCATGTTCTATCTGAAGGCGAGGCATTGGTGAAGCAGTGGCTGCAGGAGTCCCTGCCAGTGCAAAAGGTACGCGTCGAGCGCAGCACACACAAGAGTCGAGCTTGAGCAACAGAAGCACCGCAAGTGTGCCCTGATCCAGCGCTGTGCTTGACGTACCATACAGCAGTGAGGCGTTGCATGCTCAGCCACATATGCATAAAAGCCAAAGGTGAGAGTCAGCGGTTCTGCAAGTGACTGTGAGGACAATGCAAGTGCTGCTGACCTTTGTGTTCAGCGGTGCGCGCCTGATCAAGCTTATGGCTTGGCGATTCCTTATGAGGCCGAAAGGCCGAATGGCTTATGATGTGGCGATTCCTTATGAGGCCAAAAGGCCGAATGGCTTATGGTGTGGCGAGTCCTTATGAGGCCAAAAGGCCGAACGGCTTATGGTGTGGCGATTCCTTAAGAGGCCAAATCTGATGCAGGCACTTTGAGTGAACCTGGTTTGCAGTGTTTGTGGTTCTCCAGGGCTTCACTCTGTTTCTGTTGTTCTGTTCTGCCTGCCCTCCAGTTCTGTTGTTCTGTTGTGAATGTTTGTGTTTCTCCATTGGCCCTCCTAGAGTAGCAAAGCAAGAAGTGCCTTGTATCACTCTATAGGGTCAAGCATCAGGCGGCACGCCCTTACCCTGCAAACCATCCCTTCCACCTGTCTTGCCCATGCCCATTGCCCACCCCTTCCTGCAAATCATCTCATTTCGTCAATACCCCCAGCAGATCATCTCATATCATCGATCTTGCTCAACACCCACCCCTTCCTGCTATGAGCACGGCAGGGATGCCGCACGCATGCCATGCTCAGAAGGCAAGCTCTAAGTAGACGCCATGTCTTGTCATTCCTGCACAGGAGCAGCAAGAGGCCCAGCTGCAGCAGCTCCAGGACCTTGCGCAGCAGCAGCAGGCCATGCGTGTAGAGCAGGAGGCTGTGGCGGCATCCTCCTTCCAGCGCGAGCTCCAGGTAAACTCACAGTGACCATTCACAGAACTCGCAAGGACCATTTTCAAAACTCACAGTGGCCATTCACAGTACACACAGCACGCTCGCAGTTACTATTTTGCGAGTGAAAGCTGCAGAGGTGCGTGACCGGTCCAGATCCCTGCTGCTATGCCCTGCGCCGCTGCACAGGCTGCAAATGAGCGGGCTCAGGAGATGGAGCGTACGCATCGTGAGGAGCAGGAGGCCATGAAGGAGTTGGCCGAAAGCCAGGTGGGGAGTGGGGAGATGGCGGGAAGCTTCAAAATGAAATCCCTTGTTCAGCTTGTGCACATGGAATGTCGATGCAAGGCTGCTCCTGTGCTCAGCGCTGCTTGCTGAAGCAGGCAGGGACATGTTTTTGCTCAAGTTGCAGGAGTTTTGGGGGGACAAAAACTTTTATTTCATGCAGGTCAGTGGACATACTAATTCTGTACAAGCTGGTGTGCATGTGAATGTGGAACACTGTCTTGCTTATATGGCACATGGTTCAGAGAAGGTACTTTCTGTGCAAATTAGTCTGTGAAGAAGGTACAAGTGGAACGCTGCTACATGCATGCACTTGCATGCCTTGTAAACATTTATTGAAGAATGCTGCTTGATCTCCTCTTCAGCACACCTGACAGCAGACAGGTTGCGTGGCTGAGTTGTGTACCAGAAAAATTTGTTTTTAATTGTCGTCGCAACGGTGGTGAACTGACCCATGTGTAAGTGGCAGTGTCGTTCCGTGCATCAATTCCATAAGGAATAGCAGTGTCGTTCCGTGCAACAATTCCATTAAGAAATAGCAGTGTCATTCATGCAACAAATCCGTGTAAAAGAAGCAGTGTCCTCCTGTGCAACATCTCCATTAAGGAAAAGCAGTGTTGCTCCGTGCAACGAATCCCTGTGTAAGTAGCAGTGTTGTTACGTGCAACCATTCGATGTAGAAATTGCAGTCAGTGTCGTTCCGTGCAACAAACCTGCGTAAAAATAGCAGTGTTGTTCCAGACAATAGACGTCACGCTGAACAACACAGGGACCTGCTGCCATAGTGTTAATTTCGACCTGCTGCCACAGTGTTGGCACCTGTGTCCTGGTTGCACATGGCACATCAGTGTTCCTTTGGTGTCCAATCAATTGTGTCCGATTGATTAATTGTGTCTAATGCGGATGCATTGCACAACACTGGGACATTGTTTTGACCTGCTGCCACAGTGTTGGCACCTTTGTCCTGATGGCACATGGCACATCAATGTTCCTTTGACGTCCAATTGATTGTGTCCAATTGATTGATTGTGTTCAATGCGGACGCATTGCACACTATCAGCCTCTGAAGAGAAAACCACGCGTGTCTCTTGGCATTACATGTGAGCAGGTGTTGGCCTTGCAGAATGAGCTGTCTGAGATGAGGGCTCAGCGGCAGGGCGCCACAGCACAGGCGACCGCTGTCTCACAGGTGCAGGTGAGCCGCTTATTAACAGGTTCCATCACAAGCTTTAGGATGTCACAGGATTCACAGGAGACTGTTGTCTCACAGGGTGCAGGTGAGCCAAGTTAAGGTTTAGCAGGGCGCCTGCAGGGTGCAGCAGGGTGCCGCAACACAGGAGGCTGTTGTCTCACAGGGTGCAGGTGAGCCAAGTTACGGTTTAGCAGGGCGCCTGCAGGGTGCAGCAGGGTGCCGCAACACAGGAGGCTGTTGTCTCACAGGGTGCAGGTGAGCCAAGTTACGGTTTAGCAGGGCGCCTGCAGGGTGCAGCAGGGTGCCGCAACACAGGAGGCTGTTGTCTCACAGGGTGCAGGTGAGCCAAGGTACAGTGCAGCAGGGCGCCTGCAGAGTGCAGCAGGGTGCCGCAGCACAGGAGGCTGTTGTCTCACAGGGTGCAGGTGAGCCAAGTTACGGTGCAGCAGGGTGCCGCAACACAGGCGACTGCTGTCTCACAGGTGCAGGTGAGCCAAGTTACGGTGCAGCAGGGTGCCTGCAGGGTGCAGCAGCACAGGAGACTGCTGTCTCACAGGGGCAGGTGAGCCAAGTTACGGTGCAGCAGGGTGCCTGCAGGGTGCAGCAGCACAGGAGACTGCTGTCCCACAGGTGCAGGAAGGAGCTCATCTATGGTGCAATGTGAATTGAAGATGGTGAATTGAAGATGGGCACATCCTTTAGAGAGCCTCGGTGCTTGTTTCCTTGTTGGCTGCCGACTGCTTGGGGGCTGCAGAGACTCTGGAAGTGCCTGCCCTGTTGTCTGTTGATGGGCCTAACTTTTGGGGTGCCATAATAAGGAAACAGGGAGAAGATGACGCAAGTGCCATGCAACACAAACATGATACAGCAAAGCACAGATTCATGTCCCTGGCAGTTCAAATATGTCTCTCCTTTGTGCTTAGATTCTTCGTGCTTAGACTCGCTAAACATCTGTGCTGCAGGCTGGAGACTTGAAACAGGCTCTAGGCCAAAGCCAAGAGGAGGTGGCACAGCTGAAGTCATTCTTGGAAAAGGTGTGATTTCCGTGTCTATGACACGTCCCAGGCGTCTTAGATGAAGCAAGCAAATTTGTGCCAAAGAAAACAAAGGACCTGTTTTCTGGATCGCTTGGCTCAGATTTGCAAATTTATCTCGGACACGTAAGAACAATTTTGTTTGACCTATCTCAAGTATCATCAAGCACTGTTTCCCCCTGGAACCCTCTCTAAACAACCTTTTGTTAAAAGGTAGTGGCAGTCCACTCTGGTATCATCGGCAAGGAGGGGGCTGATGCCTGCGCACGTACTGCAGCATTTCATGGAAACCACAGATATCTTCCTCCCAGATGCCAGGGACCCTTTTCACAGCACCGGCTGGCTTTCTGTTGAGCCCTCACAGGGACGCAAATGCGATCCACATCACACTCACGCACATCACACCTCTACCTCACTAACCCGAAGAGAAGCTTGCAGCACACACCTGCACACGCGCGCACGCACACACACACACACACACACACACACACACACACACACACAACACACACACACACATAACACACACAACACACACAAGCACATGCTTGGCTTTGCTGATACTTCAGGTCACTACGATTATAGCTGGCAGGGGCTCAACCGTATAGCCCAGTCCTCCCATTGTTACTGGTAGTACAGGGTCCCTTCCTCTCACCCTGCCTATGGACATCACTGATACTTGAAGTGCCCTTGCATGTAATCACCAACCTTTCAAGCATGATCATGGGTAGGCACCATGCAGCTGTTAGCCTCCATGTAATGTATTCACCAACCTTTCAAGCATGATCATGGGTAGGCACCATGCAGCTGTTAGCCTCCATGTAATGTAATTACCAACCTTTCAAGTATGATCATGGGTAGGCACCATGCAGCTGTTAGCCTCCATGTAATGTATTCACCAACCTTTCAAGCACGATCATGGGTAGGCACCATGCAGCTGTTAGCCTCCATGTAATGTAATTACCAACCTTTCGAGCACGATCATGGGTAGGCACCATGCAGCTGTTAGCCTCTGCAGAAAAGCTATCAGTAACAGCTGGTCCTTTCCATTGTTACCTTGGATGCCTGTCATGGAAGACTCTGAGAAAGAAACAGAAGAGAGCAACAAACAAGAACGCCTGCCAAAGGGCCGCATGCATTACAGAAACGCTCTAATGACAAGATGTGGAAGTCCCTGGTAAAAGGTAACTAGAGATTTTCCAAGATGGCTTTTCTCCAATGAGTTCTGGCACTTCTGCCCAATATGTAGTCGCCCGGGTGCTGTCCTTGTGCATTCTATCCCAGGATGACCTACCCATGTTTACGCTACCAAGATCCCTGCTTAAGACAGGGATATCCACTGGCTTAATACTGCCCTGATACTGACTCCTTCCATGCTTTGAAAGCTGCAACTGATCAGCATGCTGGTGCCATGTCCAGGCTTCTGGGCAAACGCAGCTCAAGAAAGTCCAACAGAAACGATAGGATGGCCCCACGCACCTTATTACTTGCCTACAGTGGCTACACCATAAATCCTCTCATAAGTTTTTAGGCCTTACCAGGCACAAGGCCAAGCCTCAAGCTTCCACCAAGTGAATAGCCATGCACTCCAGAGCCTAATGGTGGTGGTCCAATTATCAACACCAGGCGTGCAACTCAATGGCAAGGCGCTTCTTGGGGGGGGGGGGGGGGGCTGGGCGCGCGGTGGTGGAGAACAAGAGGAAGGGAGTCAGGGTGCCCAGGAGCATGGTCGACAACCCAACAAGCCCCCTTTCAAGGGCTTCGACGACACCTACCCGCTGAAGCCACCTGACTCTGATGCTGTTTGCAGGCAAACATGGAGAAGGTAGAGGAGATAGCCAGGCTCAAAGAAAGCTTGGCCCACCATAAGAGAGAGGTAAGTACCCGCCAGAGTACCTGCTTGCTTACTCTGTTGCCCTTGTCCATGCTGCACTGCCATGCCTGTGGCTGCACGTTGGCGTATCATTAATGTATGGGGCCTTTCTTTTGGCTGTCGCAATCTTTCCTTTCCTCTTCATGTAGACATAGCT